>CM077675.1:216398025-217079025 GCA_039707655.1 Elymus sibiricus
GAACTTTCGCAACGGTGCACACTTGGGGAGAACACAATTTATCTTGAAATTTAAGTGAGGGATCACCTTATAATGCTACCGTCGTCCTAAGCAAAATAAGATGCATAAAAGGATTAACATCACATGCAAATCATAAGTGACATGATATGGCCATGAACTTGTGCTTTTGATCTCCATCTCCAAAGCACCGGCATGATCTCCATCGTCACCGGCATGACACCATGATCTCCATCATCTTGATCTCCATCAACGTGTCGCCATAAGGTTGTCGCGCCGACTGTTGCTTCCATGACTATTGCTAACGTTTAGCGATAAAGTAAAGCATTACATAGCGCTTAATGATTGACACGCAGGTCATACAATAATTAAAGACAACTCTATGGCTCCTGCCAGTTGCCATATTCATCGACATGCAAGTCGTGATATTCTATACAACACATGATCATCTCATACATCACATATATCTCATCATGTAATTGGCCATATCACATCACAACATACCCTGGAAAAACAAGTTAGACGTCCTCTAATTGTTGTTGCAAATTTTACGTGGCTGCTACGGGTTTGCAAGAACCGTTCTTACCTACGCAAAACCACAACGTGGTGTAGTGATTGCTTTTTGATCTTCTAAAAGAACCCTCTTCATTGAAATCGATTCAACTAAAGTGAGAGAGACAGACACCCGCTAGCCATCTTTATGCAACGAAGTTACATGTTAGTTGAAGGAACCTGTCTCGCGTAAGTGTACGCGTAATGTCGGTCCGGGCCGCTTCATCTCACAGTACTGCCGAATCAAATATCAACTAGTAACGGCAAGCAATATGTATACACCCACGCCCACAACTCGTTTGTGTTCTACTCGAGATCTCATCTACGCATAGACCTGGCTCTGATACCACTGTTGGGGAACGTTGCATGGGAAACAAAAATTTTCCTACGCACACACAAGATCTATCCATGGTGATGAGCATCTACGAGAGGGAGAGTGAATCTACATACCCTTGTAGATCGCTAAGCGGAAGCGTTTTAAGAAACGCGGTTGATGTAGTCGAACGTCTCCGCGATCCAAATCGCAAGTCGTCCCTCGATCCGATCACGAACTAGCGCCGAACGGACGGCACCTCCGCGTTCAACACACGTACGGCTTGATGACGCCTTCACCTCCTCGATCCAGCGAGCGATGGTGAAGTAGTGGTTGAGTTCCAGCAGCACGACGGCGTGGTGATGGTGGTGAGGAACAATCTCTGCAGGGCTTCGCCAAGCGCTACGGAGATTATGACGGAGGAACTAGAGGGTTAGGGTTGCCGCACACGGCTTGGGGAAATCTTGATGTGTCCCGTGTGCTAGCCCTGCCCATCTATTTATATGTTGAGCCTTGGGGTCTAAACTTGGAGTAAAAGCCTCCTCCAGGTCGGTTTTGCCCGCACAAGGTCGGTTTGGCCCGCAGGAAAAGAGTCCAACTCGGATCCCGGCCGAACCGTGCACAGCCGCACACAAGCGGTAGTACCGCTTCACACAAGCGGTAGTACCGCTCGGGCGGTAGTACCGCTTCACCAAGCGGTAGTACCGCTTACGCGGCAGCAAAACTACTTTTGCACTTTCCAATACCTCGTGGGCTTTATCCCTTTGGCCCATATAAAGTGTTGCAGCACCCGAACACTTCGGTAAACATCCGGAACCCCTTCCGGTGAACTCCGGAACTCTTTCGGAGATCAAAACACTATTATCACATATATCAATCTTTACCTCCGGACTCTTCCGGAGATCCTCGTCATGTCCGGGATCTTATCCGGGACTCCGAACAACCTTCGGTCACCAACATAATAACTCAACTATACTAATCGTCACCAAACGTTAAGTGTGTAGACCCTGCAGGTTCGAGAACTATGTAGACATGATCGAGACACCTCTACGATCAATAACCAATAGCGGGACCTGGATGCCCATATTGGCTCCTACATATTCTACGAAGATCTTTATCGGTCGAACCTCTATGTCAAGGATTCAGTTAATCCCGTATGCTATTCCCTTTGTTCTTCGGTATGTTACTTGCCCGAGATTCGATCGTTGGTATCACTATACCTAGTTCAATCTCGTTACCGGCAAGTCTCTTTACTCGTTCCGTAATACAAGATCCTGTGGCTAACTCTTTAGTCACTTTGCTTGCAAGGCTCAATGTGATGTTGTATTACCGAGTGGGCCCTGAGATACCTCTCCGTCACACGGAGTAACAAATCCCAGTCTTGATCCATGCCAACCCAACAGACACCTTCGGAGATACCTGTAGAGCACCTTTATAGTCACCCAGTTACGTTGCGACGTTTGATACACACAAGGTATTCCTCCGGTGTCAGTGAGTTGCATGATCTCATGGTCAAAGGAACAGATACTTGACATGCAGAAAACAATAGCAATAAACTGACACGATCAAATGCTACGTTTACAGTTTCGGTCTTGTCCATCACATCATTCTCCTAATGATGTGATCCCGTTATCAAATGACATCTCATGTCAATGGCTAGGAAACCTTAACCATCTTTGATCAACGAGCTAGTCAAGTAGAGGCATACTAGGGACACAGTGTTGTCTATGTACCCACACATGTATTTGAGTTTCCAATCAATACAATTATAGCATGGATAATAAACGATTATCATGAACAAGGAAATATAATAATAACCAATTTATTATTGCCTCTAGGGCATATTTCCAACATGATTTAACCCTGTAGGGGTGCTCCAACTCATCCATCACAAACTAACCACACGCTGCGGGAATAACCTCGACCACGAAACCCGTGATATCCTTGGAAATTTTGTTGGAAAATCTGAACCTCGAGATAGCCCAAAGTGTCCTCGAAATCCCGCGCACAAGACGTTCGAGAAAGGTAAAACAAATCCAGCAAGGCCGCCCGACGTGTCGACAAACCCGATAGGAGCCGCGTATCTCGTTCTCAGGACACGACGGATGAGCTATGGTTACCACGCCAATCACTGAGTTGCCCCAGGTAGTATTAATAAGCTGCTCTGGGTTGGACCAACACTCATGAGGAGCACTGGCTCGGGTTGTTGATTAATTATCCGCGGGTGCCGGCGGGTCCCTATGCATTTTATTAGTTATTAGGCAAATGTAGTACCGATGTTGGGCCTTGCCACACAAGTTTTATCCTAAAACGAAAATCAAGGGGGTCCCCATAACAACCCCGAGCATGTTAGGAGCGCTCAATATGGAACATAACACCAGTACACAAGTAACTAGGGTGGCAAAAGTGGAACAAAACACCGAGCAAAAGGCCAAGCCTTCCACCTTTTACCAAGTATATATGTGCATTAAATTAAATAGCAATAATATTGTGATATATCAAAAAGGATATCCATGTTGGCACATGGAAAACAATTTGCACCTGCAACTAGCAACGCTATAAGAAGGGCTGAGCAAGCGGTAACATAGCCAAACAATGGTTTGCTGGGATGTGGAGGGGTTAGAGGCTTATCATGGCATTTTGGGAGGCTAGTCAAACAAGTGGTAGGTAGCGAGACAAGCGATAGAAATGAGTCATCTAGCATGGCAATGATAGTAATGGTATCCAGGGAAATGGTCATCTTGCCTGAGATCCCGCTTGGAAGAAGAACGAATCCATGAAGAAGACGAGCCGACGTAGTCGAACGAATCCTCACACTCCGAACGCTTTCGGAACTCTATCGAGAAGAAGAAATCCGGACACAACAGTCAACACATGGTAACACCACAACATATGCATGACATGATGCGCAAACAAACATGATGCATGTCCGGTTTAATTATGCAAGGCATGGCGATCACAACAATCAAATACTACACATTAAGTGAAGTTCAATATGCAACGAGTTGCATATTGACGAAACTCCACATTTGAATTACCAAGTTCACTCCTGGTTAGGTACACGGCAATGTTAAATGTTGTTAAACATGGCAAGAGGTGAAGCATAAGTAAACTATATATCTAGGCATCTTAAATGTGGTAGGAAACAACTTATAGTGTTTCCGAAACGACCCCATGTGTTAATTTCGAAATTGGTCCAGACCTGAACTAATCATGTTTTATATTTTAAACAGCAAAACAAAATGCACCATGTGATTCTACACGTCATTCTAGTTGATTTACATATATAGAACGTTTAAAACGGAACTACGGACTAAAAGATATGACACACGCAAGATAAATATGTCATGAATGCAAAATGCATGCAAATGACAACCACAAACATGCCAAATCATGGATGCAGCAAGATATTATGAAACTACATGAAATTCTAGGCAAGTTTCATATATGACATGTTCAAAACGGAGCAATGGTTCAACCACAACAACCAGCACAAGTTTTTAGTTCAAATCTGTCCAAAACAGCAACATAGCATATTGCAAATCTGTCCTAATATGCACAAACTAAGCATGGGGCAGTAGCATATAACACACACTTCATTTCATCTTCACATTTCATACTCAAAAGAATCGTGGAACACATGGTAGGAAGCTCACTACATGGCAAAAAAAATATAGCATTTAGGGACTCAGTGAAAATAACAGTTTTTAGCAGAGCAGTTTTATCACGAAGGCATATTAGCAGCAGCAAAACTATATGCTACAGGTCATATATTGGCATGAAACTTGACATCATGGTAGAGGACATGATGCACTACAATTTATTCCATTATGGCAACACCAAATAATGCACAGATTCATGGCAACCATCATCACAACATGGCATTCTGAAATAACCAGATTTTCAGACTTGGTGAAAATTAGACTAGGCATGTGCAGCAGATTTTAACTGATTGACATATTGGAAAGCATACAAAACTATTATGCAAATACTCTACATGGCAACAAATGGTACAACCTGGTAGACAACACATGCTTAACAAAAGACTCCTTTGGAGTAACCACAAAAGACTCCTAGAACACTAGCAAATCACATGGCAACATGTCAACAAAATAACAGTTTCAGACTTAGTGAAATTTAACTATCTCCCAAAACTGCAGTTTGACTAGGCATGTTGACATGGCAATAACAGTAACATAACAACCCTCTATGAGCATTGCAAGGACACTAACAGCAGGAAGACATGACACACTACAAAACATACCATTGGAACCTATTCATACGGGTCATGGATTGCTTAACATGGTGCTCACAAAACGGAACTCTTCGTTAACACATTTCAGTTTTAACGCGTTGGCTACTCAAGAGCAACAAATGAACATGATGATGATGTCCTACCTAGCAACCAAAGGCATGGCATCAAAGTAGACATCACATAGAGCAATACTCATGAAGACACCACATGCAAAAGACCTACGGATTTGATGCAACCATCCACACAAGTTTGCATAAAAATAACAGATTCGCACATTACGATGAGATGCACTTTTGCAACGAAGATTTTAGCATGCAATTGAATCCTAATGCACATGCGAATGTAACCATTGTGTTGAGCACATTGAATAGATGAATTTTCATATATAACACATGTTCATCGGACAAACATGCACAAAGTTACAGCTGCCACAAAATGCAATATGGGATGATTTTACACATAGTCAAAATGACTTAAAATAACCTCCGGGCAGAAGTGGGATGGAGGGGTGCAGGGATGGGGCTGGCGTTTGGTTGGTGGGCCCGCTCGGTCCAAAGGCAAAGATGGACGAGGCCATCCCGCGCGGTGGTTGACCGAAGCCGGCCGCGGTGGCTCAAACTCTGGCGAGCGAGCGGGCTGGCGGTGACGGGGAGGTGAGGGGGGGCCCCGGTCCTTGCCGGATCTGGTGGTGGCCGCACCGAATCTGAGGTCAGCAGGGCCGAGGGGGCCGGTGGAGCTCCGGCGAGCTCGCCTTCATGGCCTGCGGCGGCGGCGGGATGGAGCAGGGCGGCCGAAGGCGGGCAGCGCGCACGCGGGCGTGGCGTCGTGGTCGCGAGGCTCGCCTGCGCGGTCTGGTGCGGGGGCAGGGGTGCGAGCGGACCCCCGGCGGAGAGATCTGGGCGGCGGCGTGAGGTCGGCGGCGGCGGGGTCGGGCGCGGAGGCTCGGGCGCGGGCACGCAGCGAGAGGCGGGGGCTGCGGCAGCGGCGTCCCGGGCCCGAGCGGGCCTGCTGCGGGCCGCGGCGGGCCTGGCGCGGCAGGGCGCTTGCTGGTGGAAGGCGCGGGCTGACGTGGCGGAGCCTGGATGGATGGGGTGCGGCGGCTGAGTGGCGGCGCGCCCGATTTGGGGCCGCCAAGTGGCGCGGTTGGGTTGGGTTTGCACGGAAATTGAGGAGGATGGAGGCTAGGGGTTAGGGAAGGCTAGGGTTTTCCCAAAAATGGACGTGGGGAGGGTTTAAATAGGGAAGGGGGGCTAGGGTTAGTAGTTTTTGGGTGTTTTTGGAGCCATTCGATTCTATCGGACGGCTCCGGTCGAGGGTGTGGTGTAGGCAGGCTAGGTGGGATGGGTTGTGATGTGTAGAGTGTTTGTGGGCTGAGATGAGAGGGAGCTTGGTGGACCGTGACACGAGTTTTAAACACCGAAATGTCTGCTAATTCAACCGGTGACTGCGCTGCTACAGTCGACAGTTCGGGTATCATACGACCTCCGATTGCCACGAAATTTGGCAGGTGGTCTACCTACAATATAACAAGACCGCACGCCAAGTTTTGACCCAAACCGAGAATATTTTTGCATGCACTTTTAAAAACAATATATTTGCAGTGCCGCGGGCGCGTGCGTGTATGGTTGGTCTCAAAACGGTCTACGACAAAACGGAGAGAACCGGCAACTACGAATGGATGCAAGTTTTGAAAAATGACGACAACAGAGCGCCGATGCAATGCGGATGATGCGATGATGATTGCGACAAACACACGAATCACACGACGAAAACGGAATAAAACGGGAATCTTCTGTCGCGACGGTCTCGGGCTGTTCCAGCAGCACCCCGCGATCTCGAGGCACCGGAGCTCCTAGGCTATTGGTTGGCCGAGGAAGGAGTGTCTTAGTGTCTATCCTAGGGGGGTGCGGCGCCGTGGAATTAGTGTTTCGGTGCCTATCTTAGGGTTGCGTGGGGTAAAGGTACTGCTCGCGTCCGATCTATATGACTGATACTTGTGATCTGCGTTGGGTTTTCCGTGAAGAGGAACGGGTAATTGCAACACAATATGGATAAGTATTTCCCTCAATTAAGAAACCAAGGTTTATCAAACCAATAGGAATATCAACCCACAACCGTCTTCAGCGCCTGCACACAAAAGAGCAAACAACTTGCACCCAACGCGGGCAAGAGGGTTGTCAATCCCCTTGATCTCATTATTTGCAAGCAAGTGAAGTGTGTAGATAATAGTAGATAATTGTAAATTGCAAAATAAAATAAAAGAAAATAAATGGCAGCAAGTTAAAGATAGGATTTGTAAAGATATAAGTGAATAGACCCGGGGGCCATAGTGTTCCCTAGTGGCATCTCTCATGTAGGCAACATACGGTGGGTAAAAAAATTACTGTTGGGCAATTGATAGAATAGCGCATAGTTATGTGATATTCACGGCAATGATCATGTATATATAGGCATCACGTCCATAAGCAAATAGACGGACTCCTTCCTGCACCTATTACTATTACTCCACTTCAAGAGCGCTTCTATGCTTGCCTCTCTACGTATTAAGTTCATGACAAATAGAGTAATGCTTGGAGAACGATGACATGATGTAGACAAAGAGAATTCAATTAATATGAACTAACCCCATCATTTTATCCTTAATGGCAACAACTCAAGGACGTATCTTGTCCCCATCTGTCACTGGGATATAGAAATCCTCCAGGATGAACCCACTACAACGCACCCCTCTCACTGAAGAAATATCAATCTAGTTGGCCAAACTATTTCAATAGATCGGAGAGATTTACAAAGCTATAATGATCAAGCAAATAAGAATCTTAATATTCAGGTTTGACTCAAATACCTTTCAAGAATAATCTGAAACTTAAACCCACAATTCATCGGATCCCAACAAACACACCGTACAAAATAATTACATCGGATAGATCAAAGCGAAGATGCGATGATCATTGTATTGAAGATCAAAAGAGAGAGAGAGATAGCCATCTAGGTACTAACTACGGACCCGTAGGTCTGTGGTGAACTACTCACACATCATCATGAGGTCAGCAAGGTTGATGAAGAGGCCCTCCGTGATCGATCCCCCATCCGGCAGGGTGCCGGAACGGAGCTCGAGATGGGATCACGGTGGAACAGAGACTTGTGGCGGCGGAAAAAGTGTTTCGAGATGCCCTCTAGGGTTTTCGGAATATATGTGAATTTATAGGTGATGTCTACTACACAACTTTATTCTTGTAGACTCGTGTTGGGCCTCCAAGTGCAGAGTTTTGTAGGACAGTAGAAATTTTCCCTCAAGTGGATGACCTAAGGTTTATCAATCCGTGGGAGGTGTAGGATGAAGATGGTCTCTCTCAAGCAACACTGCAATCAAATACAAGAAATCTCTTGTGTTCCCAACACACCCAATACAATGGAAAATTATATAGGTGCACTAGTTCGGCGAAGAGATGGTGATACAAGTGCAATATGGATGGTAGAAATTGGTTTTTGTAATCTGAAAATATAAAAACAGAAAGGTAGCAAGTATAAAATAGCAAGCAAAACGGTGTATAAATGCTTGGAAATAAGGCCTAGGGTTCATACTTTCGCTAGTGCAATCTCCCAACAATGCTAACATAGTTGAATCATTTGATCATCCCTCAACGTGCAACAAAGAATCACTCCAAAGTTCCTATCTAGCGGAGAACAATAAGATGAAATTGGTGTATGTAGTAGAACCACCTCAAAGTTATTCTTTCCGATCAATCTATTGGGCTATTCATATAAGTGTCACCAAACAGCCCTAGAGTTCCTATTAGAATAACACCAATGATACATATCAATCAACCCTAATGTCACGTAGATACTCCAATGTCTCCTCAAGTATCTGTGGGTAAATTATGTGACATGCATCAAACAATTTCAGATCTATCATATTCAATCCAACACAAAGAACTTCAAGGAGCACCCCAAGATTTCTATCGGAGAACGTGGTATGAAAATATGCAATCAACCCCTATGCATAGATCCCCTAGGTCACCGGAATCCGCAAGTTGATGCCTCAACATATATCAAGTGAATCAATAGAATACCCTAATGTCACTACGGGTATCCCAAGCAAGACGTACATCAAGTGTTCTCAAACCATAATATTCAATCCAACATTTCGAGATCTCAAAGGTAAAGATTCAATTCATCACAACAAGGTAGCAAGGGAATAACATCATATGATCCGACTATATTAACAAAGCCCATGATACATCAAGATCGTGCCATCTCAAGAACATGAGAGAGAGAGAGGGAGAGAGATTGAATACATAGCTACTGGTACAAACTGTCAGCCCCGAGGGTGGACTACTCCCTCCTCGCCATGGCCTCCGCCGGGATGATGAAGATGGCCACCGAAGATGATCTGCCCTCTCCAGCAGGGTACTGGAACACCTCCAGATTGGTTTTTCGTCGATTAAGAGAGTTGCGGCGGCAGAACAAGGAGTCTCTCTTTATTTCTGGGGTTTCTGGTATTTATGGGATTTTTCAGCGTTGGAATCACGTCAAACGGAGCTATGAGGGCCCCACAAGCCATCTGGCCGTGCCCCTAGGGGGGCGCGGCCGGTTGTGTGGTGGCCTTCTGGTCCACCCCTCTGGTGGTTCTTCGCTCCAATATTGCTTATTTGGTCCAGAAAAAATCACCAAAAAGTTTCAGGCGATTACGAGAACTTTCATTTTCTGCACAAAAACAACACCACGGTAATTCTACTGAAAACAGCGTCAGTCCGGGTTAGTTCTAAATAAATCATATAAAGTGCATCAAAACCATATAAAAGTATTGTAAACATAGGTGAATATTGCATGAATACTTCATAAATTATCGATACGTTGGAGACGTATCAGCATCCCCAAGCTTAATTCCTGCTCGTCCTCGAGTAGGTAAATGATAAAAGAAATAATTTATGAAGTGTGAATGCTAGCTTAGTGAATAGTTTTGATCATTGATAATTTCAGTCACTTTTCTAGCATCATAACCAGCAAATTTTTCTCATAAAAATCATCATGATAGAGTAGCAATCAATTCACATGTCATGGTTCAAACAATGCATTCTATTGAAACTTAACAATCTATGTTCTTGGTCACCAAACAATTTCAATGCATTATCAAGTCTAAGTAAGAGCTCCACATACTCAATTATCATATAGTCTTTTATGATTGCTAATACTCAAGGCATATTTTTAGAACAAACAACATCCATTGAACATAGAGAAAGATAGGGGCTTAATGTTTCGCCTCCCAACATACTTATCATAAAGATAATTGTTAACAATAATGAATCGTGATCAAATATATTTGAGTGGATATATATGTTTGGGTCTTTCCCCACCACATGGTGCTTGCCAACTAATAGATTGAGGTTGGAATAAGAAGTTGACTCAATATGAAAGTAAGTAACATGAAAATAAATAGATTGTCCCTTCGCAGAGGGAAGCAGGGATTTGCATATGTGCCAGAGCTCATTGTTTAAAACAGAGATGAATATGTAATTTTGAGTGGTGTGCCTTTCCTGTCAACGTCACAATAGAGTATTCAATATCTTCCATGCTAATCACGTTATTGGCGGTTCCCAAACAGAATTTAAAGTTTTACTCCCCTCCACCATTCAAACACATTCCATGGCTAGCCGAATCCATGGTTGCCCTCCAAACAATCAACATTCTAGGGGGAGTTTTGTTTATTTATTTTTGTATTATGCAGGACTGGGAATCCTTTTTACTAACGTCTCTCGTGCAATGACAAGTGAATAAGCACTCATCTTGAGAATAACTCGCTTGGCATGGAAGATAATGACCACCCCATCGCTCCATGAGCGGTAGGAGCACACAAAACAGATGTTTATTTGAATGTTTAGAGGTGGCACATGCAAATTTACTTGGAATGGCAGTGAAATACCATATATAGGAAAGTATGGTGGAATCTCATGGAAGAAACTTGGCTCAAGGATTTGGATGCACAAGTAGTATTTCTACTTAGTACGAAGTTTTGGCTAGGAAAAGGTTCTAAACAAGCACCACATGTTGGAGGATCCATAACAATATAACTTCTATGCAAATATACCCAAACACAACCATTACGTTGTCTTCCTTGTCCAAATTCAACTATTTGATCAAGTTTGAAAATAATTAATGGGTATTCACAATCATAAAAGATGTCCAAGATAATATATTTGTATCTGAAAGTTCTCTTTCTTATACTAATCATTCATGAATTGCTCATATGACCGATACAGTGATTGTTAAACTTCAATAGATTTTACTTTCTAAACCAAATGTGAACTTGCTACTAACAATATAGCACAATGATAATTTCAGATTTATGATTTCATTCATTCACAATTCACTCTTAGGATATAAGTGAAGCACAAGAGTAAACATCAAACTACTCTCAAAAGATATAAGTGAAGATCAATGAGTAGTCAAACAATAAAGTAGCTATGTGAGGACTCTCTCTCAATAAAGATTTTCATATCTGAGTATTTTATTCAAACAACAAACTAAATAAAAATTCATTCCAAGAATAGCACATATCATGTGGACAAATAAAAATTTAGGCTCAACATAGGCTAACCGATAGTTGACGAAGAGATGTGGGATGTGTAGCATCCCCAAGCTTAGATGCTTGAGACTTCTTGAAATATTTACTTGGGGAGCCTTGGGCATCCCCAAGATTGAGCTTTTTTGTCTCGTTCAATCCTCTCATATCATAGTTTCACCTATTCTAAAAAACATCATCCACACAAAACTCAAAAAGAACTCGTGAGATAGGTTAGTACACATAAGAAAAAATCAACACTTCATGTACTGCCAAGACAAGTTGCACAATAATTTTCAAACATCATTTACTGTTTACTATCACTTCCACAATTTATATCTACCAATATAGGCTATGGAAACTATAGGATAAGTAGATAACAAAACTATGAGAGCAATTTGTCCAAACAGAACAGTCTATAGCAATCAATTAAACCAGTGTACTTCCGTAACTCAAAACATTATGAAAATTTAGGACGTGATAAACAATTTATATGACAACACTGTGTAAACATTTCAGAAACTTTCCACGTTCCAGTAAAATATGAAAATTCAAACACTACAGCAAAAGTTTCTGTTTTTACACAGCAAATATCAAACATGTAACTCAAGCATCCTAAGAGGCCATTCTTGGAACTTTTTATTGAACAACAAGATTATAAATATCATCTAACAGAGAAAAACAAATTATAATGACGCTCCAAGTAAGATGTACCGATAATGTTGGAGACGAAAGAAGGGATGCCTTCCGGGGTATCAACAAGCTTAGACGCTTGAGTCTTCCTTGGATATTACCTTGGGGGTGCCTTGGGCATCCCCAAGATTAGGTTCTTGTCACTCCTTATTCTCCTCATATCGGTGTCTCACCCAAAACTTGAAAACTTCAATCACACAAAACTTAACAGAACTTCGTGAGATGGGTTAGTATAATAAATAAAGATCATTCACTTAGGTACTGTCAAGACAAGATTCATAATTGTTCTCACATAATACCTACTGTATTATACCATTCACATAATTTATATCACTGAATATAAGCTATAGGAACACTAAAACAAGCAAACTATGTCTGCAAAACAGAATCTGTCAAAAACAGAACAGTCTGTGAAGATCTGTAGTGTAACCATACTTCTATGTCTTTAAAAATTCTAAAAACTTAGGACAACCTTCAGAATTTGTATATCAACACTGTGTAAAAATTTCAGATCATTATCACGCTCCAGTAAAAAATGAAAATTCCTGTACTCGAGTCAAAAGTTTCTGTTTTGGTTCAGCATCAATTCTACTCATCTTGTGAGTCATCCCAAAGGCTTTACTTGGCACATTATTGAAATAAAAGACACAAAACATGATTACTACAGTATCTTAATCATGTGAACACACAAAAACAGAAAGAAAAAGTGTTGGGTTGTCTCCCAACAAGCGCTTTTCTTTAATGCCTTTTAGCTAGGCATGATGATTTCAATGATGCTCACATAAAAAGTAGTAATTGGTATATGCAAGAGAGCATCATGAATCTCATGACAAGCATGTTTAAGTCTAACCCACTTCCTATGCATAGGGATTTTGTGAGCAAACAATTTATGGGAGAAATAATCAACTAGCATAGGAAGGCAAAACAAGCATATCTTCAAGATTTTCAACACATAGAGAGGAAACTTGATATTATTGCAATTCCTACAAGCATATGTTCCTCCCTCGTAATAATTTTCAGTAGCATCATGAAGGAATTTCAAAATATAACTATCACATAAAGCATTCTTTTCATGATTCACAAGCATAGAAAATTTATTATTGTCCCCCCAAGCAAACTTCTCATACATAGTAGTGGGGGTATCATAGGAGACTTGAATATTATAAATTGTTTCCACATTAAAAGAGTAATGATCAGAGAAAGGGTATTCATAATTGTGACAAGTTGTATAATAATAATCATCACTACTTTTCATAACATAAGTATTATCACAATAATCATCATAAATAGGAGGCATGTAATCATCGTATCAAATTTGATCATTTGAAGTGGGGGAACTAAAAAGATCATCTCCATTATGCATAGCATCCCCAAGCTTGGGACACACATAATTCTAGCAAATATATTCTCAAATATGTCATTCTCATCAAGCATAGCATCCCAAAGCTTGTGGGTTTGCGAATCATTAGCATAATAATCAATAGCATGAATAGCACCAATAGTGTAACAATTATCATCATAGTTTTCCAAGTTGGTGCCAAAAAGATCCTCAATATTATAAGGCGTATCATTATCTTCCCAATCATCCTCATCACAACAAGTAGTAGGCATACCAAAATAATCAAGTGTACCATCATCCCAACTACTTTCATATTCATTCTCAACAATCATAGGAGCAACATTATTTGGGAGAGATACCTTTTTACCTCTACCTTTTCTTCTCTTCTTCTTCTTCTCCTTTACCACATTTTGTGTGGGTTTATGTAATTTTTCTGAGCTTCTTATTGAAGAGATTGGTTCGATGGGAAACTTCTCCTTGCAACCTGATTCATTACGAGAAACAATAGGATGGTAATGGAAGACCTTTACCCTTTCATTAGTATTCCTTTTATATTCTATCGGTTTCTCATTATTTCTATAGTTGGCAATATAAGCATTCTCATTGCAATTCACTACGCAAAACATATAGATTTCTTGTAGATCAGTTTCATTATCATTTGTGGTAATGAATATATCAAACCAATCATTTTTATGTGATAATTCTTCATTCCCCAAAAATAAGCAAAGTTCATTATAGAATTCACGGGAGATCAAATTATCACAATATTTGGAAACGGTTCGGTCATGAAAAAGCATGCATTGGAAATTAAGATGACCAACCCTATTGCAAAGTTTACAAGTAATGGGATGAAGAGAGCATAATGATGTGGCAAGTTCATCTATCACTTTAAGCCACCAATTAGTTTTATCTTGTTTATGCTTCTTACAAAATCTATCACCCCTATATGGCATGTCTTTACAAATTTTATTCACTCCACAAAAATTGACATGCTTATAGGAAATCTTTTTATCATGACTAGTGCAATCATCATTAGCATCATGGATATTCAGAAAATTCATACTAACAACATGGCAATCATGCTTTTCATTCAAGGAACTATCATGAATCACTTTATAAATTTCACAATTTTTAGATTCATGATTTTCAAGCAAGACCTCATAAAGATAATCTAGTGAACTCTCACTAGCAATTGTTCCAACATCATCGGGTCTTTTGAAAAGATTAGCAAGTGGATGAGGATCCATTTATCTTTATTTTGTAGTTTTCTTTTATAAAACCAAACTAGTGAAAAACAAGAAACTAAAAGATTTAATTGCAAGATCTAAAGATTTACCTTCAAGCACTCACCTCCCCGGCAAGGGCACTAGAAAAGAGCTTGATGTCTACTACGCAACTTTATTGTTGTAGACTCATGTTGGGCCACCAAGCGCAGAGTTTTGAAGGACAGTAGCAATTTTCCCTCAAGTGGATGACCTAAGGTTTATCAATCTGTGACAGGTGTAGGATGAAGATGGTCTATGTCGTGGGAGTAATCCTGACAAATGTCCGGGGGGTATGAATGAGTAGGGCAAAGCCTAGCTACGGAGTAAGTGTAACACTCGGGATTTACGAGTTCAGACCCCACTCGGAAGTGGTAATAGTCCAACGTCTCGTGCCCGGGGGCTAAGTGTTTACTTGGTATGGGTATCAGATTACAAGGAGTTCGTAACCCTTGCTCTGGCGCCCGGGGGTGGCTTATATAGAGTGCGCCACCACCGACTGAACGCCATCACTATGGTCATTAATGCTAGTAACTACAGGGGTTACTAGAAACTGCTAAGTTAACTACATCCGTTACGGGTAACATGGTCTTTACAGTACTTAAGGCGTATTAAGTCCCTCGAACGTTGCAGAACCATGACGCACCTGCTTCCTTCTGTCTGAGTGCTGGGAACTGCCGAGTGGTTAGTGACGTCCGAGTGACTTCCAAGGAGCCGAGTGCCTCTTGTACATTCGTCCGAGTGTCGAGGTAAGTCAGGGAATTTCATGACCTTATAGGACCCCAAGAGTGTCCTAGATTAGAGGAACATGACCCTACCTAGGGTAGGTGACCTCGTTAGTAGCCCTCGAATCGGTTGAGTATTGGGAGACCGAGTGGCCAGCACGTCATGATGCTGGTACTGTCTCGGGGACGTTTCGAAACGAATCGGGTCGTTTCCCACACGGTGTTTGAGCCGCAATCGATTCAAGGTTGAATATCTTTCAAATGACCTGAACGGTCTTGACCGTCCGAGACATTCGACTCGATGAAGATCAGCCCTCGGGAGAGAAGATTCTTAAGCTTGGAGATGCCATCATTAGGGCTCTCATCTGGTCTTCATTCGGAGATTCCAGAAATGGTTGAAGATTTATCCGAGCGCTTGACAGGACTTTACTCACTCGGTGAAAGTTTGACCAGCCCTTAACCACTCGGTAAATTTTGGTACGCCGGAACGCACAGGTGAACGCGGAGTCCACTCGAACTGCCACCCCACGAAATCCCCGGTGATTTCGAAATCGTGGTGAAGCGCGCACACGCGATCATGATGGTTGTGTCAGGCAAGTGGTGGAGGTGGCCGTGGCGCCTCGATTTTTGCGCCGAGAATTTCGCCACGCGTCCCCAATTCTCTGTCCCAAAGATTTCGCAGATCCTCGCGCTCCCGTTGATTGCGCGATTTCGACGGATCTGACGGTCGGAAATCTGCCGAGCCGGGGTATAAAAAGGAACCTAGGGGTGTAAGAGAAAAACGTTCTCTTCCCCACCTTCTCATCCCCTCTCTTGCTCTGCCAAGGGCCTCACCCGTGCCACCGATTTGCTGACTCGCCACCAGCGCTCGTCGGAGATGACGAAATGAGGCACTGCGAAGGCCAAGAGGGCGAAAAGGTCTTCACGCGACTCCTCTTCGAGCGTGGGCACCCCGGCTGGCTTTGTCTAGGGCGACTGGCTGGCATCTTGAGTCACCGCCAGCCGTCTGAAGGACCTGGAGAGCCAGGGTTCCTAGTCCCTGGGAGCTGGAGACTATCGGAGAAGGGAGAAGTCGAGCCTGCACCGCGCGGAGGCGAGTGGGTACTCCTCACCACTCATCTTGATCGAGGATTCTCACTTCCGCCCCATCCTTTCTTTCGGGCATTTCTGAACTTTTTTGGGGCGCAACTGCATCACCTTCCTCCCAACTCCATCACATACTTAGCCGCTTTCGTTTCGCTCTACGAGAACTTCCTCGGCTGCCACCCGCACTGGTTTTTCACAAACATCTGTTAACTTGCCGAGTAATGACGGTGAAGAAGCCCACTCTCTCGGAAGAGAAAACGAATGTAGTCCAGCTGTGTGGAGGTTTGGGGATTCGGGTGAGGGGTAAAGGAAGTTTCCCTGCGATGAATTTTCCCGATACGGTTAAGGGTTGGCAATCCTCATGGTTTTACTGTGAGGACGTCTCAGTCGGTGACGGTCATTCGGGCCTCCCTCCATACTCCACAGAACGCATTCGGTGGCTTCCAAAACTGACCGTGTCCAAGGAGGAGAAGGTCGATGTAGATTTGCTTGTGATCGCACTGGTTGCTCTAGTGAATTAGGGTGTCAATGGTCTAGACTTGCTAGAGGTCTTCTTCCAGAGAAGAATCCAACCACTGCAGGCCAGAGTCCATCCCATGTGGCGGTACTCGGGTCCGAGTGACATCACCCGCACGCAACCGGAGGAGCTCAGCACAGAGGCTGTGGCGAACAAACTGAAGGCCATTACTCCGGCTCGGGACAACCCCAGAGGGTCAAGGCGTGTCCCCCCATATTCAGCCGATCATTCGCCGAGTGAGGTAAACTCCGAGTGTCACCATTAACTCCGAGTGATGTAGTTTTCCTTTGATGAATATTGATCACCATAACTTCTGTTTTGACAGGGTTACACGGGCATGGTGGGCCTAATTCCAGCTAGAGACCATACCCCTGCCGACGTGGCAAGTGACAACGAGCGCAAGGGCGACTCGGATGATGAAGGAGATTATGTAGATGACAGCGAAGACGAAGAAGACGAGAAGGAATCGGACCCAGGGGATGAGGTGGAGTCTTCTCCTTCGGAGGAGGTCCTTCCCGAGCCCCATACGAGAACGCGCCAGGACCCAGGAGCCCGTGGGGGCAACCTTGGGGAATCGGGAACCACCAAGTCTCCTGTGGTCGTTCCTCCCGCTCGGACTTCGAAGCGTGGGCGTGGAGAGCTCACCATGTCTCCCGAAAAGTGCGTCAAGCAACCGAAGATCATTTCTAGCAAACCTCGGAAGGCGGCGCTGCCCAAGACGAAGATGAACGTGCCGGTGGATTCTGCGTAAGTATAGCCGCTCCAATTGCCAGCTTTAATGGCTGACCGAATGAATACTGATCTGAACGACTTTCCTGCAGTGCTAATACGTCAACTGCCTCGCTGGAGAAAGACAAGGCGGAGGTTGACGCTGCGACTTCGAAAGGTAGCACTCGGTTTTGTTCGTCATGGTTCTGGAGTTCTCTGTTTTCTCCTCGTATTAATTATCGAGTGATCTTCGAATACTTGCAGGACCGCGCGAGGTGATTGAGATCGACGTGGATGACCGAGTCAACCCGCCTTATCCCTCCACAGACGTAGATGTTGTGATGCAAGATGCCTCGCCTACTCAAGAGCTAGCACCGGCTCGGGGCACTTCTTCATGAGTTGGATCTGCACTCGGGATGCCGCTTCCGACCTCCTGTGTGACTGGTGTCATCGGGCTGCAACGCGTCCTGGAGGACCAAGTGGGAGCGAACAAGGAGGCGCTAATCCAGCTGAGGCTGATGAATGACAAGCTGAAGGAGGCTCGTGATGCTGGGGAAGCTCTAGAGAAGACTGTCCGAGTAAGTACTCTTGTAAGTACCTTCTTAATATAGAAATTTTTGTGTTGTATATGTTTTTTCGAGTCCCGAGTGGGTTTACGTCAGGGGTACGCCCACTGGGTGTTTGTTAGATATTCAGAGTGAGATACTTGTCGAAGAAGATGCGATGATGGTCCATGGACCAGAGCCTCTCGACGTTGACCGTAGGGGTGTAGGACCGGCAGTTCTCCTATGGGAGCGCGCTAGCGCACCCACTGGGTGTAGTCCCCGAGGCTGCCGTCAACTGAAGCAGTCAGTGACCGTCTGAACAATCTGAATGAACTTGACGTTGAAGGTACAATCCAAATGATGAGATACTTGTCGAAGAGGATGCAGTGATGGTCTATGGACCAGAGCTCCTCGACGTTGACCGTCGGGGTATAGAACCGGTAGTTCTCCAGTGGGGGCGCGCTGAGCGCACCCAGTGGGTGTAGTCCCCGAGGCTGCCGTCGACTGATGCAGTCGACGACAGTCTCAAAATCCGAATGTTATGTAGTTAGATCCGAATGTTATGTTGTACAATCCGACTGATGAGATACTTGTCGAAGATGATGCGGTGATGGTCCATGGACTAGAGCCTCTCGACGTTGACTGTCGGGGTGTAGAACCTGTAGTTCTCCAGTGGGGGCGCGCTGAGCGCACCCACTGGGTGTAGTCCCCGAGGCTGCTGTCGACTGAAGCAGTCGGCGACAGTCTCAAAATCCGAATGTACTTGATGCTGAAGACATAATGACGAAATACTTGTCGAAGAGGATGCGGTGATGGTCCATGGACCAGAACCTCTCGATGTCGACCGTCGGGGGCTAGAACCTGTTGTTCTCCAGTGGGGGCGCACTGAGCGCACCAACTGGGTGTAGTCCCCGAGGCTGCCATCGACTGAAGCAGTCGGCGACAGTCTCAAATTCCGAATGAACTTTAACTTCAACATCGTGTCTGATCATTATCTCTTATACTCTTTTGTTGTTGTTTGTTATTGTTTACAGGGCGTGTGCGAGCTCGGATCTCGCTATAACAGCCTCGAGAAGGAAGTGCAGGACTTGCGTCGTCACCTTGAAGCTAAGAAGACCAAGAGTGCCCGTCTGGAGCAGGAAAAGCTAACACTCAGAGGTAACCAGATCTTGACCGACTGCTTTGAATTCGATCTTTTTCCTTGTCCGACTGAAAGTACTTCGCCAGATGTACGTAGTGAAAATCTCCAGCTTGCTAAGAGACTGCGGGTTTCCATTTCTATAGAAACCATGAAGAAGGCCTTGGAGAAGAAGGACGGTGATCTGGCACTTGCCCACAAGGAAGCCAGTCGGAAAGGAAAGGAGGCGGAGGATAAACTGAAGGCATTTGAGAAGTGGGAAGAGGAGAAGAAGACGTTGGAGGATGTCGCCAAGAAGAGCACCCTGGAGGCCGTTGAGGCCGAAACAAAGCTGAAAGAAGTCACGTCCAAAAAGCTCGAACTGGAGAAGCTCGTAGAGGACTACTGTAGCGAAATGAACGTGAGGCTCAAAGGTACGCACTCGACCCGATCAGACTTCAAACCTTTCCAACTTATCTTGCTTCCACTCTTAGCTCCTTTTTCCCGAATGCCTACCAGATCTGTGTCTGGATGAGGAAGAAGAGACTTCCAAGATTGAGAAAGAGCTGGATCCGAGTGTTGGACTCCTCCGTGATAGTGCGTCACGAGCGCACCACGGAGGCAGCTCACTTCCTCAATCGCTTGCGTGAAGCAACCAAGGAGATTGACAAAGAGACCGCCCCTAACGAAGAGCTCCCGAGTGACTTACAGGTCCTCATAAATCATCTGAGGGATGTGCCACGCCGGGTCCAGTCATGGAAGAAATCTGCAGCTTGGGCCGGGGCAGACATTGCTCTTTCCCTTGTCCGTGTGCACAGCAGAGGCGTGGACGAGGAAAAACTGAAGTCGCTGAAGGCGTCAACAAAAAGAATGCCAAGATTGATGACTTCATGGAGACTTTTATGCCGGCAGCCACTCGGATTGTAGATGTCATCGACTTGGACACCTTCACCGACGCAACATCTCCACCATCGTCCGACTGATCTTCGGATAAAAACTTTAAATTACATTTCCTCAGTATGCCGAGTGGTTTCTGTATTGATACATTCGCCGTGACTTTGTGGCTCAGGTTATTTGCACCTTTGCTTTGAACTTCACGACATTTGAATGCTTTCATTTAATCGTTCTGGATGCTAGTTTGTATTTTTACCAAATGCGGATGGAGTCTTTATTCGGCGTGATCTTTGACTTAAGCGATATAGAATCGCAGCTAAACCCCCGAGTATGGATGATATCCCCACTTGGAGTAATTTTTAACTTAGGTGATACAGAATCGCAGCTAAGCCCCCGAGTGTGGATGATGTGCTCACTCGGAGTAGTTTTTTAACTTAAGCGATACAAAATCGCAGCTAAGTCCCCGAGTGTGGATGATGTCCTCACTCGGAGTAGTTTTTTAACTTAGTCGATACAAAATCGCACCTAAGTCCCCGAGTGTGGATGATGTCCTCACTCGGAGTAGTTTCTAACTTAGGCGATACAGAATCGTAGTTAAGTCCCCGAGTGTGGATGACGTCCTTACTCGGAGTAGTTTTTAACTTAGATGATACAGAATCGCAACTAAGTCCCCGAGTGTGGATGATGTCCTCACTCGGGGTAGTTTTTAACTTAGGCGATATAGATTCGCAGCTAAGCCCCCGAGTGTGGATGATGTCCTCACTCCGAGTATTTTTAACTTAGGCGATATAGAATCACAGCTAAGCCCCCGAGTGTGGATGATGTCCCCGCTCGGAGTAGTTTTTAACTTAGGCGATACAGAATCACAGCTAAGCCCCCGAGTGTGGATGATGTCCCCGCTCGGAGTAGTTTTTAACTTAGGCGAAATAGCTTCGCAGCTAAGCCCGCGAGTGTGGATGATGTCCTCGCTCGGAGTAGTTTTTAACTTAGGCGATACAGATTTGTAGCTAAGCCCCCGAGTGTGGATGATGTCCTCACTCGGGGTAGTTTTTAACTTAGGCGATACAGATTCGCAGCTAAGCCCCCGAGTGTGGATGATGTCCTCACTCGGAGTAGTTTTTAACTTAGGCGATACAGAATCGTAGCTAAGCCCCCGAGTGTGGATGATGTCCCCGCTCGGAGTAGTTTTTAACTTAGGTGATACAGAATCGCAGCTAAGCCCCCGAGTGTGGATGATGTCCCCGCTCGGAGTAGTTTTTAACTTAGGCGAAACAGATTCGCAGCTAAACCCCCGAGTGTGGATGATGTCCTCCCTCGGAGTAGTTTTTAACTTAGGCAATACAGATTCGCATCTAAGCCCCCGAGTGTGGATCGTGTCCTCCGTCGGAGAAGTTTTTAACTTAGGCAAAATCAGGTTTCGCGGCTAAGCGAATCCACACACCCACTAGGGGTGGTGAAGACAAACGAAAAACAAAAGATTTCGACAAAGATTTGGAAAAGTAAAGACTTTTATTCATCGAATTCACTCGGAAGTGCATTACAGGGATCCGCGTTCCACGCTCGGGGTTCTTCCGAATTGTTGTCGAAGTTGTACAACCGATATGCTCCATTGTTCAGGACTTTGGAGATCAGGTAAGGTCCCTGCCACGGAGGTGCTAATTTGTGCGGCTTCTGCTGATCCAATCGGAGAACAAGATCGCCTTCCTGAAAAGCACGCCTTCTGACTTGTCTTTCATAAAGGCGCCTCAAGTCTTGCTGATAAAGCGTCGATCTGATCAGGGCTTGCTCTCTTTCTTCTTCCAAAAGGTCAAGACCATCTTGACATGCAACTTCGGCTTCGTCTTCATTGTGAAGCTCCACTCGGGGAGCATTGTGGCAAACGTCACTCGGCAAAACAGCTTCGGATCCGTATACCATAAAGAAAGGGGTGCGCTTGGTGGAACAATTCGAGGTCGTCCGAATGCGCCATAGGACAGAAGGTAGTTCCTCAACCCACGCACCAGCGGCAATATTCAGGTCTCTCATCAATCGGGGCTTCAACCGCTGAAGAATCATCCCGTTTGCTTGTTCTGCTTGTCCGTTCGACTGCGAGTGAGCTACAGAAGCATAATTGACCCGAGTGCCTTGAGAGTAACAGAACTCGCGAAATTCATCCGAATCAAAATTCCTCCCGTTATCCCTGATTATGTCATGAGGGACTCCGAATCTAAGTATGATCTGCCAAATGAAACTGACAGCGGTAGCTGAATCCAAGCTTTTGATGGGCTTCGCTTCGACCCACTTGGTGAACTTATCAACAGCGACCAGCAGATGGGTAAAACCACTCGACTCTATGCGCAGAGGACCGACCATGTCAAGACCCCAAACGGCGAATGGCCGGGTGAGCGGAATAGTCTTCAGAGCAGATGCTGGCTTGTGTGTCTGGTTCTTGTAGAACTGACATCCAACACAAAGATCTACCATGTCTTTCGCTACTGCGTTGGCTCGAGGCCAGTAAAAACCCGCACGGAATGCCTTTGCGACCAACGTCCGAGAGGACGCATGATGGCCACAGGTTCCCAAATGAATCTCGTGCAGGATCTGTAGCACTTCCTCCGGGGATATGCATCTCTGAGCTACACCTGTAGTGCTTTTTCTGTATAATTGATCTCCCAGTACTTCAAAGGATTTAGATCATCGGACGATCCATCGAGCTTCCTCTATATCCTCAGGGAGCTCTTGCCGGAGCAAGTATGCTAAGTAAGGTTGGGTCCACTCGGGAGTGATTACCAACACTTCTTGAACGAGGTCCACAACAGCTCGGACGTTGACTTCAGTCGGATCTGATGGACTGACTTCTTGCGGGGGCTCTTCGGTGAAAGGATCTTCTTTGACCGAAGGGGAATGCAGGTGTTCAAGGAATACGTCCTTCGGCACAACTCTCCGAGTGGGGACGATTTTCGCCAAGTCATCAGCTGCCTGATTCTTTGCTCGGGGGATATGATGCAGCTCTAACCCTTCGAAGTTCTTTTCTAGCTTTCGGACTGCATTGCAATACCTAGTCATGGCAGGACTCCTTATGTCCCATTCCTTCATCACCTGGTTGACAACGAGGTCTGAGTCGCCTAATATCATCAAGCGTCGGATGCCGAGTGCGATTGCCATTCGTAGCCCGCAGAGGAGGGCTTCGTACTCGGCCTCGTTATTGGACGAGTCGAAATGGATTTGTAAGACGTAGCTCAGTCAGTCTACTCTGGGGGAAACGAGAACTACTCCAGCTCCGGACCCTTGTAGCATCTTAGATCCATCAAAGAATATGGTTCAGTGTTCAGGGACACTTGGCGCTGGTTGCTCTTGTTCTATCCATTCGGCCAGAAAATCGACAAGAGCTTGCGACTTGATTGCCTTCTTGGCTTCAAATTTGATCTCCAATGAGAGGAGTTTGATTGCCCACTTCGCCACTCGGCCAGTGGCATCTCTGTTATTCAGGATCTCCGAAAGAGGAGCATCGCTAATAATTGTGACCGAGTGCTCTTGGAAGTAATGAGCTACCTTCTTCACAGTGAGGTAAATACCATAAACTAGCTTCTGGTAATGTGGATACCTTTGCTTGCAAGGAGTTAAGACTTCTGAAATGTAATATACGGGCCTCTGCAACATGAATGCCTTTCCCGATTCCTCGCATTCCACAGTGAGGACTGTACTGACCACTTGGCTAGTAGCCACGATGTACAAGAGCAAAGGCTCTCGGCTGCCCGGAGCAGCTAACACCGGCTGGGTGGCAAGCAAGGCCTTGAGCTGGTCGCATGCGGCTTGCGCTTCGGATGTCCATTCAAACTTATCGGATTTTTTCATCAGTCGGTAAAGAGGCAGTGCCTTCTCACCGAGACGAGATATGAATCTACTCAGGGCAGCTAGGCATCCCGTGAGCTTCTGAACATCATGCAGTCTGATGGGTTTCTTCATTCGGATAATAGCACCGATTTTATCGGGGTTAGCGTCGATCCCTCGGTCAGAAACGAGAAAACCAAGAAGTTTACCCGATGGCATGCCGAATGTACACTTCGCAGGATTGAGTTTTATTTGAAAACGCCGGAGATTTGCGAAGGTTTCAGCGAGATCAGCTAGGAGGTCGGAACCTTTCCTAGACTTGACCACGATGTCATCCATGTAAGCCTTGACATTCCGACTAATTTGCTTTTGCAAGCACTTCTGTATCATACGCATAAAAGTTGCCCCAACATTCTTGAGACCGAATGGCATAGTGATATAGCAGAAACACCCGAATGGGGTGATGAAAGCTGTTTTTATTTCATCTGGTCCATACATTCGGATTTGATGGTACCCGGAGTATGCATCTAAGAAAGACAGGTGTTCACATCCGGCGGTGGAATCTACTATTTGATCTATGCGGGGAAGAAGAAAATGATCTTTTGGGCAGGCCCGATTGAGATGCTTGAAGTCGATACACATCCGGAGGGACTTGTCCTTCTTGGGCACCAACACCGGGTTGGCCAGCCATTCAGAATGAAAAACTTCGCGAATAAATTCGGCAGCTAGGAGCCGAGCGATCTCTTCACCAATTGCCTTGCGTTTCTCGACGGAGGATCGACGCAAGTACTCTTTGACTGGTTTGATCTTCGGATCCACTCGGAGTCGATACTCAGCCAATTCCCTGGGTACCCCTGGCATGTCATACGGCTTCCATGCAAAGATATCCCAGTTCTCACGGAGGAACTGGATGAGCTCGGCTTCCTATTTAGGGTCGAGCGTTGTCGAGATGTTGGTCGGAGCCGCACTCGGGTCATTGGGGGTGAATGTGAACCTGCTTGGTTTCTCCGGCCGATTGGAAGGCTGACTCCGCTACCGGCCGTTTGGACTTAAGTAAGTCCACAGCATCCACCGCTTTCTTGTATCCATCAAGCTCGACTACGAGAACTTGCTCATTTGCAATTTTTGAGCCCTGCTGAAGGCACTCCTCGGCAACTATCCGGTCACAAGTCACCGTGATCACACCATTCGGTCCTGGCATCTTAAGTTTAAGATAGACATAACATGGTCTGGCCATGAAACGTGCATAGGCGGGACTACCCAGGATGGCGTGATAGGCACTCAGAAAATCTACCACTTCGAACGTCAAGTGTTCCTTTCGGAAAATTTTCTCTCCTCCGAACACGACGTCCAGAGCAATTTGACCGAGTGACTCGGCCTTCATCCCAGGAATGACTTCATGGAAATGCATGTTACTCTTACTCAAGCGAAACATCGGAATGCCCATTGTGCTGAGAGTATCCACGTAGATTATATTGAGTCCGCTGCCACCATCCATCAAGACCTTACGCAATCGGACTCCGTTCACGGCCAGATCGACGACCAGCGCATGCCTCCCGGGGGTGGCTATGTGGGCCGGATGGTCAGATTGATCAAAAGTGACAGGAGTCTTTGTCTAGTTGAGGTATTTCACAACAGTCGGACTTGCCATGTTCACCTCCCGATTGACGACTTTCAATCGGCTCTTACTCTCGACGTCTGCAAAGATCATGTTCAGGACCTTATCGATGTGAGGGTACTCGGGATCGCCTTCATCCTCTCCATCGCCGTCCTTCTCTCCTGACGCCTCTTTGCCCATCTCATGTTTGAGCAGTCAGCACTCCCGAGTGGTGTGCTTCGGGTAAACGACGTTGCCTTCGTCATCCTTTTTCGTGTGGATAGCGCAGGTCTGATCCAGCACCTCAGAGTTGTACTCAGGCTTCTTCTTGTTAGCCCAATCTTTCTTCTTGTTCTTTTTGAACTTTGAATTCACCTGACCAGGGACTGCAGCCACTTCTGCCTTTCCCGGAGGATCGGCTTTCCGCTTCTACTTTTTGCCCGCGTTCCCGGCCGACTGAGAGGTGTCTCCAACTCACCCATTACCGCTTCGGAGGCGGTCCTCTTCCTTGCCATTGGCGTACTTGTTTGCGATTTCCATAGCGCGACCGAGAGACAGATCTCCGGATCGGCCAAACTTCAGAACGAGCTCTCTATACCCAATGCCTGCCTTGAAGGCGCATACGGCCTGATGCTCGGTACCATTCTCGACCGTGTTGTGCAGCGTAGTCCACCACTGAATGTACTCTCGGAGAGTTTCATCGCTTTTCTAAATACAATGCTGAAGTTCAGTTAGTCCACCCGGGTGCTTGTAAGTGCCTTCAAATGTCTTGATGAACACTTGCGCCAGGTCCTCCCAACAATAGATGCTGTTAGGAGGTAACTGGTTTAACCAGGCCCGAGCAGATCCTTCCAGCATGAGAGGGAGATGCTTCGTCACCACGAAGTCATCACCACCTCCAATTTGGACCGCCACTCGGTAATCTTCGAGCCATGTTTCTGGCTTAGATTCGTTGTTAAACTTTCTGATCCCCGTCGCCAACTTGTAGTTGGGAGGAATCTCGGCTTCCCGAATATATCTGCAGGAACACTCTAGGCCCGACGTCCCCCATCCACTCACTCAGTCTCTGATCACACGGTTCTTGTCCACCATCCTCTGTGCGATAGTAGATCTGGCATTGAGTAGTGGGGGGCGATGACCAGCTTCCTCGTAACCTCTGGGGCGAGGAGGAGTCCGATTGCGGTCCTCTCTGTAAGGCCGACTGCCATAGTAAGGACGTTGGCCATAAAGATCACCCCTCGGAGGGGGTGTCCGAATGCGCTCTTCCTCGTAAGGACGTCCATCCCGATCTTCACGCCACCGCCTGTCGTGTGAACCTCTTGGAGGAGGAGAGCGTGCGTGCTTCCCGTAAGCATGAGGGCTGTGTGCAGACTGGACAGTGTCGGCCCATACGGGCTGGCTATGAATCCGCTGATGTGACTGCGAGACCTCCGAGTTCTGTGTCAATGCAGTCTTCAGCAGAGTTTGAATCTGCCGAATGCCTTCACCGGCCGTTGACCCAGACAGCTGAATAGACTTAGCAATCCGAGTAGCTGTGGCCGATTGTTCTGGAACAACGGACGCCGCAAGTTACTGGAGCTCGGCCTTTTCCCGATATGCGCGTTCGTCGAGTGACTGCTGGAGTCGCTCGAGACACTCGCGCTCGGCCAATGTGGCCTAACGCGAGGCCTCTAGGGCTATCTCATCTGGAGTAGCCCCAGTGATCGGAGTGAGAAGGACTTCGTCGTCTCTCCTCCTCCTTTCATCCCGCTGCTCCCGAGTGAGAGGCCGGGGAACATAGCCGCTGGTGTCACCGACGAGGCGATCGCCATCGCGACCGTGGGAACCGCCCATCGAGTACTCGAGACGCCCATTGTTGGTGGCGTTGGCCATCAAAACTTTTGCGGCATCTCCGCCGCTCTCGAATTCTGATTCGTCAGACAACTCGTCCCCCGAGGAAGGGAACAAAACGACTGTGGGCTCGTCGGAATCGAGCATAGCCACCTGACCGGCGGACGACTGGCGAGCCATGGCGTGCTCAACCCACCGCTGCAACCGAGAGCATCTGGAACGCTTTCGGCGGCCTCTAGAGAGGCAAGCGGACGGGGAGCCGTATGGCTCCGACGGCTGTTGAAGTAGCACGCCGTGCGTCGCTATGCTGAAGTGTGTCGCACCCCGTGCAGGGAACGAATCGGGGTCCAGCGGTGCCTCGTGCAGCCACGCTGAGCCGTTGGCAACGAAGCGGAAGGTGCCGAGGAAGATCTCACCGCCGAGCGCCAACATGATGACTGAAAAAGGTTTGAATCCAACTTACACCGGAATTCGCTAGACCTGTCGCCCCACGGTGGGTGCCAACTGTAGTGGGAGTAATCCTGACAATAGTACGGGGGGTACGAATGAGTAGGGCGAAGCCTAGCTACGGAGTAAGTGTAACACTCGGGATTTACGAGTTCAGACCACACTCGGAAGTTGTAATAGTCCTACGTCTCGAGCCCGAGGGCTAAGTGTTTGCTTGGTATGGGTATCAGATTACAAGGAGTTCGTAACCCTTGCTCCGGCGCCCGGGGGTGGCTTATATAGAGTGCACCACCACCGGCTGAACGCCATCACTAGGATCAGTAATGCTAGTAACTGCAGCGGTTACTAGAAACTGCTAAGTTAACTACAGCCGTTACGAGTAACATGGTCTTTACAGTACTTAAGGCGTATTAAGTCCCTCAAACGTTGCAGCTCCCATGACGCTCCTGCTTCCTTCTGTCCGAGTGTTGGGAACCGCCGAGTAGTTAGTGACGTCCGAGTGACTTCCAAGGAGCCGAGTGCCTCTTGTACATTCGTCCGAGTGTCGAGGCAAGTCAGGGACTTTCATGACCTTGTAGGACCCCAAGAGTGTCCTAGATTAGAGGAACATGACCCTACCTAGGGTAGGTGACCTCGTCAGTCTCTCTCAAGCAACCCTGCAATAAAATACAAGAAATCTCTTGTGTCCCCAACACACCCAATACAATGGAAAAATGTATAGGTTCACTAGTTCGGTGAAGATATGGTGATACAAGTGCAATATGGATGGTAGAAATAGGTTTTTGTAATCTGAAAATATAAAAACAGCAAGATAGCAAGTGTAAAACAGCGAGCAAAACGGTGTATAAATGCTTGGAAATAAGGCCTAGGGTTCATACTTTCACTAGTGCAATCTCCCAACAATGCTAACATAGTTGAATCATATGATCATCCCTCAACGTGCAACAAAGAATCACTCCAATGTTCCTATCTAGCGGAGAACAATAAGATGAAATTGGTGTAGGTAGTTGATAACCCACAAGTATAGGGGATCGCAACAATTTTCGAGGGTAGAGTATTCAACCCAAATTTATAGATTCGACACAAGGGGAGCCAAAGAATACTTGAGAGTATTAGCAGTTGAGTTTTCAATTCAACCACACCAGGAGATTAAATATCTGCAGCAAAGTGATTAGTAGCACAGTAATATGATAGTTTGATAGCAGTAGTGACAGTAACAGTAGCGGTAATAGTAGTAGCAATAGTTTGGTAGCAGTTGGAACAGCAGCAGCAGCAATAGTAACTTAGTAAGAATAATAAGTGGAAAGCTCGTAGGCACTGGATCGGTAACTCGTTGGATGATATTCATCATATAACAGTCATAACCTAGGGCGACACAGAACTAGCTCCAGTTCGTCAATGTAATGTAGGCATGTATTCCGTAAATAGTCATACGTGCTTATGGAAAAGAACTTGCATGACATCTTTTGTCCTACCCTCCCGTGGAAGCGGGGTCCATAAGGAAACTAAGGGATAATAAGGCCTCCTTTTAATAGAGAACCGGAACAAAGCATTAACACATGGTGAATACATGAACTCCTCAAAAGTACGGTCATCACCGCGAAGTATCCCAAATATTGTCACTATGGGGTTGATGGATCATAACACATAATAGGTGCATATGACTAGGCAAGATCGGATCAAGAACATGGATATAGAGATGATAACATAAACGGTTCAGATCTGAAATCATGGCACTTGGGCCCTAGTGACAAGCATTAGGCATAGCAAAGTCATAGCAACATCAATCTCAGAACATAATGGATTCTAGGGATCGTGCCCTAACAAAACTAACTCGATTACATGATGAATCTCATCCAACTCCTCACCGACCAGCAAGCCTACGAAGGAATTACTCACTCCTGGTGGGGAGCATCATGGAATTGGCGATGGAGAAGGGTTGGTGATGACGAAGACCGAAGATTCCCCTCTCCGGAGCCCCAAACGGGCTCCAAATCTGGCCTCCCGATGAAGAACAGGAGGTGGCGGCGGCTCCGTATCGTGAAACGCGATGAAACTTTCTCTCTGATTTTTTTCTCCGAAAATAGGAATTTATAGTGGCGGAATTAGGGTCAGTGGGGCCACGAGGTGGGCACAACCCACCAGGGCGCGCCTAGGGTGCCTGGCGTGCCCTGGTGGGTGCTGCTCACCCTGGCCCCCCTCTTCGGTGGATTTTGGCTCCAATAATTCACCTATATTCTGAAATAATTTTCCACAAAGTTTTGTTCCATTCCAAGAACTTTTATTTCTGCACAAAAACAACACCATGGTAGTTCTGCTGAAAACAATGTCAGTTCGGGTTAGTTCCATTCAAATCATGCAAATTAGAGTCCAAAACAAGGGCAAAAGGGTGAGGAAAAGTAGATACGTTGGAGACGTATCAACTCCCCCAAGCTTAAACCTTTGCTTGTCCTCAAGCAATTCAGTTGATAAACTGAAAGTGATAAAGAAAACTTTTACGAACTCTTTTGTTCTTGTTTACATATATATGCTTAAGTAGCACCCGAGTTTTCAGCAAAGATTATGACTAACAATGTTAACAATAACTCTTAGAAATTATATTAACTCATATCAATAACATAAGCAACTAGCGAGCAAAAATAAGATATCTCAAATGCCAACACTTTGTCAAAACAATCAGGATACAATATGACAATAGTGGTATCTCGCAAGTCCTTTCTGAGACCGCAAAACATAAATGCAGAGCACCTCCAAAGTTCATGCAGCGACTAAACATTGTAATTCATGGTAGAAAAGATCCAGTCATGCTACACCCAACATCAACTATACACAATGCATGAGGATGACAATAGTGCTCTCAGGTCTGGCGTTTATTTGAGAAGGTGATGACTCAACATAAAAGTAAATAGATAGTCCCTTCGCAGAGGGAAGCATGGATTTGCAGCGGTGCCAGTGCTCAAAGTTTAAAATAGAGATAAATATAATTTTGGGAGGTACACCCTTCCTGTCAACGTCACGACCAAGAGTTATCAATATCTTCCATGCTAAACAAATTAGCGACGGTTCCCAAGCGGTAAATTAAAGGTTTACTCCCCCTCCACCAACAATCACACTCCACGGCTAGCCGCATCCACGGGTACCGTCCATACCAACAACATTCCTGGGGGAGTTTTGTTTAATTATTCTTTATTTTTTATTTCGGGACTGGGAATCCCTATTACCGCCCCTCTCATGTAAGGACGAGTGAATAAACACTCATCATGAGAATAACCCGCTTAGCATGGAAGATACTGACCGCCCCCTGTCGCTCCATGAGCGGTCCAGGCACACAAAACAGATGTTTATTTGAATTCTTAGAGATGGCACATGCAAATTTACTTTGGAACGACAGGGTAATACCGCATACAGGTAGATATAGTGGACTCATCTGGCACAACTTGGTTTAAGGGTTTTGATGCACAAGCAGTATTCTCGCTTAGTACAGGCGAAGGCTAGCAATTAGATTGAGAAGCGGCCAGCTAGAGAGCAAAAATGGTCATGAACATGCATTACATATAATCAACATTGAATACTAGCATGAGTAGGATATGGACACCATGAACATAAATATCATGAAGGCTATATTGGTTTTGATTCAACTACATGCGTGAACATGTGCCAAGTAAAGCCACTTCAAACATTCAGAGGAGGATACCATATCATCATACCGCATCACAACCATTTTAATGCATGTTGACACCCAAGATAAATCATTATCCACTCCTAGCTACTTAAGCATCGCATGAACAACTATAATCTCTAATGGTCATTGCAAACATGTTTGATCATAATGAGTTGAATCAAGGGATACTAGGTTAAACATATTTACAAAAACAAAAACAAGTTGAGTTCATACCCGCTTTTCTCTGCCATAGTCAATTCATCAAATGTCGTCATTATTGCCTTTCACTTGCACGACCGAATCATAAGAAAATAATAATAGTGCAAGAATGCCGTGGACTAAGCTGGAATCTGCAAACATTTTATTCAAGAGGAGAACAAAGAGTAATATGGGCTCTTTGTTAGATAAACAATAATGTAGATGAGAGCCACTCAACGATTCCATTGCGGTCTTCTCCTTGGTACGGCTCAAAATAAAAAATAAAAAGAAAACAAATTCAGAGAAACACACTGAAATATTTTTGGAGTTTTTGGTTTTGGAGTTTTTGGTTTCTTGCATGATCATGTATCCGTTTTTGGCAATAGAATCAAACAAAGCAGGTGCAGGCAATGGAATAACATCACGTGTTTCCTTGCTGAATACTAGGTTGTAATGAATGTCACGGGGAGAATCAGTTACATCTAGGAAGTGGTGAGCCTGCAGTGACTTGTGATCAAGGTAAACTCGGGATAAGAGATAATCATGTGGGCGAAACTGAACTCTAAAGTGTCTCGCTAGACGAGTAGCATAAATACCACCATGTATCTTTCCCTTAGTTTTGTTAAGATGTAAGCGTCGAGCAATAATAGCCCCCATACTAAAGGTGTGATCATCATAAAGTGCACGACGTAAAATAGCAAGGTTGGGGGCACTGAGTGCACCGACCTTCTCCCTAGCAGTTAAACACTTAGCGATGACCAAAACGAAATAATGTACTGAGGGAAACTGCAAGCTAGTAGCAATGGCGCTCGACATGCCTCTATCCTCACCCACGGTTAAAGTGAGGGGAAAATCCTCAAACTCAGATGGCCTAGGTTCTCTCAAGTCCCCATCAGAAGGAATCAAGCATGTGTTGCAGAAGTCAGTTAGCGGCATTTTGTAAGTTTCAGCATAAAGATTAAACTGCACTTCAGGAGGGTTGTTTCTCCCTAGATAATAAAATCTTTTCACAAAGGAATTTGTAAGGATGTGATATTGTTCACACTTAGCTGCGAGGAACTCGGTCAACCCAGCGTTTGCAACAAACTGAGCGAACTCTTGATGAAACCCGACCTCTTCCATGAAGGCATCATGTGGCCATTCACACGGCCGCACCTTCGCCTTTCTTGGGGTGTAAAGGTCATTGTCCGATGATTCCCCAATGACTCCCTTGGCATTTTTCTTGGAGGAGAACTTCCTAAAGATTTGCATTTGTTTCCTATAGAAAGTCTGGAAAAAAATAGTCCACAAAAATTTGTCAACAAAACTTCGTAAGATTGTTAGCAACTACTCCTAAGCATGCATAGAGGCCATATTGAGCATTCAAACTAATTAGAACTCTAAGAATTCAACATGCAAGCTCATCTACAGCAACACCAAGAGTAGATAATTATTCTAAAAATAACTCACTAAAACAAAAACTAATTGGAGCAATGGAGGAGTCACATACCAAGTAGCAATCCCTCCAAACAGTTTTAGAAACGGAGCTTTGAGCAAAGAGATCGAAATCCGCGGGTTTGAGAGCAAGAACACGAGAATGGTGGCTGTGGTGATTTTTTTTCTGGAGGTATGGGATGATGTGGGCTAAAGAGATAAGTGAGGGGGCCCACGTGGGGGCCACAACCCACCAGGGCGTGCCTAGGGGTGCTGGCGCGCCCTGGTGTCTTGTGGGCACCAGGTGCACCCCCTCTGGTATTATTTGCACGAAAAATTCAGAAATATTTGGAAAAAAAATTGTGTTAAATTTCCAGGGCATTCTGAGAATTTTTATTTTTGGGTCATTTTTTGTTGCACGGAGAAAACAGAAAACAGGATAATCATGGCATTTTATTTTATTTGACTAGCTAAGACAGAAAATAAAAGGTGGGAGCAGAGAGTTGTGTTTACTAGATTCATCGACTTCATACCTCTCAAAAAATGATTCATTAATAAGGTTGATCAAGTCTTATTAACAACCACTTCCGATTAGCATGAAACCGAAGAACTTTCGTAAAACACTAGGTTACCTCAATGGGGATGTGCATATCCCTGACAATAAGTATGTCATATTTCTTTTCGGCAGTAGGTAGAGGTAATTGAAAACTTCCAATAGTAATGGTCAGAGATTCTTCAATAACAATTATACCATTCACTTGGAATTGTTTCTTCGGAAAGTGCACCGTGTGCTCATTACCATTGATATGAAAAGTGACTTTGCTTTTATTGCAATCAATAACAACCCCTACAGTATTCAAAAAGGGTCTACCAAGGATAATCGACATGTTGTCGTCCTCGGGCATCTCAAGAATAACAAAGTCCGTTAAGATAGTAACATTTGCAACAACAACGGGCACATCCTCACAAATACCGATAGGTATGGCCGTTGATTTGTCAGCCATTTGCAATGATATCTCAGTAGGTGTGAGCTTATTCAAATCAAGTCTTTTATATAAGGAGAAAGGCATAACACTAACACCGGCTCCCAAATCACACAAAGCAGTTTTGACATAGTTTATTTTAATGGAGCATGGTATGGTTGGTATTCCAGGATTTCCGTGTTTTTTAGGTAATCCATCCTTAAAAGAATAATTAGCAAGCATGGTGGAGATTTCAGCTTCCGGTATTTTTCTTTTATTTGTGATGATGTCTTTCATATACTTTGCATAAGGGGCCATCTTCAAAATATCAGTTAAACGGGTATGCAAAAAGACTGGCCTAATCATCTCAGCAAAGTGCTCAAATTCTTCATCATCCTTTTCCTTAGATGGCTTAGGTGGAAATGGCATGGGTTTCTGAACCCATGGCTCTCTTTCTTTACCATGTTTCCTAGCCACAAAGCCTCTTTTATCATAACGTTTATTTTTAGGTTGTGGGTTATCAAGATCAGGAGCAGGCTCTATTTCAACATCATTGTCTGGTTCTTTATCATTACTAGGTTGAGCATCATCGTGAACATCATCATTATCATTTTCATTATCACTAGGTGAATGTTCACTACCAGATTGAGTTTCAACATCGGAAATAGAGACATCATTATTATCAGGAGGTTTTTGTGTCTCAGGTTCACTAGAGGTATGCAAAGTCCTACCATTTTTTTTCTTTTTTTCTTAGAAGGACTAGGTGCATCAGTATTAATTCTCTGAGAGTCTTGTTCAATTCTTTTAGGATGACCTTCACGATAAAGTGGTTCTTGGGTCATTCTACCTCCTCTAGTTACTACTCTAGCAGCAAAATCATGCATGTTATTATTCATTTCATCAAGCAATTCCTTTTGAGACTTAGCACCTTGTTCTAACTGAGTTTGAACCATAGAGGCATGCTTTCCTACACCTCTAACATCATTACTGATTCTAAATAGCAAGTCACTCAAGCGAGCAATCATATCAGAATTATATTTCAATTGTTTCAGGACATGAGCATTGAAATGGTCTTGCTTCATAATATAGTTGTCAAACTCATATAAGCATTGACTAGGATGTTTATTGTGAGGGATGTCACTTTCATTAAACTTTAATAAAGAATTTACCTCTACCACCTGTGGAGGTGGTGGTGTGTCAAGGCCATGTATTTCTTCAATAGGTGGAAAATTCTTAACATCCTCAGCTTTAATACCTTTTTCCTTCATAGATTTCTTTGCCTCTTGCATATCTTTAGGACTGAGAAATAAGATACCCCTCTTCTTTGGAGTGGGTTTAGGCGGTGGTTCAGGAAGAGTCCAATCATCATAATTCTTCAATATGTTATTCAATAATTCCTCAGCTTGTTCAACAGTTCGTTCCCTGAAAACACAACCAGCACAACTATCTAGGAAGTCCCTAGAAGCATCGGTTAGTCAATTATAGAAAATATAAAGTATTTCATTTTTGTTGAGAGGATGATCAAGCAAAGCATTAAGCAACTGGAGAAGCCTCCCCCAAGCTTGTGGGAGACTCTCTTCTTCAATTTGCAGAAAGTTAAATATTTCCCGTAAGGCAGCTTGTTTCTTATGAGGAAGAAAATATTTTTCAGAGAAGTAGTAAATCATATCCTGGGGACTACACACACAACCAGGAGTAAGAGTATTGTACCATGTCTTAGCATCACCCTTTAATGAGAATGGAAATAACTTAAGGATATAATAGTAGCCAATCTTATCATCATGAGCAAAGAGGGTGGCTATATCATTCAGCTTAGTAAGGTGTGCCACTACAGATTTAGTTTCATATCTGGGTCGACAGAGAACTCATAATCCTTATCGGTAACAAAGATAGGTGAAGTAGCAAACTTAGGATCACATTTCATTCTAGCCTTCAGAGTCTTTTCCTTATACTTGAGTAGCAATTTCTTAAGATCGTTTCTATCCTTGCAAGAAAGAATTTCTCTAGTTATCTCTTCGTCCATAACATATCCGTCAGGTATCTTAGGCATTTCAAACTTAGGAGGGCTAGGACTAGTAGGTGTTTCATAGTCATCATCAGTTTCATAAGCTTCATCAGTTTCAGCAGTCTCAACAATTTCAGTAGTTTCATTCTCTTTAGCTCTAGCAATTTGTTCATCAAGAAATTCTCCTAGTGGCACATTATCATCAAGCATGGTACTAGCGCCATCAATAGCATAATTCATAGAATAGGTAGCATCATCAATAACTTGCGACATATCAGGATTACTAGCATATGGTGTTGCAAGCTTACTCAAAACAGAAGGTGAATCAAGTGCAGAGTGTGATGGCAATTCCTTACCTCCCCTCGTCCTAGAGGGAACGATCTTGGTCTTTGGATCCTTCAGATTCTTCATAGTGATAAATTGATATAAATCCCAAGTGACTCAACAAATATTGCTATGCTCCCCGGCAACGGCGCCAGAAAAAGGTCTTGATAACCTACAAGTATAGGGGATCGCAATAGTTTTCGAGGGTAGAGTATTCAACCCAAAATTATAAATTCGACACAATGGGAGCCAAAGAATACTTGAGAGTATTAGCAGTTGAGTTGTCAATTCAACCACACCTGGAGATTAAATATCTGCAGCAAAGTGATTAGTAGCACAGTAATATGATAGTTTGATAGGAGTAGTGACAGTAACAGTAGCGGTAATAGTAGTAGCAATAGTTTTGTAGCAGTTGGAACAGCAGCAACAGCAATAGTAACTTAGCAAGAATAATAAGTGGAAAGCTGGTAGGCACTGGATCGGTAACTCGTTGGATGATATTCATCATATAACAGTCATAACCTAGGGCGACACGGAACTAGCTCCAGTTCGTCAATGTAATGTAGGCATGTATTCCGTAAATAGTCATACGTGCTTATAGAAAAGAACTTGCAAGACATCTTTTGTCCTACCCTCCAGTGGAAGCGGGGTCCATAAGGAAACTAAGGGATATTAAGGCCTCCTTTTAATAGAGAACCGGAACAAAGCATTAACACATGGTGAATACATGAACTCCTCAAACTACGGTCATCACTGTGAAGTATCCCAAATATTGTCACTATGGGTTGAGGGATCATAACACGTAATAGGTGCATATGACTAGGCATGATCGGATCAAGAACATGATTATAGAGATGATAACATTAATGGTTCAGATATGAAATCTTGGCACTCGGGCCCTAGTGACAAGCATTAGGTATAACAAAGTCGTAGCAACATCAATCTCAGAACATAATGGATACTAGGGATCAAGCCCTAACAAAACTAACTCGATTACATGATGAATCTCATCCAACTCCTCACCGACCAGCAAGCCTACGAAGGAATTACTCACTCCCGGTGGGGAGCATCATGGAATTGGCGATGGAGAAGGGTTGGTGATGACGAAGACCGAAGATTCCCCTCTCTGGAGCCCCAAACGGGCTACAGATCTGGCCTCCCGATGAAGAACAGGAGGTGGCGGCGGCTCCGTATTGTAAAACATGATGAAACTTTCTCTCTGATTTTTTTCTCCGAAAATAGGAATTTATAGTGGCGGAATTAGGGTCAGTGGGGCCACGAGGTGGGCACAACCCACCAGGGCACGCCAGGGGCTGCTGCTCACCCTGGCCCCCCTCTTCGGTGGATTTTGGCTCCAATAATTCACATATATTCTGAAATAATTCTCCAAAAAGTTTCGTTCCATTCTGAGAACTTTTATTTCTGCACAAAAACAACACCATGGTAGTTCTGCTGAAACAGCGTCTGTCCGGGTTAGTTCCATTCAAATCATGCAAATTAGAGTCCAAAACAAGGGCAAAAGGGTGAGGAAAAGTAGATACGTTGGAGACGTATCAGTAGTAGAACGACCGCCAGTTATTCTTTCCGATAAATCTATTGGGTTATTCCTATAAGTGTCACAAACAACCCTAGAGTTCCTACTAGAATAACACCAATGATACATATCAATCAACCCTAATGTCACCTAGATACTCCAATGTCATCTCAAGTATCCGTGGGTAAATTATGCGACATGCATCAAACAATTTCAGATCTATCATATTCAATCCAACACAAAGAACTTCAAGGAGCACCCCAAGATTTCTATTGGAGAACGTGGTATGAAAACATGCAATCAACCCCTATGCATAGATCACCTAGGTCATCGGAATCCGCAAGTTGATGCCTCAACATATATCAAGTGAATCAATAGAATACGCCAATGTCACTACGTGTCGGGGGTATACAAACATGGGTGTTCATTCCCCCTGACTTGTGCACGGACAGACAGCCTCCGGCCCCCACGAGCAAAACCCGTTGGGAAGGCTACCACATCTCCAAGCAAGCATTCAAGAACCAGCATCCGGCAGCAACAACCTGCAGAAGGCTAAGTAAGCGCCTGCAACACCAGCACAACGGCCCAGGAGGGGCCCAAAATGCGCCAGCCACGCCCCCGGTGCTTGTCGCGGCCCGAGGCGCGCACATCTTTGGAAGACCAGGCAAGCCATCCCCCGGCAGGCGCGAGCTGACCGGCCACCGCTCCACCGCATCGCTACACCAGTCACTTATCAATGTGGTGTTGAGCCCTCAAGTAGCTAATCAGCTCTCGCTAAACACGTGGCGACACACCGGGAGGCCAGTTATACTTAGTTGACATGCGCCATGCAGCGTGTCAAGACCATAAGCAACGAACGGCCAAGCGGTGGCAAGAGCTTGCCGGGGATGCACCCCCGAGCGCCACCTAGGCTGGTAATCATGGTATTTTGTCCTAAATGCCAGAGTTAGGTATGATAGCTCTGCTAAGCTATCTAATCGATAGATAATGACTGTTTTGCCATTGTGGTAACCCCTTGCACTATAAAAGGAGGCCCAAGGCTACCTAGCTCAGGATTCGGACCCCCGAACATTGGTACTGGCCTAGCAGCTCTTTCCCCGAAGGCAACCCTTGCCGGGATAGAGCGCGAGGCACCACTCGTGTTCTTCCAATCAAATCCACCAAAAAGCAGGAGTAGGGTTTTACGCTTAGCAGCGGCCCAAACCTAGGTAAAATGCCCGTGTCCTGATCGTCACGCCGTCTCACGCTCTCCGCTCTTCGTGCAACGTGACCTCCCCTTGCCGAACCACAAGGGGCCTCCGGGTCCCATAGGTCATCGCAGGCATCCGTGCCCCGACATGTTTGGCGCGCCAGGTAGGGGGCGTGCATCATTTGCGCGAACCCGAGTTCGTGAACGGTGAATCGGTCTTCATCATCATCTTCCTCAACAATGGCATCCCTCCACTTCAAAGGCTCCCTCGCATGCAGCCGCGATGCGGCGGGCGTCACGGCGGCTGCAAGTGGAGAAGGCGCCGTGGGCAACGCGGCTGGCGTAGGCGGCGCCGCCGTCGTGTCCCTCGCGGCCGAGGCCGGAGCGAAGAACGCCGGAAGGAAATGGGTCCGCTCAACCCTAGGGAGATGTGGCGTAATCCAGCAGGCTAAGGGGAGAAAGAGGTACCTGGCTATACCCTTCTCCCTCCTCCTTCCCCGCCTGTGGTTAGCTCTGCATGGCGACGACGTCGTCAGTGTCGATAAGCTCGCATGAGGTTAGGTCTTGCATTTGTCCCGCCAGGGGACAAGTCCCGAACCGAATGCTAGAGTGCATCCGCTAGTCGACGCTCCCGGCAGGCAAACCACGGCAAGGCCCCGTACGCCCATCTCTAGTCGCCACGGGACTGTTGGGCGCGAAGAAAAGGAGGGAAGGACTGGCCATACCTGCCTCTTTTTCCATTCCCGAACTGATCATGAATATTGCATTAACCCGGCAGACTCCTGCCGCTGACCATATTCATGACTGATGGGTCTTCGAGTACCCCCGTTTTGCTCTTCTCTGCGTCCCTTCTCTTTCAGGGCTGCGGTGAGCACATGCTTACGCGCGCACCATGAGGAGCACGGGAGAGGGAAGATGCCAGGGCGGAATGAAAAGCCATGACAAAAGCTAAGTTGACACAAATAATCAACTCCCATTAGGATATACGCTTGTATGTCCCTTCGCCGAACCTAAGGTTTCATATGATAACCTTGCATGTGATAGAACCTTAATGTGTTCGTTCGCGCCCGTGTTTTGTTTCGAGCCTGCCCAACAAAATGCGCGGTAGCATCAACACTGCCAAAGGTAACCTTTCCGGCACCGTGCTCTTGCCAGAAGAAAGCTAAGGACCTGTTCCTCAAAGCAATTCGCGGCAACACGTCGTTGGCGGGTAACTAGAAACGCGTAAAGGTGATTATCATACGAACGCCGGAAGGAAAACGAAGGGCATAGTATCTTGACCTACTGTGTCTAACTAAAGGGTGACATGGCGACAAGGAAGGCATAAAGCTAACTCCAGTAGCTCCCCTGGGTGCTTGAAACTTTGAGGATCCTGTCGGCGAGAGGACCGGCCTTCTCAGTGGCGGCCGAGGTGTCGGCACCCGATGGCAGCTTCTTGAAACCATCGGAAAGATCGAGCTCTGGATGGAAGAAGGCGAGGTTGCTCAAGACCAGGAAGAGGGCATCGCGTGCTAGCTTCCGGGATTCGTTGGCGAAGGAGGCAGCCCTGTCCTCCTCATACGTCTTCAGCCCCTCGATCAGACCGTCGAAGAAGAGTGTCAGCTTGATGCTTGGAGCTTCATGTTTGCCGACAGAGTAGGCCTAGCTCTTCATGTCCATCTTGGCAATCTGGGCAGTGTGGCGCTCGGCGATATCAACCATCCTCTTGATCCAGAGGTCACGCTGCTCAACCAAGTTCTCCAGGTTTTCTTCGGCATCCTTCTAAAGGGTCTTCACGCGGGTCACATCTGTCAGCAGCAGTTTCTCGCGAGCCCCAGCCGATTCAAGGTCACTCTCCAAGGAAGCAAGCCTGGATTTCATGTCGGAAATGGTGCCGTTAGAAGCATCGAGGTCCTGGCCCTTGGAGGAAAGTTGTGCTTGCATCTCTTCCAGAGTTGCCGCTGCCTTTCGCACTTCCTCTTTGAGGGCCTCGATCTCCTTGGTGCTCCCGGCAAGATCCTCTTTCAGTTTGGTCAGTTGGGCTTCAAATTTGGCCTTGGCAGCGGATGCGACAGCTAGCTCGTCAGACACCTTCTTCAGCAAAGCAGCAGACTCTAGGGGAAGTCCATCCAGAGCGATCTTGTGGCTATCCTCCAGCTCCATGGTGTGCTGCCGGACGAGGGCCTCCAGCTCTTCGTCCTTGGCATGGAGGGTAGCCTCAAGAGCCCCTTCCCGGAAAGAGATGCCCTCTTCTCTGGCGTCCAAAAGCGCCTCGCGCTCTGTCAGGCGAACCTTCCAGGCGGCAACATCTTCGTTGGCCATGGACAGTGTCTCGTGCTGCCTCTTAAGGGAGTGAACCTGCCGGTTGTACCAGTCCCACAATTTGCTCCCTTTGCTCCTCAGCTGCTGATCCACAAGCTCAGCCGAGTCTCACTGCTCCTTGACCGCCTGCCACTGGAGGCTGTACCTGCTCTGCACATCATTAAGCCCTGCTGCTATGGACTCCAATAAAGCCAAGTCCTTGGCGGCGTCAGCAGTGATGTGAGTTCCTTCGATCTTCTGAAATAGCAGCGCCAGGATCTTGTTAGTCTCTTCGTCAAGGTCGGCACCCACTGAGAAGGGCGAGCCGATAGCTGTGTGGCTTAATGGAGCAGTGACCAATGCCAGATGACTCTGCGGGGACTGCAGGGCCAATGCCAGGGGATAACTGGACAAGGGAGGCTTCATGGTTTGAAGGGGAGTCTTCTCTTCGCCCACTGGGCCCAGGCCGGGCGCGCTGCCGGGATTTTGTTCCATTCCTTCTGAAGACCCCTGAATATCCCCGATAGCCAAGCCATGTTCTTCCGCGGCAGCAATCTTCATCGCTTCTGCAGCAGCGTCCTTCCCAATACCAGCAACCTCCTCCAGTAGTTCAGGCTCTTCAAAAAGCGGAACTACGGATTAGAGCAACAAAACAGAAGTATGGAAATCAAGAATCAATAAGGCATGTAAAGAAAAGATACAGGAAAAATGAGATCTCCGGCAAGAGGGATACCCGATGGAGACTGCTACGGAAGGACCTCTCCTTCCCCGACAACATCAGTTGCCTGCGTGCGGTCTGTCACCGTCCCTTCGGCAATGACCTTTGCACGGGCAGGTTCCTCGGCGGAGGTCCTTGCCGGCGAATCCTCCTCATGGGCAATGGTTGACGGGGAATCTTGGAGGAGAGGTTCCTCCTGGCGAGCATCCCTCTGATCTTCCTCTCCTGTTTCCCTGTTGGGTAAGGGAGGCGTCCTTCCTCATCTCCGCCCATGGACGAGACCTGCACTTGGGTTTCACCGAGAGGACTGGGCTGGGGGCTAGACACGGGATTCTCTTCCGCGTCTCCCCCGGAGCCTCTACCTGCCGCAAAGTCCGGTCCCACTACGGATTTGGCCCTCTTGACCCTATGCGCAAGAGTCTCCTCATCCTCGTCCCTGTCAAGATCAACCATGCAAGATCGGTCAGGAAGATTAAAGATCAAAGGCCTTCTGATGGAAGATGAGATCAACTAGACTCACTCCGAGGCAAGGAGCATTGAGCCCAGCTCGTACAACGCGGGCGGTGGAGTTGCCCGACCCCTCTTCAGAGTTGGGGAGACAGGGCTTGACGGAGAGGCCAGGACTGTCGGCAAGGGCGAGCCTGGCGGAGGAGTTGGGCTTGACGGGGGGCAAGGGCGAGCCTAGCGGAGAAGTTGGCCTTGACGCCTTGGCCTGGAAAAGGCGGGAGGATTGGTGACGTGCTACTTCGCGCCCGCCGCCCTTAGAAGTCGTCTTCTTCACCTTCGGGGGACCTCGCGAAGTTGCGGGGGCCGTTGACTCTCAGTTGGCACGTAGATGGAGGCGCGACCCGGCTCCGGAGCTTGGGGCCCCTCCTCGAGCCCCTCCTCTTCCGCCTCCGTATCCTTCGCCTCCTCCGCCTCGCCCTCCCCCTGGGTCCCTGTTTCCGCGACTTGGGAGCCACTGGCCCCGACAAGCTCCAGCCTGGCAGACTCCTCCAGAGCAAGATTTACGCTCTCCTCCTTAGACGAACCATCGTCCCCGGACTCCTCCTCCCTGGTTGGCGCGGTCAAGTTGTCCTCCGGTATGGAGGCTCTCTCATCCAAGCTGGAGACCCACTCCATCTCGCTCTCCAGGGTGGGCAGCTCCCAATGAGACTTAACACAAGAAGCATCGCAATCTGGCATCCATTGGAGGATCTGGTTCCGGGCAGAATTGTAATGCAACGGGATGACTCCCGCCGGCAGATGGTATGTCCCGAGGAGGCCAAACAACTGATCACATAGCCAGCCATGACTGTAAGCTGTCAAGTTGTTGGCAGGACCCGGGTACAGGCGCATCCAATCGGCGGGACCATTGAACTCCCAAGCAAACCTGTCTCTTTTCTGGAAGGGCGCGATGCGGCGACGGAGGAACTCTGCCCCCACGTGCTCGATGGTCAGCCCAGCAGCCTTGAGGCGGACGATCCTGTTCAACGCCAGGCAGAATTTGCTGTCAGTAGGACCCAGCTTCCCCCAGTCACTGCCGCGCATAGCGCATTCAATCCGCGCCCTGCAGAACTTGGGGGCCTTGTCGTCCTTGATCCAACACCAGTCGACCCTCCATTCTTCCCACTTCCCGCGTAGCTGTCCGAAAAGGTAATCCGAATCATCCTTTTTGCCCCGGGGGATCCAGCTTATGTTCCCCGAGCGGTGGGATTTGTCCTCAATCCGAGGAAGGAAGAAGTGCTTGAACAAGTCTATATTGGGGGCGACTCCAACAAAGTTCTCGCACAGGTGGGCAAATATCGCCATGCAAGACATTGCATTGGGCGTAAAATCCAGAAGGTGGAATCCATATGCCGCCATCATGGCGCAGAAGAAATCAGAGAAGGGAGTAAAAGTACGCACAAAAGAAGTGGTATGAATCTGAGGGCTTCTTCTCCTTGGGGCTGTCCGGCAAAACCTGGGGTGCTCCGGGCCCCTTCGTCGCCCTCCCCCACATATAGGCACACCTCTTGATCAGGGTGTTGCCATCATGGCTCGACGGAGAGATAACTACATCTCCCTGTCGCTGCCTCTCGAGCTCTTCCGCTTTCTTCTTCCTCTCCTCAGCCACCAGGTCCGTGGATGCGGCCGCCTGTTTTCCCTTGTTGGCAGCCATTTTCCGCCCCATCCTTGAAGCCTTCGAGGGCGGCGGATGATCTGGCGGTGCTCGGTAAACCGAGAGTGGCGGTGGGAGCAGTTCTTTGGCTTGAGGAGGAAGATGAAGGACGGAGAAAAGGATGCGAATGAGCAGCGCCCCTGTGTGTTGTCCTTTTTATTTTAGGGGACCCGCACTTGGGTTGGCTCTTCGCAATCTTTTCGGAAAACTGCCGTTTTATTACTGGCAGTTCTTTTATTCTCCAACGGCTACCGTTCCACGACCCCACGACCCGCGATAATTGCGCGGAGTGGACGTGGGGTGGGAGGACAGAATCCCTCCGACGCGTGTCTGTGTACTGTTTGGGGCCTAACCCAACGTGCCAAGCGACACGTATGGCTCAGGCCCGGGGGCTTCTGTCGGGGTATACAAACAGGGGTGTTCATTCCACCTGACTTGTGCACGGACAGACAGCCTCCGGCCCCCGTGAGCAAAACCCGTTGGGAAGGCTACCACATCTCCAAGCAAGCATTCAAGAACCAGCATCCGGCAGCAACAACCTACAGAAGGCTAAGCAAGCGCCAGCCACGCCCCCGGTGCTTGCTGGGGGCCGAGGCGCGCACATCTCCGGAAGACCCGGCAGGCGCGAGCTGATCGGCCACCGCTCCACCGCATCGCTACACCAGTCACTAATCAATGCGGTGTCGAGCCCTCAAGCAGCTAATCAGCTCTCGCTAAACACGTGGTGACACACCGGGAGGCAAGTTATACTCAGTTGACACCCGCCCTACAGCGTGTCAAGACCATAAGCAACGACCGGCCAAGCGGTGGCAAAAGCTTGCCGGGGATGCACCCCCGATCGCCACCTAGGCTGGTAATCATGGTATTTTGTCCTAAATGCCAGAGTTAGGTATGATAGCTCTGCTAAGCTATCTAATCGATAGATAATGACTATTTTTCCATTGTGGTAACCCCTTGCACTATAAAAGGAGGCCCAAGGCTACCTAGCTCAGGATTCGGACCCCCGAACATTGGTACTGGCCTAGAAGCTCTTTCCCCGAAGGCAACCCTTGCCGGGATAGAGCACGAGGCACCACTCGTGTTCTTCCAATCAAATCCACCAAAAAGCAGGAGTGGGGTTTTACGCTTAGCAGCGGCCCGAACCTGGGTAAAATGCCTGTGTCCTGATCATCATGCCGTCTCACGCTCTCCGCTCTTCGTGCAACGTGACCCCCCCCCTTGCCGAACCACAAGGGGCCTCCGGGTCCCATAGGTGATCGCGAGCATCCGTGCCCCAACACTACGGTTATCCCACGCAAGACGTACATCAAGTGTTCTCAAACCATAATATTCAATCCATCACAACAAGGTAACAAGGGAATAACATCATACGATCCGACTATATTAACAAAGCCCGTGATACATCAAGGTCGTGCCATCTCAAGAACACGATAGAGAGAGAGAGAGATATTGAACACATAGCTACTGGTACAAACCGTAAGCCCCGAGGGTGGACTACTCCCTCCCCGTCATGGCCTCCACCGGGATGATGAAGATGGCCACCGGAGATGATCTACCCTCTCCGGCAGGGTACTGGAATGCCTCCAGATTGGCTTTTCGTTGATACAGAGAGTTGCAGCGGCAGAACGAGAAGTCTCTCTTTATTTCTGGGGTTTCTGGTATTTATGGGATTTTTCAGCGTTGGAATCATGACAAACAGAGCTATGAGGGCCCCACAAGCCATCTGGCCGCGCCCCTAGGGGGCACGGCCAGTTGCGTGGTGGCCTTCTGGTCCACCCCCTCCAGTGGTTCTTCGCTCCAATATTTCTTATTTGGTCCACAAAAAATCACCAAAAAGTTTCGGGTGATTCCGAGAACTTTCATTTTCTTCACAAAAACAACACCACGGTAATTTTGTTGAAAACAGCGTCAGTCCGGGTTAGTTCTAAATAAATCATATAAAGTGCATCAAAACCATATAAAAGTATTGTAAACATAGGTGAATATGGCATGAAAACTTCATAACTTATCGATACGTTGGAGATGTATCAATAGGCCAGAGAACGGGCCAGGAGGGCCACCACGGAGGGACAAGCCATCAGGGCACGGCCACCCCCCTGGGCGTGCCCTGTTGGCTTGTGCCTCCCTCGTATGGCCTCCGGTCTTCTCCCAAAGCTTTCAGGTCTTCTTTTTGTCTAGAAAAAATCGTAAAAATGTTTCGGGGCAATTGGACTTTGTTTGGTACTGTAAACCTGAAAAGTAAAAAACACGCAGAATCCAGAAAAATTCTCAAATAAATCCAGCAAAAATTCTAGCAAGTCACATATGCCTAATTTGATGATCTTGCAAAGTTTCATTCCAATCAAAATTGTTTTGGTTCACAAAAGTGCCCCAAAACAATTCCTTTCCAGATCCAAATTTGATCAACTCTACATTGCCAATTGTCTCCTCTTGATCTCAAATTTTGTGGGCATGCTCTAATCCCCAAATGATGACACTACACCAAGTGGTGCATCAAGGAGAATAGTGTAGCTAGGGTAGATCCATCCAAATCTATTTCTGCCCATTTCTAGGGTTTGAAACTTTTACATTCTCCACTTTCACAATTCAGCTAAAATTGTGTGAGCAAGTTCATTTGGTCCGAGTTGTCATTCCTGTTAATTCCCATGTCAAGTAGATTAGGCTAACTAGCTCAAAACTACATCAAACACCTTATGCTGTTTTTCAAAAGTTACTGTTTTGGCCACCTACCAAGTTTCCTTGACCCCAAGTATTTACCACTGTCCCTACTAGACCCCTTCTATCTCCAGCAAGGATCTCCTGCCCATAGCACAATAATTGATGGGGTATAAACCCCATTTCCTCCTCTGGTTTACACTGGCAGACCCCCTCTTTCCATCTATTGATTTTCCCTCTACCCTTGCTTAGCTCCTAAGCGTCAACATACACCCCAGGAACCCCCCAAGCGCTAGCAGACACGCTCACGCGGGAGCAGGGAGGGAGACAACCCTGCCAGTTGGGCCGGCGACCCCATTGGTCAGCCTCTGCTGAGGTATCCAGCTGGGCACCGACGGAGTAAGTGGAGACGGTATCCCATGAATACGTTTTCGGGAAGAGAAGACGCCTTTGCGGAAGTACGCCTTCGGCGTGGCACCCTGCGCCCGCGGCTGAAGCTGCTGGGACGGCCCATTTGCTATCCTGCACCCAAGGTTTAGTTTAGCTCATTTTATTTGGTAATTTCTTTTACCTTTTTCTTTTTCCAGAGAGAGAGAAATAATCCTAAAATTTTTTACAAACTCCAAATTTGGTGATTCAAAATTCTAGGTGTTCCTAAAATCATGCTCTATCCAATGATGTGCTTTGCACATTTTTCCATATAGCATTTTTTGCTCCACCACCAGTTTGGCCATTTCTCTTATTATAATGCCCACTTTGCAAAACCCCTACAGAGTTCAAATTAACTCCAAATGAGATGATCCAAATTCCTAGATGACTCTCACGTCATGCCCTATTTATCTAGCCATGGTGAACATTTTTACCATTCATTGTTTCTCTTCGATCTAATAAATAGCCCATTGTCCATTTATTTCATCTTAGTAAACTCACAGGAAATTCACCCGAACTCAAAATCTAGTGAAACCACTTTCTGAATGTTTCTAAAATCATACCCTATCTAATGAGTGCCTCCACTCACTTTTATAAAAATATTTTCTGTATACTTCTTATAGGACTATTAATCCCCCCATTTCCACCTTTCAAAAATCCTCATCGATCCAGATCCATTAGAACCTCTTTGGTTATTCTTCTTATAGCCAGAGGTGTCCAATAAAAATAAACTTCTTATATTTAGAACAATTTTATTTTCCTTGTTGTTGTGTCGCTTATTATGTTTGTTTTCGACGATAGTTGACAAAGTAGACGGAGTGCTCGGAGTTGGACCGGAAACATGAAAAGACCTTGAAGGCTTTGTTGAGCCAGGCAAGCAGCCCTTTGACCATGTTGATGAAACACTTTTATATGCATGTCATATAGTAGTTTATTTTGTTGCATCAAAAGCATGATGATGTGGTGACAACCTTGCTGGGTTGGTCTCCGATGCATTCCTCGTTGAAACTGGCACTGTGCATGACCCTACCTTCCTATGAGAGTTATGCGAGTGGGAAATAGATAGGATGCTATGTAGTTGCTACGCAAGTGGGGCAGGGATATGCATTGAGATGGAAAACAAATGTTTACCAAAGACCTTTTGAAAACCCCATCAGGTGCCACAAGTGCCTTAGGGAGATGGTGTTGAGCTAGGTAACCACTTGATAAAGAAGTGGTGTACCGAGGCAAGTGTGTGTGTTTTCAAAAAGGGATTGGTTTAAGTTGCGATCGTTACTCCAACCTTACATGTACAACCACTCTACCCCTATATGGGAAGGGGCTTTGTTGATTACTTTGGTCGATGCTAGTAGAGAGCCCGCATTACTAGTGGCGGGAGTGACGTGGTCACTCTCGATACGGGGTCATGCCAGGTAGGGCAACCATGGGTTGTTTTCACAGACACCGGGCACACTGTTGTGTCCCTTCATGGATGGTACTATGTTGAGCGAGGCTCGTGTTTTGTACATCATGAACACGTGGGCCGACAAGTGGACTCTTTGTTTAGTGTCGTCAAGGGAAAGGCATTGTTCGGGTGCTTACCTCGGGTATGTAATATACCGCGAGTCGTGGATGACACGTAAGTTCCCCGAGTCTTGTGGGTAAAGTGTGCAACCTCTGCAAAGTGTAAAACTATTGGAATAGTCATGTCCACGGTCAAGGACAGTTGGATGACCGCTCTTGGGCTACGTCCATTGTTTTCACAAAAACTTGGTGTGTATGTGTGTGTGTATGTTTGTGTGTGTGTGTGTGACAAAGAGATGCTTGAGCTAAGTCGGAAGACTTGATGAAATGATTGAACATGTGATGTTCAAACCTTGTTTATATTGATATTTGTGACATGTTCATATGGATATCTATACCCTGTTGATGCATATATTTTTCTAAATGGTAGGACATGATGTTGCATTTGAAACTAGCTTTCCGCAAAACTACCTACTTAGTGCTATACCATGCATTGTCTTACCTTGTCCAAACATGGGTTGCTTGCGAGCACATTCAAAGTACTCATTGGCTTGCCACTTGTTATTTTATTGGCCAGGCATGAAAGAACAGGATATAATGAAGAGTACCTTGGTGACGAACATGCGAGCTAGGATGCTTCCCAATGAGAATTCCTGTAGGGTTAAGGCGGATGGCATGGGTCTACGCTATCGTTGAAGATTTCCGTTGCGAGTTTATGAAGACTTGGCCATAAATGTCATATTTGAGTAAAACGGTATGTACTGGATGTAAGACTCTTGTTATTAAGTTTCTGTGTGTTCAGTGAGCATTGATCTCTGGGATCACTATACATGTGCATTCGGTGATCACGACTTATGAGTCAGGTCCCCACAGAGCTGGTATCAAAGCCATCCTGACTGTAGGAAGCCCTTAGTTAGCATGGACGTTAGTTAGGACAAAAATATTTTCCATACCCTTCACATCACTTGCAAAAACTTCTATATTTCTTACCTCTCCTAATTCATCAAAGAAACCAAAGGATTGTGCCTTAGCACTTCCACCATTTTTCTCTTGGCTCTCCTCATCTGCTTTTCAAAACCTTGAAAACGGTCGATAGTAACCTTATGCCCCTGACCACCGGATTCCTTGTGATCCTCATGGATAAACTGGAACTGGAAGGGAGTCACCTTGCCAGACATTCTCTCACATCTTATGGACACAAGGGTGGCGACACCACGACAAAACGACACCAATAGGAGATGCCTTCTCAAGGAATGACGACGTGAAGACCCAGAAAGTGGTGACACTCTTGACACTGCCCCATGATGATGAAAACCTTGGCCTACGATGATCAGGGCATAAGACATGCAAGATCGTGATATACATCGCTAATAGGGCAACCCTGTCCTTACCGTTGTTGTGTCGACAGCCACCGGTGGATGAGAACCTCGTCGTTTGGTCCGCCTCACTGTAGTGAGCAGGAAAACGGTTCTCTTCATCACCCGCTCTTGGTGTCGATGTTGTCATCAACATAATTGATAGGTTGGACCTCTACCATGACTTGTTAATGACATTACATAAAGGATTGCCCCCATGGAACCCTCGTTGTCTCAGAAGACAAGAGGGAATGTCATGATTAAGAAGATAACGAAAGACCGAGTCAGTGGCAACCACGTGGAACCACCTTCGCCCGTCAGCTTACAAAATGAGGAGATGTCGAAGATTCTCCAGGCCCCAACCCGAACCGTTTTGTCGGACAACTACAAGAGACATAGCGACACCTGAGGAAGACCCAGAAGACTGAAAGTCCTCTCAGACACACGAAGCAAGCACGACTACTGATTCCGAGAACCCCTAGGGTAGGATGAGTCGTGTACCAACTATGCGAAGTCGAGTCTGTGTGATGGTTCGAATGGAACCATGTTGGGTGTTGCTTGTTTTATGTGTTTGTGTTTTGGTATAAATCACACTTTTGCCCTAGGCAACAAGTACGTGACTATATCACCTATCTTATCTTAATGAATGTGTGGCCTTGTTGGCACCTGTTTGATTGCACTTGCACAGTAGAACCCCTTTTAGGCACCTCCTCTATGCTACTTTTCCCTCTCACCTATGTCGTCAAATGAAGACCAGAGGAACAAGATGCACCAAGGATCCACCTCGACAAATAGCTAGTACGGAAGACTTTCAACGACAACCTATTCGACCAAGTGCAACCCCATAGAGTTATGCTTTTCCCTCAAGATTGGAAACTCTCCCCTAGATTAACCTATACCCCTCAAGTTGCACGGCCCAAACCCTTAACCATGAGCTTAACATATGGGTTTGCTAGAGAACACCGGTTAAGCTTCAATAACCTTGGTTTAGCACTGGGTTTCATCATGGGAGTGATCATAGTGAGCAAACACATTACATCCTGAAGCTAGAGCACGATCTGATGATGCCATAGGGAAGATCGCTTTGAGGATACATGATTAGTGATACTTGTGATCTGCACTGGGTTTTCTGTGAAGAGGAACGGGTAATTGCAGCACAAAGTGGATAAGTATTTCCCTTAGTTATGAAACCAAGGTTTATCGAACCAATAGGAATACCAATCCTCAACCGTGTTCAGCGGCTGCACAAAAATGAACAAACGACTTGCCCCCAACGCGGGCAAGAGGGTTGTCAATCCCCTTGATCTCGTTATTTGCAAGCAAATGAGTTGTGTAGATAATTGTTGATAAATACAAATTGCAAAATAAATAAAAAGTAAATAAAGGCAGCAAGGTAAGAATAGCGTTTGCGAATATATAAGTGAATAGACCCAGGGGCCATAGTGTTCCCTAGCGACATCTCTCATGTACGCAGCATACTGTGGGTAAACAAATTACTCTTGGGCAATTGATAGAAAAGCGGATAGTTATGTGATGTTCACGGCAATGATCATGTATACATAGGCATCATGTCCATAAGCAAATAGGTCGACTCCTGCCTGCACCTATTAGTATTACTCCACTCATCAACCGCTATCCAGCATGCATCTAGAGTATTAAGTAAAACAGAGTAATGCTTGGAGAACGATGGCATGATGTAGACAAAGTAAACTCAAACAATATGAATGAACCCCATCGTTTTATCCTTAGTAGCAACAACACAAAGATGCATATTGTCCCCTACTTTGTCACTGGGATATAGAAACTCGCCAGGTTGAACCTACCACAACGCACCACTCCCACCGATAAAATATCAATCTACTTGGCCAAAGCATATCAATAGATCGGAGAGCATTACGAAGCTATCATGATCATGCACATAAGAGATAATATAATTCAGAGGCATCTCAAATACTTTTCATGAATAATCGGAACATAAACCCACAATTCATCGGATCCCAACAAACACACAATAGGATTACATCGGATAGATCAAAGCAAAGATGCGATGACCATTGTATTGAAGATCGTAAGAGAGAGAGATTGCCATCTAGGTACTAGCTATGGACCCGTAGGTCTGTGGTGAACTACTCACACATCATCATGAGGGCAGAAAGGTTGATGAAGAGGCCCTCCGTGATCGATCCCCCCTCCGGCAGGGTGCCGGGACGGACCTACAGATGGCCTCAGGACGGAACAGAGACTTGCCGCGGCGGAAAACGTGTTTCGGGACTGCCTCTAGGGTTTTCATAATATTAGAGAATTCATAGGCCGAAGAGGGACGTCGGGAGGTGCCCGAGGGGGGCACCATATATCAGGGCACGCCCTGATGTGTGGTGGGGCCCTCGTACGCCTCACGGCTTCCTTCCAAAGCTTCTAGGTCTTCATATAGTATAGAAAAAATCATCGAAATGTTTCGTGGCAATTGGACTTCGTTTGGTATAGTAAACTTGCAAAGGCAAAAACACGCAGAAAACATCAACTGGCACTGGGCACTGGGTCAATAGGTCAGTGCTCAAGAATATTATAAATTGGTAAATAATGACCCAAAAAGTATCCTAGAATGATAATATATCAGCATGGAACAATAAAAAATTATAGATACGTTGGAGACGTATCAAGCATCCCCAAGCTTAATTCCTGCTCGTCCTCGAGTAGGTAAATGATAAAAACAGAATTTTTGATGTGACATGCTATCCACTATGTAATCTTATTCAGGTATGTTCATTGAGAAAAGATGAATCAAGAAATATTAACATAGCAATATTCAAAGTGTAAGAAACGGAATTGTTAATTCCTAAAAGTATAGGAATCTCAAGAAATGTTTACCCCCCCCCCATTCATCTTATTGTATTAGCAAGGCATGGCTCCATCTTCACCACATTAATACAAATGTTAAGCACCACGGTGTCCAAGTCAGGTAATTGGTTCGTACTTTTTCAATATGCATAAACTTTTTATTCTTCACGCAATACATGAGCATGAGCCATTGGACATAGCATTTAGGTGAAATAGAGTATGGTGGTAGATATGAAAGGGGTAGGAAGTGGAGAAGATAGTCTCACATCAACTAGGTGTACCAACAGGCTATGGAGGTGCCCATCGATAGATGTCAATGCAAGGAGTAGGGATTGCCATGCAAATGATGCACTAGAGCTATAAGTGTATGAAAGCTCAAATGAAGCTAAGTGGGGTGTGCATCCAACTTGTTTGCTCATGAAGACCTCGGGCATTTGAGGAAGCCCTTCATAGGAATATAAAAGCCAAGTTTGAAAAAATGAATAGGTAATTTCCACTAGCATATGAAAGTGATATATCATGAGACTCTCTACATGAGGAACATGGTGCTACTTTGAGGCACAAGTGTGGTAAAGGATAGTAGCAACGTCCCTTCTCTCATCTTATCTCATCATTTTTTTGAATGGATGGTGGGCTCATTTGGCCTCCCCATCTTTATTTTTGTTCGGAGTCTCATCTCGACTTATGGGAGAATCATCTTCTCCATTTTCCTCACTGGGACAATGCTCTAATAATGATGATCATCACACTTTTATTTACTTACAACTCAACATGGAGAATTGATATGAAGACATGACTCTGTATGAATGCCTCTGGCAGTGTACCAAGATGTGAAATGATCTAGCGTAACATGTATCAAAAACATTATGAAGGTGGCTTTGCCACAAATACTATGTCAGCTCTATATGATCATGCAAAGCAATATGACGATGAACGAACTAGTCATGTGAAGTGACGATGGAATATATCTCGGAATGGCTATGGAAATGCCATGATAGGTAGGTATGGTGGCTGTTTTGAGGAAGATATAATAAGGCTTATGTGCAATAGAGCGTATCATGTCACGGGGTTTGGATGCACCGGCGAGAGTTGCACCGATCCTCGAGGTGAGAACAGGCTATGCACGGTACCGAAGAGGCTAGCAAATTATGAAAAGGTGAGATTGCGTATGTCCATGGTTTCACATTAGTCATAAAGAACTCACATACTTATTGCAAAGTGTTATTAGTTTATCATAAATCAAAGTACTCATCGCATGCCCCGAGGGAAGAGGTTGGTAGGAGTTAACCATCGCGCGCTTCCGACATGAAACAACACTAGGATTTCAACGAGGAATAGAAATGCTCACACATCATCACCATGCCTCTTTAATTTTTAGATGAACAAAAAGGTCAACCCCTCTTAATATCTACACTTCTACGGTTTAACAATTATGAACTCACACCTATTTCATATTACTACATCAATATCATTAACCCACAATTTCTTCATATGTGCTACATGATGGTTTTGATTATCACTCTTTCAATACCTAATATTTTTGGACTAGTCTGTATGGCCCATGCAAATTACCGTCACTATTTATTAACTCTCAAACAAATATAAGTTAAGAACTAGAGTGAAATCATTTCTTTAAAATCTACACGCCACCGTGCTCAAAAAGATATAAGTGAAGTACTAGAGCAACTGATATGCTCAAAAGATATAAGTGATGCACATAGAGTATTCTAAAAAATGATGATGAAGGTGTGTCTCTCTTAAATAGGTGTGTCCAGCAAAAAATGATTGTGGCAAACTGAAAGTAAAAGCAAACAAAATCAAACGACGCTCCAAGTAAAACTCATATCATGTGACGAATAAAAATATAGCTTCAAGTGACATACCGATGGTTTTGAGACGAAAGAGGGGATGCCTTCCGGGGCATCCCCAAGATTAGACGCTTGAGTCTCCATTAAAATATTACCTTGTGGTGCCTTGGGCATCCCAAATCTTAGGCTCTTGCTACTCCTTATTCGTTTGTCCATCAAGATAACACCCAAAACTTGAAAACTTCAATCACACAAAACTCAACAAAACCTCGTGAGATCCATTAGTATAAGAAACATATTGCACACTTTAAGTACTGTTGTAAATTGATTCAAATTTCATAAATGCATAATAGGTACTGTATTCTAACTTCTCCATGGCTTATACCCCCCGATACAATCCATTGTTTAATCAAAATAAGCAACTATGCAAACAAAAACAGAATCTGTCTCAAATAGAACAATCTATAGCAATCTGTAGAGACCCTATACTTCTGTAACTCTAAAAATTCTGAAAAATTAGTACAACCTCTAAAATTTTTATATAAACACTGTGTAAAAATTTCAGATCATTATCACACTACAGAAAAAAATGGAAATTTTTGTACTGGAGTCAAAAGTTTCTATTTTGTTTCAGCATCGATTCTACTCATCTTGTGAGTCATCCAAAAGGCTTAACTTGGAAAAAACACTAATTTAACACAAAAACATAATAATTACAGAGTCAATAATCATTTTATTAAAAATAAACAGAAAGTTCTAATCAAAAATTTTAAGATAACTATTGGGTTGCCTCCCAACAAGCGTTATTGTTTTATGCCCCTAGCTAGGCATAATGCATAGTTTCAAGTATTGTCATCTTTGACACTCCACCCATAAGTGGCTCTCATAATTGATTCATAAGGTGGTTTAATTATATTTCTAGGGAAGTGTTCCATCCCTTTCTTTAATGGTAATTGGAACCTTATGTTTCCCTCTTTCATGTCAATGATTGCACCTATAGTTCGTAAGAATGGCCTTCCAATGTATTATGGGACAAGAAGGATTGCAATCAATATCAAGCACAATGAAATATATAGGCACATAATTTTTATTTGCAATAATAAGCACATCATTAATTCTACCTAAAGGTTTCTTGATGGTAGAATCCGCAAGATGCAAATTGAGGGAACAATTTTCAATATTAGTGAGACAGACTACATCACAAAGAGTTTTAGGAATAGTTGAAACACTAGCACCAAGGTAACACAAAGCATTGCATTAATATTTATTGATCTTTATTTTTATAGTAGGTTCCCACTCATCATGCAATTTTCTAGGAATAGAAACTTCAAGCTCAAGTTTCTCATCATAAGCTCTTATCATAGCTTCTAATATATGTTCGGTAAAAGCTTTGTTTTGTTCATAAGCATTGGGTGAGCTAATAATGTATTGAAACAAGGAAATATATTCTACTAAAGAGAAATTATCATAATTAAAGTCCTTGTAATCCAAGATAGTGGGTACATCACTAGATAAAGTTTTGACCTCTCCAAACCCACATTTTTCAGTTTTAGCACTAAAATCATCACCCTCCAAGCAAACGGGACGCTCCTCTACTAAAGTTGACTCATCTCCAGTCCCTTTATCATTTATATTCAGAGAGGTAAATAAAGATTCAATAGGAGAAATACCAATCATTTTAAGATCTTCATCATGATTCCGGTAAAAACCGAGTGGAAGAGCTTTTTCTAACAATTCCCGCTTAGCTCTCAACTTAGCGGTCCTCTCCTTACTTTCATTAATAGATATTTGGATAGATTTAATGGAATCATTGAAATCATGCTTGGGTGGCAAAGCTTTATTTTTAAAAGCTTCCACATCAAGAGCAATTATATCCATGTTTTTAGCCAAAGTGTCAACTACATGCAATTTTTCTTCTACCATAGTGTTGACAACCTTATGAGAATTAATAAATTCTTTAATTGTGTTCTGAAGATCAGACGTGATCCTATTAGCATTTGTAGAAGAATTTCCATAAGAATTACCATAAGAGTTTCCATAGTTGTTAGAGGAATTACCGGGATACGGCCTAGGATTGAAATTTCCACTATAAGCATTGTTATTGACATTATTTTGCGAGACAAAGTTCACATCAATAGCATCATTATTTTGCACAATCAAAGTGGACAAGGGAACATCATTGGTATCAACATGAGCATTTTTACTAACAACCATATTCATAAGGGCATCCACTTTTTCACTCAAAGTAGCGATTTCTTCAACAGAATTTACCTTCTTACCGGCGGGAGCCCTTTCGGTATGCCATTGAGAATAATTTGCCATGATGTTGTCCAGAAGCTTTGTGGCCTCTCCTAAGGTCACATCCATAAAGGTACCACCTGCGGCAGAATCTAGCAGATTTCTAGACACAAAGTTTAGTCCAGCATAGAAGTTTTGGATAATCATCCACATATTTAAACCATGAGTTGGGCAATTCCTAATCATTAATTTCATTCTCTCCCAAGCTTGTGCAACATGCTCTTGATCTTGCTGTTTAAAATTCATTATTTGATTTCTAAGGGAGATGATCTTAGTAGGAGGAAAATACTTGGCAATAAAAGCATCTTTACACTTATCTCATGTTCCAATACTATTATGAGGTAAAGATGAAAACCATGCTTTAGCTTTATCTCTTAGTGAAAAAGAAAATAATTTTAATTTCACAATATCATTGTCCATATCCTTTTTCTTGTGCATGTCACATAATTCAACAAAGGTATTAAGATGTGACGCGGCATCCTCATTAGGACTTCTCGAAAATTGATCTTTCATGACAAGATTTAGCAATGCAGCATTAATATCCAAAGCCTTCGCACTAGTGGCGGGTGGTATAGGCGTACTAATAAAATCATTATTATTAGTATTTGAGAAGTCAGAGAACTTAGTAGTATCTTGAGACATGGTGACCGAGCAAGCAAAGTAACAAGCAAGACAAGTAAACTAGCAAGCGAAGAAGTAAACTAGTAACAAGCAAAGGTAAATATTTTTGTATTTTTGATTTTTATGTGACAAGCTAAATATAACAACAAATAAAAAGAAGAACAAGTATTACCCGGCAACGGCGCCAGAAATCCTTCCTGATACTTGTGATCTGCGTTGGGTTTTCCGTGAAGAGGAACGGGTAATTGCAACACAAAGCGGATAAGTATTTCCCTCAGTTATGAAACCAAGGTTTATCGAACCAATAAGAATATCAATCCTCAACCGTCTTCAGTGGCTGCACACAAATGAACAAATGACTTGCACCCAACGCGGGCAAGAGGGTTGTCAATCCCCTTGATCTCGTCATTTGCAAGCAAATGAGTTGTGTAGATAATTGTTGATAAATATAAATTGCAAAATAAATAAAAATTAAATAAAGGCAGCAAGGTAATAATAGCATTTGCGAATATATAAGTGAATAGACCCGGGGGCCATAGTGTTCGACATCTCTCATGTAGGCAGCATACGGTGCGTAAACAAATTACTGTTGGACAATTGATTGAAAAACGGATAGTTATGCGATGTTCACGGCAATGATCATGTATATATAGGCATCACGTCCATAAGCAAATAGGCCGACTCCTGCCTGCACCTATTACTACTACTCCACTCATCGACCGCTATCCAACATGTATCTAGAGAATTAAGTAAAATAGAGTAATCCTTGGAGAACGATGACTTGATGTAGACAAAGTAAACTCAAACAATATGAATGAACCCCATCGTTTTATCCTTAGTAGCAACAACACAAAGACGCATTTTGTCCCCTACTTTGTCACTGGGATATAGAAACTCGCCAGGTTGAACCTACCACAACGCACCACTCCCACCGATGAAATATCAATCTACTTGGCCAAAGCATATCAATAGATCGGAGAGCATTACGAAGCTATCATGATCATGCACATAAGAGATAATATAATTCAGAGGCATCTAAAATACTTTTCATGAATAATCTGAACATAAACCCACAATTCATCGGATCCCAACAAACACACCACACAATAGGATTACATCGGATAGATCAAAGCGAAGATGCGATGACCATTGTATTGAAGATCATAAGAGAGAGAGAGAGAGATTGCCATCTAGGTACTAGCTATGGACCCGTAGGTCTGTGGTGAACTACTCACACATCATCATGAGGGCAGTAAGGTTGATGAAGAGGCCCTCCATGATCGATCTCCCCTCCGGATGGCCTCGCGACGGAACAGAGACTTGCGGTCCGCGGAAAAAGGGTTTCGGGACTGCCTCCAGGCTTTTCAGAATATTATAGAATTTATAGGCCGAAGTGTTGGGGAACGTTGCATGGGAAACAAAAATTTTCCTACGCACATACAAGATCTATCCATGGTGATGAGCATCTACGAGAGGGAGAGTGGATCTACATACCCTTGTAGATCGCTAAGAGGGAAGCGTTAAGAAACGCGGTTGATGTAGTCGAACGTCTTCGCGATCCAAATCGCAAGCCGTCCCGCGATCCAATCACGATCTAGCGCCGAACGTACGGCACCTTCGCGTTCAGCACACGTACAGCTCGATGATGATCTCCGCCTCCTTGATCTAGCAAGGAAGAGCGGAGAGGTAGATGAGTTCTCCGGCAACATGATGGCGTGGTGGCAGTGGTGGTGGTGCTATCCTGGCAGGGCTACGCCTAGCGCTACCAAAACCGCGAACGGAGGAGAAAACGATCTAGGGAGAGAGAGGGGCGCCAAGTGATTCGTTTGTGCTCTTGGGGCGCCCCTCCCCTCTATATATAGGTGGAGGGGCGTGGAGATCAGCCCCTCCAAGCCCTAGGGCGCAGCCAAGGGGGAGGGGTTGGACTCCAAGTCCAATTCCCTCCCTTTCCATAAACAGGTGGACTTTCCACCTCTCCCAAGCCACATGGGCCTTGAGGGACTTGTTCGCCTGGCCCAATAAGGCCAGGGCGCCTCCCCTCAGCCCATGCAAACCCTTGGGACGTGGTGGAACCCTTGGTGGACTTCCGGACTCCTCCGGAAGTTTCCGGAACCTTCTAGAAGCTTCCCGGTACAATACCGGAAAAACCCAAAACTTTTCCGGTCGCCAAAATATGACTTCCCATATATAAATCTTTACCTCCGGACCATTCCGGAGCTCCTCGCGACGTCCGGGATCTCATCTGGGACTCCGAATAACCGTCGGTCACCAACATATATAACTCAATAATACTGAAACGTCACCGAACGTTAAGTGTGCAGACCCTGCGGGTTCGAGAACTATGTAGACATGACCGAGACACCTCTACGGTCAATAATCAATAGCGGGACCAGGATGCCCATATTGGTTCCTACATATTCTACGAAGATCTTTATCGGTTGAACCTCTATGTCAAGGATTCAGTTAATCCCATATGTTGTTCCCTTTGTTCTTCGGTATGTTACTTGCCCGAGATTCGATCGTCGGTATCTCCATACCTAGCTCAATCTCGTTACCGGCAAGTCTCTTTACTCGTTCCGTAATACAAGATCCCGTGGCTAACACTTTAGTCACATTGCTTGCAAGGCTCATTGTGATGTTGTATTACCGAGTGGGCCCTGAGATACCTCTCCGTCACACGGAGTAACAAATCCCAGTCTTGATCCATGCCAACTCAACAGACACCCCCGGAGATACCTGTAGAGCATCTTTATAGTCACCCAGTTATGTTGCGACGTTTGATACACACAAGGTATTCCTCCGGTGTCAGTGAGTTGCATGATCTCATGGTCATAGGAACAGATACTTGACATGCAGAAAATAATAGCAATAAACTGACACGATCATATGCTATGTTCATAGTTTGGGTCTTGTCCATCACATCATTCTCCTAATGATGTGATCCCGTTATCAAATGACATCTCATGTCTATGGCTAGGAAACCTTGACCATCTTTGATCAACGAGCTAGTCTATTAGAGGCATACCAGGGACACGGTGTTGTCTATGTACCCACACATGTATTTGAGTTTCCAATCAATACAATTATAGCATGGATAATAAATGATTATCATGAACAAGGAAATATGATAATAACTAAATTATTATTGCCTCTAGGGCATATTTCCAACATGAAGAGGGACGTCGGGAGGTGCCCGAGGGGGCCACAACATATCAGGGCGCCAACCCAGGGCGCGCCCTGATGTGTGGTGGGGCCCTCGTGCGCCTCCCGGCTTCCTTCCGAAGCTTCTAGGTCTTCATATAGTCCAGAAAAGTCATCAAAAAGTTTCATGGCAATTGGACTTCGTTTGGTATGGTAAACCTGCAAAGGCAAAAACACGCAGAAAACAGCAACTGGCACTGGGCACTGGGTCAATAGGTTAGTGCTCAAAAATATTATAAATTGGTAAATAATGACCCAAAAAGTATCCTAGAATTATAATATATCAGCATGGAACAATCAAAAATTATAGATACGTTGGAGACATATCAATTAGTAGACTAATGATTTGATGTGGCTATAATAGATGTCTCGAGGATATGGCTAAGACTCTTTGGTGGATCATGAGACTTTCATGAGGATAGGTGAACTTGGTGGATCAAGTTGATAGAGTGGCATAACTTACTTATCCCTTGAGTAAATTGGATTTAGTAGGACAATTGTGATCCCATGCTGAAATTCTTGGTGGTATAATAGTTTGACTTTGTCAAGTACTAGTCGTGGATTAATGATGTTACGATAGTGACTGGAGTAACAAGTAGGAATTCTCACTAGATGTGAGATTTGGATTTACATAGGTGATCCTAATAGGGTGTCGATGATAAATAAGACTACATGGTTCAGAGTAATTTGGATTTAGTCTGATGATCTCGATCTTGATACCATGTTCGTGATGGCAGGTAAACTAGGAACACTAGATTGTTGCCCGATTTGATTCAAGGATCTATATGCACCTAACATTGGAGTTTACTAGATCATCATGATGGGAATTGGTGGATATAGTACGATGAGATAGTCTTTTCAAGGATTTGGGGATTATAGGAACTCTAGAAGATCATGTGGAACTCCATCAATGTTGGATTTGTAGAGGTGATAAATCGTGTGATGGTTGATGGGATTAGTAGGCCGATGAATTGGATTCATAGGAAGGGAACAAGATCTTGGATTGGTATATTGCATCTTTTCCTTAGCATAAAGATGTACCACCTTAGACCTTGGATAAATTAGCTGAGCACTTGGATTTGTAGTGTCTTATTCAAGCTTTGCAGCTTGTATGCTTCACCCAAGGATTTTTTTTACATAGGGATACATATGAGTTAGCTATAGTATACATATGTGATTTTGTTTAGTCCTTTCGAGAGTGATGAGGATATGAATAACCTGAGTGATGTTTGGAGTTAACTTACATAAAGCAATGTTTCGGTGGAATAGGATGACTTTTGGTTGGAGTAATAGGTAGGACTATTGGCATCCAAGAACTGTGCTCAAGGATAAGATGATATACGTTCACTCACATCTTAAGATCCTTGAAACCCCTAAGCTTTACCGAGCCATAACATGGTTGGATCATGACCATAGGCCTTGGATCTAAGTCGAAAGACTATGGCCAATACTCTACCTTGACCACCCCCAATCCTATCCATAAGGAAGGTAGACTCGAAGAACTAGGTCACGAAGGACCACAAAGCCATGGACAAGTAACCACCCGGGACAAATACAGCTCCCAGAAGATTAAGACTAACTGGCCAAAGGTTGGTTCCCGAGCTATCACTCGAGAGCAAGCTGAATCAAAATGTCGTCAGTCTAAAAGCCATTACTGAGTCTCACCCCAAGACCACACCGTACACTCCTCACGGTTAATGGATGTACCATCAAGCCCTTTTTAGGTTGACTTATGCCGCTTCTCTCACATATCCCATGAGCACTGTGTTTATGTGATACTTGGAGAAATATGTTGCTATCCCCACGGATGACATGCTTATTTATCCAAGAAGAGCGAGGAAAACCTTAGTCCTAACCGGATGAGCCCCGAAGCCCCAATTGCCGAGCTTCTCAAGTGCAAAGTTTTACCTTAAAGAAGTCCGACCCCTCGAAACACCCTCCCTGCAGCGAAAGACATTCTTACCCAGGCAAGATGATGAACCACTACGGTTGGGGAAACCACGACGAAGAAGAAGAAGCAAGAGAAGTCAACCACCGCTCCTCTGCTGGCTACATCAGCTAGACTATGTCAAGAAGCACCGACGTTCAAGCACGATGAAGCCTTTGGACATAAAGAGAAATTAAAGAGCCCCTTGTTTTAAGTAGTCACCTATCAGTTCCTGGCGAGGAAGGAACCAAGAAGTTGATAGCACCCCTCACCGCTTTGATGGTGTACAATATGCATGACGTCCGTACTCCCTTCAGATGCCTGGAATGGAGTGGAATGACTGTCATGACTTTGTTACTAGCCCCTTTTTGGTCCAATTGAGGACATGATCCTGACTGGACCATGGTGAACCACCTACCAAAGATAGTTCTCCCCAATTGTCCGAACCCCAGACCATGAGGACTAGATGACTATTCTACGCTTTTAAATAGCCAGCTTACTTACAGAACCCCGCTGAAACCTTCCCAGATGGTAGAACCCATTTTTGACATCAAATCTCTAAGCTTAGTCTTAGGGACGGGACTCAACCCAAACCTGTCCACAAATGGCAACGAAGGGACAGGTAGACCAAATACTCGAAAGCACGCTAGAAACGTGCGTCTGTGACTAAAAAGACAAGTGATCAAGGATGATCGTAGAACGTACCTTGACAACTTTGCCAAGCAGAAGACCTCGACAAAAGGCCTACGTTGGCACACCTCAACACTCTCAAGGATGAAGACCACTTGCGACTGAAGATCACTCGCCTTAAGGGAGTCAAGGACTTCCCCGTCGATGAGAAGCTACACCAAGACTTGACCCTTCTATTCTAGCTCGAGACATCTAGATGTCACTAACCAACGTGAGTAACCCCAGGACCAGCACGCATACACACTACTTTGCCATGTATTCCGACTTTGGGATACACATGCAAGCCAAACCCTTGCCCGAACCTCGTTCACCAAACCCTTGACCTCTAGCCAAACCAGACTTATTGCAACAAAACCGTTCACATCACAGACAAAGTCAAACGACGCAATTGAAGTCGTATCATCAAGAACTTCAAGGACCAGTGGAGCAACCACACCAAATAAGGAGCAACATGGGAACGTGAAGACTACCTCAGACCCGGATTTTTGTATCTCTTAAACACCTAGCCAAGGAAACTAGGGGACGAGATTCTTGTAAGGAGGGTAGGTCGGTCACACCCTGTGTTTTGACACTATTACTAAGTTAACATGGACCAAAAATTTGGACCAACAAAAACTTTTCGTGTGATGTGATGCTTGAACTGATTGCTATTTGCTTGCTTGCTTGTGTGTGCTCTAAATTCATAAAATTCCTCCTACTCTCTGGACTCATCTCCCTGATCCAAATCCTTGACCAATGATCATGCCATGTGTATAGGACATAAAACTATTTTTATAAAATATTATTTTGGCCAAAAAGCATTTATTTAATTTAGGTTTTCAAAAACCCCTGAATTGAGGTTTGTACTACAAGTCCTAAAATCAGGGTGAATGTTTTGCCCCGAATACTTTATTTGGAAGCTATCATATATAAGACTCCCCAAAACCACCAAACATTATTTTTAAATATTATTTTCATATTTTATTTAAAGGCTTTTTCTTAAGGCCAGAAATGGTCCTTTGTTAGGAAAAATATTTTAATGCTTTCAAAATATTTGACAAAAAATAGGGAAACTCACTGGACATATTTTCCATATATATGAGTTTCAACACATGGTCATGTTCAAAATATTGGACAAAACCCTCCAAAACCCTTTCTGCATATTCCAAGTATTTGAAATATTTCTATAAGAAATATTCTCAAATAAATCCAAAAAATTCTAGCAAGTCACATATGCCTAATTTGATGATTTTGCAAAGTTGCATTCCAATCAAAATTGTTTTGGTTCACAAAAGTGCCCCAAGACCATTCCTTTCCAGATCCAAATTTAATCAACTCTACATTGCCAACTGTCTCCTCTTGATCTCAAATTTTGTGAGCATTCTCTATTCCCCAAATGATGACACTACACCAAGTGGTGCATCAAGGAGAATAGTGTAGCTAGGGTAGATCTATCCAAATCTGCTTCTGCCCATTTCTAGGGTTTGAAACTTTTACATTCTCCACTTTCTCCAATTGAGCTAACATTTTGTGAGCAAGTTCATTTTGTCCTAGTTGTCATTCCTGTTAATTCTCATGTCAAGTAGATCAAGCTAACTAGCTCAAAACTACATCAAGCACCTTCTGCTATTTTTCAAAAGGTACTGTTTTGGCCACCTACCAAGTTCTCCTTGACCCCAAGTATTTACCACAGTCCCTACTACATCCCTTCTACCTCCAGTAAGGATCTCCTGCCCATAGCTCAATAATTGATGGGTTCGAAACCCCATTTCCTCCTCTGGTCTACACTGGCATACCCCCTCTTTCCCTCTATTTCTTTTACTTCTACCCTTGCTTAGCTCCTAAGGGTCAAGATACACCCCAGGAACCCCCCCCCAAGCGCTAGCAGACACGCCAGAGCACGCGAGAGCGAGGAGGGAGACGGCCCTGCCAGTGGGATAGGCGACCCCACTGGTCAGCCTCTGCTGAGGAGTCCAGCTGGGCCCCGGAAGAGTAAATGGAGACGGTATCCCATGAATACGTTTCCGGAAGCGAAGGCGCCTTTGCGGAACTACACCTTTGGAGTGGCACCCTGCGCCCGCGGCTGAAGCTGCTGGGACGGCCCATTTGCTATCCTGCGCCCAGGGTTCAGTTTAGCTCATTTTATTTGGTAATTTCTTTTACCTTTTTCTTTTTCCAGAGAGAGAGAAATAATCCTGGAAAATTCATACAAACTCCAAATTTGGTGATTCAAAATTCCAGGTGTTCCTAAAATCATGCTCTATCCAATAATGTTCTTTGCACATTTTTCCATATAGCATTTTCTGCTCCACCACCATTTTGGCCATTTCTCTTATTATAATGCCCACTTTGAAAAATCCCTAGATAGTTCAAATTAACTCCAAATGAGAGGATCCAAATTCCTAGATGACTCTCATGTCATGCCCTATTTATCTAGCCATGATGAACATTTTTACCATTCATTGTTTCTGTTGGATCTAATAAATAGCCCATTTTCCATTTATTTCATCTTAGTAAACTCATAGGAAATTCACCCGAACTCAAAATCTAGTGAAACCACTTTCTGAATGTTTCTAAAATCATACCCTATCTAATGAGTGCCTCCACTCACTTTTATAAAAATATTTTCTGTATACTTCTTATAGGACCATTAATCCCTCCATTTACACCTTTCAAAAATCCTCATCGATCCAGATCCATTAGAACCTCTTTGGTTATTTTTCTTATAGCCAGAGGTGTCCAATAAAAATAAACTTCCTATATTTAGAACACTTTTATTTTCCTTGTTGTGTTGCTTATTATGTTTGTTTTCGACGATAGTTGACGAAGTAGACGGAGTGCTCGGAATTGGACCAGAAGCGTGAAAAGACCTCGAAGGCCTTGTTGAGCCAGGCAAGCAGCCCTTTGACCATGTTGATGAAACACTTTTATATGCATGACGTATAGTAGTTTATTTTGTTGCATCAAAAGCATGATGATGTGGTGACAACCTTGCTGGGTTGGTCTCTGATGCATTCCTCGTTGAAACTTGCACCGTGCATGACCCTACCTTCCTATGAGGGTTATGCGAGTGGGAAATAGATAGGATGCTACGTAGTTGCTACGCAAGTGGGGCAGGGATATGCATTGAGATGGAAAACAAATGTTTACCAAAGACATTTTGAAAACCGCATCGGGTGCCACTAATGCCCGAGGGAGATGTTGTTGAGCTAGGTAACCACTTGATAAAGAAGTGGTGTACTGAGGCAAGTGTGTGTGTTTTCAAAAAGGGATTGGTTTAAGTTGTGACCGTTACTCCAACCTTACATGTACAACCACTCTACCCCTATATGGGAAGGGGCTTTGTTGATTACTTTGGTCGATGCTAGCACAGAGCCCACATTACTGGTGGGGGAGTGACGTGGTCACTCTCGATACGGTCTCGTGCCAGGTAGGGTGACCATGGGCTGTTTTCACAGACACCGGGCACTCCATTGTGTCCCTTCATGGATGGTACTATGTTGAGCGAGGCTCATGTTTTGTACATCATGAAGACGTGGGCCAACGAGTGGACTCTTTGTTTAGTGTCGTCAAGGGAAAGGAATTGTTCGGGTGCTTACCTCAGGTATGTAATATACCGCGAGTCATGGATGACACCGAAGTTCCTCGAGTCTTGTGGGTAAAGTGTGCAACCTCTGCAGAGTGTAAAACTATTCGAATAGCCGTGTCCACGGTCAAGGATAGTTGGATGACCGCTCTTGGGCTACATCCATTGTTTTCACAAAAACTTGGTGTGTTCGTGTGTGACAAAGAGATGCTTGAGCTAAGTCAAAAGACTTGATGAAATTATTGAACATGTGATGTTCAAACCCTGTTTATATTGATATATGTGACCTGTTCATATGGATATATGTACCCCGTTGATGCATAATTTTTTCTAAATGGTAGGACATGACGTTGCATTCAAAAATAGCTTTCTGCAAAACTACCTACTTGGTGTTATACCATGCATTGTGTTACCTTGTCCAAACATGGGTTGCTTGCGAGTACATTCAAAGTACTCACTGGCTTGCCACTGGTTATTTTATTGTCCAGGCATGTGAGAACATGATATAATGAAGAGTACCTTGGTGATGAACATGCGAGGTAGGATGCTTCCCAGTCAGAATGCTTGTAGGGTTAAGGCAGATGGCATGGATCTATGCTATCGTTGAAGATTTCCGCTGCGAGTTTATGAAGACTTGAACATAAAGGTCATATTAGAGTAAACGGTATGTACTAGATGTAAGAGTCTTGTTATTCAGTTTTTGTGTGTTCAGTGAGCATTGATCTCTGGGATCACTGTACACGTGCATTCGATGATAACGACTTATGAGCCGGGGTCCCCGTACGCAACCATGGCAATGCGCTGGGGTCGAGGTCGGAGCCGTTGCGACCAGGGAAGAGGAGGCAGGCTGCTCTGCCGGTGGTCGCTGGCTGTTCGAGGAAGATCCTGAACAGTGACAGCTGGGAGATACAAGACGGCCATCCAGCCATCCCGCGTAGATTGGACAGTGCAAAAAAAGCGTCTAACCCCAATTTAGTTTTCAGTCGACTGGCATGTAACTAGTCTCGTACCTTAATGTTGATCTCTTATGGTATTTCTTCAGATGAGAGATATGTGTCATTCTTAACATTGTGTGTTTTCTGCCTCTTCAGCCAAACCGTCTTCCTTCAAACTGGAGCTGGTCCAACCAGGGAAGCATACACCAGAAGGGAGCTATACTCCCCACTCAAGAGTTACCTGCCTTGAATGATCCGACCTAACATCGACAGCTGCAACAACAGCAACGCCATCAATGACTCAGTAGATGATGCTCAGTCCTACAGAGGGTGACAAGATAGGTTGCACCCTCAACAGCAACGCCATCACTTTTCACTGTACATTCATGCTGATCTCCTAGAGTCTTACTTCAGATATGAGCCTTCTATAGGAGTTAACGTTGTTCTGTAGTTATTGTCCATCAGCCAAAGCTACACCACAAGCTTCTCATTATACCCCTTCAAGCATTACCAATGTTGTTGTTCTGTAGTACTTTCGTGTGCCATCTACTTAATATCCAGTAAAAACAATATATATTTGGTAGTTATCATGTGTGCTCTCTCTTCAGTTTTTGACGTATCAAATTGTTGCTGCTATTTAAGTCGACTATTACTATTTAAGTTGTCTCCTACAACACTCATTACATAATCTCACTACCAGTTGTCTTCTGTGCATGTCAGATAGTATTGCACACCATGATATTGTATATCATAACAAATACACTAAAAGAAACTCATAGAGCAACGCAACGGTGATACGTCTCCAACGTATCTATAATTTATGAAGTATTCATGCCATGTTTACAATAATTCTATATGATTTTGGTATGATTTTATTAGAACTAACCCGGACTGACGCTGTTTTCAGCAGAACTACCATGGTGTCGTTTTTTGTGCAGAAATAAAAGTTCTCGGAATGGGCTGAAAATTTACGAAGAATATTTTTGGAAAATATAAAAAATAATGGAGCAAAAAGATACCGGAGAGGAGTCCCGAGGAGGCCACAAGCCTAGGGGTTTGAGAACACTTGAATTATTCTATTGATCCACTTGATGTATGTTTTGAGAACACTTGAATTATTCCGGAGAGGAGTTTTCCCTTTGAAGTTTTCTTATCGGATTGAGTCTTTAAGGATTTGAGAACACTTGATGTATGTCTTGCGATGGGATATCCGTGGTGACAATGGGATGTTCTATTGATCCACTTGATGTATGTTTTGGTGATCAACTTGCGGGTTCCGTGACCTTGGGAATCTATGCATAGGGGTTGGCACATGCTTTCGTCTTGACTCTCCGGTAGAAACTTTGGGGCACTCTTTGAAGTTCTTTGTGTTGGATTGAACATGATGAATCTGAAATTGTGTGACGCATATCGTATAATCAAGCCCATGGGTACTTGTGGTGACATTGGAGTATCTAGGTGACATTAGGGTTTTGGTTGATGTGTATCTTAAGGTTTTATTTTAGTATGAACTCTAGGGCTGTTCGTGACACTTATAGGGATAGCTCATAAGATTGATCGGAAAAGATAACTTTAAGGTGGTTTCGTACCCTACAATAATTTCTTCGTTTGTTCTCCGCTATTTGTGACTTTGGAGTGAACTCTTTGTCGCACGTGAGGGAATTACATATGATTCAACTATGTCAGTATTGTGGAGAGAACTTGCACTAGTGAAAGTATGAACCCTAGGCCTTGTTTCCAAGCATTGCAATACCGTTTTTTCTCACTTTTATCATTAGTTACCTTGCTTGTTTTATATTTTCAGATTACAAAAACCTATATCTACCATCCACATTGCACTTGTATCACAATCTCTTCGCCGAACTAGTGCACCTATACAATTTACCATTGTATTGGGTGTGTTGGGGACACAGGAGACTCTTTGTTATTTGGTTGCAAGGTTGTTTGAGAGAGACCATCTTCATCCTACGCCTCCCACGGATTGATAAACCTTAGGTCATCCACTTGAGGGAAATTTGCTACTGTCCTACAAAACTCTGTGCTTGGAGGCCCAACACGAGTCTACAAGAAGAAGGTTGCGTAGTAGACATCAAACGGCCAACAAACTTGACGTCAATGATATTCAATATGATGGAACAGTTAGATGTATTTCTTCAGACGAGTTGCAATGTCTTGTGCTTAGCCCGGAGATCATCCATGTGAATATGTCATGCCTTCATGTTTTTCAGTACCTATTCCATTCATGATAAGTTGATAACATGTTTTCAAATTCGAGTAATGTCTTTCTACTCAGTCGCAATACCATCTGCTTAGTTTAGACATCATCCTTCTGAATATCTCATGTGTTGTTATTCATCACTAGGTACTCCATCCGTCTACCATATCATGCTTTTTTTAATTGAAGTGATGTTCTACTGTTCTGTTGCAATGCCATCTTAGTGCCCATCATACTTGTGAATATGTTGCCTTCCTGTTTTTCTGTACCTATTCCCGCTATCATACAATTTTACATTGAACTAGTGTTTCTTTTTATCTGTCGTCTTGTCGTATCCTCAGCTTGTATATCATACTCCCTCCATCCGGATTACTTGTCACAGAAATGGAGAAAAATGATGTATCTAGAACTAAAGTACGTCTAGATACATCCGTTCATTTTCAGATGGAGGGAGTACATGTAAATATGTCATGCCTTTCTATTATTCAGTACCTATTCAATCTCTCTGCCATAGCATGTTTTATAATTGAAGCACCATTCTTCTGTACAAGGCATGTAAGCCGAAGAGGGCTATGTTAGAATCTCAGGGGGTACAACAAGGTCTTTGCAAAAGATCCAAACTCTAGGAGATATTACCCAATTGCAGTGTTCATAGGAACTTCTCCAGCATTGAGAAACCCAACTCCTGCAGATAATAACCAGATTCCAGTGGCCAAAGAATAAGTCTGCTGCAATCCAGCAAAAATATTTTGAAATTCAGTCAAAAATATATTTTGAATCCTTTCTAGGAAGTGTGTGTGTGTATCCTTGCATCATGAAATTTATAGCACTCAGGTCACATTTGAACTTATATTTTGTACATGTTTTACGCATCTCTCTTGTAGAAAATATGCTTAAAGGATAGCAAACGTTCTCAACTGGGATCATGTTCTAGGAAAGTATATTGCAGGAATTCTCTACACTCCAATGCTGATGTAAGCACCTATCGTATATCACTATATTTTTACATCAGTATGTAGTTTATTAAGTAGCATCATCATGAATCCAACCTATAGTACCCTATACCAATTATTTGATCTAAATTTACTTGTAGAAAAATGTACAATTAAGGCGCTAATGTAGATTTTTATAAGGAAAACTGCCTGGTAGTTTTGCATACTGAGTTGCATGATTGTACTATCTCCTATATTGCACATTACTATAATCTAGAGGTGTGGTATGGTTGCACAATTGTTCATTGTGTCAATGTTGCTTTCCTATTCTTACCTGAGTGATGATAGCAGTGCCTTATTGTGTTAGTTTGGTGTAGGTTGGTGTGGTCTGGTTACCCAAACGTTCATTGTGTCAATGTTACTTTCCTATTAACTGGCATGGCCAATGATAGCAGTGGCATATTGTGTTAATTTGGTGAAGGATGCTGAAGATAAGAAGACAAAGTCTGAAGACAGCAAGGCAACCCTATTGTTTCTCTCCAATAAATCTAGTGCGGGTAATATGGAAATAATTCTTGATTAATATGTTCAGTTTCCCACCTAATATAAGTTATGATACAGTCGTCGAGACACTCTCCACTATCAGTGATACAAGCCTACCAAAATCGCCATCTGAATCTGTTCAGTTTCCTCTGTCCCAACTCCAATGGAAAATATGTATGTTTGTGAACCAGTTACTGACTGAAGCAATGATGGAAATCATGGAGGAATCAGAGGTAAACGTTCTTGTGCAACAACAACTGATCGATGATTTCAGTGACAGTATAGCAAAGAAGAAAGAACTTGCTCAGAAGCTTATTGTCGTCATCCACGCCGAGGTTGCAGATCGTTAAGCTCTATTCATTATTTGCACTGGCATCAATCTTTGATTTCCCAGTGGATGTAATATCATGTAATATATGCTTCGATGTGCTACTTTATTCCTTGTATGCCTTATATTTTCTTACCGTGGTTCGCACACCAGCTTTCTGTATCGAAAGCTCAACTAGCGCCAATCAAGCCAAAATATGGGGTGTAATTAATAACTAGAACAAAGCGATGTGGGCCCTTCGTCGAGTGGAACGACCCACTGCCCATAACGGGCTCGCAGGTACTAGCTGGGCTAAAATGCGCATGGGCCTCTGGGGGGCTAGATTTGCCGTTGTCCTCAAATGGTCCTCCTAATGGGCTCAAAGTAATAGTTGGGCCTAAGTCGACGTGGGCCCACTTCTTAATTGGGCCTACAGCTATGTCGGAACTATAGCATCCCCAATCACTTGGGCCGTTAGCAGTCTGGAAGATCGATTGGGCCGCAGTAGTGCAAATGAGCCAATGGGCCATTAGCAGGCCAATATAGTCCTCAGTTAAAGCTTGGCATGTTTCCTTGTTGGGACGTTAACAGGCCAAAATCCAATCGGTCTATAAGCGCGCCGATGTACAACACGGGCCTTGAACATGCCGAATGTCAGGATGGGTTGGAATTGTGCCCTGGACAACATGGGTCGCGAAGAGGCCAAAAGTGAAGTCGGGTCATCAACGGCGCCACTCTAGTGTGGGCCGTTAACCGGACGAAATACGCACCGGGCAGGAAATAGGCCCAACTCTTGAGTGGCTGCTAAAAGGCCGAAAGTCGTACGGCCTGGAAATTGGCCCATCTATAGACTTGTCTGCTAAAAAGCCGAAAGAACTCGGGACACAAATGATCCCAAAGTGATATCAGGCTATTAACAGGCTCAATTTCTTGATAGGCCGCAGTGGTGTAGAATCATTAATGGGCCATTGATGGGACGATTTGGGAGAACCCGTATAGGTCGTGGTGGTAAATGGGACAGAAGCAAGTAGGCCCATAATGGGTCGGCACGCTAATATTGACTTGGCCGACCTTTTTATGTAAATGGGCCACTGTTGGGCCATGTCACGTGCTGACATATCATAGGTGCATCTTGTCCATTGGTCGGTCGACATTTGTTGCAACGTAGAGCCGACAAGTGGATCCCTGGCTGAATGAGAAAATGACACGTGGAAAATTGTCATTGGTCGGGGTTGTTAACGGGTATCGGATCCAAAACCGGCACTCGATAGCTTAATGTCTACCCGTTACGGTGGTTGCCACGTGTCGGTTACCCTTGACGAAATCGCTTCTACGACGCGCCATTTATCGTCATGGAAGTGGACACTTCCGTGATGATAATTTGAGTATGGTCATGGAACACTTCCATGACAGCACATGTATGAATATCTTCATTCTTTCATAAAATTGTCACGGATGTACATACGTGACAGAAAACGTGACCTACCGTGACAAACACATATCATCACGGAAGTGGTTTTTTTTGTAGTGTCGGGGGCTACTCAGTATCAACGTTTAACAAGGCTGAACTCCATGACGACCCCCAAGTCAGTTTCTAGAAACTAACTTAGGGCTCAGTGGCTACTGTTACTATGCTCTTATGCATACTTTGGTGCATTTATTTCCCATTTAAATCTAAGTCTTTGGACACATTTTTCTAATAATTTTCCGATTTTCAAATGTGGAAGCACTGCCAGGACAACCGAGAAATGCAGTACCTTGCAATTACTTTGGTGTTCCCAGTAGGCACAAGTGTGATTGGACCACGCCAGGAAATAGATTCAGGAATAGCTGCAGCGGGCAATTTCTGTTACAATGAAGAATAAAAGCCAATTGTAACATATCATTGAAGCTATATATAGTTTATGAACAACAACATAAAAATATGACTTTTTTACCAGCATTTTGTTGACACAACTGGTCTTGTTTAATGTGTGCACATATGGCAGATTCATTCCCATCCGAAATCCCTTGATCAAAAATTGTGCTAGGTTTGTCAGTTTATCAACAAATTTTATGACATGCTCCAAGTCTTTCCAGTGAAATTTGGTATGGCGAGTAACATACAAATTTTTAACTATGCATCCAACATATCCTGCTTAAATGATGGAAAGTGATTATTTACTCAGAGCAGGGTAGAAGAATAGTGGACATAAATTGGTAATTAGAAGTTGTTACTGGCTAGGAACAGAGTCAGAAAATGAAATTTCAATTGGTTGTTTACATAGCGATGTTAGGCAGAAAAGTTTCTCTAATTTTGCTAAGTAATATGTCCACATGCTGAAAGTTGGAAGAACACTAACCTCGATCGGTGACGTTTGGGAAGTAAACATCCATGTTAGAACAGACCTTGGTGTACGCACTAGAATTTTATTATCATCTTTAAGTTCATAAAACTTAGATAATTCTGCCCAAAGGTACGTGATACTTGTGATCTGCGTTGGGTTTTTCCCCAAAGAGGAAGGGATGATGCATCATAGTATAGATAAGTATTTCCCTCAGTGAGAACCTAGGTTATCGAACCAATAGGAGGATCACACAAATTCCAGTCTTCAGCGCCTACACACAAAAGAGCACACATGTAACGCCCAAGATGCGGTCCTATCCTTATTTTGGCTCGAGGGCCTCGATAGGGATAGAAGCGCATCTCGTCGTTTCGCAAGAATGGACATCATTATAAGTACATGTAAAGAGGACATGAGTATATGGAATTGGCTTACACTCGCCACAAACTAAATCATGATCTTCTCAAATACAACAATACATTCAATCACCATACAGAAGAGCAGGGTCCGACTACGGACGAAACCAAACTAAAAAGAAGACGACGTCCATCCTTGTTAATTCCAGGCTGCCGGTCTGGAACCCATCCTATGGTTAATGAAGAAGAAGAAGAAGAAGAAGAAGAAGAAACTCCAAACAGAACAAGCATCGCTCTCACGTCAAAGCATCACTTTACCTATACCTGCATCTGTTGTAGTAATCTGTGAGCCACGGGGACTTAGCAATATCATTTCCAAGGGTATCAAGACTAGCAAAGTGTAATGTGTGAGGTATGGTTAAGTGGTGAGGCTGCAGCAATCACTAAGCATTTGAATATGTGGCTAACTTATGATTACAAGAATAAGAAGAGTGATGTACGCATAACGGGTGTGAACTAGTAATGATCAAGAAGTGATCCTAAACACCTACTTACGAGTCAATCATAACCCCACCGTATTCCCTTCTTGGTTCAAACCTCACAAGAAGAGACAGTCATGGTTACGTACACGGTTGGTGTATTTTAATTGAGTTTACTTCAAGTTTTCTATAACCGGGTGTTAAACAATTTCCAAGTTGCCACATAACCGCGGGCATGGCTCTCAGAAAGATTTAACCCTGCAGGGGTGCTCCAACTCATCCACCACAAACTAACCACAAGCTGCGATGGAAAACCTCAACCTCGAGATAGCCCGAAGTATCCTCGGAATCCCGGTGCACAAGACATTCGAGAAGGGGAAAACAAATCCAGCAAGACTACCCGACGTGTCGACGAACCCGATAGGAGTCGTGTATCTCGTTCTCAGGACACGATCGGATGAGCAGTACGTATGGTGGCCTGATAGAAATCACCCGAGTTGCCCCGGGTTGGCCCCGCAATTGGCTCTATTTTGGACCAGCACCATCAGCACTAGCCACCCTGTATTATGTTGAATTAAGATCCATGAGGGGGCGACCCTCAATGCGATTAATTAAATTATCAGTATTATTATGTTGGGCAAATATAGTACCAATGTTGGGCCTTGCCAGAAGAGTTTTATCACAAAATGAATTATCAAGGGGGTCCCCATAACAACCTCAAGCATGTTACGAGCGCTCAATATGGAACATAACACCGGTACTTGGAAACTAAGGCGGCAAGAGTGGAAAAAAACACCAGGCAAAAGTCCGAGCCTTCCACCCTTTACCAAGTGTATAGATGCATTAATTAAATAAACAAGGTAGTGTGATATCCCAAGATATCCATGTCCCAACATGGAACAAACTGCACCTGCAACTAGCAACGCTATAAGAAGGGCTGAGCAAGCGGTAACATAGCCAAACAATGGTTTGCTGGGATGTGAAAGGTTAGAGGCTTATCATTGCATTTTGGGAGGCTTGACAAACAAGTGATAGGTAGCGAGACATAGCGATAGAAACGAAACAATTAGCATGGCAATGATAGAAGTGGTATCCGGGGAAATGATCATCTTGCCTGAAATCCCGCATGGAAGAAGAACGAATCCGTGAAGAAGACGAACCAACGTAGTCGAACGAATCCTCACACTCTGAAACGGATCGGAACTCTAGCGAGGAGAAGCAAATCCGAAAACATACAAATGACACAGTAAACATCACAACATATTAATGACATGATGCACAAACAAGGATGATGCATGTCAAGTTTAAATAGGCAAGGCATGGCAAGATGCAACAATCAAACACGACAAATTAAGTGAAGTTTAATATGCAACGAGTTGCATATTGACGAAACTCCACGTTCGAAGCATTTAGTTCACTCTCGTTTATTTACACGGCAAGTTTAAATGTTTTTAAACATGGCAAAAGGTGAAGCATGAACAACTACATCATCTAGGCATTTTAAATGAGGCCGGAAGCAACATATAGCATTTATGAAACGACCCCATATGCAAATTATGAATTTGGTCCAGATCTGTACTAAACATATTTTATTTTTGTTAAACGGGAAAATAAAGTGCACTATTTGATTCTACATGTTTTTCTAAGCAAGCTACATATGTGGATCATTTTAATCAGAGCTGCGGTTATATAATAATGAAACAAACCGTTTTGGCATGGCATTTGTGCAAATTAATGCTATCAACAATTTTAACATTTTAAATGTTGTTGTCATGATGCGGATGACATATTCAAGTTACATGCAATCTTATGAAAACATTGGCACCAATAAGATATGAAGCATTTGTCGCCATGACGGAAAGAAAGGGGTGCCACGACGATGAATCCAAAAAAGATGCCACGGCAACATTCCAGTTCCGGCAATTGATTGAGATGTCGGTGCAAAAGAACAAGTGTGGGATGTTCGGACATGCAAGACATGGTGGGGTGATCCCGGTTACCGGGTTCCCATGCGTCGGTGGCATGAAATAGAGGAACTTGCACGTCTTACTTCGGACACGGTGCAAACAAAGGGTGTATCTCACACAACACATACATGCATTCATCCACGGACGGTCGGTGTTATACCTTTGGAGCGTGCGTCTTTCGGATTGATCGAATTCGTCGAGGGAAGTAGTCGTACATGGGTCGTCGAGGAAGTTGTTGTACTCACGTTGTAGAGGAAGTAGTCGTTCACTTCACAGTCTTGTCGGATCCAAGGCGACGGTAGTTGTACATGTTCCATAGATGTTCGGGGTCGTCGATAGAGGTACTTGTGTCATCGACGTAAGTAGACGTACATGAGGACGGTAGTTGAACTTGATGCTTAGGTGTGTGTAGTCGATCTTGGCGTATCCCCTTGCATAGAGGTACTTGGTAGCGAAAACGTCTACGGTGTCCAAATGGCCAAAACAAACCAGCCGCAACCGAAGACAGCCAGGTTTGTTGACGTGGTCTTCGAGTGCTCACCGAGGTGGTGGTCTTACGGGCAACAAATTGGGCCATGGAAGTCTTGCATGGAGCAACCTAAGAGCAAGTCTAGTAGAGCCCTCAAACCCTCAAACCCCTAAAAATAACCGCTTTTTTACAGTTTTCGCCGAAAAAACGCCGTAGACTAGAACCTCTAAACCCTCAAACCCGTAAAAAAATTTAGAGGTCCAACCCTCAAACCAGTTTGCAACCTGTAGAAGTAGGGGTTGAGAGGAAAATCTCCCCCAACCCGCACTCCTCCTCCTCTCTCGCGCGGGAGGAAACTTCCTCCTCCTCCCGGCCTCCTCCTCCCGCCGCCTCCCGCCGCCTCCTGCCGCGCCGGCCATGGAGTGCCCCGCCGCCGCCGAGCCCCCGCCCGCCGCCGCGCCCGCCGCGCCCGCCCCGCCCGCCCCCGCCCCCGCCCCCGCCCACCCGACCGTGGCTGACGTGGTGGCGGCGACCCACGTCGGGACCAAGCGGCGGCGGGCGGGCCTCGCACCTCCTCCTCCCGCCTCCCCGGCTCCCGCCCCTGCCACCAAGAAGAGCCGGCCGAAGGTGCCATCCAAGGTCGCCCCGGCCGTGAAGAGGCTGCGGAAGAAGCCCGCGGTGCGGAAGAAGCCCGCGCCCCCGCCCGCCTCCGTCGCCGAACCTCCTTTCGTCGCCGTGGCCGAACCTCCTCCCGCCGCGCACGAGGTGTTCGAGAAAATGGCAACCCCATCCTCATTTGAGGTACAAGGAGATGGCCGCTTCCAAGGGCAAGCCATTCCCATTTCAGCATGTTTGGACAATTCTTCAAACCTTTGACAAGTGGAAGTTGAGGGATCAAGAGACCGCACCAAAGAAGTCGGCAATGCTTAGGATGGATGATAGTGAAGATGAGGAGGAGAGGAACTTGGGCAAGCCCGAGGGAACCAAGAAGGGCAAGCTAAGGGTGAAGATGGAAGAAGAGGCGTCAAGCCTAAGGGAGAAGATGGACCACATGATGAAGGCAAGAGAGGAATTGACAACGAAGACATTGGAGACGAAGCTTCTTATCACCGAGAAGAAGAAAGAGGTCAAGCTTGCACAAGTTGAAGCAAAGCGTGAAGAAGCAAAGCGCAAGGCCGAGTTGGAGGAGAGGATGATCAAGCTCAAAGAGGCAAAGGTATGGAAAGAACTCATGGTGTAAGAGAAGGAGCACATGATGATGTCCAAGAAGGACATGGATCAAGACCAATTGCAATGGTGGAAGGACTACAAGGAGGACATCGCGGAGAGGAAGAGGATGTTCCGTGTTGCGTCCTCTACTTTTCGAGGTGACACTCCGATGAGTAGTTGTGGCGATGGCGGTGTGTACGACTCCACCGGTGCCCATGGAGATGCTTGATGGAGCCCGCATGTGGTCTAGGAGATGGCGCCGAGGTGCAACTTTTTGGTGATGGTGCCGATGAGAGGAGGAAGATGATGATTTTGTGATGTAAACTATTAAACCATGCATCAATGATTGTCATTTGGTAGTTTGTTTGGAAGTTGATTGTGTTCTTGTTGTCATAAATTGTGAGATGTCAAATGATAGATTTAAAGGTTGGGGTTGAGGCAAAGACTAGAACCCTCAAATCCAATCATTAAAGCAGTTTAAGGGTTGGGTTTGAGGGTTCTAGTCTTTGCCCCTGTTTTTCAACCCTTAAAAGTGTCAAAAACTGGCACTTCTCAACCCTTAAAACTGCTATAAGGGTTTGAGGGTTTGAAGGTTCTACTAGTAATGTTCTAATGGTGTGAAGGTGATGGCTGCAATATCAAAGCGGCAGCAGCTACAGGCGGCGCGCGGAAGATGGAGGGGAGGTCGATGCAGCACCTCCGGCGGGGACCTTGACGGATCCGGTCGTGGCAGAGGGCTGGCAGGAGGCGGAGCAAGCTGGGGCTAGCTGGCGCGATGGCCCACGCAGACATCCAACGCGTACACGCACGAGGACGAGCGGGTCAACGGGGGCTGGGCACGTCCCGAAGCAGGGGACTTGGCATGACTGCAGGGGCGCGGCGACGCGGGATAGCAACAGGAGACAGGAATAGCGGGTGACGGCGAGATCCGAGGGATCGGTTGCTGAGACCGGCGGGGTCTGACAAGCGGAGGAGCTCGGGGATGCTGCTGCTGCAGGCACTGGGCAGGTTGAGAGGAGGCAGACGCGGGCGCTTCGTCCTCGATTTAGAGGAAGCAGGGCACGACGACAGCAAGCGAGGGGAGGCAACGGCAAGGCGTCGGGGAAGTGCAGCGCCAGGTCTGGCCGGCCGGCTACCGGCGGCAGCGAAATCCGGCAAGAGGCGGCGAGGCATCGTCGAGCTCAAAAATTTGTGTGGACCTAGGTCGATAACGAGTAACTATACTGCAATGTGAGTGAGGGTGAAGGGGGGAGAGGGAGGGTTTTCTTTTTCTTTTTTGATGTATGGGTGATGGTTTTCTGTGACAAAAGATGGCTACGTAGTAAATGGTTCATAAGCACAAACCGTGTGTGATTAATGTCCTTCATGTAACTAAGATTGAAGCGGATCGGAATACAAAATTCCTTCGTCATTAATTTAGTGCATCTACTAAGTAAAATCTCAACTACAGGATATGGGTATGATGGGAGAGTTGTGGATTGTCGTTCGATCGCGGTGCATCCTATGGTGCACACACGCGATCCGTGTGGCTGGGGTTCTGGTCAAAACGCAACACACAATAGGGTGAATGCACACGGTTCCAGAAAGCACACGGCCTTTCGAAAAGTAACCGTGTGCGCAAAGAAATCACAAAGTTTGAAGGGAAACCCATGTCTCCTTAGTCATTTCTCCCTGATTTTCTTTTCTATGATCAACATACCCCCTACAATGCACGGTGTTCAAATTTGACATTTTTTTCGGGCTCATTTACTATATTTAGTCTATTATGTGCATTTCTAGGCATGTACTACATATAATTCAAGTTCGAACAATCTGTATATTAAAAAGTGCACAAAAATGGTTCGAAAAATGATAATTTTGGTATTGAGTAAATTTTTATGTCTTCTACAAGAAATTAAGAGAAATTTCAGAATATGTATGGGAAGATTTAACCACAAACGTGTCGCTTATTCGTTTTTCAACTCTAGAAAATGAAAACATGTCTCAAAAACATGATACATGGCATGGTGCATTGGCATGACCTCAATATGATGTGGTAAATATTTGAGAAGGTTTGGCTAATGTCGTTATACACGCTCTTCATAAATCGAACCATCACCGAGGAAGTTTCATGGTTTTGAGAAAGAAAACACCAAGTTTTGATGGCGAATCAATGTTTCCTTTGTCATTTGTTCTTGAATTTTTTTTTTCTACATTCAACATACCCCCTAAAATGCATCATGTTCAAATTTGACCTTTTTCGTCTCATTAACTATATTTAGTCTTTTATGTGCATTTTCTAGGCATTTACTGAGTATAATTCAAATTCAAACAATCTGTACATGAAAAAGTGCACAACAAAGGTTCTAAAAATCATAATTCTGGTATTGAGTAAATTTTCATGTCTTTTACAAAAAATGAAGAACAAAATTAAGGATATGTGTGTGAAGAGGCAACCACAAACGTGTCGTTTATTGGGTTTTTAACTTTAGGAAATGAAAAACATGTCTCAAAAACATGACACCTGGTGTGTTGTCATGACATGACCTCAATATCATGTGCTACATATTTGAGAAGGTTTGGCTAATGTCATTATACACACTTTTCATATATCGAACCATCTTCGAGTAAGTTTTGTGGTTTCGAGAGAAAAAACATCAAGTTTTGAAGGGGAATCCACATTTCCTTTGTCGTTTGTCCTTGAATTTTTTATACAATCAACATACCCACTACAATGCACCCAAATTTGACATTTTATCAGGCCCATTTACTATATTTAGGCTTTTATGCATATAGATCAAATTCAAACGCTCGATACATGAAAAAGTGCACGCAAATGCTTTGAAAAATCATACTTTTGGTATTGAGTAATTTTTCATGCCTTTTACAAGTAATTAAGATAAATTTGACGCATATGCGTGGAAGACTCAACCATGAATGTGTCGTTTATTGGTTTTAACTGTAGAAAATGAAAAACATGCCTGAAAAACATGATACCTGGTATGGTGTCGTGATATGACCTCGGTATGTTGTGAAAAATATTTGAACACTATGCAAAGTATCATGTACAATTTGATACTTGTTTTCCAAAATACAATTTTCATCACAAAAGATTTCATACAATAAATCATTTGCGAAATGTTCGATGGCACAGGAGAGAAAGAAGGCTTGCATGTGTGCGAGCTCACTTCTAATGTCAAGCTATGCATGCCAGATTTTCCACCCCGCATTGATTTTTAGTGGAATCCGTGTGGCCAGTCAAGTGCCCTTGCAACGCCGCCTCTGTGCAGGCTTGTCGACGTGATCGAGCACTCATGAATGTCCGGACGCAACGTCAATCACGCTTGGTTTATCGACGAGACTGCACGACTGGCAGCACGCAACGACGATGACTTAGGTTCTCGATGAACGCGCAAGCTCTAGCAACATGCATACATGCAAGCTCAACCAATGAACACCTTGGAAACACACAAGCGTAGCTAGGGCGCGCATTGCGACATCGTATATATCGATCTCGAGTGCTCTAAAAAACATCCAGACTATATGGCTTTTCGGCCACTTCGTCCCAGAGCTATCTCCACGCGTCGTTCGTGCCACCGCACCACACACTAACTGGTAAGGAAGTGATGGCAACCCCCCATGCCGAGTTAATCGCCGCCCATGACCGCACACTAACTGGTAAGGAAATGATGGCATCCCGCCGCATCGAGTTCATCGCTGCCCGCGACTGCACACCTACGTGGGCGGACTATGAAGCTGCCAAGGCTGAATCGGCATAGGAGGAGGGGGAGGAGGCCAAAGCCGCACAAGACGAGCGGAAAAGGGAAAAACCACGTAAGAAAAGAGAGTCCGTCCGCCACAAAAAATAAGCGACTGCATGCGATGCTGAGTAGAGCTGGGTGAATATCCAAACACAGTGGGCTATCGCTGACAAGACCGAGAAGAAGAACAATGACATTTTTCCAACATGGGCCGATGCTTCCACCTGCCAGCAGGATTGCGGCAGTAGCTACCAAAGCCATTGAGGAGGGCTCGGCGATGATCCAAGCACGGTGGGCTGCCGCCGATAAGGCCGAGAACGACGGTGTCTAGCCAGCCTAGGAGAAGTAGTTTGCGTGTGTGTTGCATGAATGTTTATTTAATTAATTATGAGCATCTAAGTGCTAGTACTTACTCCTACTTATTCTTAGAGCGAATAAGTATATAGGAATTTAGGTAAGTTCATCGAGTGTCAACCTTGTGTACTTTCAGGACCGCCCATGACTGATTTAATCAAATACATGGGTACAATTTTTCCAAGGCGGGATCACCACTTTTCTCTTTTCTCGCACACGATTATTTTATGTACTTTGACTATGTTGTGTGTTTCCCCGTGTAAGGTTCACGTTTTGCAGCAAAATTTTCATTAGGTGCGCGATTTCAGAAGGTATTCCTCCCACCCCATCCTCACACATCACATTTCAGCAGTACTTGCCTACCCTTTCCACTTACCCAGCAGCTCAAACCGCTACTGCCGCAAGCACAGCTTCAACCACATGTACATTCTTCCCCAGCCTCATCGATCTAGTCAGGTAACCCACTGATCTCCATCATCCCCCCGGCCTGATTGCTTGGATGGTGCCTGTGAAACACCCTCTTGCCTCCAAATCCCCACCCCCTACTCCTGAGCATTGCCACGTAAGCCGAACAACATATCACACGGAGGTCGAGGAGCTGATGGAGGTCGATGGCGCGGTGGCCACTGTGTGTGTCGACCCGGAGTAACACCTCGTTGCCGATGCCGCGGACTTTGTATGGGCTCTGGCCGAGATGAAGTGCCCTAGTAACTAATCCTCCGGACTTACCAAGTATGAACTGTCCAGTTCATTTTTACCTCAATACCAGTTGCAATCATTATGTTTTGTACGGTTGATGTGTTAAGCCTGTTTTAGTAAACACGCCTAACCCATCTTAGATATTTTCCCTAAAAAAAATTAGACAACTGGGCCATTCTCTACTCTAGAAGCACTTGGCTTGCGATGTCTAACTCTGTCAATTACAATTTCGCCAATACTAGTTTCAATGGCTATATCAGGTTGTTTGTAGTGAACATGTGCCTTGTTTATTTCAGTAATGCACACTATGATGTTCAAGTATGAATTGTCCAGTTCAATTTCACAAATACCAATTAGAAACTTACAACATGTATGTTAGGTAGCTGTTAAGCCTTTGTAGTGAGTAGTTATATCAATTTTTTACTCTGTCCCTTTGCTACCGTGCTACTCTTCGCAATGAAGATATAACTGGAGATGATGTCGTTTAGTTACCTTTGCTATTTTTGGTGGATGTTAACCCCATTGTTGTTAACCTGCCATTCCATGTACTTAATCATGGCCACAATGTGCGATGCTGTTGTTTACCATCGAGGTTAGTCACATCCCAATCTCTTATAGTATTTTACATCATTTGTGCAATTGAAGTTTAGCTTCTAACATTTAATTGTTGTTTGTAGATACATATGTCAGCGGTACTGATCCGCGCTTTGACTCGCAGGAACTCCTTGCCGCGGACTTGGGGCAGGCTCTGGCCTAGATGAAGTGCCCCAGCAACTACCCCTCTGGATTTACCAAGTATGAACTGTCCAGTTCAATTTTACAAATATCAGTTGCAATGGATATGTGTTGTACGATTGATGTGTTAAGCCTATTGTAGTAAACACGCCTAACCCGTCTTAGCTATTTTCCCTACCTTTTTTCTAGACAACTGGGCCATTCTGTGCTCTAGCAGAACCTGGCTTGCGATGTTTAACTCTGTCAAATTTAATTTCACAAATACCAGTTTCTATGGCTACATTAGGTTGTTTGTAGTTAACACGTGCCTTGTTTATTTCAGTAGTGCACAATGCGATGTTCAAGTATCAACTGTCCAGTTCAATTTCACCAGTACCAGTTACAAACTTACAATACCTATGCTAGGTTGCTGTTAAGCCTGTTCCAGTGAACAATTATATCCATTTTTTACTGTCCCTTTGCTATCGTGCTACTCTTCGCAATGAAGATATCATTGGAGATGTTGTCGTTTAATTATCATTTGCTAGTTTTGGTGGATGTTAACCATGTTGTAGTTAGCATGCCTTTCCATGTCCTTACGCAGGGCCACAATGTGCGATGTTGTTTACCATCGAGGTTAGTCACATCCAAATGCCTTATAGTATTTTACATCATTTGTGCAATTGTAGTTTAGCTTCTAACATTTACTTGTTCCTTGTAGGTACATATGTCAGCAGTACTGATCCACGCTTCGACCCCTTTTGCATATGGAGCAACGAGATATCCATGAACAAGCGTCAAGTGAGTAAACTAAGAAAAGATGTTAGGCGGAAGAGACGGGTGATGGGAATTAAACTCTTTATTAACACTTTATCCAAAAAATCAGTGAACTTTAGGATGGTAAGTAATATGCTGCCTTATTTTCCTGCCCACAACAACTTAGTCTATTAGACATGAATATCTGAAAATTCTCTCTTTTCAGTGGTTTCCGAAGCAATTTACTCATGATTACCTTGCAAAATACATGACCGGAGTAGAGGCAACGAAGGTCAAAATATATAATTCATACTATCATGTCAATGTTCTAGAAGTCTTCCTAGAGACGATGAAGGATGGACGGGCGATCATCACAAGGGGTTGGACAAAAGTTGTGCGCGCCTTTGGCATGGAGGAGGGCACATTTTATGGGCATTCTGCTTCTTCAACACCATCGACAGCCAAAAGGATTTACAATTATCTCTTCACCTTTACTGCCTCTAATACTACATATTGTGGTTCATCATATTTAATCTTCTACCGAATTATGAAACTATTAAACATATTGTACTAATTTTGATTTATGCATTGGTTGTTGAACCAATGTAAATAGGTTTTGTATTGATGGATGTGAAATATTTGAATTCCACATTTCATAATTCAAATTTTGAAATTTCCAATTCGAGTAATAAATTAACGAAAAAATAGTAACTGTTAGGTAATAAACTACAGTACACATGGTTAGAACAAAAACAACGTGTGCGATGGAATAATATATGACACGCGGTTGTTTGTGGAATGACGTATGCGGTTCTCAACTTTACAACACACGGTCGCATATCATATGTGTGTGTGATTGTTGGCAATACCACACATGTTTCCATACCATATGCGTGTGCTATTGGCGGCAATACCAGAAAAGTTTGAAACACGTGTGCCTGTGTAATATAGGACGAAAAGAAGACGGTTCACATATAAACCACGTGTGTGATAGGAATAACTATAACACACACTTATTAAAAGGACACGTTGGCGATAGTAGAGCCACCACACATAGTTTCTAGTTTCTGACGATGTGTGATAATGTACATATCGCAAACAGGTTGGTAGATTAAATGTTTGTGATATCCATCTTTTGCACACGAGCATATATGCGTAATCATCTCGGATGTCTAGTCGATCACAAACGTAACGTCAAGGTGTAACGTGTGAGATAGTCCACGAATTCGCATATGATTACTTTAGAAAATCGTCAGCACGCATTCGCTCCATCATAGACGACTTTTCTGTGTCGTGTGGGATGGACCCCCTATCGCACACACAGACAAGGTGACGGTTCAAAACCATGTCACGGAAAGGGGGTAAAAACCGTTTGTATAGGATTTAATTGTATCAATGATAACTATCCAACGTGGTGGGATGGATAACTATCTCCCTACCTCTATGAGCACGTCTGCATGGGTGGGTAGACCTAGCAATTTAACTCTCTCCTTTCATGCGCCGACCAAAACCAAACCGACCGCCACAGGTATACCAGGCGACCACAACAACCCTAGGCACATGAGCAGCCCAATACTATCTCCCGACCTCTCCCAGCATTGCACGTCTGGCTAGCACCATCATCATGACTCTCTCTTTAATTCCAAGCGCCGAATAGAAACAAACCCAAGGACCGTGAGGTACAACGAGCCTGCCTGACACCCGCATCAACCATAGGCATGCAAGTAGCCCAACCCGCACACTCTTATTCATTGCCTCGTTCAACACCTATCAGTTGGCCCACCAGGCGGCGGAATAAACTTTAGCCTGAGGGCATCTACAAACGGACATCTCAAACACCCGGGCAGGCCGCCCGATCACTGATCGGTCGTGAAAAGATGACCCAGACGGACCCCTTAAACGGGCCTCAAATGCCCGACACCCCTCATATCCAACCCAAATATGGGGCAGATATGGGGGCGGCCCGGGCGTGTCCGAGCGCGTCCGCCACGTCGGCTTGGCCCAGCCTGGCCCACACGAACCCCACAAATATCCTCATCTAGAAAACCCTGGACATCGGTCAATCCAAACTCCACTTCACTCCCGTGTCCCTCCACTCCACTTTCGATCCCCTACCCTCCAATCTGATGGCCAGCGACGGAAGTAGCTCTGGCTCCGGTGGAGAATCCAACGCCTCGACCATTAATGTGGAGGAGGTAGCCCTCCACATCACCTTGAGGCGGTTGCTGCTCGACCAAGGCGGCAGTGGAAGATCTTTCGACGTAGCGCCCGTCGCCCATAGAAGCAGCGTCGTCGGTCCGTCCCGCCTGACACGCAGCTCTGGCCGCTCTGCTCCCGTCATTCAAGTACGCCAGCAACCACCCTCTGATCTGTAAGTGGTAAACATCCACCGTTGGGTCCTTGTGCCCATGCTGGCATCAACGCGCACAAGAGCCCCCGAGTCTGAGGCCCGAGAAGCCTGCCACAAGCGGCAACGGGCAAGTGAGAGGGCTGCAGCGGGGGAGGCGATGCCTGCACGCCGGTCACGTGCGACCGCTCCGGTCGATCTTGATACGTCTCCTTCATCTATAATTTTTTATTGTTTCATGCTATTATATTATCAATCTTGTATACCTTATGTGCAATTATATGTTATTTTATATCATTTTTCGGGACTAACCTATTAACCCAGTGCCCAGTGCCAGTTCCTATTTTTTGCGTGTTTTTGACTTTTCAGAAAATCAATACCAAATGAAGTCCAAACATGATAAAACTTTATGGAGGTTATTTTTGGACATATAGAGACCCTAGCAACTTCAGGAGTAGGCCGGAAGGGCTACAAGAGCGCCACGAGCTCACAGGGCGTGCCCCTAAGCTCATGGGCTCCTCGCAACTCGTTTGACATAAATCCACCTCTATATATTCTCTTATATCCCCAAACCAACAAAGGGATGCCCGAAACACTTTTTCCGCCACCGCAAGCCTCTCTTCTTCCGCTATCCCATCTGGAGACCTAATCCGGTACTCTGCCAGAGGGGGGATCGATCACGAAGGCCATCTACATCGATGTTGCTGCCTCCATGATGATGTGTGAGTACTTCACCACAGACCTACGGATCCATAGCTAGTAGCTAGATGGCTTCTTCTCTCTCTTTGATCTTCAGTACCATGTCCTCCTCGATCTTCTTGGAGATCTATCTGATGTAATCTTGTTTTGCGGTGTGTTTGTTGTGTGTGATCAGATTATTCATTGAAAGTAATTGAGTCTTCATTGAACTTTATTATGCATGATTGTTATAGCTTTGTATTTCTCTCCGATCTATCTGTTTGGTTTGGCCAAATAGATTGATTTATCTTCATTGGGAGATGTGCTTTGTTGAGGGTTCAATCTTGCGGTGCTCTATATCCAACTGACAGAATGGGACACTAGTGCAGGCGCCTGCTATACAAACGGTTTTTAACCCCTTTCCGTGACGTAGTCACAAACCGTCGCCTTGCATATGTGGGCGATAGGGGAGGCTATCCCACACAACACGAAAAACCCGTCGGCGATGGCTGCGCCCGGTCACACACGATGAGCAAAATTATGTCGTGTGCGATTGGAGGGGCCATCACAAATAGATATTTTTGGGAAGTCGTGTGAGATGTGTTAGCATCCCACACAGTGAATCCCAAACGTACGTTTCCGTTTGCATTCTACATCACACACAATTTTTTGCATCATATCGTCTGTGTTAGGGGTGGCCATCACGCACGGTTCCTAGAAGAAACTGTTTGGCATAGGGCTGTCCATCACACACACGTTTTACATGAAAACGTTTGCGAATCTGTCTTCTAACGCACACAGTTTATGACCGGAAGTCATGTGTGATTTTTCACTAATCCAACACGCCAAATTTCCAGGAACCGTGTGGGTTTGGTGAGGTAATCGCCCACGGTGTTCTATGACAAACTGTCTGCAATATGAAACCACAATAATCAGGCTAATTGCTCTATTATTTATAATCCAGCTAGTAAACAAATTGACACTTCATATCAAGCACACAATATATTTCATTTCGTATTACGGCAACTAGGATTTCATAATTGGAATACATCAGAGTACAACATCATATAGGCATATACTACCTAGCTACCCAATTACACGACAGGACCGAGTTTCACATGCAACATCTAAAACCTTTGGAAAATAGCATCATATACGGTAAATAGACAGATGAATCTCGTCTAGAAAACTGTTGAAGCGGAAGGCAAATATTGAGCCTTCGCTGATGTCGAAGGTCCTTGCAACTTTATGCCAGTGCCTGTGGATGGTTGTCCGCCCATCCTTCATCCTCTTGAGGAAGACTTCAAGATTATACCGTGGGTGCTGTATGAATACCTTCCTCGCCTCTTGACCATACAGGTGGTTTGAGACGTACTCATCGATGAACTGCTTTGGAAAGGACTGCAAAGAAAGATATGCATAAATTTCGTTTCGAAAATTGTAATGTCACAAAGGGAAAAAAGACAAGGTAAAAGCGATAGTACCATCCTATAGTTCACTGATGTCTTCTTCATTGTGCAGACAAATAGTTTGTTGTTTTTCGTTGCAAGTTTCTTTATCTTCACAATCTTTTTGAGTTTCTTGATTTGACTGATATTCATGAACCCATCATTTCCCCACATGCAAAATGGGTCAAACAGTGGGTCTAAACCTCTTACAGCAGGACCTACATGTGCAAGACCAAATTATTATTAAAAACCTAAATATTAGAATGGTTCCTGCAATTGCACAATAATGTGCTATTAGCCAAAGGATCATGAAAGTGCAAACCTCGATGGTAAACTTCAGTGTCTCCCATTGTTCCCCCTGTAACGCATTTAAGATAGATATTGATCAGGTTTTAAGTGAGATTTGGTGTGCTATCAGTAAAATATGTTAATGCAAAATAAACGCATTGCAGATCCAACATATTAATTCAAGCCACATGGAAAAGCCAAGCGTGCTAAGAACTATGAAATGTAGCAATTGTATGTTTCACATGCATAACAATACAAAATTGTACCAACAATAATCGAACATCACATTGCAGATGATCACCAAAACAAATGAACCAAACAGTTAACTGAGCATCACATTGGACAATAAAACATACTAGAAGGTCAGATTGCATAGTAGCATTACTTGCATATTTCACTAGAATTTCTTAAGGAACGGCAGGAGCAGCACATGCAATAGGTAAAGCAAACATGCTTAACAGGCGTAGCTACCTGAACACGGGTCATTAGTAATTAAGCTAAAAAACAAGCTATTCCTCATTGTCGTAGATATCGACAACGATGGGCTTGGAAGAGGGCGAGGCCTCCACATCGTGGGTGCCCTCCTCGTAGTGGTGAGTGGCCTCAGCTTGTCCAGGCACCAACCTGCAGGCTCTGGAGTTGAGGAAAGCATGGGCACGTTGAGAAAACAACTCGTAGTCGTCGTCGAAGGCAAAAGCAGATCTCTCGAGATAACACACCAAGTTGTTGTTCAAAGCAGACAACCACGTGGCGGCGTCCGCGCGTGAGGCGTCGACGATGGCCTCGACGGCGATGTGCTGCTCCAAGATCTGGGGGTCGGCACGCATGGAAACCATCGCGGCCTCATCCGCGCGTGCGGTCGCGATTTGCTTCTCCGCTACCAGGTGCTCCTTGAGATCCTTGCTATACTGCGTGCACCATGTCATTCGGTGGCGATTATGTGGGGGGAGGGCCGGTGATTTTGGTGGAATGTGTCGCGCCGACGGTCGGGGCATGTGGAATGGAGGAGGGGGTGGAGGGGGAGGGGTGTGGGAAAGGTATGGATTACCTGACTAGATGGAGGAGGGCGAGCAGCAGGAAGGAGCGTCACCGGCGAGGAGGCGGCGCTGCAAGCAAGCTGTGCAGGTTTGAACTTAGGAAAGGAAGGGGGAAGCGGGGGGGTTGTGGCTTTTGGTTGGTATGAGGGGCGGGGGAGGTAAACATTTGCGCGGCAGCCCAAAATTTCGTTCGGTGCGGCAAAAAAGTAGCGCGCACAGTCACATCGGACACAGTCCCTTTACCATAACTGTGTGAGATATTTAACAACACAAACGAATCCTATAGTTGATCCCGTGTGTGATGAGACTGAACGTGGAAATTTTGGTCTCCAAGCTTCTGGCGTAAGATATCGGATACTACATTGCACACGGTACTTGCACTTCATTTTCATTTGGAAGAGAAAATGGGGATACGGCGGCAAATTTTGGTCCAAATTTCCCTCGTTACATTGGTCATCGACGTCATTGGTTAATTTAACAACACTTGCAAATTTGAGTACTACACAAAAGAGCCTACAACACTGCCCGCACTTACTGAATTGAGCAACTAATAAACATTAGTTAGTTGACCTAAACATTACTCTAACAAAAGACCATCGCGCTAGATAGAGACTAATATTCTTCCTGGCATTCGTCGATCTCCGCCGCCTCCTCGATGACCGGCTCCCGCTCGACGACCTCCGGGGTAAGGAGATCCATGGGATCCGTCGCCACATACTCCAGCACCTCGCAGTCTTCCTCCAACATCTCTTTGGATAAGGCCGCCGTGAGCCGGGCATGGGCGGCCTTGCTCCGGGCATGGACGGCCACAATCTTGGCTAGGGAAGCCGCCGACGAATGGACACCTGCTCGAGCACACTCAGCGCTTACCAACTCATCGGACGTGGGTTGTCGACCGGTGTCGGAGAAGGCAGATGTGATTTGTGCAGTGACTGACACGAGATGGGCATGGGCGGCCTCAAGATGGGACTGGGCGTCCGCCATCAGGGCTACGGCGACTGCCGGGAAACTGACAGCTGATCTTCCATTCTCGCCATTTGCTATCACCATCGCGGTTGTTGTTGCCGCCCTCTTAGCTGCTGCAGCTGCCCTTTCGGTTGCTGCAGCCGCCCTGCCGGAGGTAGCGGCCGCGTTCAAGCATCTTGAGAGTGCGCACATGGCTGATGCGGCCGCCCTCGGGCCGGAGTGGGTTGCCGAAGTTGCCCTCACGACGGGGATCCATGTCCCCATCTTTCACCGGCGACAATTGAAAAGTAAAATGGTCTGGGGAGTCCGTGCGGTAAACTGGCCGGCGGTGTACTGTAGCCGACGAAGCTTCCGTCCTAAGCCATGCATTATGACTTTATGAGGATTGGCCCAAGATGTTTTGTACTGCATCACACACGATTCATGAACTTGAACTGTTTGTGAAAGACTTGATTTTCAAAATGTTTTAAAACAAAAAATGAGGTTACTTCGACAAAGGACGGTGTTTGGATTGCAATAAGATTTATCTGCAGTGAACACTTAGCAATAGCTGGGTCGTGCTAAAATATGGAATTATTCAGGGTCTGTTTGGCATTTTTATGCATTAATTGAGTTTCTAGGCATTTAATGTGTATAATTCAAATTTGAACTATCGTCCCAATGTCCGGTGCGTCAAAATGGGATGAAAATCATATTAGTGTCCATGTCTTCACCTTTAGGTCACGGGCAAGAAATGGGAATGAATTTCAAACATATCGGGGTCTTGGCTCGGCCTCAAACGTTGAGAAACTTGGTTTTTAGATTACTGTAAATCCAAAACGCGTCAGAAATTCTAAAAACTTGGCATGTTGTCATCACATGGCACATATGTGCCATTGATTTTTTTTTGTCCAACTTGGGACAATTATAGGCACAAGTCCCTTACAAACCAGAGCTTCTCACTGCAAGCTTTGTGGTTCCGATAAGGTACACGTCACCTTAATTACGTGGGCAAAACGACATCCGCTCATCTTCTCGCCTTGAACTTTTGTTAGAGGCAACAAAGACCAGTAAGAGTGTCTTGCTAAAATATGGAATTATTTAGGGTTCTTTTTGCGTTTTCATGCGTTAATTGAGCTCTCTAGGCATTTAATGTGGATAATTAAAATTTGAACAAAATCACATGGTCTGGTGCATCAAAATGGGTTGAAAAAACATATAAGTGTCCATGGCTAGTTTGGGCCCCATGCAAGAGATGTGAATGGATTTCAAACCTCTTGGGGTCTTGGCTCGGCCACATACATTGAGAAGCTTGGTTTTACATTCATGTATAAATCAAAAACTTGTCATAATTTCATGAAATTTGGCATGGTGTCATGACATGGCTCATACGCGCCCTGGTGAAAAAATGTCCGATTTGGGACAAGTTTTGCAACAAGCCCCTTACAAACCTCAGCTTCTCACGGGAAGCTTTTGTGGTTTTGATATGGAACGCGTCACATTATGTGGGCGAATCAACATCCGTTTCATCTTCTCGTCTTGAACTGTATATTTCTAGAGGCAACATATACCAAAATGAGTGTCGTTCCAAAAATATGAAAAATATACATGGTTCGTTTGGCCTTTTTATACATTAATTGACTTGTATATGCATTATTTAACGTGCATAATTCAAATTTGAACTACAATCACAAGGTCTGGTGCATCAAAATGGGTTGAAAATAATATAAGTGTACATGCATCTTTAGGATCCCATGCAAGATATGGGAATGAATTTCAAACATCTCACACGGTCTTGGCTCGGGCACACATACATTGAGAAACTCGGGTTTTAAATCATGTATAAATCAAAAACTCATGAGAAAAGTCATGAAACTTGGCATGGTGTCATGACATGCATGGCTCATATGTGCCCTTGTAAAATAATATCCAATTTGGGACAAGTTTTGGCACAAGCCTCTAACAAACCTAAGCTTCTCACGGGAAGCTTTTGTGGTTTCGATATGGAACACGTCACCTTTTGTGGGCGAATCGACATGCGCTGCAGCTTCTAATCTTGAACTATATATTTCCAGAGGCAACATATACCAAAATGAGTGTCGTGCCAAAATATGAAATTATACATGGTTCGTTTGGACTTTTTATACATTAATTGACTTGTATATGCATTATTAAATATGCATAATTCAAATTTGAACTACTAACACAAGGTCCAGTGCATCAAAATGGTTAGAAAACCATATTAGTGTGCATGCATCTTTAGGTCCCATGCAAGATATGGGAATGAATTTCAATCATCTCGGGGTCTTGGCTAGGCGAGAGAATACTTGAGAAACTCGGGTTTTAAATCATGTAAATCAAAAAACTCGTCAGAAGATTCATGAAACTTGGCTTGCTATCATGAACATGGCACATAAAGGCATCATATCATTTTGTTTTCCTATTTGAGACTCGTTTTTTAATATATATTTTCTTTTAGAGCCAACATTGAGAGTAGTACGTTAAATCATAGTAAATCTAGAACTGACACAAAATTCAAGAAATTGGGCACGGTGTCATGATATAGCAGAAATATGTTGTGGTATTTTTCGTGTCCATTTTGGAAAAAGACGGACACATTAATAGCTAACAAGATCTTTTTGGAACAAAGAACTGTCACGTTTCCACGGAAACGGTTGCATTATTTTCAAACCGTGGGCATTCTACTGCCCTTACGTGCTACCAAGCGTCACACTCTTCTATTGTCTAGGGCTTAGGAGGTGCCGTGCGAGCAGCTGCTAGAGTTGACAGGAGGCGCTGCGCAGGCTCACCGGGAGGCGTGCGGGCTGTACGCCGCAGGCTCACCGGGAAGAGAGCCATTTGACTACCGTATCCGCCCTCCTCGCTTCCCACCTGTCCATCAATGGCGCCCGAGCCGCTGTTTAATAGGCGGCTTTACTGCCCACTCACTCACCATCCTCTCTACATCTTCGCCTCCCATTCCCCTCCATCATTCAGACCTCCACGGCGACCTACGCCATGGTGGACAAGAATCATATGCCACTAGTCTTCCGGTTTGGTGAAGTTGACACCGAGCCGGAAGAGATAGAACATAAAGATGAATGGGACGCCATGGACATGGCCATGGAAGAGCTGCATGCCGTAGCGGATGCTGCCCCGATGCACTCATCAGCAACCATCCCCGCGCCCATGCCAGCAACCATCCCCGTGGCATTGACGGGCTGGTCGCCGAGCATCATCGCTGCGCTAGAAACTGCGGGTGTCAGGGAGGTCCCCGCGGTCCCGCGCGAGCTCGTGTACGTGCAAGCGCCAGCGCCTCCTCCCTCGCCCATGCTCGTGCGCGCCCCTGCACACGCCACACCCGTCACGGGCCCCTCAGCAGATTGGGACGCCGCCGTCGACAGCTTCCTCGCAGCGCCGCTAGTCGCCGCCCCCCGGCCCCGCGCCCATCGATCGCTCGACGACCGGCTCTTTGATTGTGAAGTCCATAACATTCTGGTCTCGTTTGAAGAAATGTACAACTTTGCCCCGGAGCACGAGAATGCCGCCGCAGGACACCGCCGCCGCCGCAACTAGTTTTCTTTATATTGTATCTCAATTGTATGAATGTAAAGTGAAAGCTTGACTGAATGAAATCTATGGTTTGATGAACTAAGTATATATCTCTGAATTCACATAGCAAACAAAAAGCCATCATCCTTTTCTCTGAATAAACACTCATCACAAACGGTTTAGGTTGAATACCCGTATACAGATCGACAGCTATCTTTCCTTCGCCCGTAAGCCAAGTGAAAATATTGGCGCACAGGATTGGTGCAATGCGTCATCGCAAACGTTTCTCTAATATGACCCGTGTGCCTAGTACAGACAATCCAGGAAGATTTGCATCTATCATATTGGGTAAATTGCCATGTGTCAAATCGGAAGCATTGGCATCTGTCGATCTAGTAACATTGGCATTTGTCAACATTGTAGCACTGGCATTTGTCGAATTTCGCAGGAACAAAATCACTATTACGGTGCACTTTTGCAACTGAAATTCAGCAAACATGGATTTCGTTCATAGATTAACCATTGGTCTTTGTGAAAAATAGTTCAACTCGACAGCTGAATCGAACAAACTTTTCCCCAATTGTTGCCAACCACGTACTGAAATAGCTAGTTCAACTATATATATTAGCTAATTTAAAGTACGTGGTATAGTTCAACCATATCTATAGTTAGATGAACTGAACAAAATAGCCCCTAAATACTAGTAGGGTCTTTGTACCACTTCCAACAGAATCGAGCGTGCTTAGTAAGAGCAAGTGGAGGAGGAGCATGACGACGAGATGCTGGAGTCATGTCCGTTGCCTGCCAGTGCTGTCCTCCGGCGCACAAGACGCCCCTCCTCGAAGCGACGGGACTCGGCATAGATCTCCACATTCTGCGCCACCGCTGCGGCTTCTCCTGCGGCCACGGCGTCGGTGAGCTTCTTCGCGTGCGCGACCTGGCGCTCCACCTCCTTCTCTAGGAAGTAGATGTAGCGCGCAAGGGTTGCGACGCACAAGCCCGGCGGCGGGCCTTTGGCGGCCTCCACCTCCCGCATTCGGGCCTTGGTGGTGGAGCGGGTGATGACCCCGCCGCCTGACGGCGGGGTCGTGGCAAAGACGGACGATGGTGGGGTGGCAGCCACGGCGCCACCGGCAGCAGCTGCCTTCAGGCAGCGGTGGTTGAGCGTGTAGTTGGTGGTGTGTGCACACCCACCAGGGACACCACGTGCACCATATGCTTCAGAGGACTGCCGCGCCGACGCAGTGAAGCCTCCCAGCTGGAGCTGTCCTCTGGCGGAGTGGCTGGACGACGACGAACGGTCAGTGCCATTGGCGATTGGGGGAGATTCAAACTAGACAAGCTATGGGGAGGGAGGGGATGAAGGCAATGTGGAGTCACCGGCCGTGAGGGTTTATATAGCAGGCCGGCAAGCATTGGGGATTTCACCGAGCCGGGCGGGAAGCTAGAGCCGTAGGACGGTTTTGTGCGCGGGAACCTGCGCGGGAACAAGCTCATCGAGCGAACGCGTGGCCAAAAGCGATGCCGAAGCGTGCACTGGAATCCTTGGGCGGCAACGCGGTGACAAGACGCGACGGAGGAGGACGGGGTGATGCGCAGGCACATGGGTCATAATTATAAAACGTATGCGATATTAATACACGTAAACAGCACTTCCCAATGAAGCGTCGGTAATGATTTCATCCATCGCTGACAATTGTTTGGCAGCAACCGTCTGCCAACAACCCACACAGCTTGTCAGTATGAATCGTTTGGGTTATTATTGGTCTTCCCACACAATTCTGATGAATGAATTGTTTGCCTGGTATCACACACACCTTGTTATGGTAACTCGTTTGTGTTCTAGCTCGATCAACGCAAACAGTTTGTCTGAATGAACTGTATGCCGTACTTCACACACATATGTATTTTGAGAACCGTTTGTGTTATCTTGTCTAATCGCGAATAGTTCATAAGCACCAACTGTATGCCCAGCATCACACACGCAACTATTTTCTGAATCGTATTTAATAGATCCGCCATCGCACACAGTTCGTGTCATTAGCAACGGAGCTTGAACTATACCGTTTGCGATTGATGGATCGCACATAGTTTCCACAAAGGGTCTCTGATTGATGTGTCGTCTTTGGACCATTCTGTAGTAGTGGGACAAGACACGTATTTGTATTGTTGCCACAAAGGATAAAATGATGGTGTTTTAACATATTGCTTGTCTTACTTTTTCTACAACATGTCATCTTGCTTAATGCGTTACTCTATTTTTCATGAACTTAATACCATAGATGCAGGCATGAGTCGGTCGATTGGTGGAGTAATAGTAGTAGATGCATGATTGTTTCAGTCTACTTTACACGGACGTGATTCATATATGCATGATCATTGCCATGAATAACGTCATAACTATGCGCTTTTCTATCAATTGCCCAACAGTAATTTGTTTACCCACCGTATGCTATGTGTTCGAGAGAGAAGCCTGTAGTGAAAACTATGGCCCCGAGGTCTATTTAATCATATTGCTAAAAGCTAAAAATACCTTGCTGCAATTTATTATTTTATGTTTACTTTTCGTTTTTATTTATCTATCACTATCAGAATTAATCCTTGCAAGTAACGAGTTCAAGGGGATTGATAGCCCTCTTGCCCGCGTTTGGTGCAAGTGTTTGTTTTTCTGTGTGTAGGTGCTCAGGGTGAGAGTTTTCTTGATTCTACTATTGGTTCAATAACCTTGGTTCTCACTCAGGGACATTCTTATTGCTACTATATAGCTTCACCCCTCCTCTTCGGGGAAAAACTGAATGCAGCTCACAAGTAGCAGGAAGAATTTATCGCGCCGTTGACATGGAGATATCATCAAATTCTCATCAAGTTCCTACATACTATCATTCACTTGTTCTACTTTTTATTTGCCTTTTTATTTTGCCTTATATTTGCCTCTATAAAAAGATCAAAAATAAAAAAAATGTTTACTTAGTTTTCTTGTTTGTCACTATGTCTCAAGAAAATACCAAATTGTGTGACTTCTCAAATACTAATAACAATGATTAGTACTCCAATAATACCAGCCACTAGTGTGGAAGCTTATGATATTAATAATGCTTTGCTGAATCTTTTTATGCAAGAACAACTTGCTGGAAGTCCTAATGAGGATGATGCTTCACATCTTAATATCTTTGTTGAATTATGTGATATGCAAAAGGAAAAAGATGTGGATAATGATATTGTTAAGGTGAAATTATTTCCTTTATCACTAAGAGATAAAGCTAAATCTTGTTTCTCATCCTTGCCACGTAATAGTATTAGAACTTGGGATAGGTGTAAGGATGCTTTTTTTGCCAGGTATTTTTCCTCCCGCTAAGATTATTTCTCTTATAAATCAAATTATGATTTTTAAACAACATGAGCAAGAACATGTTGCACAAGCCTGAGAGAAAATGCAATTAATGATTAGGAATTGTCCCACACATGGTTTAAGTTTATGGATGATAATACAAAAAAATTATGCGGTACTAAACTTTGTGTCGATAAATCTTCTAGACTCTGCTGCAGGTGGTACTTTCATGTAAATTACGTTGGGGGAAGCTACTAAACTTCTTGATAATATTATGACAAATTATTCTCAATGGCACACCGAACGAGCTCCAACTTGTAAGATGGTAAACTTTGTCGAAGAAATTGATGTTTTGAGTGATAAGATGGATGCGCTTATGAATATATTTGCTAATAAGAATGTTCATATTGATCCTAATGATGTGCCAGTATCTACTTTGATTGATAACAATGATGATGCTATTGATGTAAATTTGTCTCTAGAAATAATTTCAACAACAATGCTTATAGAGGGAATTTAAATCCTAGACCGTATCCCGGTAATTCCTCTAATAATTATGGTAATTCCTATGGTAATTCATCTAATAATAATAATAGGAAACCTACTGATCTTGAGAAAAATATTAAATAATTTATTAGTTCTCAAAACATTTTTTAAGGCCATGGTAGCAGAAAAACTACATAAAGTTGACGATATGGCTAGAAACATGAATATGATTGCTAATGATGTGGAAACTCCTACAAGTAAAAAAAATCCACCTAAGCATGGTATTAATGACTCTATTAAATCTATCCAAATGTCCATTAATAAAACTAAAGAGAGGACCTCTAGGTTGAGAGCTAAGCAAGAGTTCCTAGAAAAGGCTATTCCTCCCAGGTTTTTTGATAATCATGATGAAGATATTAATTGATTGATGTTTCACCTAGTGAATATTTGTTTAATAATATAAAAATTGATGAAAAAGGGACTGGAGATGAGTCAACTTTAGCTAGAAGGCATCCCAATTGTTCGGAGGGTGATGATCTTAATGATAAAAATGATAAAGTGGGTTTGGAGAGGTCAAAACTTTACATAGTGATGTGCCCATCACTTTGGATTACAAGGAATTAACTATGATTGTTGTTCTTTGATTAAATGTATTTCCTTTTTGCAATCCATGATAAATTCACCTAATGCCTACGAACAAAATAAAGCTTTTACTAAACATATTGTAGAAGCTACGATAAAGGCTCATGAAGGGAGGCTTGAATTAGAGGTGTCAATTGCTAGAAAGTTGCATGATGAATGGGAACCTACTATTGAAATTTATCTTAAAGATTATGAGTGTAATGCTTTGTGTGATCTTGGTGCTAGCGTCTCTACTATACCTAAGTCTTTATGTGATGTGCTAGGTCTCACCGATATAAATGAATGTTCCCTCAACTTACATCTAACGGATTCCACTATTAAGAAACCATTTGATAGAATAAATGGTGTGCTTATACTTGCTAATAGAAATTATGTACCCATTAATTTCATTATGCTAGATATTGAATGCAATCCGTCTTTTCCTATAATACTTGGTAGGCCTTTCCTACGAACCATAGGTATTATTATTGATATGAAAGAAGGTAATATAAGATTCCAATTTCCAAAGAAAGGGATGAAACACTTTCCTAGGAAGAAAATTAAGCCATCATATGAGTATATTATGAGGGTCACCTACGAAATTAATTTGAAGGACGACAATACTTGAAACAATGCATTATGCCAAGCTAGCGGCATAAACAATAGCGCTTGTTGGGAGGCAACCCAATAGTTATCTTAAATTTTTTATTTTACTTTCTATTTTGGTCTGATTAAATTATTATCGCTACTGTAATGATTGTGTTTTTATGTTTTATTTAGTGTTGTGCCAAGTAAAGCCTTTGGGATGATTTGGTTGATAGTAGAATTGATTCTATGCAGAAACAGAAACTTTTGCCCCCAGTATTTAATTTATCTGATTATATTGGAGTGTCTTTTTTATCTGAATTTTTTAGAAAGTACTGATATACAAATTACATAAAGTGTCCTAATTGTTCAGAATTTTTGACTTATAGAAGTATTGTTTTAGTATAGATCATTCGAGATTGTTCTGTTTTAGACAGATTCTATTTTTGCTTGCATAGTTTGCTTGTTTTAATGATGATGTCAATTATATCAGGGGGTATAAGTCATGTATAAGTTAGAATATAGTTAATATTATGAAATAATTAAATATGAACATATTTACAACAGTACCTAAAGTTTTTGATATGTCTATTATACTAACGGATCTCACGAGGTTTCTATTGAGTTTTGTGTGCTGAAGTTTTCAAGTTTTGGGTGAGAAGATGATGGATGAAGGAATAAGGAGCGGAAAGATCCTAAGCTTGGGGATGCCTAAGGAACCCTAAGGTAATATTAAAGGAAGACCCAAGCATCTAAGCTTGGGGATGCCCCGAATGGCGTCCCCTCTTCCGTCTACAATCTATCGGTATGTCACTTGGAGCTACATTTTTATTCATCACATGATATGAGTTTGGCTTGGAGCGTTGTTTATTATAGTTTGTTTTATTTTTAGTTCACCAAAATCATTGTTTGTTGGACACACCTTTTGAGAGAGACACATTATCATCATAATTGGTTAGAATACTCTATGTGCTTCACTTATATCTTTTGAGCTAGGCAGTTGCTCTAGTGCTTCACATATATATATTAGAGCACGGTGATGGTTATCTTTTATAGAAATAGTAGCACTCTAATGCTTCACTTAAATATTTTTGAGAGTCTAATAAATAGGAATGGCAATGTGCACGTGTTGTAAGACTGGTCCAAAAAGGATAGGTATTCAAGTGGGATATAATAAAAAAAATCATGTAGATCACTAAATATGAAACGTATGGCTTGATTATATTGAAGTAATAATATGAAAGGATATAGGTTCATGATCATTGCTTAGTAGAACTATCATTATTAAAGCTTGTTATGAACTTCTCATCTAAGTATTGGTGCTGGCATGGTGATGGGGTGGGAGCATTTTTATGTCTGAAATGAAATCCTTTCGTGATGTCAATCGGGGGCGCACAATGGTTAACTCCTCCCAACTTCCTCCCTAGGGTTTATGTTGTAGTACTTTTCTTCGAGAGAGCTAATAGACTTTTAAAATAAGTATGTGAGTTCTTTATGACTAATGTGAGTCCATGGATTATACACACTCTCACCTTTCTGCAATTTGCTAGCCTCTTCGATGTCGTGCATTGCCCTTTGTCACCTCGAGAGTTGGTGCAAACTTCGCCGGTGCATCCAAACACCATGATATGATAAACTCTATCACACATGAGCCACCTTATATCTTCCTCAAAACTGCCACTATACCTAGCTATTATGGCATTTCCATAGCCAATCCGAGATATATTGCCATGCAACTTCCACCGTTCCGTCACATGACTTGTGTGTTCATCATCATATTGCTTTGCATGATCATATAGGGCTGACATAGTATTTCTAGCGAAATCACCATTCATCATTGTTCTACATGTTACGCTAGATCATTGCACATCTTGGTACACTGCCAAAGGCATTCATATAGAGTCATCTTGTATAGTTATTTATCGAGTTGTAAGTAAATAAAAGTGTGATGATCATCATTATTAGAGCATTGTCGTAGTGAGGAAAGGATGATGGAGACTATGATTCCCCCACAAGTCGGGATGAGACTCTGGACGAAAAATAAAAAAAGTAGAAAAAGAGAAAAAATGGTGGAGGCCAAATGAGCCCACCATAAACAAATGAGAGAAAAAGAGAGAGGGGGCTATGTTACTATCCTTTTACTACACTTGTGCTTCAAAGTAGCATCATGTTCTTCATATAGAGATTCTCATGAATTGTCATTTCCATATACTAGTGGGAATTTTTCATTATAGAACTTGGCTTGTATATTTCGATGGTGGGCTTCCTCAAATGCCTGAGGTCTTCATGAGCAAGCAAGTTGGATGCACACCCACTTAGTTTTCGTTGAGCTTTCATACACTTATAGCTCTAGTCCATTTGTTGCATGGCATTCTCTACTCCTCGCATGGATATCGATTGATGGGCATCTCCATAGCTCCTTGATCCGCCTAGTTGATGTGATACTTTCTTTCGTTTTGACTCACTTCGATCTCTACCACCGCACTCTATTCCACTTATATGCTATATCCATGGCTCATGCTCATGTATTGCGTGAAGTTGAAAATGATGAAGCTCGTTAGAAGTATGATCCAATTGTCTGGTTTAACACCGGGGTGCTCATGGTTTATACTTGTGCGGTGAAGACGGAGTCATGCCATGCTAATATGATAAAATGAGTTGGGATAACATTCGTTAAGGATCGTATATTTTGAAAAGTAACGATTATGCTTCTTATGTTCATGGATATTATTGTGTTCATATCAATTACTTCATCATTTCTCGATATTTATACCGGAAAGAGATTACATTATACACATGTTAGGTAGCATTCAATAGTAAATTTTTTGTTTTTATCATTTACCTACTCGAGGATGAGCAGGAATTAAGCTTGGGGATGCTGATATGTCTCCAATATATCTATAATTTTTCATTGTTTCAAGCTATTATATTATCAATCTTGGATACTTTATATGCAATCATATGCTATTTTATATCATTTTTTTGGACTAACCAATTAACCCAGTGCCTAGTGCGAGTCCTTGTTTTTTGTGTGTTTTTTAATTTTCAGAAAATCAATACCAAACAGAGTCCAAACACGATGACACTTTATGAGGGTTACTTCTAGACATAAACAAACCCTATAGTCGTTGGGAGGAGGCCAGAAGCTAAGAGAGAGCCACGAGCTCACACGGCGCGCCCTGGGGGTAGGGCGCGCCCCCTGAGCTCGTGGGCCCCTCGTAACTCTGTTTGACCTAAATCTACTTCTATATATTCACATATATCCCCAAACCAACAGAGGGACACCCAAAACACTTTTTCTGCTACCACAAGCCTTTGTTTTTTCCGCGATCCCATCTGGAGACCTTTTCCGGTACTCTGATGGAGGGGGGATCGATCACAGAGGCCATCTACATCAACTTTGCTGCCTCCATGATGATGTGTGAGTAGTTCACGACAGACCTACGGGTCCATAGCTAGTATCTAGATGGCTTCTTCTCTCTCTTTGATCTTCAATACCATGTTCTCCTCGATCTTCTTGGAGATCTTCCCGATGCAATCTTCTTTTGCGGTGTGTTTGTTGGGATCCGATGAATTGTGGGTTTATGATCAGATTATTCACTGAAAGTAATTGAGTCATCACTGAACTTTATTATGCATGATTATTATAGCTTTGTATTTCTCTTTGATCTATTCATTTGGTTTGGCCAACTAGATTGATTTATCTTCAGTGCGAGAGGTGCTTTGTAGTGGGTTCAATCTTGTGGTGCTCTATATCCCAGTGACAGACGGGGACAAAACACGTATTTGTATTGTTGCCACTAAGGATAAAACGAGGGGGTTTGGACATATTGTTTGTCTTACTTTGTCTACATCATTTCATCTTGATTAATGTGTTACTCTGTTTGTCATGCACTTGATACCATATATGCAGGCAGGAGTCGGTCGATTGGTGGAGTAATGGTAGTAGATGCAGGATCGTTTTGGTCTACTTGTCATGGATGTGATACCTATATACATGATCATTTCCATGAATAACATCATAACTACGCGCTTTTCTATCAATTGTACAATAGTAATTTGTTTACCCACTGTATGCTATGTGTCCAAGAGATAAGCCTCTAGTGAAAACTATGCCCCCGGGGTCTATTTAATCATATTGCTAAAAACCAAAAATACCTTACTACAATTTATTATTTCCTTTTTACTTTTCCTTTTTATTTATCTATCACTATCAGAATTAATCCTTGCAAGTAACGAGTTCAAGGGGATTGACAACCCTCTTGCCTGTCCTGGGTGCAAGTGTTTTCTTTTGTGTGTGTAGGTGCTGGCAACGAGAGTTTGCTTGATTCTCCTATTGGTTCGATAACCTTGGTTCCCACTGAGGGAAATACTTATTGCTACTATATTGCTTCACCCCTCCTCTTTGGGGAAAACCGAAAGCAACTCAAGTGTAGCAGATCTTGATGATGAGCTCCTTGCGTCGATCCTCCGCTGCTCTCTCATGACGGCGGAGACGGATGCACGGCGCCTCCGCCGCAAGAATGCCAAAGAACTCTAATTCGCCATCGATTTGTCAAAGAGCGAGGCAAGCAAGGAGGCGGCGGCAAAAGCGAAGGCGGCCCGCCATGCCAAGGAGCAGGACCGCCTGCTCCGCAGGCTGACGGGCCAAAGTTGTGGCTCGGAGTCCGACTTGACGAGCGGCTCCACCTCAAGCTCCAACGACAACGCACCATCGCACGTCGATGCCTACACAGAGGAGTGCCATAGACTCATCGACGACCGAAAGGGGAAGGGGCCGGCGAGGAAATTGTGATTTCCTCTGGCCTTCGCCGTTGTGTTTATATTTTATCGATGTTTTAAGTAGTTTGTAGTATGATATGCATTGTCCGCCGTTGAGCTGTGATGAACTATGCTCCTTTTGTCCGGCGATGAAATGTTACGTAGCGTTGGATTGATTGTATGGTTTTGCGATGTCGGATATTAGAGACAGGGGTGTAGAAGCCAACAAATGAGGTGTGCCCAGTCAGTGCACGTGGATGCACGCGGGCGCGTCCACGGGCGTTTGAGGGCCCGGATTTGCCCATCGCAGCTGTAGATGCTCTGAGACGCAGCCCTAAAATACAATTAGTAACACACATAGGGCGTGTTTGGTTGCCTACATTCGGTCCAACCAGCCCACACGGGAAGAATTCGGCATGATTGGTTGCCCGCATACACTGTTGGGCCTGCATCGCATGAAGTTTAAAGCACCTATGGGCATGTCTCGCTGGGAACACTCGAATCGATAGTTTCTAGCGAGTCAGGCCTGTACAATGCACGTGGGCGGCGGGGGCTTCACGCGAGGATCCACGCTCGAGAAGTCGCGTTGCTTCCCAAAGCACCGACAGTTATTACCCTCACCTTCCCTCACCGCTCTCTCTCCCATCTCTCCACTCTCACCGACGGCCACGACGGCGTTCAACAGATGAGAGGACAGCAAGTTGACCTCCGGCCCCTTCACTGGCATCCGTGGCAGTAGTTCAACAATGACAGTAAGCACGTTTTCCCCTCCTCACGTACTATTTCGCATTCGAACTGTGTCTAGGTTCGATCCGTGTTAGGGGAATCTGGAATCAGGGTAAACGCCATAGGAGTGATCAAAACATTTTCATGAGTACCGATGCATTTGAGGTTCCCGATTCGGATTCTGTAAAGATGAATGGGGATTTGGGTTAATATTACACAGTAGTCACTGATCTTAGCCTCGGCGAACCTGGAGGCGGTTGGATTGGCGGGTGCCCTTGGCCTTGTTCTTCTCCTCGAGCAGCACCACCGTCTCTTCTTCCTCGCCAGAGTCCAGATCGTTTGGCATGCTTAGGTGTCCTGGCTCCGGCACCCTTACAACCATCGCCACTACATCTTCTTCTTCCACCTCCATCGCCACCGCTTCCTGATCCTCCTCAAGCGACACCACAGTCCTTGTGGTGAAGTACACTGTGGCACAATGGTCATGAGAACGCCGGTACTCTCTGTACACTAGTGCAGAAAAGCCTAGATATGGTGTGGCAAAAATGGCCTTGCTGGCGGGGACACTTGACGCCACCAACATGGTGCCACTGTTAAAAAATAGTACTGGCGTTGCAGCCTACGCCAACAGTATTTTGAATAGCTATGGCGTTGGATTATGTTGTACGCCGATATTATGATGTCTATATATGGTGTCGACATTATTCCAATGCCACAAATACTGAAAAACATTGCATACGTCGTAGTTTCTCAGCACGCCATTACCTAATCTGTAAGCATCGGAAAATACCAGCCACGGCAGCGAGAAACAACAATGTTCGCATGGCAGAATAAGGTAACAAGTAACGGAAATTCAAAGACATTCAACATAACTATGTAATAACATCATACATAGTTCTTAAATAATTAGTTAAGATAGCTAGTCAAGTTTTAAAGTACGATAACACACACATGTAGTTGATCGAGCTAGTAGTATTGTAGAACCAACATCATAGGTAGCTGACACTATCCTATTACATATCGGCATAAGGATCATTAAAGTATTTCTTCGACGGGTCCGCAAGAGACACAGGACCGTCAGCATCAAGCCCCTACTTCCGAAGGTGAGCTCTTATCTCCTCCGAGTCGGTAGGTGCGCCGCCATTGAAAACCCCATCATCGTCGATGACATCCTTGTTGAGGATGGTAGCAAACTTCACCTGGATGCGTCTGAACTCATCTATGCTATTTCTCGGGCTAATTTCCTGTAGCGTCCCGACTCAAAACGAGTCAAGCCTTTGTGTGTCAGTGCCATCCCTGGATCAGTATGCTGGCACACACAGTACATCAATGTATATATCAAAGTGCAATCACATGTAAATAACGTAAATATTGATATATACCTCTTAAATCTCAGCGGAAACAGTCAACGGGAGTGGAGTCCCAATAAACACCAATGGCAGGTTGAGTGTAGACCGTAACCCTAAATCGTACTCTTACTCGTCATAGAGAGGTATCTGCAACATAAGACGTTGCAGCCGTGTAGGTCAGTACATTGAATGTACCGACAAGATCACCATAGAAAGAAATGATAAAAACTATTCTATATGCAAAAGGCTTTATGGCTCTGTGTCTGAGTTTTTGCAGAAAAGCTGGTTTTATTTTCCCTACAACAAAGGAGTCAAACGGAAATATCACTACAAAAGTTGGTTGTTAATCAGATGGTTCCACCAACCAATTCTCATGTCCCAAAATTATTAATAGACCCACTCATCATAAAAATTTATTAATTGTGTTGAGACTGGCTGATAGTATCATCTCCGGTGCTCATGTTGTCCATAACCGGGGACACGGCTAATCGATTAGTTTGACACTCTGCAGAGGTTTGTACACTTTACCCGCAAGATTCGATCCCTCTCGTTGTGTCCTCGCACTGCATGATGTTTGAGAACGAGACGATCTAAACATGGTCTTCCAAAGTGATCCTCTGATAGAAAGTCAGTGCCCATCCAATCCTACCGTTCTTCTACGTCTCGTAGCAATCTGACCTACCAGAGTCACCACTAAGGTCAACCAAGCCAGAGCCCATATTGACTTGCGGTTGCACACGTAAGCTTTCCGGCCTTGAAGTATCCATCCATCTCTTTGAGCCTGGGTGGCATTCCGTTGGGATGATCACAGGTAGATACCAGGATTCCCGGCATAACCATGATAGATATCAGGCTGCCAAAATGCATGTCCAATCCACCCAGAGGTATATTGAGTCCTTGAAGTCTTGAAGTCTTGATCATCATGCAGGTCTTGAAATAATTAATTAACCTCACAACACTCCTGAATCTCACAACCAAACCCCGTCTACTAAAAGCATAGCAATTTGTGAAGTAACGTCCCTTCCCGGGCAATGGTAACAGGGTGTTGGGTTTCTCCTACCTCATGATACTACCACAAGTTCAAGCTCAATATCCTACTGGATGTATGATGCGAAGATTGATTCTAATGCAAGTAAAACATAGGTAATGTAAGATGATCAAAGTGAACTTGCCTGTACAGTTGATGAAGATAAATATCGCTCTCAGAAATAACTTGATAGAACTATTTGTCACTCTCCGATGAAAATCTATATAATTAAACATTGCACTCGTATAAGCAATCATACTAGCAATCAATACTAACAATCAAAAGGCAACACAAAAGTGTTGTGATGAAGGAAAATACTTAAGACAAAAGTTAAAACAACAAAACTTCATCACAACAACCTAATGTAGTTTTCCCTACAAATAAACTATTTTGAATAGCAACAAAACAAAAGCAAGGTAAAATATAACAAAGGTATTTTAGTAAATATTTTACTAGCAAAAAGAATTACTTTTGAAGAACAACTAAGAACTAAGAAAACAATACCCTAAACAATGTAAGTTTTCTAGCTAATAGAACATAACAGCAAAGCAAACACTAAGATAATAAAATAACAGAAAAAAAAATATAAAACACTAAATTAACAGAAAATATTTTCTCATAAAACTTTATTACAAAAAAAAGAACTAATAGAAAAGCTTTTAGTAAACTCTTCCTATAACCTAAACAAAGTTGACCTTGAATTGACCACAAACAATTTCAACTATAATACAAATTGTTTTCTGGTCTAAACTAAAGTTAACAGAAAATAAAATTTATAAAACAATATATGGAAATAATTTTCAAACAGGAAATCAAACTAGCAATGAAAATCAATTGCAAGTTATAACTGAACTAGAATTGATTTCATGCAAACAAAAAGAATAAACAACATAGAAATAAACTTGGTTGAAATGCTACTGCTAACTAACAAAAAACAAAGTAAAACTTGTCAACTAATATAAAAGAAAATAACTAAAACAATTTAAAAAAAAAGAAATAGAAATAAACCTAAAAAGAACTAAAACAGAATCTGTTTTACTAAAAATCCTAATTTAAAATATTCTAAAAATTCTCAAATTCTACCTACTGCTAAATAAAGTCACTAGTGACAAGTAGCAAAAAGATTCACTCAAAAATATATTTTTTAACTCAAGTTATAAGCAAAACAAGTTTGAATTCAAATCTGTTTGAATCTGAATTTAAACTATTCAAATATGGTCAAACTTTATATCTACAGAAACTAGATACAATTTGTGACACAATGCAAAAAGAATCAAATTAAAAATCTAAAAATCCTAAGAGATATCTAATTTATAAAACTGAAACTATTCTGTTTTAAAAACAGAAAAAGAAAAAGAAAACAAATCTAACTAACGGACAGGCTACACGTGGCTAAGCCCTATTGGCTCTAGGGTGTGCGCGAACTAAGGCTACGGCGGACGGCCGGTTTCTAGCGCGTACCGGTTCGTTTAATAAAATGAATCTAATCACATGCGTTCAAACTAGATCGGACGGTGGGGAGACTTACAGTGGCGGGAGGTCAACTCCGGCAAGATTTCCGGCGAGGCCGAGGCGGAGAGGTTGACGGGGACGGCGTTCCGATGGTCCTATGGCGACGGCGAGGACACCAGGAGATGCGGAGGATGACGGCGAGCTCAAGAATGGCCTCGGGGTGGCTTGGGGGCGACGGGGGTGAGCGGGGCGAGCTCGTGAGCGGCGGTGGTGCTCGGGCGTCGACGGCGAGGGGGCTCCGGGGGGTTTTGAGCTCGGGTGACTGGACGGGGGTGTGCGGGTGAGTGCGGCGAGGCGAATGGTGGTGGTGATTGGTCTCGGGGCGGTCGGAGACGAGCGGCAGTACAGCAATGGCGAGGCGGCGGGGCTCTGCTCCGGCGAGAGATTCCGGCGAGAGGAGAGGGTCGGGGATGGGGGGCTCGGGCGGAAGGGGGTGCGGGGTTGGGGGTATTTATAGGGGGCGGCACGGGGTCGTCTAAACGGCAAGGGATCGCCCCGGATACGATCTCCGGCGAAGATCCGACGAGGTAAGGAAAGGGGCACGGGGAAGGAAGGAGATGGGCGACGACGATTTGGATCGGGCGGTGGGGCCTAGGTGTCAGCGAGTGAAAGGGAGGGTGAGGCGATCGGGCGGCCGATTCCGAATCGATTCAGATCTGGCGAAGGAATCCTGGGCCGACACTATTCCTATTGGGCTTCGGGGTTTCCTAATAAAACGGATTTTTTTCCTTTTCTTTAAAAACAGGAACTAAAAGATCGATTTGGAGAATCAAATAAAATCTAAATTTACAAGTTTTATATACCAAAATTATCAGAACAATAAATACCACAGTATGAACATTTTTCCACGGCCAAAATAAATACTTCTAAAAAATATTTTTCAGAAAATGCCTAAATTGTTTTTATTTCTTTTGCAAATAATTTTCAAATAAGCCCCTGGGTTTTATGGTTCTAAAATATCACAAAAATACCCCTGGTAAGGTGGGTCATGTTCCACCTCTCAAAATTTTGAATTTAGGCAGGGGATTTGAATTCATTCAAACTTTGAAATAGAGCCAAAAACGAAATGGATTCAACCAAGAAAATTTTAGTAGTTTTCAAATCCACCCTTCCAATCCTTTATTTAGAAGAAGTCATGTTATCTTCTCTCACTGGTTTGGATTGAATGAATTTGAATTTCACAAGCAAGGGGAAAGTCATGTTATTCCCTCTCATTCAAAAGTTTTCAAAAAGTTTTAAATTTCACTCAATTTTCAATCATTCAATCAAAAAATCAATCATTCTATTGATTAATATAACATTCCAATTTTTGGGATGTTACAAACCTACCACACTTAAAATGAATCTCGTCCTCGAGATTCGAAAAGGGCTAGAAAGAAAAGGTTAGGGTTTGGGGGTCTTCTAACAAATCCACTGGTCTGTTAAGTGTGGGTGCTACCACACTTAAAATGAGAGTTACTGGTCTCTCAAAATCTTGACAGTCCTCTGGTGTCTTGACATCTGTCTCTTCACATTCTCCACAGAAAACTCTTTTGGTGATGCTCTTCCTTTATATTCATAACGTTTCCTGCAAAATCCAGTGTTTCCTTGGTCAATACAAACTTCTTCCGTTACTGGGTCTTCTTAACTGACAAGTCTCGTGATCATTTCTAATTAACTTATCGATGATCTCATGGTGGTCTACCATTTGTGGCTTTCCAGCAGTGAAATGGCTATTGGCTTCATCCTCACCGTAAAATTCCTACGTTTGGCAACAGCTGCCATGTACAAGGGGTCTTCATCATACCATTCTAAGGCTTAAAACAAAAGCTTCAAAGAACGTCGTCTCTTTACTATGGGTAAGTCACTCAGATTTACCATTCCAAATAGCAAGAGAAATGATAAGAGTAAGTCATCATGGTGATCAATCCATTCCGCACCCAAATCATTACTTGTATAAGGTTTAGTGAATCTCGTATTCTAACACTTGGGCTTCCTCACAAGCGTTGCAGAATTTTCCTTGTCCACGAACAAAGTTCGGATAATTCCATTGATTCTGCAAGCTGAACAAAACATCTATCGTTTCTTCACAACTCTCAGGTTTTCGTATCTTCCTAAGAAAACGTTTGCTGATATATCATAGCTTCCAAGTTCCTTCCTTCATAAAGGTAGGGCTTGATCCTTATCAATCCTGAGGTCTCTGGGTTGTGGGCTCACTTTAATAGTTGTACAACTCTAACTCACCCTTGGGGTTACTAGCATTTCCTATTCCATCATTACCTTCAATTCATTCCATCATACCCTTGGGGTAATCAAATAATTCACAGACTTATTCTTGTCCAGGGTCCACTCTGCGGAATTCATTTTTTTTTCTTTCCATTGGTCTGTTTTCCAATAAGGTATGGGTTCATCATAATCATTCCTTCATTGCATCCTTATTATATTCTCAAAACTCCAACTTTTTAAAAGTACTTTATTACAAATGTTGTCATCCACATAGTTTGATATGGTCCAACATTTCCTTATTCTTTATTCACTTATCCAAACTCCTTGGCATGAAGTGTACGTTCTTTTTCCTTGGTTCTTGTGGTCTCACCGATTACTACCACACTTAATATGAGTGATACTCATGCCTGCATAGACCATATTTTCTCATATCCTCGAAAATGGTCGGATATCTTTGTTCATAGAGTAACAACTCATACAATTCAACATAGAAATTCATGACAATAAATTCTATTGATTCATGAAGTTATTACAATCTCTGGGACTTCCGTTACATAATCCAATTTCATAACCTCAAGAAAAATAAGAGTGCTTCCTATTACATTTGTTACTTCCAAAAAAAAATCCACAACTCAACTACTCATATTTAGCCTTCTTCTCCGGGCAGGTATAGAAGTAGTGTCCTGTCTTGTTGCACCGGTGACAAGTGATATGGCTCAGGTCCTTCCGTGTAGAAAACCACGGAGTCTTTTTTTTTCTTCTTGGGTTGGGCTCCTTTCCTGATGCTTGGTTCATACTTCTTGCAAAAACAGTGGGGCCTCTCCAAGCTACAATGCAAACATCTGATGCCTCCACTTACTTGGCCTTTCTTCTTGTCCAGGTTGATCATTCCTTCTATCTCCTGAGGATCATATTGCTCTTCTGCTGTCGGGAAATCTCCCAGATACTCGTTCGGACAATTCAGGGAAATATGTCCTTCTTCTCCACATGAATAACATGACTTGGTATCTACGATTGGGTCTGGTATATCTCCCATTTTCATGGGTTCTTCTAACTTTTTCCCGAGGACTTCTTTCATTGCTTCCTTCTGCTGCTTCATCACTTCTTGTACCTTGGGGTATATTTGACATTGTGCCGGAAAATGAGTGGTTCCTTCACACAAGAAACATGTCACCTGCCCAGTTGGGCATTCCTCGGCTGGATGATTTTCTTCACAATGAGGGCATCCATCCTTGTGTTCTTCCTGGGTGTGTCCTATTTCTCCACAGATCTTGCATGCACAAGGCTTCTTCATCGTGTTATCACGGTGCTTCTGAATGAGACGGGATCTTAACAGAGTCTTCTTCAATTCCTCCCAGGTTTTTGCTCCATTACATCCTTGTATGGCTTGATGCATTTTCCACCAAGTTGCAGCACTTTGGGTAAAGTACTGAAGAGCGTATTGAACCTCATACTTCTTTGCAATCGAGTTGCTCCCGAAGCTATTCTCTATGTTTTGAATCCATACTTCTGCCTCCAGCTGGGTCATTGGTCCAGAGAATACAAGTCCAGCTTCATTCACCATCTATTGGGTCCAAGGTTTTGGGGATGAGATACGAGAGAGAGATGGAGGGAGATACACACAATACAAACAATAGTTTTGAAAATAGGTTTTATTTGTGACTGTCGAAAAAAATACACACAAATGACAGCTCACAAATCATCGTATCTAACGTGAGTATACAACAGGGGTGGTGGTCCTCTAAAGGTCATATAGAAATGCTTCAAGGTCTTTGAATTCTTCGGGTCATCAAAGTCTTCAACTGGTGTAGCTTCAATTGTTGTTGTGTAGGGTAATCCTCCTTTCACTCTGAGTTGGTTACGATTGTCCGATATCTTGTCCTTCTCGGAGTGGTCTCAGTTGATTCTTCATGTGGTCATAGGGAAGGGTATTGTCTAAGTATTTGAGGGAGAGGGAATATTTGATAAAGCTTAGAAAAGAGGAGAGGTAAAAGGTCTTTTTGAAAATAAAGTTTTAGAGAGATTCCTTTCCTAGGGCTTTCCAGTTTCTAGGGTCACGTCCTACAGTCAACATGTGCTCTGATACCATCTCTGTAGCGTCCCGACTCAAAACGAGTCAAGCCTCTGTGTGTCAGTGCCATCCCTGGATCAGTATGCTGGCACACACAGTACATCAATGTATATATCAAAGTGCAATCACATGTAAATAACGTAAATATTGATATATACCTCTTAAATCTCAGCGGAAACAGTCAACGGGAGTGGAGTCCCAATAAACACCAACGGCAGGTTGAGTGTAGACCGTAACCCTAAATCGTACTCTTACTCGTCATAGAGAGGTATCTGCAACATAAGACGTTGCAGCCGTGTAGGTCAGTACATTGAATGTACCGGCAAGATCACCATAGAAAGAAATAATAAAAACTATTCTATATGCAAAAGGCTTTATGGCTCTGTGTCTGAGTTTTTGCAGAAAAGCTGGTTTTATTTTCCCTACAACAAAGGAGTCAAACGGAAATATCACTACAAAAGTTGGTTGTTAATGAGATGGTTCCACCAACCAATTCTCATGTCCCAAAATTATTAATAGACCCACTCATCATAAAATTTTATTAATTGTGTTGAGACTGGCTGATAGTATCATCTCCGGTGCTCATGTTGTCCATAACCGGGGACACGGCTAATCGATTAGTTTGACACTCTGCAGAGGTTTGTACACTTTACCCGCAAGATTCGATCCCTCTCGTTGTGTCCTCGCACTGCATGATGTTTGAGAACGAGATGATCGAAACATGGTCTTCCAAAGTGATCCTCTGATAGAAAGTCAGTGCCCATCCAATCCTACCGTTCTTCTACGTCTCGTAGCAATCTGACCTACCAGAGTCACCACTAAGGTCAACCAAGCCAGAGCCCATATTGACTTGCGGTTGCACACGTAAGCTTTCCGGCCTTGAAGTATCCATCCATCTCTTTGAGCCTGGGTGGCATTCCGTTGGGATGATCACAGGTAGATACCAGGATTCCCGGCATAACCATGATAGATATCAGGCTGCCAAAATGCATGTCCAATCCACCCAGAGGTATATTGAGTCCTTGAAGTCTTGAAGTCTTGATCATCATGCAGGTCTTGAAATAATTAATTAACCTCACAACACTCCTGAATCTCACAACCAAACCCCGTCTACTAAAAGCATAGCAATTTGTGAAGTAACGTCCCTTCCCGGGCAATGGTAACAGGGTGTTGGGTTTCTCCTACCTCATGATACTACCACAAGTTCAAGCTCAATATCCTACTGGATGTATGATGCGAAGATTGATTCTAATGCAAGTAAAACATAGGTAATGTAAGATGATCAAAGTGAACTTGCCTGTACAGTTGATGAAGATAAATATCGCTCTCAGAAATAACTTGATAGAACTATTCGTCACTCTCCGATGAAAATCTATATAATCAAACATTGCACTCGTATAAGCAATCATACTAGCAATCAATACTAACAATCAAAAGGCAACACAAAAGTGTTGTGATGAAGGAAAATACTTAAGACAAAAGTTAAAACAACAAAACTTCATCACAACAACCTAATGTAGTTTTCCCTACAAATAAACTATTTTGAATAGCAACAAAACAAAAGCAAGGTAAAATATAACAAAGGTATTTTAGTAAATATTTTACTAGCAAAAAGAATTACTTTTTAAGAACAACTAAGAACTAAGAAAACAACACCCTAAACAATGTAAGTTTTCTAGCTAATAGAACATAACAGCAAAGCAAACACTAAGATAATAAAATAACAGAAAAACAAAATATAAAACACTAAATTAACAGAAAATATTTTCTCATAAAACTTTATTACAAAAAAAAGAACTAATAGAAAAGCTTTTAGTAAACTCTTCCTATAACCTAAACAAAGTTAACCTTGAATTGACCACAAACAATTTCAACTATAATACAAATTGTTTTCTGGTCTAAACTAAAGTTAACAGAAAATAAAATTTATAAAACAATATATGGAAATAATTTTCAAACAGGAAATCAAACTAGCAATGAAAATCAATTGCAAGTTATAACTGAACTAGAATTGATTTCATCCAAACAAAAAGAATAAACAACATAGAAATAAACTTGGTTGAAATGCTACTGCTAACTAACAAAAAACAAAGTAAAACTTGTCAACTAATATAAAAGAAAATAACTAAAACAATTTAAAACAAAAGAAATAGAAATAAACCTAAAAAGAACTAAAACAGAATCTGTTTTACTAAAAATCCTAATTTAAAATATTCTAAAAATTCTCAAATTCTACCTACTGTTAAATAAAGTCACTAGTGACAAGTAGCAAAAAGATTCACTCAAAAATATATTTTTGAACTCAAGTTATAAGCAAAACAAGTTTGAATTCAAATCTGTTTGAATCTGAATTTAAACTATTCAAATATGGTCAAACTTTATATCTACAGAAACTAGATACAATTTGTGACACAATTCAAAAAGAATCAAATTAAAAATCTAAAAATACTAAGAGATATCTAATTTATAAAACTGAAACTATTCTGTTTTAAAAACAGAAAAAGAAAAAGAAAACAAATCTAACTAACGGACAGGCTACACGTGGCTAAGCCCTATTGGCTCTAGGGTGTGCGCGAACTAAGGCTACGGCGGACGGCCGGTTTCTAGCGCGTACCGGTTCGTTTAATAAAATGAATCTAATCACATGCGTTCAAACTAGATCGGACGGTGGGGAGACTTACAGTGGCGGGAGGTCAACTCCGGCAAGATTTCCGGCGAGGCCGAGGCGGAGAGGTTGACGGGGACGGTGTTCCGATGGTCCTATGGCGACGGCGAGGACACCAGGAGATGCGGAGGATGACGGCGAGCTCAAGAATGGCCTCGGGGTGGCTTGGGGGCGACAGGGGTGAGCGGGGCGAGCTCGTGAGCGGCGGTGGTGCTCGGGCGTCGACGGCGAGGGGGCTCCGGGGGGGTTTTGAGCTCGGGTTACTGGACGGGGGTGTGCGGGTGAGTGCGGCGAGGCGAATGGTGGTGGTGATTGGTCTCGGGGCGGTCGGAGACGAGCGGCAGTACAGCAATGGCGAGGCGGCGGGGCTCTGCTCCGGCAAGAGATTCCGGCGAGAGGAGAGGGTCGGCGATGGGGGGCTCGGGCGGAAGGGGGTGCGGGGTTGGGGGTATTTATAGGGGGCGGCACGGGGCCATCTAAACGGCAAGGGATCGCCCCGGATACGATCTCCGGCGAAGATCCGACGAGGTAAGGAAAGGGGCACGGGGAAGGAAGGAGATGGGCGACGGCGATTTGGATCGGGCGGTGAGGCCTAGGTGTCAGCGAGCGAAAGGGAGGGTGAGGCGATCGGGCGGCCGATTCCGAATCGATTCGGATCTGGCGAAGGAATCCTGGGCCGACACTATTCCTATTGGGCTTCGGGGTTTCCTAATAAAACGGATTTTTTTCCTTTTCTTTAAAAACAGGAACTAAAAGATCGATTTGGAGAATCAAATAAAATCTAAATTTACAAGTTTTATATACCAAAATTATTAGAACAATAAATACCACAGTATGAACATTTTTCCACGGCCAAAATAAATACTTTTAAAAAATATTTTTCTGAAAATGCCTAAATTGTTTTTATTTCTTTTGCAAATAATTTTCAAATAACCCCCTGGGTTTTATGGTTCTAAAATATCACAAAAATACCCCTGGTAAGGTGGGTCATGTTCCACCTCTCAAAATTTTGAATTTAGGCAGGGGATTTGAATTCATTCAAACTTTGAAATAGAGCCAAAAACGAAATAGATTCAACCAAGAAAATTTTAGTAGTTTTCAAATCCACCCTTCCAATCCTTTATTTAGAAGACGTCATGTTATCTTCTCTCACTAGTTTGGATTGAATGAATTTGAATTTCACAAGCAAGGGGAAAGTCATGTTATTCCCTCTCATTCAAAAGTTTTCAAAAAGTTTTAAATTTCACTCAATTTTCAATCATTCAATCAAAAAATCAATCATTCTATTGATTAATATAACATTCCAATTTTTGGGATGTTACATTTCCTCCATTTTCTTCCCCTATGCGATGACGTTTGAGTTCTTTTTAAGGCGTTCTCCCTCCCATATGTACTCCTTCATGTGGTGGACGACGTAGTCGCCATCCATATCACTATTTTCTGGCTGCTGCATGCGACAAAAGTCAGTTTTGTGGCCGAAGCGTACCGCTTTAAATTTGTCAAACTTCCAATATCCCTCTCTGATCACTCCTTCTCTTCTAGTATACTCAAAAAGTGCTTCATCCAAGACCTTCTTGATGGCTCTGTAGTCTTTCTTCACTTTCCTCGTCGAATCCAAGAAATAAGTTTCGGCGAACTTCGGGGTACCAACGATGAGGACACAATGGTCTCTACGTTAAAAGTCGAGTTAATGGTTTTACGTGGAAGCATGCATAACGAGATTGTACGAAATAAGTACATACAATATCTAGCTAGATAAAATGACTTACTTCGGATAGTAGCGCACGAGAAGGCAGTCTTTGTCCATGTTGGCAATCATGAAGTCTGTCAAATACTTCCGCATAGCTTGTCGGCGCTCAGGGTGATTGGCGTTGGTCTCATGCATGTGGTACGGGTCTGCTACCGTGACATCCTTCTTCAGATCACATTTGGCAGTGTAGGCAGTATTGATTTCCCATAGGCGTACTAAGGAAGAACTAAACTACATTAGACGGAACATGTTGAAGATGTCTTCAAACGACACATAGAATATTTCCATGGGGAAATCGTCGCACAGACCAAGATTTGGTGGCATCATCACTGAAAAAATGGGGTGAAATCCACCTCTAGTAACAGAGATGCATACTTCTCCCTACATAGAACTGTGTCATGCAGAATCCTCAATTCTGTTTGTAGAAGATCGCCGAGCTCCTTTGGAAGATTGGGTTCACCCAAGGAATGGTAACTCCGCCATGCAACGACAGGCCGAACTTGTTTACTCTTCTGAACCGGCTGGCTGGCATTGGCCTTCGTCTTATTACCTGGTCACTTTCTCTTCTTGCGTGTCGGGTTAGGCTGGCTGGCTATATGATTGCCTGGCAATGCATTTGTGACCGTTGCATTGAGTGTGTTTGGACTCAGCAATGCTCCCCTATGTGGTTTCACCTGTGTGTCTGGTGGCGTGAAGTCCTCATTAAACAAACTCTTCTGGCAAGGAACAACATGTTCTTGTTAAACAAGCAGAGGCATAGATGAGAATGCTTCGACGGGACTAGCAGACATAGGTCCATCAAGATTGCACATGCTGGTAGCTGATTTCTTATATTCGTCAACCAGGAAGTATCGATTGACAAGTAGATTCTCCTCACCACCCACATCCCCACCATTGACATCAGCGCCCACATCCCCACCATTGACATGGTCCTCACCGCCGACAACCACATTGTCATTGTTCTCACCGACATGCACATAGTCGTTTTTTACGAACTTTAGGTTGAATCTGACCCAAAGGAGGTGGTCCTCGTCCAGATGTGTTGTTATTGTTCATCTGCTGCGAGGTTGGGGAGATTTGGACATTTCCTAGCCAAATTTGATTCTTCGCCCACTGCATTGGCCAACCTAAATATCCTACAAGGGTCAACTGGCTATCCGCACCCGGAGGTTGTATCGGAGGAGAAATATCTTCAAAACCCCTTATGACAACAGAGAACTCAACTTTGATGACCCCCTCAGGCATCGGCACTTCGTCCATCATGGTATCTTTGGGGCGAATGATCGACCCAATTGCAACTTTAACCAGCTCACCACACACATAAGCTAAGAGAATACATGGAGTGTCTTCCGTAAGAGCGTTGAGAGCAGCCATTGGCGACGGGTTGCCGATGAAAGAGACAGACGGGCTGCTATCCTTGGGCGAAGGTTCGATGACAATGTTTCCTAGTTTGTCGTTCTTGATCAAATTCTTCACGCCCTCGATTATTGAAGGCAACATGCCTTGGGCCTGAGCTTGGCTTTGAATGTTGATGCGTTCTTCGATGTTAGTTGTGGTTGTGGCTGCAACTGTGGCTTCTAGTATTTGATGTTCAATGCTCCACCTGTTGGCTCTCCTTTTTTGCCGTTGCAGATCGCGCTCTTGGGGATAATAATAGCCCCATTTGTCACTGCATCCAGCGCCATTCACATGGCCACCCACCGGCGGTGCTAACGGCTCCTTGCCAAGGGTAGTGTTGATCGACAGATTAAGAGGAGTGTTTCACTTGGCTGTCGACCCTTGCAAGCTCTGAGGTTCTGCATGTTGCTTTGACAGTTCTTCTTCTAGTTTCCTTGTTTTATGATCCGTGGTAAATTCCCTTGTCTTATGATCATAATGATACCGCCCCCTGACATAGTTATATTCGAGAGGGTCCTTGAATTGCTGGAAGTGGTTTGGGATGCCCTTTGTTGCAAGTGCAGCGTCCTGCTTGTCCCATACGGGCTTCTTCCCAACAAAACCACGGCTGTCGTGGGTGTGGTTACTTAATGTCCTTGATCGCATTGACTTCCCCAATGACGACTGGGTGATCACTACAGAGTTATCCTGATTTTGCATCTTGAAAGTGTTCCAATCCTCTACACTAATGGTAGGCCACTTACGCTGGATCTCGGAGATATCTATGTCGGGTTTCATTGCAATCTCTCACTAGTAGAGAAATGGCTAGCCACAACTCTTGGTGGGAGCACGCCATTTCTCTACAATGCCAGCACTACTATTTTCAAATAGTGCTGACGTTGGCTAACTTCGAACGCCATAGCTATTTACTTAGTGCTGGCGCTGTGCATTAGGCCCACGCCAGCACAAGTCAGTTTTAATAGCCCTCCCGGCCTAGTAAAAAACTTATCCTTTTCACTCTCTCTCGATCCCCAACGCCATCCTCCTCTTGATCCTCGACGCCGCCCCGCTCGACCCCTCCGCCGCCCGATGTCGCCCATCTCCACCCCGCTCGATGCCGCCCGATACCGCCCGTCTCCGCCTGATGCCTCCCATCTCCACCCGTCGCCGTCCGCCGCCGCCGCACACCTCCTCACCCCCGAGAAACTCCGTTGTAAGTCCGGCACCCCTCCCTCTCTCCTTCCCCCCCTCTCTCTCTGGTAGTTGCTTAATAATGCTTAATGAGCATCTTAAACTGGAGCTACTTATGCTTAGGGTTAGGGTTCTTAAACTGGTAATGCTTAGGGTGAAGTATGAAATGATGTGCTGATAACAATTGTGGCATCAAACATAACTGAAACACATACAGAATTCAGCACAATTAATTGAAAAAACCATCGATAATTCAACATAATTTATTTAAAAGACAATCTAGAATTCTCTGAAGCATTCTGGCCATCTAGAATCGCTCCCTTCTGTTTGTAACTTTGTATAGGAGTTGTGGAGGAGCAACTCCACCTTGCTGCTACAATGTGTACAACACAAGTGTTGAAGGAAAGACTTCAATGTGCTGGCGTAGGAACCTTGGCCACGCCAACAATAATTTGCGCAAGGTGAGAGCGTTGGGGTCTTCATACAAGTGACGTTCTGCAGAATTTGAACGCCGCCACTATGTGTGTAGCAATAACGTGCAAATTTAGCCAACGCCAGCACTATTCGAAAATATTAGTGCTGGCATTGGAGGGAAATGGCGCGCCACCAACAAGAGTTGTGGCTAGCCATTTCTCTACTAGTGGTACTTGGCCCACTTTACCCTCTGTCGAGCGTCGTGGGAGTCGGCCTGATTTATGGCCCAGCGAAGTATGTCCACTGACATAGCACCCTTCGCTGGGTCAGGAATCAGCGTCTTCAACTCCTCCGGCGTCGCCTGATACGTCTCAAACGTATCTATAATTTTTGATTGTTCCCTGCTATTATATTATCATTCTAGGATAGTTTTTGAGTACTAATTTACCAATTTATATTATTTTTTGAACACTAACCTATTGACCCAGTGCCCAGTGCCAGCTGGTGTTTTCTGTGTGTTTTTGGCTTTTTAGGTTTACAATACCAAACAAAGTCCAATTGCCCCGAATCATTTTTATGATTTTTTTCTGGACCCAAAGAAGACTTGGAAGCTTCAGGAGGAGACCGGAGGCCACACGAGGGAGGCACAATCCAACAGGGCGCGCCTAGGGGGTCGGCGCGCCCTGATGGCTTGTCCCTCCCTGGTGGCTCTCCTACCTCCGTTCTCTGGCCTATAAATTCAGATTTATTCCAAAAACCCTAGAGGGCATCCCGAAACACTTTTTCCGGCGCCGCAAGTCTTTATTCCACCATGATCCCATCTGGAGCTCCGGTCCGGCACTCTGCCGGAGGGGGGATCGATTTCGGAGGGCCTCTTCATCAACCTTGCCACCCTCATGATGATGTGTGAGTAATTCACCACAGACCTACGGGTCCGTAGTTAGTACCTAGATGGCAATCTCTCTCTCTCTCTCTTGATCTTCAATACAATTATCATCGCATCTTCGCTTTGATCTATCCGATGTAATTCTTTTGTACGATGTGTTTGTTGGGATCAGATGAATTGTGGGTTTATGTTTCAGATTATTCATTAGTAGTATTTAAGTCACCTCTAAATATTATGATTCTTATTTGCATGATCATTATAGCTTCATAAATCTCTCCGATCTATTGAAATAGTTTGGCCAACTAGATTGATATTTCTTCAATGAGAGGGGTGCGTTGTAGTGGGTTCAATCTGGCAGTGATCTATAACTAGTGCAGAAAAGCCTAGCTATGGCGTGGCAAAAATGGCCTTGCTGGCGTAGACACATGACGCCAGCAATATGGCGCCAAAGTTAGAATTTAGTGGTGGCGTCGAAGACGACGCCACACTATTTCGAATACCTATGGCGTTGGACATATTTGCACGCCGGCATTGTCATATTTTGCTAATAAAAAAATATTACTAGCTTCACAAACTAAACGTTTCAGCAATTAACAAAAGATGCTAAATGTTTCAGCAATTCACAAAAGATGCTACCAGCTCCACAAACTAAATGTTTCACAAAATTCACAACAGAAAAAGTACCAAATTACTTCTCACTATGTATTCACCTCTTGACACTACCTAGTTTTTTCGAAGGACTAACTTAAGCTCACGAAGCTTATTCCTATTCACTGCTCCCTCCATTTTGTAATGGGCTTTCTCTGTCTTCAATTGAGTTATATCGGACTTCAGGACTTGTATGTCCTTCTTGTAATGGCTTATGTCATTGTTCAGAAATGCGATCTGACGTTTGAGACTGCAAATCTTATGAATGACAATAGCATTGTCATCGATAATCTTATCCCTCTCCTTCTTCAGGGAAGCATTAATCTCCTCCAGGGCCTTGACGATACTCTCATGTGACGCGATTATCTCTTGATTGAGCACGTCGACGTCACATGTCTTCTGCTCATCGGGTGGTGTACAAGGCAGAGCTCGTACGTATGCCTGGCAAGGGTTTCAAAACATAAACAGTTAACTAATGGTTAGATATACTGATATTTGCAATGCTCATGCATTTTTTTTGTAACCAGCCTAATTACCTAGTTGGTGCTCACTTCGCCTTTCTCTTCGGCAAAATCCGACCAGTGCTTAGAGGAGCCTTCAAAGATGCTAGAGTTGGCCATGATGTAGCATCAAACAGAAAACACGTGAAAGCTCTACCATCAACTATGTATGTTGTATCTAGAGTGTATCATCAACTATTTATTTGAATGTTGTCAAGCTCTACCAGCAACTATGTTATGTTTTAGCTCAGGTGTCGCGGCTTGTTTACACACTACTCCTACATGGCCACCCTTCCATATGTAATGCAAAAGTTGTTTAACATTTTAAGGCACTGTAGTTCCTTATATGGATGAACATGTTGTATAGCAAGCTATTGTGACAGGGCACCCAATCCTTCTTTTGAATTAAGGTTTTCCATATATAGTTTGTTGTTACTAATTTGGTCAATAGAAAAAAATTATGCCCATGGTTAGCAAATTCTACATAGTGTATAGAAAAAATATAACAACATTAGACTGATGCTTATTGTTACTAATTTGGTCTGATGCTTATTGTTACTTCATGAAACCAAATTTATAGAGCATATACTAAATTTGGAGTCCACAGAAACTCATATATTACATTATACTAATTTGGAGTCCACGGTAACTCATATATATATTACATTATACTAATTTGGTCTGATGCTTGTTGTTACTAACTTCATGAAACCTAATTTTTTCATACATTGCAACTCATATACTACTAACACTAAATATATATAGCAAGTAGTATTGAGAATTGGTTTTGGGAAAACTTCTATCCATACCTCTTTGGATACGACATGGTGGGTGACGTCGGCGGGACGGCGTCAGGCGGAGACGGGCGGCGTCGGCGGGGCGGCGTTGGGCGGAGACGGGCGGCGTCGGGCGGAGACGGGCGGCGTCGGGCGTGGCGGCGTCCGGAGGAGACACGACGCGTCAGGCGGCGGCGGCGGGTATCGAGAGGAGGACGAACCGATGGAGTTGGTGTAGAGTGAGGATAAGTTTTTTTACTGCGCCCGCAGCTGTTAAAACCGACTAGTGCTGGCGTGGGCCTAATGGGCCTAATGTGCAACGTCGGGCCTAATGTGCAACGCCAGCACTAAGCAAATAGCTATGGCGTGCGAATTTAGCCCACGACAACACAATTTGAAAATGTTAGTGCTAGCGTTGGTGAGAAATGGCGCGCCACAAACAAGAGTTGTGGCTAGCCATTTCTTCACTAGTGTATATCCCAGTGACAGAAAGGGACAAGACACATCTTTGTATTGTTGCCAGTAAGGATAAAACAATGAGGTTAGTTCATATTAATTGAATTCTCTTTGTCTACATCATGTCAATGTTCTCCAAGCATTACTCTGTTTTACTTAATACTCTAGATGCGTGTTGGATAGCGGTCGATGGGTGGAGTAATAGTAATAGGTGCAGGCAGGAGTCGAACTATTTTCTTATGGACGTGATGCCTATATATACATGATCATTGTCGTGGATATCACATAACTATGTGCTTTTCTATCAATTGCTCAACAGTAATTTGTTTACCCATCGTATGTTGCCTACATGAGAGATGCCGCTCGGGAAAACTATGGCCGCCGAGTTTATTCACTTATATATTTACAAATGCTTTCATTACCTTGCTGCCATTTATTTGCTTTTATTTTGTTTTACAATTTACAATTATCTACTATCATCTACACACTTCATTTGTTTACAATTAACGAGATCAAGGGGATTGACAACCCTCTTGCCGCGTTGCGTGCAAGTGTTTGCTCTTTTGTGTGCAGTCGTTGAAGATGATTGTTGATTAGTATTCCTATTGGTTCGATAAACCTTGGTTCTAAACTGAGGGAAATACTTATCCGTATTGTGCTGCAATCACGTGTTCCTCTTCACGGAAAACCCAACGCAGATCACAAGTACCAGGAAGGATTTCTGCGTCGTTGCCGGGGAATATCATCACCAACTTCTCACAAATTATGATTCACTTGTTCTTGTATTTATTTTCTTTTATATTAAGTTTGCTTCATAAAAAACAAAAATGCAAAAATATTTATCTTTGCTTGTTGCCATTTTGCTTGTTGCTTGTTACTATGTTTAGTTCTTCTTGTGTTCTCGTTGCTCCCGATAATGAGGTACTAAATTTCAAACAAAGGGGTGGAGAAAATTTGAAAGATACATGGTATAGGATTTGTAATGCTCAAAATAAATAAACTCATAATCAATCGACCACTACCTTGCTTCATAATTTTTATCCGGGTGTGACAACTTGGTATAGGTTTATTCTTGACACCATTACCGGTGGCAATTTCTTAATGTGTAACACTTTGGATGCTTATAGTGCTATTGAAAATCTTGTAGGAGCACCACCTATTATCATTAATGAAACTATTTTGACCTTGGAACATGTTATGCAAAGGCTTGATGCTATTAAAAAGAAAATGATTACTAGTGAACAAATTGAGGAGTTAGATAAAAAACTACATAATCATATCACTCAATTTGGGTCACGGGTAAGAATGACTTTGAAAACTTTAAAGGAGAAGGACACAATTATTGATGAAAGGGTAGAACAAATTTTGAATAGGATTGATAAAATGGAGTAAGTCATTGATAAAGTAGGCTCCGCTTTCACACCCTCGAAAGCAATTGCTAGTACTTCTCGAAATAAAAGCCCCATTAGTACTCCTCCTAGCAAAAGCAACGAAGATCTCAAAATGATTAGTGTGCACCCCAACTTTATAAACCTGATAAAAGACCCTATTTTCAAACCTCCTATTGTTCCTAACAATCATTGTGTTATCAAGGAGCTCGATGCTAAAGATGACAACACTTGAAACTATGCATTATGCCTAGCTAGGGGCATAAAACGATAGCGCTTGTTGGGAGGCAACCCAATAGTTATCCTTATTTTTACTATTTACTTTATGTTTGTGTGCGATGACATGATTATTGCCTCTGTAATGACTGTGTTTTTATTTTTCAGTTAGTGTTTGCGCCAAGTAAAGCCTTTGGGATGACTCACGAGATGAGTAGAATTGATATGGTGCAAAAACAGAAACTTTAGCGTCCAGTGCAGAATTTCTGTGATTTTACTGAGACGTATTTTTGATATGTATTTTTTACACAGTATTTATATACAAATTCTTCAGGTTTTCCTTTTTTTTGAAATTTTTAGAGTTACAGAAGTATAGGTTCTCTACAGATCTTTATAGACTGTTCTGAGACAGATTCTGTTTTTTGCTTGCATAGTTTGCTTGTTTTGATGATGCTATGGATTATATCGGGGGGTATAAGCCATGGAGAAGTTAGAATACAGTACCGATTATGAAATAATGAAATATGAACCAATTTATAACAGTACCTAAAGTATTTGATATGTTTTTATACTAACGGATCTCACGAAGTTTTGTTGAGTTTTGTGTGATTGAAGTTTTCAAGTTTTGGGTGTTATCACGATGGACAAAGGAATAAGGAGCGGCAAGAGCCTAAGCTTGGGGATGCCCAATGCACCCCAAGGTAATATTCTAGGAAGACTCAAGCGTCTAAGCTTGGGGATGCCCCGGAAGGCATCCCCACTTTCGTCTCAATCCATCGGTATGTCACTTGGAGCTATATTTTTATTCTTCACATGATATGTGTTTTGCTTGGAGCGTCATTTGCTTTTATTTTATTTTATTTTTAGTTTGCCACAATCATCATTTGCTGGACACACCTATTTGAGAGAGACACACCTTCATCATAATTTATTAGAATACTCTATGTGCTTCACTTATATCTTTTGAGCTTAGCAGTTGCTCTAGTACTTCACTTATATCTTTTTGAGCACGGTGGCGTATAGATTTTGTAGAAATAATTGCACTATCATTCTTCACTTATATTTGTTTGAGAGTTAATAAATAGCGATGGTAATTTGCATGGGTCATAAGTCTAGTCCAAAAATAATAGGTATTCAATGAGTGATAATCAAAACCATCATGTAGCACATAAAAGAGAAATTGTGGGTTAATGATATTGATGTGGTAATGTGAAAAAGGTGTGAGTGAATCATTGTTGATTCGTAGAAGTATCAGTATTAAGACGTGTTAATTTCATGTTTGTCTAAATATTAAAAAGGCATGGTGGGGATGTGTGAGCATTTCTATTCCTCGTTGAAATCCTAGTGTTGTTTCGGGTCGGAGGCGCGCGATGGTTAACTCCTCCCAACCTCCTCCCTCGGGGCATGCGAGTAGTACTTTGATTTGTGATAAAACTAATAAAACTTTCCAATAAGTATGTGAGTTCCTTATGAATAATGTGAATCCATGGACATATGCAATCTCACCACCTCATACTTTGCTAGCCTCTTCGGTACCGTGCATTGCCCATACTCACCTCGAGGATCGGTGCGAACTTCGCGAGTGCATCCAAACCACGTGACATGATATGCTCTGTCACACATAAGCCTTCTTATATATTCCTCAAAACAGCCACCATACTACCTATTATGGCATTTCCATAGCCATTCTGAGATATATTGCCATGCAAATTCCACCGTTACATCATATGACTAGTTCATTCATCATCATATTGCTTTGCATGATCATATAGAGCTGACATAGTATTTGTGGCAAAGCCACCGTTCATCATCTTTTTTATACATGTCACGCTAGATCATTGCACATCCTGGTACACTGCCAGAGGCATTCATATTGAGTCATATTGTTTCATAGTTCTTCATATTGAGTTTTTATATTGAGTTGTAAGTAAATAAAAGTGTGATGATCATCATTATTAGAGCATTGTCCCAGTGAGGAAATAAAAATGGGGGAGGACAAATGAGCCCACCATAAATAAATAATAATAAATGATAAAAATGAGAGAAAATGAGAGAAGGGACTTTGCTACTATCCTTTACCACACTTGTGCCTCAAAGTGGCACCTTGCTCTTCATATAGAGAGTCTCATGTTATGTCGTTTTCATATGCTGGTGGGAATTATTTTTCATTATTAGAAACTTGGCTGTATACAGACGTCCTCAAATGCCCGAGGTCTTCATGAGCAAGCAAGTTGGATGCACACCCCACTTAGCTTCAGTTGAGCTTTCATACACTTATAGCTCTAGTGCATCATTTGCATGGAAATCCCTACTCCTTGAATTGACATCTATCGATGGGCATCTCCATACCCCGTTTATATGCCTAGTTGATGCAAGACTTTCTTCTCCACTTTTTACCCCTTTCGTATCTACCACCATATTCTATTCCACCTTTATGCTATGTCCATGGTTCACGCTCATGTATTGCGTGAAGAATAAAAAGTTGATGGACATTGGAAAAGTACGATCCAATTACCTGACTTGGGCACTGTGGTGCTTGACATTTGTATTAATGTGGTGAAGACGGAGCCATGCCTTACTAATATGATAGAATGAATGGGGGTAAACATTCTTTGAGGATCGCATATTTAGAAATATTGATGATTATGTTGCTTGTGCTTATAAATATTACTATGTTAACGTTTGTTAATTCATCATTTCTCAATGAGCATAATTGCAAAAGATTACATACTGGGTAGCATGTCACATCAAAAAATATGTTTTTATCATTTACCTACTCGAGGACGAGCAAGAATTAAGCTTGGGAATGTTGATACGTCTCCAACGTATCTATTTTTTTATTGTTCCATGCTGTTATATTATCATTTTAGGATACTTTTTGAGTATTAATTTACCAATTAATATTATTTTTGAGCACTAACCTATTGACCTTGTGCCCAGTGTCAGTTGTTGTTTTCTGTGTGTTTTTGGCTTTTCAGGTTTATAGTACCAAACGAAGTCCAATTGCCCCAAAACTTTTTTATGATTTTTTCTAGACCAAAAGATGACCTGGAAGCTTCGGGAGGAGACCGGAGGCCGCACGAGGGAGGCACAAGCCAACGGGGTGCGCCCAGGGGGTCGGCTTGCCCTGATGGCTTGCCCCTCCCTGGTGGCCCTCCTACCCCATTCTCTGGACTATAAATTCACATATATTCTAAAATTCCTAGAGGGCATCACGAAACACATTTTCTGCCACTGCAAGTCTCTGTTCCACCGTGATCCCATCTGGAGCTCCATTCCGGCACTCTGCCAGAGGGGGTCGATCACGGAGGGCCTCTTCATCAACCTTGTTGCGCTCATGATGATGTGTGAGTAGTTCACCACAGGCCTACGGCTCCGTAGTTAGTACCTAGATGGCAATCTCTCTCTCTTTTGATCTTCAATACAATGATCATCGCATATTCACTTTGATCTATCCGATGTAATTCTTTTGTACGGTGTGTTTGTTGGGATCTGATGAATTTTGCCTTTATGTTTCAGATTATTCATGAAAAGTATTTGAGTCACCTCTGAATATTATGATTCTTATTTGCATGATCATTATAGATTCATAAATCTATCTGATCTATTGAAATAGTTTGGCCAACTAGATTGATATTTCTTCAGTGGGAGGGGTGCGTTGTAGTGGGTTCTGTTGGAGATATGACCTAGAGGCAATCATGTATGATGATATTTCCTATGTGTTTATCAATAAAGATAGTCCTTGGACATTATCAATGATGTGTATTAACAAGTACGTGATTTGTTTGTGAGACTATGCATTGTATGATGACTGTCCTAAATAGTCCCTAGTCGAAAGGGCTGTGTGGACGCACAGCCAGTTAGACTAGCATATGACATGGTGGATGGTCCAGTCTCACTGACCATGTAGCATTGGATGTTAGCCGGATAATATGGACTTAGAAAGATCTGGTCGGATTCGACATAGTCGGATCCAAGTGAAGATAAGGTTTGAGTTGGACAGACCCAACTATGAGACGCAGCGATATGTCATCTGTGAGTCTCTAGTACAACATACATTCTATGTCCTAAGACCTAAGCTGGCACATGTACTCAGGATGGTGATAGACCTGCTTTGGGCTGACCAAATGCTACTCAGTAACTGGGTAGTTATAAAGGTAGGTTTCGGGCTTGTCCAGACCCATGCCGCGAGACATGGTTGAGCAAGATGGGATTTGCCCCCTCGATTAGGAGAGATATACTCTGGGGCCCTCGTGTGATCCGATCAAGATAAGCATGGCCATGCGGCAAGGATTATGAGATAATTTGATTGGTGGTTGGCATCACTGGAACGAGAAAGAGGTAGGACTAACACAAGGATGACAGACTCACCTTGAGCCCGACAACATATATCGTGTGGCAAAGGGAACAGAAGTATGAAGTACATTTTCGCCTAACCAGCTTCATCGAACACTTGGAGTCGGCACGCTTTGCTAGAGGCCGCTACCGACTAGTCGAGCCAGATGTGATCTGACTCATGACCAAGTGAACGAGAACCTAAGGGGTCGCGCGCTTAAGGGAAGGAACGCGTGGGCCTTAAGATTCGTGCGAGGCCCAAGAGTTGAGCCCGCGACGGATGCCTATATATAGTGGAGGTGCAGCACACCCATCTGGTTGATCGCTTTGGCGCCATCATTAGGGCTTTGCATGTGTTGCAACTTGCCACCTCCACTCGCCGCCGAACTGTGTGATCGGACCTAGCAGTCCGCCGCACGGTGTTCCTCCTGCACGCACGGATACTATTAGAGGCGGTGCACTTGCGCCGCTCCGGCGAACCTGTACGTGGGATCCGGCAACCGACGGTTCGAGGAAGATCAGACCGGCTGTTCGAGGGAGATCGGACGAGGAGGAGACGGACCTCGCGGACGCGCTGCCCCAACTCTACTTCCGCTGCACGGCACTGCGCGTCTAGTGGTAACGATCTGTGATCCATCTCCGTAGCATGTTCTTGGTTGTTTTGCGCGTACGAAATTTTCGATTTGCATGCGATGCACCTACGGTAGAACCCAATAGTGGTATCAGAGCCTCTGCTATAGGTTTTGGTTTCAGATCGGATGCTTTTTTGATATGTGGAGGCGACAGATGAGATCTGGTGTCGTTCATGAGATCGGCTATGTGCACGGTTGATGAGATCAACTGCACATGGGGATCGTTGAGGCTATGTTTTCTGTCAATCGGAATCGACGAGGTCGTGAAACAACCTACCCCTACCGGTCGGTATCCGCCATCGGGGTTAACAGTGAAACGTAAATCCGAATTGGGTTCGCGATGATCGATGAGATCGGTCAGATCAGAAAATTCGGCATGATCGGAGTACAGATTCGATCTGTGATTTCTAAAAACGTCGGACCCCACCCGCTAACCGGCTAGCGGGACCGCCATGTGCGTAGCACCTGGTATTTCATACACGATCACACAAGCCGGTAGAATGCGATTCTGGGCATAACTTTGTTTTGCAGGTTTGATGTGAATAGTATGGCTCATATGTATGTGATGCATATGTGTAATTTAACATGACATGCGTGTCATGATTGTCAGCCGGCAGGAGCCAAAGTGTTGTCATTATATTTTATAACAACCTGTGTGTCGACTTGTGATTCTCTGTAAATTCATTACTAGTTGTACTAGTTGGAGAACAGAGATCAAGTTCGAGGCTTCGGCGTCTCGGTGTGACGAACAAGATGGAGTTCCGCCTTGTTCATCGGAGTTGGAGCCGGCCTGGAAGGATGTCCATGAAGGAGCCATACTATTTCACATATTTATGTTTATATGTGATTGATATTGCTTCTTGTTTCTATGCATGTTAAAATGGTAGAAAGATCCCTCGTTAATATCAAGCACATTGCCATTCCGGAAGTTGCACCTTCGCATGTCAAGTACGTCTAGTGGTGGGCTCATAAAACTGAGGTGCCACTAGGTTTCCTTGAACTGGAGGGTTCGTGTTGGACACGGACATGCACTGCATCAGGTTAACTTGACAAGGCTATCAAAACGGTTTTGGGCCTTGTGGCAAAGAAGGTTGGGAGCTGGGGTATAAGATACCTACCAGACCGACAGGAGTCGTATAGAGATACGATTAGCAAGGAGTTGCTTACCGAATAGGCAAGTTGGCTAGCAGTGATGCTAAAGCTCACTAGTTGCTCGCGCTAGACGGGTCCTGAATCACTGAGAGTTTCCGGAGGGATGCTGACTTCAGTGGGAGTAGTTCTATTTAAGGCTTGAATTACTCTACATAAACACATTGCTTAGTGATTGCATATTTTTTGTTGTAGATCAATGGCACCACCTGCTCAACCCAACTTTGCATTGAAATCACTTCTCAAAAAGGATAAACTGAATGGAACAAACTTTACCACCTGGTATAGAAATTTGAGAATTGTTCTCAAGCACGATAAAAAGGAACATATTCTAGAGGATCCACTTCCAGAGGTACCTGCCGATAATGCTAATGCCACAACAAAAAATGCCTACCAGAAACTCGTTGATGAATCAAACGAGATCAGCTACCTCATGCTGGCTTGTTTGGAGCGCGATTTGCAACAGCATTTCGAAAACATTCAAGCTTTCGATATGATCGAGAGTCTCAAGAGCATGTTTCAGGTACAGGCTAGGATCGAAAGGTTCAACGTCTGGCTATCCTTGATAGATTGTAAGCTAAAAGAGGGTGGTCCACTTAGCCCGCATGTGATCAAGATGATCAGGTACGTGCAATCTTTGGATCGGTTAGGCTTCCCACTTGGGGACGAGCTGTCCACGGATGCAATTCTGGGTTCTCTTCCACCTAGCTATGGGACGTTCATCTCGAACTATCATATGCACGGCATGGATAAGAAGCTCACTGAATTGCATGGGATGCTCAAGGTGGCAGAGCAAGATATTAAGAAAGGCACGCATCAAGTGTTGATGGTGCAGAACTTAGCTAAGTTCAAGAAGAGTTGGTCCAAGAAAAAGGGTAAGGCAAAGGGCACGGAGAAGGTTGTCTCCGCCGCTGCGTCGAAGTCGGGACCGGACTCAAAGACCATTTGCTTTCATTGCAAGGAAACTGGTCACTGGAAGAGGAACTGTAGCAAGTGGCTTGCTGAGCATGGCAAGAAGGCCAGAAATGCTTCTTTAGGCAAAGGTACACTTGTTACATATGTTATAGACATTTACCTTGCTAACATACCTAGTAGATCTTGGGTATTTGATACCGGATCGGTTGTTCATATTTACAACTCGATGCAAAGGGCTGATAAGAACTAGGCGTGTGGCACAAGGGGAGATTAACATCAGGGTCAGCAACAAAGCAAGAGTTGCTGCGTTGGAGGTCGGCACGATGCAGCTCAAGCTTCCTTCTGCATTTATTTTTGAATTGAATAATTGTTATTACATTCCCGCACTTAGTCGGAACATTATTTCTGCCTCATGCTTGATGAGTCAGGGTTATGAATTCAGTTTAAAGGACAATGGTTGTTCATTTTATTTGAATGGAATGTTCCACGGCTATGCACCCATTGTAGATGGGCTATTTATTTTGAATCTGAAAACGGAACCAGACTATAACATGAATGTCAAGAGGCATAAGCCTAGTGAGATAAATCCGACATACTTCTGGCACTGCCGGTTGGACACATTAGTCTGAAACGCATGAAGAAGCTCCATGATGATGGACTCCTAACTTCTTCCGACTTCGGGTGATTCGAGACATGTGAATCATGCTTGCTCGGCAAGATCACTAAATCTCCTTTTGCAAAGAGTTGTGAAAGGGCATCCGAGCTATTGGAGCTTATACACAGTGATGTGTGTGGTCCAATGAGCACAACGGCCAGAGGTGGCTATCAGTACTTCGTGACTTTTACCAACGACTTGAGTAGATATGGATATATCTATTTGATGAGGCACAAGTCGGAAACTTTTGAAAAGTTCAAAGAGTTTCAAAACAAGGTTGAAAATCAGCTCAGCAAGACAATAAAGCTTCTACGATCAGATCGTGGAGGTGAGTACATGAGCCAGGAGTTTGATGGTCATCTGAAAAGCCGAGGTATAGTACCTCAGCTCACACCTCCGGGTACGCCGTAGAGAAACGGCGTGTCGGAACGGAGAAATCAAACCTTGTTGGACATGGTCCGATCGATGATGAGCAAATCGGATTTACCCTTGTCATTCTGGGGATACGCTCTAGAAACTACAACTTTCACACTTAACAGGGTACCATCAAAATTCATAGATAAGACACCACATGAGATGTGGACTGGGAAGAGTCCTAGTTTGTCTTTTCTAAAGATTTGGGGTTGTGAAGCATTTGTCAAATGACTCATGTCGGACAAGCTTACACCCAAGTCAGATAAATGCATATTCATGGGATATCCGAGGGAAACCTTGGGATACAGCTTCTGCAACCGAGAAGAGAACAAAGTGTTTGTTGCTAGAAATGGGGTTTTCCTAGAGATAGAGTTTCTCAGTCGGGAAGCTAGTGGGAGAACGGTGCGGCTCGAAGAAATTTGAGAGCCACTCCGGGACGACTCGGCTAGTGATGAGATCATACCGGAGTTGGTCAGGGAACCAGTAGTGGAATCGGCACGGGAGCCACGAAGGTCGGAAAGATAGCGCAAAGTGCGCGATGTGTTGTTGATAGAAAACGACGAGCCGGCCACATATGCGGAAGCGATAGTGAGCCCAGATTCCGAGGCATGGCTGGATGCCATGAGATCCGAGTTAAAGTCCATGGATGATAATGAAGTCTGGGACTTGGTTGATCCGCCACCTAGCGTAATTGCCATTGGTTGCCAATGGGTCTTTAAGAAGAAAACCGATGTGGATGGAAATGTTTAGATCCACAAAGCTTGTCTTGTCGCTAAAGGTTATGGACAAGTTCAAGGAATTGACTACGACGAGACCTACTCGCCGGTAGCGATGCTAAAGTTGGCGAGGATCATACTAGCTATAGCTGCTGACGTGGCTTGAGACTGCGTCGGTATTTCCCCAAAGAGGAAGGAATGATGCAGCACAGCGACGGTAAGTATTTCCCTCATTTATGAAACCAAGGTATCAAACTAGTAGGAGGATCATGATACGTCTCCGTCGTATCTATAATTTTTAATTGTTTCATGCCAATATTATACAACTTTCACATATTTTTGGCAACATTTTATATGATTTATTGGACTAACATATTGATCCAATGCCCAGTGCCAGTTCCTGTTTGTTGCATGTTTTTGTTTCGCAGAATATCCATATCAAACGAAGTCCAAACACGATAAAAATTTACGGAGATTTTTTTGGAATATTTGTGAATTTTGAGAAGTGGAATCAACGCAAACGGAGGCCCACAGCCCCCAAGAGACACGAGGGCGCGCCCAGAAGGCCTAGGCGCGGCGTGGTGGGTTGTTCCCACCTCGTACATCGATTGGATCTCTCCTTCGGGCACAAGGAAGCTAATTTTTGAATAAAAATCCCCTCAAAATTTCAGCCCGATCGGAGTTACGTATCTCCGGTAATATAAGAAACGGTTTTCGGCCAGAAAACAGGAACGCGAAACAGAAGAGAACAAAGAGGGAGATCCAATCTAGGAGGGGCTCCTGCCCCTCTGCCGCCATGGAGGCCATGGACCAGGGGGGGAACTCTCCTCCCATCTAGGGGGGGGGAAGGAAGAAGAAGAAGGAGGGGGGCTCTCTCCCCCTCTCACCCGGTGGCGCCGGAACGCCGCCGGGGCAATCATCGTGACGGCGATCTACACCAACAACTTCGCCGCCGTCAACACCAACTCTTCCCCCCTATATGCAGCAGTGTAACACCTCTCTTGCCCGTTGTAATCTCTACTTAAACATGGTGCTCAACTCCATATATTATTTCCCAATGATATTTGGCTATCCTATGATGTTTGAGTAGATCTCTTTTGTCCTATGGGTTAATTGTGGTATGATGTTATGGATGTGAGTTGTATGTTGATATGGTGCTGTCCTATGGTGCCCTCCGTGTCGTGCAAACGTGAGGGATCCCCGCTGTAGGGTGTTGCAATATGTTCATGATTTGCCTATGGTGGGTTGCTTGAGTGACAGAAGCATAAACCCGAGTAGGTGGGTTGTTGCGTATGGGAGTAAAGGGGACTTGATACTTAATGCCATGGTTGGGTTTTACCTTAATGAACTTTGGTAGTTGCGGATGCTTGCCTGTCGTGGTTTTGTCATGGCATGATGTCCTCGTGAGAGAACTTAGGTGTGAGGCCATCGCAACTAGGTGGCGGCTTGAGAGGGGTTGGTCGGAATCGAGAGACGCGAGTTTACCCAGGTTCGGCCCCTCCGATGGAGGTAAAAGCCTACGTCCTGCTTTGTGTGTACTGATGATGAGGATGATCTCGATTACAAGGGTGCCGTATTGCTACCTCTAATCTCGAGAGCCTCTAATCTGTCTATCTCTAATGACTTGAACTTGTCCCTGTTGGGGCGCCTTACCCCTCCTTATATAGGTTGAAGGGGTAGGTTTACATGTAGAGTCCTACTGGGAGTAGGATTAGGACTAGTCTCTCTTGAATCCTAATCTAGTTCTTGTTTCCTTTGTGAGGGAATCCTTCCTCATGTTGGGCCTTCTCTGTGAGCCGGCCCTCCAGGCCTCTCCATGAGCCACCTTCTGGGCCGCTGGGTCTTGTCATTCGTCTGACCCGCCTGCCGGGTCACCGATGAGCCGCCAAGCTCGGCCGTGTCACCAGTGAGTCGCCAAGTCCCGGACCGGTCATACTTCAGGCCGGGTTATACCGCGGGGTAATGTCCCCGACATTAGCCCCCAGGTTAGCTTGAATTTATTCATGGTAAGCTCCTGAAATAAGAATAACAAATATGTTAAGGGACCGGCTTGCTCCATAGGCCGGCTTAATGAAGTAGCTCCTTGAAAATCCGGGTTTCATCTTCATATTAACGAGCCGTCTTCACAAACATCTTGCAGGTCCGTGTCCTTTGCAAAATATTGGGAATAAAATACCCATATGTCATTGAGTCAGCCTCCAATGCTTTTGGCTTGATGAAATCTTGGGAATAAGAAATCCACATGATGTTGAGCCGGCTCTCCATTGCTTCAGCTCCATGAAGAAATGAGACCCATCTCGCTCACAATTGACATCTTGAAAGTGTTCTTCTATTTTTTATATCCATATTACCTGTAGCCCCCAAGCTCCGAGTTTATCCATGATGACTTGGTGCTTTTCAATAATATCTTTGATTGTGTAGCCCCCGAGTGTCGGGTTGTCTTGCCTGTAGGAGCCTGGGACTTGCAATTGTCTTTATACTTTATAAAACTTCAGCCAGTGTAGCCCCCAAGTGCCGGGTTGTCTTGCCTGCAACAACCTGGGACTTTTGAATGTTGAGAAATCTGGGTTGTCATCTAAGTCGCCAGATATAGACTGAGTGTCTTGTATTTCACATGTGTAGCCCCCAAGAGTCAGCTCATCAGTATGTGATGGGCCGGGTCTTCAATTTAGACCTTATAATCTATTTGAACAGCTGAATATTGTAGCCCCCAAGTGCCGGGTCACATGCCTGCAACGACTTGGGACTTTAGCAATTTTGATCTGAGTAGTGTAGCCCCCAAGTGCCGGGTCGTTTGCCCGCAGCGACTCGGGACTCATATGCACTTCTCTTTTGAAAAAAAAAACATCATATGATGTAGCCCCCAAGTGCCGGGTTGTATGCCTGCAGCGACTTGGGACTGTGTGAGAATAATATAACTCCTGATAATTTGTTGAACGACTCCTTCACCGTGGTTGTAACCCGGTATTTTCTCAAATATCCTGGAATAATGCCTTTGTCCTTGAAATGAAAATCCCTGCTCGTGGTTGCAGTGCAACCCGGCAAATATATGTTTAAGAAACCCATAAGTGTTGTAGTTTACTATAGAGCACAAGTTGAAAAAAATCCAAGAGCCGGTCAATTAGATGACACGGCATTATATGTGATAGGGCGGCTCTTCAAGAATAGTCAATTCTTCCGAGCTGGCTTGAAAACCCCCAATCATTTAATACTGGTTATGATAAACCATGATGAAGATCCAGCCATTTTGGCTATCAAAGATCTATTTGTTCCTGCAGAGGTTACGATGTAACCCGGTTTGATGACCGGCTTGATATGCATGTATGATGCATGATGCAATGCAGGATGATGTATGTATATGATAAAAACAACTAACAGAAAATATATACATGTATATCTCAAATATTTGTAAGTCGGCCTTGAAGGCACAACCAAAAGAGATCAACTCTTGTTCTTATTTTGAAAAAACTCAAGGTTTTTGCTTCCAAGAAGCTTGGCATGAACGCCTTTAATCCCGTAAGCCGGCTCTCACGTGACATAAATCCGTCGTTTTAACCATAACTAGTCCAGGGTCTTAAAAAAGATTGACTGTTAAGAGTACGAATGGGCCACATAGCGGAGAGACTACAGCGGACAGGTGAGTTTATCCTAGCTCTTTGTAAGCCGGCTCTCTCATGACATAAGCCGCCGTCTTAACCTTGACAAGTTCAGGGTCTTATTGAAAGATTGACTGTCAAGAGTATGGCGGGTCACTTGGCGGAGTAGCAAGTTGCAAACAGGCAGGTTTAACCCATATATGGCATGGAAGCCTGTCAAGAGGGTATGAAAGCTAAACTCATTGAGTTGGAAGCCCCCAAGTGACCTATGATCATGGAAAAGCTTGGCCATAGGATATACAGGAGACAATGCTACTACTGCAAAACATCTGGGGTCCAGATAAGCCGGCTTTATTCCATTGATCACAATATGATGATCCAATAAATCAGGGCACCCATGTTTGAACAACGCATCATAGCGGCTCGTCCTCTTGGGAAACTTTTAATTTTTCACCAATAAAGAAGGACACCCATGTTTGAACGGCGCATCATGGCAGCTCGTCCTCTTGAGCAACTTTAAATCTTCCGCCAATAAGGTAGGGCACCCATGTTTGAACGGTCGCATCATGGCGACTCGTCCTCTTGGGCGACTTATAATTTTTCGCCAATAAGGCAGCAACCCCCGGGACCGGGTTATCTTCCTTGTAATGACCCGGGGTTCCAGAATATTTGAGCCCGGTTGAATCTGCCAAGTCATGTATGTGTATCCCCCGAGTCTTAAGTTGACTCGAGGAGGCGGCTTAAGAGTCTTCATCCTTGGCTGTGGCATAAGCCGGCATAAGGTTGGCGACTGAACGATGGATTTTATCCAAACTGGAGACGATGTAGTGAGCTGATGATCTTCGTGATGCTCATCATATGTCTTTGACAAATGTCGTGGCCAAATTGAGTTTATATGCTTCTTGACCCATGCTTTGTTATTCTCGGGTAGTCCGGCTCTCCTGGCTCCTCCAGGGCCATTTTTCTTTGCTGCTAACTTTTGAATTGCCGGCTCGATAATGGCCGGCCCAAATTGTAGCTTGTCCAGGGATGTTTACTCCATGTCTGATTCTTATTTCTCTGATGTGCTGATGTAGACCGGACCACAGGGATAACAGGCCAAAGTGCCTACCCATTGGGCAACCCTGCGCGGCTGGAGGCTGATAATATCTATATATTTCTCCTTTGCTCCAGCGTTGTTTGGAGTAGACCGGATCGCGGGGGCGGCGGCTCGCGCGTATGTTTGGCGGCTCATGCGGGCGTTCGCGCCCCCAGCATATTGATGTAAACCGGACCGCGCAGGCGGCAGCTCACGGGTGTCCACTGGGCGGCTCGTACGGGCGTTCGCGGCCCCAGCATGTCGATGTAGACTGGACCGCAGGGCGGCGACTCACGAGCGTCCGTTCGGCGGCTTGAGTGAGCAGGCGCGGCACCAGCGTGTCGACGTAGACTGGACCGCAGGGCGGCGACTCATAGGCATCCGTTGGGCGGCTTGAGTGAGTAGGCGCGGCACCGGCGTCTTGATGTAGACGTGGAGGTCAGCCGCGGCGTTCGAAACCGGCTTGATAGCGCGGATGCGAGAGTTGGCCACGGAGTTTGTAAGCCGGTGCGGACGGGAGAGTCGTCCATGGCGTTGTATGCCGGTGCGGACGAGAGAGTCGTCCATGGCGTTGTATGCCGGCGCGGAAGCAAGAGCCATCCGCGGTGTTGTAAGCCACCGCAGACGCGTGGGATGGACGGATGCTGGCGCATGATGATGTTGACGCGGGCTCCGCACGCAATATAACGTCATCTTTAACAATTTTCCTGTATAAAATATATTGCAGGGCAGAGTAATTGTTTTCAAAGAAATTAATATGTGCTAATAAAATAGATGGAACGGATAGCACCTGGTATTTTCATTGCATGAACGCGGACATTGATGTTGTTTTCGTCTGTACGCAGGGGCTTTAGACTGACGTGGTGTGAAATGACAGTATCTTGATGCAAAGTTGTATTGTTCCACTGAGTTAACCTCCTTTGGTCCTCACGGGAGACCCCCTTTTTCGCACTATCTTCAAATGTAGTGGCATGTTTATAACGTTGAATTGTCCTTCTTATCTTCTCTCGTGATAGTGGATGGTGGCCAGCAAATTGGACTGCAGATCAATTGCTCTTGTTTTTTTTGCTTGGACTTGATTGAAGAGAAAAAACAGCCCTCATCGGAGACCGCAACCGCTGTTCATATCAATTGGAGCTGTGTATAAATTGCAACAGGCCCAGTCGGTCTTGCTCGAAAGTGATCCAATCAGAGTTGTACTCATTCGATTAAAGCTTTTTTGCATGTGACTTCTTGATTAGTTCCTTCCACTTAAATATACATCCAGCTTATCATCTTGCTCCAAGAGGGGTGTGATGAGTCCACCATCAATAGCTACAGCCACAACAATGTTGATGGAACTGTTATAAGTGAAGCTCGTCACATCCCTGCAGCTAGCGTTGACCACAAGACAGAGTGCAAGTGCCATAGCAGCGGCCTTTGCAAGCAATACAGTCACGCCAAAGCCCTTTGGCTTGACCTTTGGTTTGACCTTCTCATACAGTCAGCGTTCACCATGTTCTTGACCTTTGGCTTAACGAGCAATACAGTCAGCGGCTGTATGAGAAGGTCAATACAGTCACCACCAGGAAGTTTACCACGATGACGTCGCCCTTCGTGACACGGTCGCCCTCTGTGGGAGTCCAGGACACGATCTTCCCCTCCGTCATGGCGGAGCTGAGCGCTGGCATGAAGATCTCCCGGGTCTTCGCGCGGACCACCATCAGTCGGCGTCGCCGCATCGTGGACGCGCATGAGGCCGGTCCCACAAGGCGCGGGCGCGCGGACAAGGCAGAGGCGGCGAGCGAGAGGGGAGCCGAGGATGCCGCCATTACAGAGCTCGACGGAGGGAGATGTGCGGAGGCGAGGAGAGCGGGGTTTGGTTTGCTTTCAGTATATGGGAGCGCGATGACGAAGGTGAGGGCGTCGAGGTCCAGCTTGTGGACACTGTAGCCATCCTCCCTGTCGTCTAGCACTAGGTACATGTGGTGTTGCACCTCCTGATTCACCGGCCGTTCCCCGGCAGCACTGCAGCCGGGAAGCGAGATCTTGTGGAGATTGGATTGAAGTAACCATGGAATACATGGAGTGTTGCTGTTTAAATTTTATTTGTAGGCAGAATTTTGAAGGAGCCTTAGACCGAGGCCGCGGAACCTAAGATGCCGTAATTCAACTCAGCTTTGCAGATTCGGAGATGATGAGACGAGGCCCTCCTGCCCCGACAGCCGGCTCTCCCTTGTCTTGTATTCCATCCGATGGATATGCATGTAGAAGAAAACTCTAGGCAGCTTGATGTGATACGTATTCTCTTTCTATAAACTACCAGCTGGATTGATCCACTTTTTATTTTCTCTTGCTCGTGACTTGAAGCAGACGTGGAGGCGTGGAATTGCATCCACAACTCGGCGGATCAGATGAAAACGACTGCCGAGAAAATTTCCTGTACGTCTTGGTGCAGCCTGCCATTGACGGATCATCGAAAACTGCCATCATAAAATACTCTTGTCTCAAACTCAGTGGATAATCATGACGCGTGCGGCGGCGCACAACATGCAACCCTAAAATCTCTCAGTCTCAAACTGGTACACACCGTTTCGACTGCTCGTCGACGATGTGATCATTTTGCGCCGGCTCTTCTTCATCCGGCACATCGCGAGCTTCTCGATCCCTGAAGAGATCCCTTCAAGAACACAATACCAACATACGCTGGCCCCACGGTGGGCGCCAACTGTCGTGGTTTTGTCATGGCATGATGTCCTCGTGAGAGAACTTAGGTGTGAGGACATCGCAACTAGGTGGCGGCTTGAGAGGGGTTGGTTGGAATCGAGAGACGCGAGTTTACCCAGGTTCGGCCCCTCCGATGGAGGTAAAAGCCTACGTCCTGCTTTGTGTGTACTGATGATGAGGATGATCTCGATTACAAGGGTGCCGTATTGATACCTCTAATCTCGAGAGCCTCTAATCTGTCTATCTCTAATGACTTGAACTTGTCCCTCTTGGGGCGCCTCACCCCTCCTTATATAGGTTGAAGGGGTAGGTTTATATGTAGACTCCTACTGGGAGTAGGATTATGACTAGTCTCTCTTGAATCCTAATCTGGTTCTTTTTTCCTTTGTGAGGGAATCCTTCCTCATCTTGGGCCTTCTCTGTGAGCCAGCCCTTTAGGCCTCTCCATGAGCCGCCTTCTGGGCCGCTGAGTCTCGTCGTTCGTCTGACCCGCCTGCCGGGTCACCGATGAGCCGCCAAGCTCGGCCGGGTCACCAGTGAGTCGCCAAGTCCCGGCCGGGTCATACTTCAAGCTGGGTTATACCGCGGGGTAATATCCCCGACATTGCTGGAGTTCCAATCATAAGTGCATATGATCCAAGTACGGACAGTGTGTTAGCGTATGCCTCTCCCCCATTGCATATGACAAGTATCTATCGTATTATATTCAATTGCCTAGGGACAATCTTTCTCTTGCGTTACACAAAAAGCTTTCTACTAAGTTATTTACTTTTATTGGTCTTTTATTAATACAGCACCTAACTTTTATTTCCATGTTCTTTATTATCTTGCAAAGTACTTCTAGTTTTATTCCCGTAAAGTAGTTTCATACTTGTTCTAGGTAAAGAAAGAATTAGCGTGCGTAGAGTTGTATCGGTGGTTGATAGAACTTGAGGGAATATTTGTTCTAACTTTTGCTCCTCGTTGGGTTCGACACTCTTACTTATCGAAAAAGGCTACAAACGATCCTCTACACTTGTGGGTTAACAAGACCTTTTTCTGGCGCCGTTGCCGGGGAGCAATAGCGTGGGGTGAATATTATCGTGTGTACTTGTTTACTTTATCACTAAGTAATTTTTATTTTCTGTTATTAGTTGTTTTATATCTTTAGTTATGGATATGGAACACGAAACACCAAAAAAAATAGTGATACTTGGTACTCATGGAGATGGGGAACCTCCTAAAACCCTCGATGCTAGTTATGTGGAAAGTATTAAATACTACTTTGATAATCCTGAGAAGACCCCATTCAACTTGATAATGGGAGTAATGTTGGATCAACATGAATACTTTAGAGATTATCGCTTGACTCAAAAAGGGAAATTGTTATGGGATCAAATTCATATGTTGCATTGGTATGCTCGGGAGCTATGCTTGAGATATGATATTACTTGTTGCTCTAGGATGTACGCTCCACACCTTCCCTTTTCATGCAAATTTAATGATAATGAAACCTTATCTTCTTATGCTAAAGGTATTTATGATTACTATGATGTGGAACGAATAGAAGAATTTGTTGCTTTCAAAGGTGCTTATGAAGTTGTTTCCTTGATTGAAAAGTATGATGATGTTTCTTACAAATCTGAAAAAATTTCCATACTTAAATATTGCTATGAGAATTATGATTGCAATGCTGATATTATTGAATTTATTGAGAGAATGACCGTTGCCTTGGAAGAGACTAATAATTTGCAGGAATCTATGGAAGAAGAAATTGCTGAAATTGTGAGCTCATTAGATGAAAAAGATGAGGAGGAGAGCGAATAACAAAAGGAGGAAGAGCGGATTGATCACCCGTGCCCACCTTCTAATGAGAGTAACTATTCAACTCATACATTGTTTAATTACCCTTCGTGCTTACTGAAGGATGAATGCTATGATGATTGCTATGATCCCTTGGATTCATTTGAAATATCCCTTTTTGATGAACTTGATGCTTGCTATGCTTGTGGCCAAGATGCCAATATGAATTATGCTTATGAAGATGAACTTGCTATAGTTCCTTATGTTAAGCATGAAATTGTTGCTATTGCACCCACACATAATAGTCCTATTATCTTTTTGAATTCTCCCAACTACACTATATCGGAGAAGTTTGCTCTTATTAAGGATTACATTGATGGGTTGCGTTTTGCTACTACACATGATGATTTTAATGAATATAATATGCATGTGCTTGCTGCTCCTACTTGCAATTATTATGAGAGAAGAACCAAATCTTCACCTCTCTATGTTTCCAATACTATAAAATTGCAAGAAACCGTTAATACTATGCATTAGCCTTTACTTGATGTGCATGAATTGTTCTTGTATGACATGCCGATGCATAGGAAGAGAGTTAGACTTCGTTATCACATGATATATATAACTTTGTGCTCACTACTAAATTACAAATCATTGTTAATTAAAATTGGCTTTGATATACCTTGGGATCCGGGTGGATCCATTACTTGAGCACTTTATGCCTAGCTTAATGGCTCTAAAGAAAAAGCTGCCAGGGAGACAACCCGGAAGTTTTAGAGAGTCATTTATTTATGTTGTGTGCTTTTATAAAGTTTAAAAACAAAAAAATATAGAGGGGAACCTAAAACTTCACAAAAGGAAAGGTGAAAGTGAGAGGGATGATGAGCATCGTTGAAGTGGGGGATATCCTTGAACCTTGTTCATGCCCATGGAAACTTTGCGAGTCTTGAATCACGGAAACTTTTCCAACAAAAATAATTATCCCATTGTACAAATCCATTGTATTATAAAAATAATGTGCCAAGATTTGCCTTTAGGATGATTAGATTGCTTGTTGGTATGTGCGGTGAACAGAAACTTTGGCTGTAGTGCGTGAATTTTCATTTTTTACTGGAACGTCAAAAGTTTCTGAAATTTTTACAAAGTATTGCTATAGAAAATGTTTATTTAGTCCTAATGTTTCAGAATTTTTGGAGTTACATAAGTATGGTTAAAGTTCAGATTACTACAGACTGTCCTGTTTAAGACAGATTCTGTTTTTGATGCATTGTTTTGCTTGTTTTGATGAAACATATCGATTTGTCGGTGGTATAAGCCATGGAAAAGTTATAATACAGCAGGGATAATGCAAGTATAAAATATGAATAGGTTATCAACAGTACTTAAAGTAGGAATTTGCTTTATTATACTGACGGATCTCACTAGTCTTCTGTTAAGTTTTGTGTGGATGAAGTGTTCGAACATCGAGGAGGTGTCAATATGAGGAGAAGGAGGAGAGGCAAGAGTTCAAGCTTGTGGATTCCCAAGGCACCCCAAGTAAATATCCAAGGAGACTCAAGCGTCTAAGCTTGGGGATGCCCCGGAAGGCATCCCATCTTTCTTCAACAAGTATCGGTATGTTTTCGTTTTTGTTTCGTTCATGTGATATGTGTAAATCTTGGAGCGTCTTTTGTTTTTAGTTTTCACTTTTATTTTATGCACCATGCTGGTATGACATAGTCCGTGGTTGATTTATATAATTCTCATTGCACTTCACTTATATCTTTTGAGTATGGCTTTATAGAATGCTTCATGTGCTTCACTTATATCATTTGAAGTTTGGATTGCCTGTTTCTCTTCACATAGAAAACCGTTATTCGTAGAATGCTCTTTTTCTTCACTTATATTTATTAGAGCTTGGTATTTTGTAGAAAGAATTAAACTCACTTGCTTTACTTATATCTATTTAGAGAGTCAACAGGAATTGGTCATTCACATGGTTAGTCATAAAATCCTACATAAAACTTAGGGATCACTGAATATGATATGTTTGATTCCTTTCAATAGTTTTGCGATATAGAGATGGTAATATGTGGGAGATACTAGTGTATGATCGTGTTTAGTAAGATATTGGTGTTAAGGTTTGTGATTCCCAAAGCATGCACGTATAGTCTCCCGTTATGCTAGGAAGTTGGAGCACAATTTATCCTTGATTGTCTATCTTTGTGTGAAGGTCGGGGGCGCGCGATGGTTAACTCCTACCAACCTCCCCCCTAGGAGCATGCATAGTAATACTTTGCTTCGAGGGCTAATAAACTTTTGCAATAAGTATGTGAGTTCTTTATGACTAATGTGAGTCCATGGATTATACGCACTCTTACCTTTCCGCAATTTGCTAGCCTCTACGGTACCGTGCATTGCCCTTTCTCACCGCGAGAGTCGGTGCAAACTTCGTCGGTGCATCCAAACCCCGTGATATGATACGCTCTATCACACATAAGCTTTATTATATCTTCCTCAAAACAACCACCATACCTACCTATTATGGCATTTCCATAGCCATTCCGAGATATATTGCCATGCAACTTCCACCGCTTCCGTTTTGATGACTTGAGCATTCGTTGTCATATTGCATTACATGATCGTAAGATAGCTAGCATGATGTTTCCATGGCTTGTCCGTTTTTTTGATATCTTTGCTATGCTAGATCATTGCATTCATATAGTCATACTTTGTTCTACTATCGTTGTAATATTGAGTTGTAAGTAAATAGAAGTGTGATGATCATCATTATTCATTATTAGAGCATGTCCCGGTGATGAAAGAATGATGGAAACTATGATTCCCCCACAAGTCGGGATGAGGCTCCGGACAAAGAAAAAAAAGAAAAAGAAAAAAAAGAAAATGAAAAACAAAGAAAAAAAGAGAAAGAAAAGGGGGCATGCTAATTCCACACTTGTGCTTCAAAGTAGCACCATGTTTTTCATATAGAGAGTCTCCTATGTTGTCACTTTCATATACTAGTGGGAATTTTTCATTATAGTTACATGCACACACACTTAGTTTTCATATCGAGCTTTCATACACTTATAGCTCTTAGTGCATCTGTTGCATGGCAATCCCTACTCCTCGCATTGATATCTATTGATGGGCATCTCCATAGCCCGTTGATACGCTAAGTTGATGCGATACTTTCTTCTCCACTTTTACCCCTTTGAAACCTACCAACATATTCTATTCCACCCATAGTGCTATATCCATGGCTTGCGCTCATGTATTGCGTGAGAGTTGAAAATGCTGAAGCGCGTTAAAAAGTATGAATCAATTGCTTGGCTGACACCGGGGTAGTACATGATTTATACTTTGTGTTAAGAAGACAAAGCATGACAAGGCTATATGATTTTGTAGGGATAGCATTCTTTAGCCTTGATATTTTGAAAGACATGATTGTTTGATGGGATGCCTGGGTATTAATGTCTTTATGTCAAAACTAGACTATTGCTTTGAATCACTTGTGTCTTAATATTCATGCCATGATTAGATATATGATCAAGATTATGCTAGGTAGCATTCCACATCAAAACTTATCTTTCTTATCATTTAGCTACTCGAGGACGAGCAGGAATTAAGCTTGGGGATGCTGATACGTCTCCGTCGTATCTATAATTTTTGATTGTTTCATGCCAATATTATACAACTTTCTCATATTTTTGGCAACATTTTATATGATTTATTGGACAAACATATTGATCCAGTGCCCAGTGCCAGTTCCTGTTTGTTGCATGTTTTTGTTTCGCAGAATATCCATATCAAACGAAGTCCAAACGCGATAAAAATTTATGGAGATTTTTTTTGGAATATTTGTGAATTTTGAGAAGTGGAATCAACACAAACGGAGGCCCACATCCCCCAAGAGACACCAGGGCGCGCCCAGAAGGCCCAGGCACGGCGTGGTGGGTTGTGCCCACCTCGTACGTCGGTTGGAGCTCTCCTTCGGTTGCAAGGAAGCTAATTTTTGGATAAAAATCCCCTCAAAAATTCAGCCCGATCGGAGTAACGGATCTCCGGGAATATAAGAAACGGTTTTCGGCCAGAAAACAGGAACGCGAAACAGAAGAGAAGAGAGAGGGAGATCCAATCTAGGAGGGGCTCCTGCCCCTCCGCCGCCATGGAGGCCTTGGACCAGAGGGGGAACTCTCCTCCCATCTAGGGGGAGGCCAAGTAAGAAGAAGAAGGAGGGGGGCTCTCTCCCCCTCTCTCCCGGTGGCGCCGGAACGCCGCCGGGGCAATCATCGTGACGGCAATCTACACCAACAACTTCGCCGCCGTCAACACCAACTCTCCCCCCCCATCTATCCAGCGGTGTAACACCTCTCTTCCCCCCTGTAATCTCTACTTAAACATGGTGCTCAACTCCATATATTATTTCCCAATGATATTTGGCTATCCTATGATGTTTGAGTAGATCTCTTTTGTCCTATGGGTTAATTGTGGTATGATGTTATGGATGTGAGTTGTATGTTGATATGGTGCTGTCCTATGGTACCCTCCGTGTTGCGCAAATGTGAGGGATCCCCGCTGTAGTGTGTTGCAATATGTTCATGATTTGCCTATGGTGGGTTGCTTGAGTGACAGAAGCATAAACCCTAGTAGGTGGGTTGTTGCATATGGGAGTAAAGGGGACTTGATACTTAATGCTATGGTTGGGTTTTACCTTAATGAACTTTGATAGTTGCGGATGCTTGCTAGAGTTCCAATCATAAGTGCATATGATCCAAGTATGGAAAGTGTGTTAGCGTATGCCTCTCCCCCATTGCATATGACAAGTATCTATCATATTATATTAAGTTGCCTAGGGACAATCTTTCTCTTGCGTTACACAAAAAGCTTTCTACTAAGTTATTTACTTTTATTGTTCTTTTATTAAAACAACACCTAACTTTTATATCCACGTTCTTTATTATCTTGCAAAGTACTTCTAGTTTTATTCCCGTAAAGTAGTTTCATACTTGTTCTAGGTAAAGCAAGCATTAGCATGCGTAGAGTTGTATCGGTGGTCGATAGAACTTGAGGGAATATTTGTTCTACCTTTAGCTCCTCGTTGGGTTCGACACTCTTACTTATCGAAAAAGGCTACAAACGATCCCCTACACTTGTGGGTTATCAGATCACGCAACACTATGTAAACAGCACCTGCACACAAAGAACAAATACTTGCAACCCGACGCGAAAGAGAGGTTGTCAATCTCTCCATGGTAAAAAGATAGATTAGGTTGTAATATATTGGATCGATAGATCTCGCAAGAACACAAAATAAAAGAGGCAAATAAAAAGTGCAGCAAGGTATTTTTGGGTTTTTGGAATAATAGATCTGGAAAAAAAGCGACAAAAAGATAGGTCGGAAAGCAATATGTTGGAAAAGTAGAGCCGGGGTCGTAGGTTTCACTAGTGGCTTCTCTCATGAGTATAGCACACGGTGGGTGAACAAATTACTATTGGGAAATTGATAGAAGATCAAATAATCATGACGATATCCAAGGCAATGATCATTATATAGGCATCACGTCCAAGATTAGTAGACCGAAACGATTCTGCATCAACTACTATTACTCCGCACATCGACCGCTATCCAGCATGCATCTAGTGTATTAAGTTCATGGAAAAACGGAGTAATGCAATAAGAACGGTGACATGATGTAGACAAGATCTATCCATGTAGGAATAGACCCCATCTTGTTATCCTTAATAGCAACGATACATACGTGTCTCGCTGCCCCTTCTGTCACTGGGAGAGGACACCGCAAGATAGAACCCATCACAAAGCACCTCTTCCCATGGAAAGAAAAATCGATCTAGTTGGCCTAACTAAACCAAAGATTCGAAGAAGAAATACGAGGCTATAAGTAATCATGCATATAAGATATCAAAGAAGACTCAAATAATATTCATGGATAGAAACTGATTATGAACTCAAAATTCATCGGATCCCAACAAACACACCGCAAAAATTCATTACATCAAATAGATCTCCAAGAGACCATTGTATTGAGAATCAAAAGAGAGAGAGGAACCCATCTAGCTACTGTCTACAGACCCGTAGGTCTATGGTGGACTACTCACGCATCATCGGAGAGGCACTAATGAGGATGATGAACCCCTCCGTGATGGTGTTAGATTGGATCTCGCGGTTCTGGAACTTGCGGCGGCTGGATGTATTTTTCGTCGACTCCTCTAGGGTTTCTGGAATATTTGGGTATTTATAGAGCTCAGAGGCGGTGGAGAAGGTTCCCGGGGTGGCCACAACCCACCAGGGCGCGCTCGGGACCCCTGGCGTGCCCTGGTGTCTTGTGGGCGGCCTGGGCTCCCTCCTGGTTACTTCTTTGGCCCACTGGTCTTCTTTTGGTCCAAAAAAAATCTCTAAAAAGTTTCATCGCGATTGGACTCCGTTTGGTACTGATATTCTGTGAAGTAAAAAACAAGCAAAACAGCAACTGGCACTTGGCCCTATGTCAATAGGTTAGTCCCAAAAAAATGATATAAAGTTGCTATAAAATGATTGTAAAACATCCAAGAATGATAATATAACAGCATGGAACAAGCAAAAATTATAGATACGTTGGAGACGTATCAACATCCCCAAGCTTAATTCCTACTCGTCCTTGAGTAGGTAAATGATAAAAAGAGAATTTTTGTTGTGGAATGCTGCCTAACATGTTCATCACATATTCTTTTCTTTTGTAGCATGGACATTTGGACTCTTAGATGGTTCAAAGCAATGGTCTAGTTTTGACATAAGGACTTCAATACTCAAGCATGCCAACAAGCAACCATGTCTTTCAAAATACCAACACTAAAAAAGTTATCCGTAGCCCATCATGCTCAATCATTGATCCATTCATGAAACACACTCAAATATTAACTACACCCAATGCACAAGTATGATCATAGTGCCCCCTAGTTGGTGCTTTATAAGAGAAGATGGAGACTCAAATTAAAATTAAAAATTGCATAAAGTAAATAGATAGGCCCTTCACAGAGGGAAGTAGGGATTTGTAGAGGTGCCAAAGCTCAAAGTTTAAATTGAGAGAGAAAAATTATTTTGGGTGGCATGCCTTTCCTGTCAACGAAAACGACAAAGTAGTTCTTAATACTTTACATGCTAGATACATCATAGGCGGTTCCCAAACATAAAGTAAAGTTTATTCATTTTTCCACCATTCTTTCACAATCCATGGCTAGCTGTATCCACGGTTGCCTTCCATACCAACATTTCCCAAGAAATTTATTATTAGACAACATAAAGTAAACTTCTTTTTCATTTCGGGACTAGGCATCCCTATTACCGCCGTACTCTCGTGCAATGACAAGTGAATAAACACTCATCTTGAGAATAACACATCTAGCATGGAAAAATATTGGATACCCCCTACCGTTTCATAAGCGGTACGAGCACACAAAAAGGGAATTTATTTTGAAAATTAGAGATGGCACATACAAATTTGCTTAGAACGGCATGGAAATACCGCATATAGGTAGGTATGGTGGACTCATAAGGCAAAACTGGGTTTAAGGATTTTGGATGCACAAGTAGTATTTCTACTTATTACAAGTGGAGACTAGCAAATAGATTGAGAAGCAACCAACCAAGAAACGAAAATTCACATAAACGGGCATTGAGCAAAAACTAACACCGAATAATGCACCATAAGTAGGATGTAATTTCATTGCATAACTATTGACTTTTGTGCTTGCATAGGGAATCACAAACCTTAACTACAATATTCTTACTAAAGCATAATTACTCACCAACATGACTCACATATCACTATCATAATGTCTCAAAACTATTACAGGGAATCAAGTTTAATTTGTCCAATGATCTTCATGAAAGTTTTTATTATATCCCTCTTGAATATCTATCACTTTGGGACTAGTTTCATATATTGCCATTGCTTTTGACAAGCTCAAACAAATTTAAGTGAAGAACATGAGTATAAAAATTTCATCTCTCAAAATAGTATAAGTGAAGCATGAGAGAATTTCTTCAAAAGTTACTAACTCTCAAATTAATCTAAGTGAAGCATGACAGTATTTCTTCAAAATTTCAAAGCACACCGTGCTCAAAAAGATATAAGTGAAGCACTAGAGCAATTCCATAGCTCAAAAAATTTAAGCGAAGCATATAGAGCAATTCTAACAAATCATAGCATAATTTTGGCTCTCTCAAATAGGTGTGTCCAGCAAGGATACTAGTGACAAACTAAAAATCAAAGCAAGCAAAGACTCAAATAATACAAGACACTCCAAGTAAAACTCATGATATGTGACGAATAAAAATATAGCTCCAAGTAAAATACCGATGGTCGTTAGAAGAAAGAGGGGATGCCACTCGGGGCATCCCCAAGCTTAGTTGCTTGTTTCTCCTTGGATATTATCTTGGGGGTGATGTAGCATCCCCAAGCTTAGGCTCTTCTCACTCCTTATTCCTTCATCCATCGTGATCTCACCCAAAACTTGAAAACTTTAATCACACAAAACTCAACAAAACCTTCGTGAGATCTGTTAGTATAATAAAGCAAATCACCACTTTAAGTACTGTTTCAAACCAATTCAAATTTTATTGTTTCATTATACCTACTGTATTTTAACTTTACCATGGCTTATACCCTTCAATACAAACCATAGATTCATCAAAACAAGCACACAATGCAACGAAAACAGAATCTGTCTTAAATAGAACAGTCTGTAGTAATCTGTACTCTAACCATACTTCTGTAACTCTAAAAATTCTGAAAAACTAGGAAAATGTAAAGAATTTGTATAGCAACACTGTGTTAAAATTTCAGCTCATTATCTCGCTCCAGTAAAAAATGAAAATTCTCGTACTTGAGTCAAAGTTTCTGTTTCAGATTCAGCACTGTTTCTACTCATCTTATGAATCATCCTAAAGGCTTTACTTGGAACAAACACTAAATAAAACATAAAAACACAATCATAACAGAGGCATAATTGTGTCAACACTCAAAAACAGAACGAAAAAGATGAAAATAAATTTATTCATTGGGTTGCCTCCCAACAAGCGCTATCGTTTTACGCCCCTAAGATGGGCTTGAGATTTCAATGATGCCCTCATGAAAGATAATAATAGAAACACAAAGAGAGCATCATGAAGCATATGGAAAACACACTTAAGTCTAACATACTTCCTATGCATAGGCATTTTATAAGCAAACAAATTATCAAGGCAAGCAAAAACTAGCATATGGAAGGAAGAAGAAAGAGACAATAGCAATCTCAATATGAAGAGAGGTAATTTAGTATCATGAAAATTTCTACAACCATATTTTCCTCTCTCATAATAATTACATGTAGGATCATAATCAAATTCAACAATATATCTATCATAAACAATACTCTCTTTATGATCAATGCATAAAGTTTCTATCATCTTCCAAAATAGTGGGATTATCATCAACTAAAGTTATGACCTCTCCAAACCCACTTTTATCAAAAAAAATCATAAGATTGAACACACTCCAAATATGTGGGATTCTTTTTACCTAAAGTTGACGCTCTTCCAAACCCACTTTCGATACTATTGCAAACATTATTATCAATAACATATTCAACGTGAGGCTTAAATAAATTTTAAAGATCATAAGAAGCATTATCACGCCAATCATGATCATTGCAATAAGAAGTAGACATGGCAAAATTATCATCCCCAAGCTTGTAGTTTTGCATATCATTAACATAATTGACATTAATAGAATTTATATTAACATCATTGCAATCATGTTTTTCAATCAAGGAGCTATCATGAATCACCTTATAAATTTCTTCTTTCAACAGTTCATCAAAATTTTCAGATTCATGATTTTCAAACAAAACTTCATAGAGATAATCAAGTGAACTCAACTCGCTAGCAATTGGTTCATCATAATTTGGCCTTTTGAAAAGATTAGCAAGTGGATGGGGATCCCTATCAATAGATTTTTAGCAAGCGAAGATGCAAGCAAATAGAAGGCACATGGCAACACAAGCAAAGATAGCAAACAAGCAAAAAGGCAAACGGAAAAGAGGGCTAATAAAACAGCAATTTTTTGTGAAGTGGGGGAGATGAAAACGAGAGGCAAATGGAAAAATATAATTGCAAGGAGATGAGATTTGTGATTAGGAACCTGATAGATGTTGATGATGTCTCCTTGGCGCCAGAGATTGGCCGTTGAAGAGACTGCTTCCTCCCCGGCAACGGCGCCAGAAATTCCTTTGACGTGGCTTGAGACTGCGTCGGTATTTCCCCAAAGAGGAAGGGATGATGCAGCACAGTGACGGTAAGTATTTCCCTTAGTTATGAAACCAAGGTATCGAACCAGTAGGAGGATCACGCAACACTATGTAAACATCACCTGCACAGAAAGAACAAATACTTGCAACCCGACGCGAAAGAGAGGTTGTCAATCTCTCCATGGTAAAAAAGATAGATTAGGTTGTAATAGATTGGATAGATAGATCTCACAAGAACACAAAATAAAAGAGGCAAATAAAAAGTGCAGCAAGGTATTTTTGGGTTTTTGGAATAATAGATCTGAAAACAAAAGAGGCAAAAAGATAGATCGGAAAGCAATATGTTGGAAAAGTACACCCGGGGCCGTAGGTTTCACTAGTGGCTTCTCTCATGAGTATAGTAAACGGTGGGTGAACAAATTACTGTTGGGCAATTGATAAAAGATCAAATAATAATGACGATATCCAAGGTGATGATCATTATATAGGCATCACGTCCAAGATTAGTAGACCGAAACGATTCTGAATCTACTACTATTACTCCACACATCGACCACTATCCAGCATGCATCTAGTGTATTAAGTTCATGGGAAAACGGAGTAATGCAATAAGAACGGTGACATGATGTAGACAAGATCTATTCATGTAGGAATAGACCCCATCTTGTTATCCTTAATAGCAATGATACATGCGTGCCTCGCTGCCCCTTCTGTCACTGGGAGAGGACATCGCAAGATCGAACCCATCACAAAGCACCTCTTCCCATGGCACGAAAAATTGATCTAGTTGGCCTAACTAAACCAAAGATTCGAAGAAGAAATACGAGGCTATAAGTAATCATGCATATAAGAGATCAAAGAAGACTCAAATAATATTCATGGATAGAAACTGATCATGAACACAAAATTCATCGGATCCCAACAAACACACCGCAAAAAGTTATTACATCAAATAGATCTCCAAGAGCATTGTATTGAGAATCAAAAGAGAGAGAGGAAGCCATCTAGCTACTACCTACGAACCCGTAGGTCTATGGTGGACTACTCACGCATCATCGGAGAGGCACCAATGAGGATGATGAACCCCTCCGTGATGGTGTTAGATTGGATCTCACAGTTCTGGAACTTGCGGCGGCTGGATGTATTTTTCGTCGACTCCTCTAGGTTTTCTGGCATATTTGGGTATTTATAGAGCTCAGAGGCGGTGGAGAAGGTTCCCGAGGCGGCCACAACCCACCAGGGCGCGTCCGGGGCCCCTGGCACGCCCTGGTGTCTTGTGGGCGCCCTGGGCTCCCTTCTGGTTACTTCTTTGGCCCACTGGCCTTCTTCTGGTCCAAAAAAATTCTCCAAAAAGTTTCGTCGCGATTGGACTCCGTTTGGTACCAATATTCTGCGAAGTAAAAAACAAGCAAAAACTGTAACTGGCACTTGGCACTATGTCAATAGGTTAGTCCCAAAAAAATGATATAAAGTTACTATAAAATGATTGTAAAACATCCAAGAATGATAATATAACAACATGGAACAAGCAAAAATTATAGATACGTTGGAGACGTATCAACTGCATATTTTGATTATGAGATATGGTAGATGGATGTCAAAACGGCTTTCCTCCATGGAAATTTAAAGGTGGATGTATACATGATACAGCCTGAAGGTTTTGTCGATCCAAATACTGCTAGTAAAATATGCAAGCTCTAGAGATCCATTTATGGATTGAAGCAAGCGGCTCGGAGTTGGAACATTCGTTTTGATGAAATCATCGTTGACCTTGGTTTCATCAAGAACGAAGAGGACTATTGTTTGTACAAGAAGTCTAGTGGGAGCTCGGTAGTATTTTTGATCCTGCATGTGGATGACATACTACTGATTGGAAATGATGTTTCGATGCTGAACTCAGTCAAGGAATCATTGAATGGCAAGTTTTCAATGAAAGACCTTGGAGAAGCGGTGTACATTTTAGGCATCAAGATCTATAGAGATAGATCGAGGAGGCTGCTCGGCTTAAGCCAGAGCACGTACATAGACAAAGTGTTGAAACGGTTCAACATGAGTGAGGCTAAGAAGGGGTTCTTGCCCATCTCACATGGTATAAGGCTAAGCAAGACTCAGAGGCCTACGACTTCTGATGAGCGAAACCGGATGAGTAGGATTCCGTATGCTTCGGCAATAGGGTCCATCATGTATGCCATGCTATGTACTCGACCTGATGTTGCCTATGCAATAAGCTTAACAAGCAGATACTAGGCTGACCTAGGTGAGAGTCACTGGGCAGCGGTGAAAATTATCCTGAAGTACCTGAAAAGGAATAAAGATATGTTCCTAGTTTATGAAGGTGAGGAGGAGCTCTGCGTAAAGGGTTACGCTGATGCTAGTTTCCAAACCAACAGGGATGATTGTCAATCGCAAACTGGATTCGTGTATGTCATGAATGTAGGAGCAGTGAGCTGGACGAGTTCCAAGCAAGATACGGTGGCCGACTCAACAATAGAGGCCGAATACATTGCGACTTGTGAAGCCACAAAGGAAGGTGTTTCGATTCGGAAGTTCCTGGAGGATCTTGGTGTGTTCCCGGGCTGGGCAAAACCATTGGACCTGTATTGCGACAATTCAGGTGCCATCGCACATGCCAAGGAGCCGAGACAACACCTCAAGACCAGGCACATAGACCGAAAGTATCACCTGATACGAAAGCTCGTAAAGAATGGTGATACTAATTTATGCAAGATTCATACGGATGAAAATGTTGCAGATCCATTGACTTAGCGGCTTCCACAACCCAAGCATGAGGGGGCACGTTAGAGCTATGGGCATTCGATGTCTATTTGATTGACTCTAGTGCAAGTGGGAGACTGTTGGATATATGACCTAGAGGCAATCATGTATGATGATATTTCCTATGTGTTTATGAATAAAGATAGTCCTTGGACATTATCAATGATGTGTATTAAAAAGTACGTGACTTGTTTGTGAGACTATGCATTGTATGATGACTGTCCTAAATGGTCCCTAGTCGAAAGGGTTGTGTGGACGCGCAGCCAGTTAGACTAGCATATGACACGGTGGACGGTCCGGTCTCACTGACCATGTAGCATTGGATGATAGCCGAATAATATGGACTCAGAAAGATCTGGTCAGATTCGACGTAGTCGGATCCGATTGAAGATAAGGTTTGAGTTGGACAGACCCAACTATGAGACGCGGCGATATGTCATCTGTGAGTCTCTAGTACAACATACGTTCTATGTCCTAAGACCTGAGCTGGCACATGTACTCAGGATGGTGATAGACCTGCTTTGGGCTGACCAAATGCTACTCCGTAACTGGGTAGTTATAAAGGTAGGTTTCGGGCTTGTCCAGACCCATGCCACGAGACATGGTTGAGCAAGATGGGATTTGCCCCTCCGATCAGGAGAGATATACTCTGGGCCCCTCGTGTGATCCGACTAAGATAAGCATGGCCATGCGACAAGGATTATGAGATAATCTGATTTTTGGTCGGCATCACTGGAACGAGAAAGAGGTAGGGCTAACACAAGGATGATAGACTCGCCTTGAGCCCGAAAACATATATCGTGTGGCAAAGGGAACAGAAGTATGAAGTACAAGTTCGCCTAACCAGCTTCATCGAGCACTTGGAGTCGGCTTGCTTTGCTAGAAGCCGCTACCGACTAGTCGAGTCGGATGTGATCTGACTCGTGACCAAGTGAACGAGAACCTAAGGGGTTGCGCGCTTAAGGGAAGGAACACGTGGGCTTTAAGATCCGTGCGAGGCCCAAGAGTTGAGCCCGCGACGGATGCCTATATATAGTGGAGGTGCGGCACACCATCTGGTTGATCGCTTCGGTGCCGTCATTAGGGCTTTGCATGTGTTGCAACTAGCCACCTCCACTCACCGCCGAACTGTGTGATCGGACCTAGCAGTCCGCCGCACGGTGTTCCTCCTGCACGCATGGATACCATTAGAGGGATTGGCGACCGGCTGTTCGAGGGAGATCGGGCCGGCTGTTCGAGGGAGATCGGACGAGGAGGAGACGGACCTCGCGGACGCGCTACCCCAACTCTACTTCCACTGCACGGCAGTGCGCGTCTAGTGGTAACGATCTGTGATCCATCTTTGTAGCATTTTCTTGGTTGTTCCGCGCGTAGGAAATTGTTGATTTGCATGCGATGCACCTACAATAGAACCCAACAGGTTCAATCTGGCGGTGCTCTATATCCCAGTGACAGAAAGGGACAAGACACGTCTTTGTATTGTTACCACTAAGGATAAAACGATGGGGTTAGTTCATATTAATTGAATTCTCTTTGTCTACATCATGTCAATGTTCTCCAAGCATTACTCTGTTTTATTTTATACTCTAGATGCATGTTGGATAGTGGTCGATGGGTGGAGTAATAGTAATAGGTGCACGCAGGAGTCATCCTATTTGCTTATGGACGTGATGCCTATATATACATAATCATTGCCGTGAATATCACATAACTATGCGCTTTTCTATAAATTGTCCAACAGTAATTTGTTTACCCACTGTATGTTGCCTACATGAGAGATGCCGCTAGGGAAAACTATGGCCTCCGGGTCTATTCACTTATATCTTTAAAAATGCTTTCATTACCTTGCTGCCATTTATTTGCTTTTATTTTATTTTGCAATTTACAATTATCTACTATCATCTACACACTTCATTTGCTTGCTGCACTACATATTTTGAAAGACATGGTTGCTTGTTGGCATGCTTGACTATTGAAGTCATTATGTTAAAACTAGACTATTGCTTTGAATCATCTAAAAGTCCAAATGTCCATGCTACAAAATAAAAGATTATGAGATGAACATGTTAGGCAGCATTCCACATAAAAAATTCTGTTTTTATCATTTACCTACTCAAGGACGAGTAGGAATTAAGATTGGGGATGCTGATACGTCTCCAACGTATCTATAATTTTTGCTTGTTCCATGCAGTTATATTATCATTCTTGGATGTTTTACAATCATTTTATAGCAACTTTATATCATTTTTTGGGACTAACATATTGACATAGTGCCAAGGTGCTAGTTGTTGTTTTTGCTTGTTTTTTACTTCGCAGAATATCAGTACCAAACGGAGTCCAATCACGACGAAACTTTTTGGAGATTTTTTTTGGACCAGAAGACACCCAGTGGGCCAAAGAAGTGCCAGAGAGGTGGGCCGTGGAGACCACAACCCACCAGGGCACGCCAGGGGGCCCCCGGCGTGCCCTGATGGGTTGTGCCCTCCTCGGGGACCCTCTCCACCGCCTCTGATGCCTATAAATTCCCAAATATTCCAGAAACCCTAAGGAAGCCGACAAAAAACACCTCCAGCCGCCGCAAGTTCCAGAACCTCGAGATCCAATCTAACACCATCACGGAGGGGTTCATCATCCTCATTGGTGCCTCTCCAATGATGCGTGAGTAGTCCACCATAGACCTACGGGTCCGTAGGCAGTAGCTAGATGGCTTCCTCTCTCTCTCTCTCTTTTGATTCTCAATACAATGGTCTCTTGGAGATCTATTTGATGTAAACTTTTGCGGTGTGTTTGTTGGTATCCGATGAATTTTGAGTTCATGATCAGTTTCTATCCATGAATATTATTTGAGTCTTCTTTGATCTCTTATATGCATGATTACTTATAGCCTCGTATTTCTTCTTTGAATCTTTGGTTTAGTTAGGCCAATCGATTTTTCTTGCCATGGTAAGAGGTGCTTTGTGATGGGTTCGATCTTGCGGTGTCCTCTCCCAGTGACAGAAGGGGCAGCAAGGCACGCATGTATCATTGCTATTAAAGATAACAAGATGGGATCTATTCCTACATGAATAGATCTTGTCTACATCATGTCATCGTTCTTATTGCATTACTCCATTTTTCCATGAACTTAATACACTAGATGCATGCTGGATAGCGGTCGATGTGTGGAGTAATAATGGTAGATGCAGGCAGGAGTCGGTCTACTTATCTTGGACGTGATGCCTATATAATGATCATCGCCGTGGATATCATCATGATTATTTGATCTTCTATCAATTGCCCAACAGTAATTTGTTCACCCACCGTGTGCTATACTCATGAGAGAAGCCACTAGTGAAATCTACGGCCCCCGGGTCTACTTTTCCAACATATTGCTTTCCGATCTATCTTTTTGCCTCTTTTGTTTTCAGATCTATTATTCCAAAAACCCAAAAATACATTGCCGCACTTTTTATTTGCTCTTTTTATTTTGTGTTCTTGAGAGATCTATCTCTGCAATCTATCACTATCTAATCTATCTTTTTACCGTAGAGAGATTGACAACCTCTCTTTCGCGTCGGGTTGCAAGTATTTGTTCTTTGTGTGTAGGTGCTGCTTATTAGGTGGTGGTGATCCTCCTACTGGTTCGATACCTTGGATTCATACTTACCGTCTTTGTGTGTAGGTGACGAGGGAAATACTTACCGTCGTTGTGCTGCATCATCCCTTCCTCTTTGGGGAAATACCGACGCAGTCTCAAGCCATGTCAAAGGAATTTCTGGCGCCATTGCCGGGGAGGAAGCGGTCTCTTCTACGTGCCAATCTCTGGTGCTGAGGAGACACCATCATCATCTACCAGGTTCCTAATCACAAATCTCATCTCCTTGCAATTACATTATTTGCCATTTGCCTCTTGTTTTCCTCTCCCCAACTTCAGCAATTTGCCGTTTTATTCGCCCTATTTTCCTTTTGCCTTTTTCTTGTCAGATCTCTTGCTTGCTTGCAATCTTGTTTGCGTAGTCATGATGACTCAACAAAACACCAAGTTGTGTGATTTTTCCAATACTAATAACAATGATGTTATTAGTACTCCGATTGCTCCTCCCGCCACTAGTGCGGAGTCTTGTGATATTAATGCCGCTTTGTTGAATCTTTTCATGAAAGATCAATTTGCCGGTACTCCTAATAAGGATGTCACGTCCCATCTAAACATGTTCGTAGAATTGTGTGATATGCGAAAGAAAAAAGATGTGGACAATGATATAGTGAAGTTGAAATTATTTCCTTTTTCCTTGCGAAATCGTGCAAAAATTTGGTTTTCCTCTTTGCCTCGCAATAGTATCGATTCTTGGAATAACTACAAGGATGCTTTTATCACTAAGTATTTTCCGCCCACGAAAATTATTTCCCTTAGGACACAAATCATGAATTTTAAGCAACTTGAGCATGAACATGTTGCACAATCTTGGGAAAGAATGAAATTGATCCTAAGAAATTGTCCTACTCATGGTTTAAATCTTTGAATGATCATACAAAAAATTTATGCGGGATTAAATTTTGTCTCTAGAAATCTTTTAGATTCCGCCGCCGGTGGTACTTTTATGGAAATTACTTTGGGTGAAGCTACTAAATTGCTAGATAATATTATGGCAAATTATTCACAATGGCATACCGAAAGAGCACCTACTAGTAAAAAAGTTAATTCGGGTGAAGAAATTAGTACGTTGAGTGATAAGGTTGATGCTTTGATGAAATTGGTTGCTAGTAAAAATGCTCCTATTGATCTTAATGATGTGCCTTTGTCTACCTTGATTGAGCAAAATAGTGATTCCGTAGATGTGAACTTTGTCTCGCGAAACAATTTCAATAACAATGCTTATAGAGGTAATTTTAATCCTAGGCCTTTTCCTGGAAATTCCTCTAAAAATTATGGTAATTCCTATGGAAATTCCTCTTGCAATAATAATAGGAACACCTCTGATCTTGAGAGTAATATTAAAGAATTTATCAATGCGTAAAAGGCTTTCAATACTACGATAGAAGAAAAGTTGAATAAGATTGATGATATGTCTAGAAGCATTGATAGAATTTCTCATGATGTGGAAAATCTCAAGTTGAAAGCTTTTGTGGCTAAGATTGATGAATCAATTAAAGCTTTATATGTCTCTATGGATGAAAGTAAGAAAAGAACAACTATGCTTAGAGCTAAAAGAGAATTATTAGAAAAATAGTTTTCTAGTGATTGCCTTCATAAAAATGATGAAGATCTTAAAGTGATTGGTGTTTCTTCTATTGATTCCTTGTTTAGTAATATTAAGATTGATGATAAAGGGACTGAAGTAGAGTCAACTTTAGCTAGAAGGCGTCCCAATAATTTGGAGGGTGAAAATCTTGATGAAAGTGGGTTTGAAGAGGTCAAAACTTTAACTAGTGATGTGCCCACTATTTTGGATTGCAAAGACATTAATTATGATAGTTGCTCTTTGATTGAATGTATTTCTTTTCTGCAATCCATGTTGAATTCATCCCATGCTTATGAACAAAATAAAGCTTTGACTAAACATATCGTTGATGCCATGATGAAATCTTTTGAAAAAAAGTTGGAGTTGGAGATTTCTATTCCTAGAAATTTACATGATGAGTGGGAACCTACCATTAAGGTTAATATTAAAAATTATGAGTTCTTTGCTTTATGTGATTTGGGTGCTAGTGTTTCCACGATTCCGAAATCTTTATGTGATGTGCTTGGTCTCACCAATATTGAAGAATGCTCTCTTAATTTGCACTTGGCGGATTCTACTATTAAAAATCCTTTGGGAAGAATTAATGATGTTATTATTCTTGCAAATAGGAACTATGTTCCCACAGATTTTATTGTTCTTGATATTGATTGCAATCCGTCTTGTTCCATTATACTTGGTAGACCGTTCTTACGCACTATAGGTGTCGTGATTGATATGAAAGAAGGCAATATTAGATTTCAGTTTCCACTAAGAAAGGGTATGGAACACTTCCCTAGAACAATAATTAAGCCACCATATGAATCAATCATGAGAGCATCCTATGTATCAAAAAATAAAGATGACAATACTTGAAACTATGCGTTATGCCTAGCTAGGGGCGTAAAACGATAGCGCTTGTTGGGAGGCAACCCAATGAATAAATTTATTTTTGCCTTTTTCTTTCTGTTTTTGAGTGTTGACACAATTATGCCTCTGTTATGATTGTGTTTTTATGTTTTATTTAGTGTATGTGCCAAGTAGAGCCTTTAGGATGATTCAAAAGATGAGTAGAAGCGATGCTGAATCTGAAACAAAAACTTTGCCTCCAGTGTTCAAATTTTCATTTTTTACTGGAACAGAATATTGAGCTGAAATATTAACACAGTGTTGCTATACAAATTCTTTACGTTTTCATATTTTTCAGATTTTTTAGAGTTACAGAAGTATGGTTAGAGTACAGATTACTACAGACTATTCTACTTAAGTCAGATTCTGTTTTCGTTGCATTGTGTGCTTGTTTTGATGAATCTATGGGTTGTATTGAAGGGTATGAGCCATGGTAAAGCTAAAATACAGTATGTATAATGCAATAATAAAATATGAATGGGTTTGCAACAGTACTTAAAGTAGTGATTTGCTTTATTATACTAACGGATCTCACGAAGATTTTGTTGAGTTTTGTGTGATTGAAGTTTTCAAGTTTTGGGTGAGATCACGATGGATGAAGGAATAAGGAGTGAAAAGAGCCTAAGCTTGGGGATGCTACAGCACCCCCAAGATATATCCAAAGAGAAACAAACAACTAAGCTTGGGGGTGCCCACAAGTGGCATCCCCTCTTTCTTCTAACGACCATCGGTATTTTACTTGGAGCTATATTTTTATTCGTCACATATCATGAGTTTTGCTTGGAGCGTCTTGTTTCATTTGAGTCTTTGCTTGCTTTGCTTGTTAGTTTGTCACTTGTATCCTTGCTGGACACACCTATTTGAGAGAGCCAAAAGTATGCTATGATTTGTTAGAATTGCTCTATATGCTTCACTTAAACTTTTTGAGCTATAGAATTGATCTAGTGCTTCACTTATATCTTTTTGAGCACGGTGTGCTTGGAAACTTTTGTAGAAATACTCTCTTGCTTCACTTAGATTAATTTGGGAGTTAGTAATTTTTGAATAAATCCTCTCATGCTTCACTTATACCTTTTTGAGAGATGAAATCTCTATGCTCATGTGCTTCACTTAAATTTGTTTGAGCTAGTTAAAAAGCAATGGCAATATATGAAAGTAGTCCCAAAGTGATAGATATCCAAGGAGGATATAATAAAAACTTTCATGAAGATCATTGGACAAATTAAACTTGATTCCTTGTAATAGTTTTGAGACACGATGATAGTAATATGCGAGTCATGTTAGTGAGTAATTATGCTTTAGTAGGAATATTGGTGTTAAGGTTTGTGATTCACTATGCAAGTACAAAAGTCAATAGTTATGCAATGAAATTACATCCTACTTATGGTGCATTATTCGGTGTTAGTTATGCTCAATGCTCGCTTATGTGAATTTTTGTTTCTTCGTTGGTTGCTTCTCAATCTATTTGCTAGCCTCCATTTGTACTAAGTAGAAATACTACTTGTGAATCCAAAATCCTTAAACCAAGTTTTGCCTTATGAGTCCGCCATACCTACCTATATGCGGTATTTCCATGCCGTTCCAAGCAAATTTGTATTTGCCATCTCTAATTTTCAAAATAAATTTCTCTTTTGTGTGCTCGTACCGCTCATGAAACGGTAGGGAGTGTCCAATATTTTTCCATGCTAGATGTGTTATTCTCAAGATGAGTGTTTATTCACTTGTCATTGCACGAGAGTGCGGCGGTAATAGGGATGCCCATTCCCAAAATGAAAAAGATTTTTTTTACTTTATGTTGTCAAATAATAAATTCCTTGGAAAGTGTTGGTATGGAAGGCAACCGTGGATACGGCCAGCCATGGAATGTGAAAGAATGGTGGAAAACGGAATAAACTTTATTTTCTGTTTGGGAACCGCCTATGATGTATCTAGCATGGAAAGTATTGTGAACTACTTTGTCATTTTCGTTGACAGGAAAGGCATGCCACTCAAAATATTTTCTCTCTCTCAATTTAAACTTTGAGCTCTGGCACCTCTACAAATCTCTACTTCCCTCTGTGAAGGGCCTATCTATTTACTTTATGCAATTTTTATTTTTACTTTGAGTCTCCATCTTCTCTTATAAAGCACCAACTAGGGGGCACTATGATCGTACTTGAGAATTGGGTGTAGCTAATATCTGAGTGTGTTTCATGAGTGGATCAATGATTGAGCATGATGGGCTAGGGATAACTTTCTTTAGTGTTGATATTTTGAAAGTCATGGTTGCTTGTTGGCATGCTTGAGTATTGAAGTCATTATGTTAAAACTAGACTATTGCTTTGAATCATCTAAAAGTCCAAATGTCCATGCTACAAAAGAAAAGATTATGAGATGAACATGTTAGGCAGCATTCCACATCAAAAATTCTGTTTTTATCATTTACCTACTCGAGGACAAGTAGAAATTAAGCTTGGGGATGCTGATACGTCTCCAACGTATTTATAATTTTTGCTTGTTCCATGCTGTTATATTATCATTCTTGGATGCTTTACAATCATTTTATAGCAACTTTATATCATTTTTTGGGACTAACCTATTGACATAGTGCCAAGGTGCCAGTTGTTGTTTTTGCTTGTTTTTTTACTTCGCAGAATATCAGTACCAAACGGAGTCCAATCATGACGAAACTTTTTGGAGATTTTTTTTGGACCAGAAGACACCCAGTGGGCCAAAGAAGTGCCAGAGAGGTGGGCCGTGGAGACCACAACCCACCAGGGCGCGCCAGGGGGCCCCCGGCGCGCCCTGATGGGTTGTGCCCTCCTCGGGGCCACTCTCCACCGCCTCTGATGCCTATAAATTCCCAAATATTCCAGAAACCCTAAGGGAGTCGATGAAAAACACATCCAGCCGCCGCAAGTTTCAGAACCTCGAGATCCAATCTAACACCATCACGGAGGGATTCATCATCCTCAGTGGTGCCTCTCTGATAATGCATGAGTAGTCCACCATAGACCTACGGGTCCGTAGGCAGTAGCTAGATGGCTTCCTCTCTCTCTCTCTCTCTCTCTCTTTTGATTCTCAATACAATGGTCTCTTGGAGATCTATTGATGTAAACTTTTGCGGTGTGTTTGTTGGGATCCGATGAATTTTGAGTTCATGATCAGTTTCTATCCATGAATATTATTTGAGTCTTCTTTGATCTCTTATATGCATGATTACTTATAGCCTCGTATTTCTTCTTCGAATCTTTACTTTAGTTAGGCCAACTAGATCAATTTTTCTTGCCATGGGAAGAGGTGCTTTGTGATGGGTTCGATCTTGCGGTGTCCTCTCCCAGTGACAGAAGGGGCAGCGAGGCACGCATGTATCGTTGCTATTAAGGATAACAAGATGTGGTCTATTCCTACATGAATAGATCTTGTCTACATCATGTCATCGTTCTTATTGCATTACTCCGTTTTTTCATGAACATCATACACTAGATGCATGCTGGATAGCGGTCGATGTGTGGAGTAATAGTGGTAGATGCTGGCAGGAGTCGGTATACTTATCTTGGACGTGATGCCTATATAATGATCATCGCCTTGGATATCGTCATGATTATTTGATCTTCTATCAATTGCCCAACAGTAATTTGTTCACCCACCGTGTGCTATACTCATGAGAGAAGCCACTAGCGAAACCTACGGCCCCCGGGTCTACTTTTCCAACATATTGCTTTCCGATCTATCTTTTTGCCTCTTTTGTTTTCAGATCTATTATTCCAAAAACCCAAAAATACCTTGCTGCACTTTTTATTTGCTCTTTTTATTTTGTGTTCTTGAGAGATCTATCTCTCCAATCTATCACTACCTAATCTATCTTTTTACCATAGAGAGATTGACACCCTCTCTTTCGCGTCGGGTTGCAAGTATTTGTTCTTTGTGTGCAGGTGCTGCTTATTAGGTGGTGGTGATCCTCCTACTGGTTTGATACCTTGGTTTCATAACTGAGGGAAATACTTACCGTCATTGTGCTGCATCATCCCTTCCTCTTTGGGGAAATACCGACGCAGTCTCAAGCCACGTCATGCCGCCCATGGACGGCGACGTGCCGAAGGAGCCCCCAGGGGCACACGTCGGAACTACAACTACTACTAGCATGCGGAGGGTGGGTCTACTCACTTCTGCAAGGTGATCATGGCTCGTAGCTCGAGGCCATACCAATTCCCCTCGACTTCACGAAGCACTTCCCGCCCTTGCCGCAGGAGTTCAAGCTCAAGACGAACATCGGCTGCTCATGGAGGGTCATTGTCCGGCTGATGAATGGCAGGGTCACCCTCGATCAAGGTTGGGCCACCTTCGTCGTCGTCCATCAGATCAAGATCGACTACATGATGACCTTCAAGTTGCTGACTCCCTACACTCTGAAGGTCATCGTCTTCAACGACGATGGCATTGAAGTGGTGACCAAGTGCGGGAGGCACGATGACACCTTCACCGTGAACGTCTAGGACAACCATTCCTATGCTCCAGCTGGTTTAGTTTCATATCGAACTACTTTGCTTAGAACTAATCTGTTTAAGTGTGGCACAATATTTATAACTGCTTGCTACTATCTTCTGTTGTGTGTGTTATATTCTTGACGCCGTTGTGCGCTGGTAACCTCACAACCGCGCCGAAGAGGTTACCAGACAACAGGCATCGCATGCAACCAAACACCATGCCTTGTGTTTGCATGTACACAAGTGGGCAACCAAACACCATGCCTTTCATAACACACCATGCAGCCTAGAGGGTATGCATACAACCAAACTAAGTGCGGATGTTAGTTTTCTGTATGTTTTACCTCAGCCATGCCATGTTGGGCTAGGCTCCACGGACCAGTCTCGCTCGGGACAGTTACCAAACACGCCCATAATGAAGCCAACATCCACCCGCGACATTTTCATGAACAGCAACAACACACAACATTGCAAAACAAGTGACAATCTCAAAAGCCCTTCCCCCCTACCCAACAACATTTCTACTACACATTTTTTGCATCAACTACCACACGACCTTTTCTTCGGTCATAGCACGGTTGCCAAAACCCACGCTTCTTGTAAACCACTAAGAGCATGAGGCTTGTGTGCACATAACGTCCAAACATGCAAAAATAAACAATGCAAGAAAGGCAACAAGCATCAAGCCTAATAATACACAACATCCAAACAAAGCAAAAATTATAAAGAAACACGTGCACCTAAACATGCTTTTTGTATACCCAGCCGACTACCTCCAAGAACAGAAGCTGAAGAACTAACGACGGGAAGAAAAAGACAATACCTTGAGAGAAAAGAAGGTGTGCAGTGCAAACCCAGAAAAGATGTCGCAAGAGCAGTTTGCCGGCAAACCCCTACTGGCCCCCCCCCCAACGAAACCAGAAAGAAACGTCGGTCGGGCAACCTTGCGAGTAGCCTCATCGACACTGAACGGGTGCAACGTCCAGGTCGCCCAAAATAGATGTCGCGTCGTCAAGTGCACCGTCTCCAATGCACGACATAAAAGAACAATCTACCAAAACGTAACCGACCTATGGAAAAGATCTAAATGCCGAGGCAAATGCTGGCTATAGGTGGACGCAACCGAGGCAAGCAAAAGACCTAAACGCACATGAATCCCGGCTCGGATCATGAGCTATCCATCCTGCCAGTATGCACCCGGACAAGGCCAACAAAGCAGCCCAAAATAACCCTTAATGGGGAAAACACTGCCGATAGCCAGCCGCACATGATAGTCGTCGTTGAGGACGACACACAAGCACAAGGCTCGCCTGAGCAAACCACCTGGGCAAAGCCGACCCGCACACAAGCCGATGCTGCTGGCGACACACACACCCGGGCTGGCACGACCGGAACAAGCCAGATGGGGCGGCACACAGGTACCCAACTCGGGCGAACGAGCCACCTTGACAGGGGGGCCCTCGCGTGAGTTGGCGCACATGGGCATGACACGCTGCCCACCCTCTATCACAACCAAACTAGCTCAACATGGGGAGAGGATACCAACACTCGAGTCCGTCTGGCACGCCGCGCACATGAGACGGCACTATGACCGCAATGCCACGTTCCTCATGTCACGACCGGACCAGCCCAGGGCGCAGCAAGGACGCCGACAGGTGGGTCTGGCTCGCTCGTCGAACAACGATGACGCTGACACGCGGGTCCAGCTTGCCCGTCGCACGCGTAGGAGAGCGCGCGAAATGGCTCCCGCAGACGCCGTTGTACCGGCCCAAATGACGGTTGCTCCCGGGTGCCCACCCACGGTCGACCCAACATGTGCTTCACAAACCGGGCACCCGGATGGGCGACATATGGGTGGGTGGGTCCGGGCAGGTGCTCGCGCGCAGGTAGAGGAACGATGGGCATCACCCAATGAGGTGGTCCCGGGCACGCCCCTCGATTCACTAGTCAAGGACTTTCCAGCCGGATCTCCCGGGCACGAGCCCTCCGGGTAGATCAAATGGATTGTATCGCCCCTAAAGGCTCCTGTGGCAAGCCAACCAGAAATGAACATCCATGAGGCACTCTCGCTTGCAGCGCACCGACCTCGGTCGCGCAATGACAGAGCCTTCGGGCACGCATCCACGGACCACCTGTCATTGACCTACCAGCCGGGTCGACCAGGTGTGAGTTTTCCGTGACATGGCACTCGTGGGTGTGCTCGACGGCGACCAATGACGGTAGCCCCAGGTGAGTTGGGCGGTCCACCCATCATGGACCTCCAGTCGGGTCGTCCGGGTCCCAGCTGTCCGGGCAGATGGAACGTCTCGGAAAGGCTCCTGCAACACGCCATCGTGCGACGGATGACCAAGAGGGGCTCTCGGCAGTGAGGAGCCAAGGAAGATGAGTATTCCAACATCCTTTATAAGAGTGGTATTTTTTTGAAAGATCCAGCAAATTGTCGACGTTTTCATTGATAATAGGAAGCAGCGGGGAATACAAAAAATGGTGATGATCCTAGGATCGGGTGTCAAAACCACAAGCTGATCCGTCATCCCAGTGATTTGAAATTATGTCTATGTCTCACGGTGGTTCCCTGAAGGGGGTCTCTATACATTTGGCTCCAGCCAATCTCCATTGCGCCATGTAGTTGGTGATCATCTTCAGGATGTCTCCCTTGTTTGCTACTTTCTTCTGAAAGGTGCAATAGTTGCTCTCCCGTCAGATATGCCAACAGGTTAGCAAGATCATGGTGTTGGCACCTTTCCTCCATCTTGGGGCAGTGTCCTCTTTGATGCTTTGAACGATGGTTGTTGCTGTTTGGTGCTCCTAGTCTTGTTTAGGCCTGAGGCCAGAGCATCCTCTCCAAAGCCCTACTTCTTCTCAAACCTCCCGCGCTTTTGGGCATGTACACAACAAGTGCTTGCTTGTTTCCAGGTTTCACACACACAGCTGGCAGAAATATTCATTGGGCAATCCCCTCCGCTGTAATCTATCATTGCACCAGAGTCTGTTTTGAAGCAGCAGCCAGTTGAGCATCTTCATGTTCCCAGATGCCCAAACCCTTCAAATAACTTGATCAAAAGTGTTTGCTATCCTTCCTTGGAATTGCATCTTATAAACCGATCGTGCTGAGTATTGCCCCAAGCGCTCTCTAGTCCATATGATGGTGTTCTGGGTGCCTTCCTGTAACTGCATCTCTGCACCTTCCATTTCCCGGTGCATTGCTAGGAAGTCCTACAGCAGGTTTCGGGTGTCGCCGTGGGAAAGATCCCTGAACCAGTTCTCGTTGGTGAGGGCCTCCTTGACTGTCCCCTGCTTCCTTGTTGAATGATTGTATAGGGATTGAACTTGTTGCGCCAGCGTGCCCGATCCCCTCCAGGAGGAATACCAGAAAGAGGTCGTGGCACCGTCGCCCAACTCCACCTTGGTTGCCGTAGAACAGGGTCTGGTCCCCATTGTCACAGGGGACCTCAGAGCCCACCCATGGTCGCTTCGGGTAAGAGTGATAATTAGACGTAGCCAGAATAGTGCTAGTCATTATGAGACAAGCTTTGGTAAATTGCATGGTCGAATTGCGGTTTGGCCTGGTTCTTGTCCAAAGGACGTCTTAGGGTGTGTTTGGTTCAGGAATGAAGTGGAATGAAATGTCATGATTCCATTCCACTAGAATAGGTCGGTTCCGTTCTTCTGTTTGGTAGGGACAATTTGAAGGAATGGAATGGTTACATGCTGTTGTTTGGTTTGAGAGATAGGATAGAATGGAATTGTTCATCTCACCGCTCTTCTATGTAGAAATTGTCCATTCTGTTCTTCTCCCGACACAAACACCACACACAGCCAAATTTCTTATCCACTACTACGCACCAAATTTCATCAATCTATCATATGGCAGCAGCAAGTAATACGACAACAAACAACCTTTCATTAATCTCTCATACAACAACACCAAGTAATACAACATCAAGTGTTATACGTTGTGTATCTGCACCAAATTTCATCAAGTCACGCATACCACAGCACCAAGTAATCCGTCGTCGTTGTTGTTGTTCCCTGTTGTGGACCAGGGTCGGACGCGACCATGGTAGGGAACGGCGACTAGTCACGTAGAGCCCCTGCAGCCCGTCGTTGCTCCCCCGTTCTTGTTGTCGTTGGTGAGGGAGATGGCTGAACTAGATAGCTGAAGATGTGGGATGAGCCAGCAATGTCCAGATGACCAGATCATGGGCCGAAGGTGGAGCAGCGCCAGAGAGCTGGCCGGCTGGCCAGATCGGGGGCCGGAGTGGCCGAATTGATGTGGAGCAGCGCAGGGGGAGGTGGGAGGTGACCGGGCCATCGCAGCGGAGGTGGCCTGCACGGGCAGAGCCGGCATGGGTGGCTGGGGCTGGAGGTGGGAGATGAGGGCCAGGGCGGCCACATCTGGTGAGATCCCGGGGACGACGAGCTCCTCCGGTGACGGCCCCACCGCCGGTCTGAGGGCATGAGGGACGAGGGACGAGGGGAGGGTGGCGGCTACAGCTTGGTTTCTTCGAAGGAGAGAGGCCAGAGTCAGGGAGAAGTGAGAGACGCGAGGCGTTCCGCGTCGTTCCGCCGATTCGGTGGTACGAGCGCATTCCGGATTTGAGAGGAATATGCCGTTCCAGGGAACGAGTGGGTTCTGGTTCGTCGATCAGACCAAACACGAGAACGACCCGTGGGAATGGAACGGACCCGTTACATTCCACCCGGTGACCTAAACCAAACACACCCTTAAGTATCACTGCGAGTGATTGTAATGCCTGATTGTGAGTAATAGAAGAATATTTTCTGAAAATAATGTAGTATTTCAGTTTGGCTTGTTGAAACCGTAGTTCTTTTTTTGAACACAAAACCATAGTTAAAATCGTGTTGAAATGGTTATTCAAATTGTTGGTTTACGAGAAGGGAAGAAACCATTTACGCGTGAACTAGTAAAATGCCCGTGCGTTGCCACGGACTTTTGATATATGTTGTTGGAGTTATATATACATAATGCATGTTAAAAATTTCATGTAGATAATAGATACCACGGGCACAATCGGGTAATAATTGAAGTCCACTTAACTTGCAATGTAAGTTAATAATAAAAAGGAAATTTGACGATGTATACATATAGAACGGCTATCCAACTAAAAATAAGTTAACAAATTAAGATCTACATGATGCGCTTAAGAAAGTCTCGCACGGTTTGGCTTCATTCGCACGATATTTGAGCAAGTATTAAAAAAAATATCTGAACTCATACTCATCTTGCACAAATAATATATGTAGTTAGCACAAATACTTCACATCAATTCTCTTAAAATGTTTAACAAAGAACACTCTTCGTGGAAACCGGACAAACCAATTCTTCACCGTTCCACCAGAGCATAAAATAAAAAACAAATTCATGTACGTAGCCACGGGCCAACACATGGATCTATCATGAGGCCCTCAACTTCAACACTTTGGCCATTGCGCTATTGCTTCGCTATGTTGTCACCCCGCTCCAAATCCGTCTAGTGTTTTTTCTTAGTCTGTCAAATTGGCGTGGTCAGTCCGATCATCCCTAATCCATAGACTATGGAATGAATACTCCCTCCCTTCCTATTTAAAAGGCCCGATTGAAAAATCTCCTCAAACAAGGCAAATTAATGATGAGTGATGGAATGACTTTTGTAGTATGCAATATTAACCCAATTAAACAGATGCATTAACTACGAATATGTATTTGTGGCCACTAAATGAGTAGATACGTTACGTGAATTGGATTTTTAATCCTTGCATGCAGATATTTAATATGCTTCGGAATATAAACATATGATAGAGATAGAACCTTTAAACCAGGAAAGGAAAAAAAATATGATGGGCCCTTTAAACCGAGGAGGGGGGCATGTCACAAGCTACTTGGATTCAGATCTACATTGCCACCAAACACCAAATTTACTTATCTTTTCTCCAAGTTCGCCAAATTGCCATAGGCATTCCTATCATCCCTAACTTAGATGCATTCATTATCCACTCCATCCTCAAAGTTTTGATAAACTCAGCAATTTCCGCAAACAATTTTGCAATGTTATAGTCCTCTCATTTTTCTTATTTCAGCATTGCGTGAGAGCTGATAGTACCACTCATACAAACCCTCATACCTCAGCAATATAATCACATATACAAAGAAAAATAGCCTAACACTTTTTATTATCCTAATAATTTCTCTCTATCGCTAGTACTCTTAACACAACCAAATATAACTAATCATCCCGTGGTTGAAGATGCAATTGATAGCCGTGGATGTATCAGCTCGCGCCTCGGACTTGAGCAACTCACACGGCACGGCCACTCGTTGACCCCCAACCCCCTGCGACCGCATTGTAGGTTCCGTTTATCGAAGCACGAACAGTGTTTGGCTCCTCCTTTGGTATCTTACAGTACATAAGTATATGAATATATTTTTTCGAAATGGCAGTTATCCTGCATTCATTAATAAGAAAAGAGTTGCTCAATTAATTAGGGAAAACCGAGCGAAAATCAGATTGCCCAGTTAATTATGGAGAACTAGGCGAAAACCATCACAACCGCCGAGCAACACACATAAGAAACCCCACGCAAACCACTCCAAAGAGGGCCATAGCGAGATAGCACGCAGGCCTCATCGTCATCACTCCTCCCCTAGAGGCGTCCTAAACATATGAATATGATGTTGTCAAAATTCCCACCAAACAAAAACTTGGTATATTGATATCTAATAGTCTATAGGAAACAACTTAGAAATAGTCTCTCTATGTGAACAATTTTTCTGCTTTGTATCCAAACAAAGCATGTTCATTTTTCAAGTGTATTGGTCTGTTATTCACTCATAGGGAACATCAATATCATAACTTATTCTTCATTTTATTATTGCTCGCTAAATTATTTTTAGTTCAACAATCGTCATACTCAACTTTCATATTCTATGGCAAACCATTTAATTTCAAGAAACCCAAAGAAGTCTAATCGACAACAATTCTATTACTATGAAAAGAACACACAAGTAAATGGGAGTAAACTATAAAATACAAACCATTTTAGCATACCATGTAATGTAAAAAATTGGATCAAAACCAGATCATCTTCATGGGAAAATATACCTATTTATATTATTCAGGTTTCCTACAAAGAAAATCCCAGAGCCGGAAACCTAGAAGAAGGTTAACATAGAACTAATACTGTATTAAGTGGAAAAGCACAAATACGTATATACCGGACAGTAATGGCATACCGTATGGGGGAAGAAACCACTACCGGATACAAGGCATTGCATGACGCGCCCTTCCTCTCTCCTGCAACATCTGGAAGACAATTTTCGTATGTCTGATGAACAATTCATGCTCCCAAATTACTACTGGTGCAATCTAATATATGAGATGATTTTTTTTGCCTTCTCCTATTTGTACAGTAAAATATTTTTCTTTTACCCAGGTTAACAAGTTAGTCAGGGCCATAAAGAAGTATCATCCGTGCATTTAGTTGGGGAAGTTGCGTCAATCTGTAGCGCCTGCTTCCCGTGCAAATCAACGCATGCAGCAAATTCAGAGGTGCCCAACAAACCTGTATGCAGCGATGCAAACTTGGATTTTGGGATTGCACACACGTTGGCAAATCGAGCAGGACAAGGCCTTACAAATTCTGCAAGAGACGAACAAATCACATTAATATTGACTGTAATCTTGCTTGTTGCTTCTCCACGTAAACATAAGAGCATAGAAAATTTCTATTTCTATAAAGAAAAAAGAGCATAAACTACAATTAGGCAAAAATTAAGAACCGTTTTAGTCTCATACCTGAAACTTCCGGTAAGATGTAGCTCCTCACGAGCAGAAAGTATATTGTCCAGAACTGCTTATCATTAATATGACGTGGGCACGGATTATAGCCGATCTTCGCCAGTTCCTGCAACGATCCCATGTTACAGTTAAGACTTCAAAACCATCTCTTCAGAGAAGTGGAGGATGAGATGCACGGGAGACCTACCTTAGCTTTGGCGAGCATTACGTACGGTGTGCCGCTGCTGCCAGATCGAGAGCTCGCCAGCCGCCGCCTCCGTGGAGCCTCCTGCAACACATCAACAACTAAAGGACAGAGTGTGGAGGAGCGGAATCGAGAAGGGAGAGGAAGTCCTTGGTGCAGGGCGAATGACATGAAAGCATCGGGGGAGAGCATAACACCACAGCTTCTCGCCTCCTCCACCTCCTCCTTCCCTGCCTGGTCCTTGTCGCTGCCGTAGAGTAGGCACACATCTCTTTCAGGGGTCGGGGTCGCTCGCCATTGTGGAAGAAGGGTGATAGCCATAGGTAGGTGCGCATCCTAGTGTAGGCAGCTCGATACAAAAACCCTAGTCAAGGGAGAGGAGGAGTCGAGGGGCGGCGGTGACGCAACTTCATTCTGTAGGGATGCCTATCGAAGGGGAATTGACTGCTAGAGAGAGAGAGAGAGAGAGAGAGAGAGAGAGAGAGAGAGAGAGAGAAGATAGGCTCGTGCAATGTGAGGTTGAATCAGGAATTAAAAAATCAGTAAAATCGGTAGGAGGGAAAACAAAAAAATCGATAGGGTATCCATTCGATCGATGGGAGCAGTAGGTACCAACCAACATGCTAAGTTTACCAAACCAGCATGCAAGTGACATACTATTAGGAAAGATTGAAGGACAGCACTTACCTTGATGATTAGTGTAGCCTGTCATGGGTAATAATTAGGTGCCCACCCATGAGTAGAATCAAACCAGATCCTAGTTGATTCCAAAGTCTTTGGGGGTAGTTCTTCAAACATGTCGCACTCCAGTTGTTTATCTTGTCATCACTTCTAAAAAACAAAACTTATGCATCATCTCATAATATATATATCGTGAGGATATCAATCCCTGTTGAACAAAACTTATGCATCACACTCCAGTTATTTATCATGTCATCACTTTTTAAAGTTTAGTGCCCATCTCCATATTACTGAGACAGAGGGGAAATTACAGAGGGGAATAATTTCAGTTTGAAGCGGAAAGCCAATAAATTCAGAATTGCCAACCTGCATTATATATAAAAAATAAAGCAAAGGAATATTCTTATGATTTGAAAAAACGACATCCTATAAAAGAAACAATAGAAGTTATAACAAATCACTGGTTTGGTTCAAATATCAACATACGTAACACTGGCACTGATTCGCTATGGTGTTGACTATTGAGAGATATAGCAGCAGATGCACTTAGAGATATCTATGCACCAGGATTCGTAATAGTGATTGTATGGGGTGTAAAAAAACATTCCGGCTACATCTGGAGCTATCTATGTATGTCCAAATTTAGATCAAGTAACGGTACGTTTAAAGATACACAGAGACACATGTTACTACCAATAACTGCGAATGGATTGTACCTGACAAATACACCATGCTAAAAAATATATTCCTTGAAGCTATCAAGGTCTATATCGAGCTTCTTGAAGAAAAAAAAGAACACATCAATTGACTTCTCGACAACATCTTTCCCAAGGACATGATGTAGAAAAAAAATCTTGATCTTAGCATTTGGTAATTTGTTCCAGACCAAGGTTCCTTTTCTATGTGCCACCATGGTCCTAAATGTGCAATTTCACATAGTGGTGCTAACTGTTGACTACTAAGATAATTCTACTTGCCACCATTCATCCTTCTATAAGCTAGTGTTGCAGAAAAAGGGCAAATCAGAGCTAACAAAGGGCATACTCATAGTGCAGTGCTCCTTTCCACAACAAAGATTGTACTAAGATCATCCAAGGACTAATACATAAAAGCAAGATATACGGTTTTAACAGCATAGAAAGTATTTAAACCAATTCCTCCTTTAGCATAACCATTTCCCAGAAAGAAAACAATACTGGAACACAATACGGGTCAGCCAGAAAAATATATCAACAAACATGATTTTGTTTCGACAAAAACGACACCCAAACCTGCTACATGCCGAGTAAAATCCTCTACACAAACAAATCGCCTACAAGATGCATGTAAGGATTAAGGATCACCCATGCATGCGGCGATGATGGTCGGAGTGCTTGGAAATCCATGCACAAAAGAAACATCTGCCATGGTACTGCATGATGTCAATGACAAGGTGGAGGTAAGGATTAGGGATCGCCCATGGAGACATGGAGTGATAACAAACTAACAGGTGAATTGACTTTGATAGGTTGGTAATTAGATGAGTTCACATACCCAGCTTCAGGGTAGATACCGATTTGAATACTTTGTAGTAACAAACCTGAACCAAAATATATACACACCACAACACAATGCATGTACTATAAATTCAAATGGCCAATGCAATCAAAGTAAGAGAGGACCAGTTAATAGCAGCAGCTATGATCACCCGCATCACCCCTGCTATATAAACTATTGCTTTATGCCACCGTTTGCAAAAATAAAGACATAAGAGAATAAAACTAATAACTAATTAAAACCGACGCTCAAATTGTGGGCACAAAAAAACATTAAAACAGAAAATGAACTTTCATTAAGCAAACAAAAAGGAAACCGTTCGCGATCCGTGCACAACGCTTCGCTATGGGCCCACGTGCTTTATCCCTCTCCTCCAGCGTTCCACTCTTTTCTCACCGACGCAGCACCTCCCATCGCCTTTTCCAGTCTGAGCCGCCGTCCATTTCGATTATATGTGTTGATCCTCCGTGGAGCCTCACCGTCTGTATCACCAATAGGCGAGTTTTCCACGGCCCGTACCCTCCCTCTCCCACGACCATCATTGATTTTTCGAGTACCCACCCCCCTTATTTTAATGCATGCCTCTCCCTCTTACCCCGTCCATCCATTGCCAGGATCGGCGCAGCAAGCCAAGATGCCTCTGCCCGGCGCCGATCACCTGTCCCAGTAGACCGACGCCCAACATTGGCCAAAGAAAAACATAAGGTCACATTGAGGAAAAACTTTTGAGGTGAAATTCACATGAAACCTGCAAACATCTGAGAAAATACCCCTCTTCTGTATATATAAAACATGATCACACAACAGGTAATCCGGATTGCTGATTATGACCATATTAACCATGAGAGACGATTATATAATTTAGCCCAAACGAAGGACTCATTTCCACTGTTTTTGCCACCTTACCAAATAAACAATGGTCATAGATAAATGTTTATGGCTGGCACCTCACAAGTAGCAAACTTCAATTTAGTTCCCACATGTACACTATTTAGGAGTTCATGCAAGCGATTCCTGTACACAGCAACACGACACACACTCTATGTTTTAGGACAAGTGTGTACAGTATTTTAGAGATTAACAATTGAGATTTCAGTCTGGGACCAAATAGATATATCCTAGCAGCTAGCACTCTCGTTGAAATAATTTCTCACAAGAATGCGCTTGTGTACTAAATTATAAGATGGATTATTTGGCTTCCTAGCTGCCATGATTAAGGCTCTGAAGTCTGAACCTGGTACTATTTTCATGATTTGGGGTGCCTCTACACATATATAAACATAGGAACCAAACATCCAAGGTTCTGCTATAACCCAGGTTACTACCACCTTAAATTGATTGATTCATTAATCCTTATATATTTATGATAGGAATAAGGTACCCTGATGCCTCCTCCCCTGTTTAAAGACATTGCAAACTGCATTGTTCATTTGTGTACTCTCACGTGTATACACATTCTACAAAGCATATAATCTGACGGAAGAAAATACAAGGAATGATCTAAAGCAAAACAATGGGATTTAGCCCAAACAGAGGACTCATTTCCCCATTCTAAAAATGTCGGTGCTTCCTCTCCTAGGATCCTGCAATTGTCGCTAATTAATGTGTGGGATGCAGCTTTGTCAAGCATCAGATGCGTGCATGGGCAGCTTTGCTCAACAGCACAAGAACGAACGGATTGACAAAGAGGGGGAATGATGATTGCTCACATGAATTGGACATACAACGAGCAGGCGATCAGACGTGGATGGAACAGGGCAGCCGCCCCCTCCTTCTCTCCCCGCGGCTTGGTCTTGGGCGTCCACCTCGAGCGCGGTCTCCGTCCGCCGCACGAGCTACGGGAGCCCTACCTTGGTCGTGGCCAGACACCTCCTTCGTCCATGAGGGTCAGATAGGGGGTGCCAAAACTGGGGCGAAACGAAGCGCATTGGCGAGGGGAGCGTGAGTGCAAGGGGACCGGGAGGCGCCGATGTCGAAGTCCTCACCGGAGAGGAGGCTAGGGTTACCAGCGCCGTGGCGGTGGCGGTGGCGGCGGCGGCGATGACGGGGGAGGTAGCGAAGATTGGATCGAGAGAAGAGTTGGATCGGCCGCGGCGTATTTTTTTTCTCTCGGGCAGTTCTTTGATGGCATTACGAGCCGAAAATAAACCAGTTAAAGGGATGGCGAAGGGTGAGACGGAAAAAAAACACAAAAAAAAACCAGACGAAAATAAACTCGGAACGGAAGCTATCAAGTCTCCAATTAGGAGTAGAGATTAGGAGCTGCAGATACGGCGACTCCCCTAGGTGGCTACGCATACCACCGGAGGCGCGTGTCCACCTCAAAAGCGGCAGGGCCGCAGCGGCAGCCAATCCCGCGCGATCTGGCCGTCCATCGCGATCTCGACGGGTATAACCCACATCTCCCAATCCACCTGTCCCTCTTACCCAACGACCGCTTCTCCCTTTCCGGTCTCCTCGCCGCCCTCACAGCCATGTCCACCGCCACCGCCGCAGCTGCAGGCGCCTCGAACTCCCTCTCCCCCACCACCAGCCGGCAATCATCGCCGTCTTCCAGGATCCTGAGGACCCCTCGCGGATCTCTTTCTTGCAGACCACTATCCTCTTTGCCATCGCAGTCTCCCCTCGGCCCGGTCTCCGCCATGGCCTCCCCGGGCGCTGCTGGCGAGGCTTCTTCCAGGAAGAAGCTTCTCATATTCGACGCCGAGAAGGACCTGGCGGCGTCTATGGCCGAGCACACGGCGGGGCTGTCGGAGAAGTTCGCCTCCGAGAGGAGCGCCTTCACAGTCGTGCTCTCCGGCGGCTCTCTCATCAAAGCTCTGAGGTTGTTGGACCTCCTCGAGAGTGAACACCGCACATTTCTTGATTGGCTTTCCCGGAATTATGGGCCGTGAGGAGGTCTAATTTATTTTTTCGGCATCACAGGAAACTGGCTGAGCCGCCGTACCTGGAGGCGGTGGACTGGAGCAGATGGCACGTTTTCTGGGCGGACGAGAGGGTGGTTCCCAAGGACCACGCGGATAGTAACTACAAACTTGCCATGGATGGGTTTCTCTCTAAGGTGCTCGTACGGATAATCTTTGATGAACTGTTGGGTGGTTAAAAGATGGGTACAATAGTCAATACTGAAATGGGACTTCGATGATTATTTGAGCGGTGGCAGTAACTGTATATTCCGATGTTTTGTGTAGATTATATGCTACTCTTTACCTTCTGCTGAGCTTGTCATTGTTTCTGATTATGGTCCTGTTGATATGGGTGATTAACTTTCTGTGATGAGTAGGTTGCGAAAATGTAGAATACTAGGTTTACTAGGACTAAACCGGTAAATCCATTGTTAAAAAACTAGAATTGAACCTGCACATGCACATTGTCACGTTATTGTAACTATAGTGGTGTATTGTCCTACGGTGGAAAGAAATGAATTATAGAGAATTTCCCTCAGCTATATAATTCTTGCGATTGTGGACATAAATTAGAGAGCTGATTTATGCCTTTAGTTGAAATCTCAGTGGATAAGCAAAGATTGTTTGCTCCGAAATAATTTTGGAGACAATATCACATCCACTGACCATTGTTAATCTAAAAACTTTGTTATTAGCTTCCAGTAAAGCTAGGTAGGTTGCCTTTCCTCTGAAAAGTTGTTCATCTTAATAATGGAAGTGTATACTTAATTGGTTGTGTGTTGAGTCAAGTTATAGTAAGAAATCTGGAGTGGCCCAGAAGGCCAGAACTGAGAACTTATAGATTTGATCACTCAGATATTTCTGTTTGTTGGATGGTCAATTCTATGGTGAAAGAATTGAGGTGACATGGCATTCTTATAGGTTGCATTTGGCAGTTGGCTCTCATATTTAGAAGATAAGATTAGCCTTAGTGGTACACCATATAATCGAGTTGAGAGAGAGTTGTCTTCCTGGGGTTTTCTTTGTTAGCTCAGAAAAGAATTTTTTTTTTGAGCATGTAGTCTGTTCTACTCCCTCCGTTCCATAATGTAGTGCATATAGATTTAAAAAAAAAATCAAATCTCACCATCTTTGACCAAGTTTGTGGAGAAAAACAATTACATCTAGAATACGAAACATATATCATTAGATTCATCATAAGACATAGTTTCGTATTTTATATATATGGTATTCTAGATATAGATTTTTTTCTATAAATTTGGTCAAAATTTGCAAAGTTTGATTTTTCAGAAAATCTATATGCACTACGTTATGGAACAGAGAGAGTATATATTTATTTTGTCAATCAAACTAAAACCACATGTCATATTTGTACAGTTGAACTCAACTTTAACTTCTCTACATGTGTTACATAAATTTTTGAATTTCATATCTATATCATCATTATACTGACATCATGTATTCTAGTTATATGCCATCAATAAGAAATCTTCTCCATTGACAGGATTGTACTCACATTTTTCTTTCTGTATGTCAAATATAGGTGCCAGTTCCTGCTAACCAAGTTTACGCCATGAATGATGCACTGTCGGTTGAGGGAGCTGCGGATGACTATGAAAATTGTTTAAAGCAACTCATCAGGAATGGTGTGATTGCAGTGTCACCAGTAACTGGGTTCCCAAAGTTTGACCTTATGCTTTTGGGGATGGGCCCTGATGGCCATATCGCCTCCCTCTTCCCTGGACACCCTATTATCTACGAAAACCAGAAGTTGGTCACCTATGTGAAGGATTCTCCAAAGCCACCACCAGAGAGAATAACATTCACATTCCCTGTGATCAATTCGTCCGCACATATCGCACTTATGGTCACTGGTGCTGGGAAAGCTGGTGCAGTTCACAAAGCGCTTTCAGGTAATGAAAGTTCATCAGATTTGCTGCCCGTTGAGATGGTTGAGCCGCAAGACGGAGAGATGACCTGGTTCACTGACAAGCCAGCGATGTCAATGTTGTCTAGGATCTGAAGCCTGTTATGCTATAAATTTGAAACTTCTACCTTCAGGATTCCATTAGATACGTGCTTGCACTATTTATATCTGTGTGGAGAAAAATGTGCTGATTTTGTAGCATATAGTGGAGCGTAAATGTGTGGCACATTACAGTTTATTCATAATACGAGTCAAGTAATGGCCATGGATATATGTTCGTCAGGTATTTAGATCTGTGTTTGTAAATGGTATTCAGTATTTGATACTGTTTCCATATTCTACCCAGAGTGTTCTTTGGACTAAGGTTGCCTTTATTCAACACTACCAGTGTTCTGCACTTGTCTCGGTTGCTCCACGCTTGCTGTTATCCCATCTGTCTACTCCCTCCATTTCAATGAATAGGGCGCACAAGCTTTCTAAAATCCATTCCAATGAATAAAGCACGCACGCCTTACAAAATTCAACTTCGACCATAAATTAGATCACTAATATACATTTTGTGACACTAACATACATTTTGTAAAAATTATACTATGGAAAACTCTTTTTCAATATGAATTTAACAGTGTGATTTTTTATCACATATAATTCACACTTGGTTGGTCTAATTTATGATCAAAGTTAAATTTTAAGAATGTGTGCGTGTCTTATTCATTTGAATGGAGGGACGGTATATTTCGTTCTCAGTCGTAGGTTCAGGCTGAACTAAGATCCTTGTGATGCATTCCATAACAAATTCTACGACTAGATTATTAGACATTTCTTGACAATAGTTTATTTTTAAACCAAGGCAAAAGATTGCCTCGTCCAGTGATTAAGCAGAAGAGAATTTTAGTTAACTAAGGGAAAACCGGTTAAAAACCAACACAAACCACTGCGCAACACACATCGAATACCTCACAGACACCTTAACAAAGAGAGCCTCATCAAGATAGCATACATCGTCATCACCTCCACTTCTTCCCAAGATGGCGTCATCGTCGTTCCTAATCTCCGAGCAAGCAACTCCAACTTTATAGCAAATAATTGTCGACCGTCACGTGAAGGTTTGTGCCAGAACTCAGCCACTCGTGACAAGGACAGCACAACCCCGACTCTGATGGAGAGCTATGAAGGAGAAAGGCTGGCGCCATCGAAGACGACCGAACATACCACTTGTTGCCCGTCATTGTCGCCAACCGTGCCCCATTGCCACAGCTCCGACTTTACATCAACAAACAAACCGAGGCAATAGCACTAACACGGCGGAGAAGAGCCAACTACCTGTTGTGTTCTACCGTAGGTGCATCGCATGCAAATTAAAAAAATCCTACGCGCAGAACATCCAAGAACATGCTACAGAGATGGATCACAAATCGGTACCACTAGACACGCAGTGCCGTGCAGCGGAAGTAGAGTTGGGGCAGCGCGTCCGCGAGGTCCGTCTCCTCCTTGTCCGATCTCCCTCGAACAGCCGGTCCGATCTCCCTCGAACTGTCGGTCGCCGGATCCCACGTACAGGTTCGCCGGAGTGGCGCAAGTGCACCGCCTCTAATGGTATCCGCGCGTGCAGGAGGAACACCGTGCGGCGGACTGCTAGGTCCGATCACACAGTTCGGCGGCGAGTGGAGGTGGCTAGCTGTAGCACATGCAAAGCCCTAATGACGGCGCCGAAGCGATCAACCAGATGGGTGTGCTGCACCTCCACTATATATAGGCATCCGTCGCGGGCTCAACTCTTGGGCCTCGCACGGATCCTAAAGCCCACGTGTTCCTTCCCTTAAGCGCGCGACCCCTTAGGTTCTCGTTCACTTGGTCGCGAGTCAGATCACATCCGGCTCGACTAGTCGGTAGCGGTCTCTAGCAAAGCGTGCCGACACCAAGTGTCCGATGAAGCTGGTTAGGCGAACCTGTACTTCATACTTCTGTTCCCTTTGCCACACGATATATGTTGTCGTGCACAAGGCGACATGGTCATCCTTGGTGCAGCACGACCTCTTTCTCATTCCGGTGAATCCGACCAACACTTCGGATTATCTCATAATCCTCATCGCATGACCATGCTTATCCAGGTCGGATCACTCGAGGGGCCCAGAGTATATCTCTCCTTATCGGAGGGGCAAATCCCATCTTGCTCGACCATGTCTCGCGGCATGGGTCTGGACAAGCCCTAAACCTACCTTTGTAACTACCCAGTCACGGAGTAGCGTTTGGTCGGCTCAAAGCAAGTCTGTCATCATCCCGAGTACATGCGCGAGCTCAGGTCTTAGGACATAGAACATATGTTGTACTAGAGACTCACAGATGACCTATCGCTACGTCTCATAGTTAGGTCTGTCCAACTCAGACCTTATCTCGACTCGGATCCGACTACGTCGAATCCGACCAGATCTTTCTGAGTCCATATTATTCGGCTAGCATCCAATGCTACATGGTTAGTGAGACCGGACCATCCATCGTGTCATATGCTAATCTAACTGGCTGTGCGTCCACACAACACTTTCGACTAGGGACCATTTAGGACAGTCATCATACAATGCATAGTCTCACAAACAAGTCACGTACTTGTTAATACACATCATTGATAATGTCCAAGGACTATCTTTATTCATAAACACATAGGAAATATCATCATATATGATTGCCTCTAGGGCATATCTCCAATAGTCTCCCACTTGCACTAGAGTCAATCAAATAGACATCGAATGCCCATAGCTCTAACGTGCCCCTCATGCTTGGGTTGTGGAAGCGGCTTAGTCAACGGATCTGCAACATTTTCATCCGTATGAATCTTGCATAAATTAGTATCACCATTCTTTACGAGCTTTCGTATCAGGTGATACTTTCGGTCTATGTGCCTGGTCTTGTGGTGTTGTCTCGGCTCCTTGGCCCGTGCGATGGCACCTGAATTGTCGCAATACAGGTCCAACGGTTTTGTCCAGCCCGGGAACACACCAACATCCTCTAGGAGCTTCCGAATCCAAACACCTTCCTTTGCGGCTTCACAAGCCGCAATGTATTCGGCCTCTGTTGTGGAGTCGGCCAACGTATCTTGCTTAGAACTCGTCCAGCTCACTGCTCCTCCATTCATGACATACACGAATCCAGTTTGCGACGACAATCATCCCTGTCGGTTTGGAAACTAGCATCAGCATAACCCTTTACGCAGAGCTTCTCCTCACCTCCATAAACTAGGAAGATCTCTTTAGTCCTTTTCAGGTACTTCAGGATAGTTTTCACCACTGCCCGGTGATTCTCACCTGGGTCAGCCTGGTATCTGCTTGTTAAGCTTATTGCATAGGCAACATCAGGTCGAGTACATAGCATGGCATATATGATGGATCCTATTGCCGAACCATACGGAATCCTACTCATCCGGTTTTGCTCATCAGAAGTCGTAGGACTCTGAGTCTTGCTTAGCCTTATACCATGTGAGATGGGCAAGAACCCTTTCTTGGCCTCACTCATGTTGAACCTCTTCAACACTTTGTCTATGTACATGCTCTGGCTCAAGCCGAGCAGCCTCCTCGATCTATCTCTATAGATCTTAATGCCTAGAATGTACACTGCCTCTCCAAGGTCTTTCATCGAAAACTTGCCATTCAATGATTCCTTGACTGAGTTCAGCATCGAAACATCATTTCCGATCAGCAGTATGTCATCCACATACAGGATCAAAAATACTACCAAGCTCCACTAGACTTCTTATATAAACAATAGTCCTCTTCGTTCTTGATGAAACCAAGGTCAACGATGACTTCATCAAAACGAATGTTCCAACTCCGAGCTGCGTGCTTCAATCCATAAATGGATCTCTTGAGCTTGCATACTTTACTAGCATTATTTGGATCGACAAAACCTTCAGGATGTATCATGTATACATCCTCCTTTAAATTTCCATGAAGGAAAGCCGTTTTGACATCCATCTGCCATATCTCATAATCGAAATATGCAGCTATAGCTAGTATGATCCTCACCGACTTTAGCATCACTACCGGTGAGTAGGTCTCGTCGTAGTCAATTCCTTGAACTTATCCATAACCTTTAGCGACAAGCCGAGCTTTGGGGATCTGAACATTTCCATCCACATCGGTTTCCTTCTTAAAGACCCATTTACAACCAATGGCAATTACGCCAGGTGGCGGATCAACCAAATCCCAGACTTGATTATCATCCATGGACTTTAACTCGGATCTCATGGCCTCCAGCCATGCCTCGGAATCTGGGCTCACCATCGCTTCCGCATACGTGGCCGACTCGTCGCTTTCTAGCAACAACACATCGCGCACTCTGCGGAATCTTTCCGACCTCCGTGGCTCCGGTGCCGACTCCACTACGGGTTCTCTGACCGACTCCGGTATGATCACATCATCAACCGACTCGTCCCCGAGTGGCTCTCGAATTTCTTTGAGGCGTACCGTTCTCCCACTGGCCTCCCGACTGAAAAACTCTTTCTCTAGGAAAACCCCGTTCTGAGCAACAAACACTTTGTTCTCTTCTTGGTTGTAGAAGCTATATCCCAAGGTTTCCCTTGGATATCCCACGAATATGCATTTATCCGACTTAGGTGTAAGCTTGTACGACATGAGCCGCTTGACAAATGCTTCACAACCCCAAATCTTTAGAAAAGACAAACTAGGACTCTTCCCAGTCCACATCTCATGTGGTGTCTTATCTACGGATTTTGATGGTGCCCTGTTAAGTGTGAAAGCTGCAGTTTCTAGAGCGTATCCCTAGAATGACAAGGGTAAATCTGATTTGCTCATCATCGATCGGACCATGTCCAACAGGGTTCGATTCCTCCGTTCTGACACGCCGTTTCTCTGCGGTGTACCCAGAGATGTGAGCTGAGGTACTATACCTCGGCTTTTCAGATGATTATCAAACTCCTGGCTCATGTACTCACCTCCACGATGTGATCGTAGAAGTTTTATCGTCTTGCCGAGCTGATTTTCAACCTCGTTCTTAAACTCTTTGAATTTTTCAAAAGTTTCTGACTTGTGCCTCATCAAATAGATATATCCATATCTACTCAAGTCGTCGGTAAAAGTCACGAAGTACTGATAGCCACCTCTAGCCGTTGTGCTCATTGGACCACACACACCACTATGTATAAGCTCCAACAGCTCGGACGCCCTTTCGCAACTCTTTGCAAAAGGAGACTTAGTCATCTTGCCTAGCAAGCATGATTCACATGTCTCGAACGACCCGAAGTCGGACAAAGTTAGGAGTCCATCATCATGGAGCTTCTTCATGCGTTTCAGACTAATGTGTCCAAGCCGACAATGCCAGAAGTATGTGATGACCCACAAGTATAGGGGGTCAATCGTAGTCCTTTTGATAAGTAAGAGTGTCGAACCCAACGAGGGGCAGAAGGAAATGACAAGAGGTTTTCAGCAAGGTAATTTCTACAAGCACTGAAATGGTAGGTAACAGGTAGTTTGATAGCAAGATAATTGGTAACGAGCAAGTAACGGTAACGGTAAATAAAGTGCAGCAAGATAGCCCAATCCTTTTGTGGCAAAGGACATGCCAAAACAGTCTCTTATAATAAGCAAGCGTTCTTGAGGGTACACGGGAATCTCATCTAGTCACTTTCATCAAGTTGGTTTGATTTGCGTTCGCTACTTTGATAATTTGATATGTGGGTGGACCGGTGCTTGGGTGCAGTTCTTACTTGAACAAACCTCCCACTTATGATTAACCCCCTCGCAAGCATCCGCAACTAAGAGAAAAGTATTAAGATAAAATCTAACCATAGCATTAAACATTTGGATCCAAATCATCCCCTTAAGAAATAGCGCATAAACCAGGGTTTAAGCTTCTGTCACTCTAGCAACCCATCATCTAATAACTACTCCACAATGCATTCCCTTAGGCCCAAAGATGGTGAAGTGCCATATAGTCGATGTTCACATGACACCACTAAGGGAATCACAACATACATATCATCAAAATATCGAACACATATCAAATTCACATGATTACTTGCAACATGACTTCTCCCGTGACTTCTCCCGTGACTTCAAGAACAAAGGTAACTACTCACAAATGATATTCATGCTCAAGATCAGAGGGGTATTAAATAGCATAATGGATCTGAACATATAATATTCCACCAAATAAACCATATAGTAATCATGTACAAGATGTAATCAACACTACTAGTCACCCTCAAGTACCAATCTGAGGTTTTGGTACAAAGATTGAACACAAGAGATGAACTAGGGTTTGAAAGGAGATGGTGCTGTTGAAGATGTTGATGAAGATTGGCCTCCCAAAGATGAGAGGGTTGTTGGTGATGATGATGTCTTCGATTTCCCCCTCCAGGAGGGAAGTTCCCCCAGCGGAATCGCTCCGCCGGAGGGCAAAAGTGCTCCTGCCCAAGCTCCGCCTCGAGACGGCGGCGTTCCGTCCCGAAAGTCATATCTTTATTTTTTCTAGGTCAAAAGACCTTAAGTATAAGAAGATGGGCACCGGAAGTGGGCCGGGCTGGCCACAACCCACCAGGGCGCGCTTGGGGGGCCTGGCGCACCCTGGTGTCTTGTGGTCACCAGGTGGCCCCCCTCCGGTAGTTATTTGCTCATGTATTTTTTTATTCCAAAATAATTCTCCGTGAAGTTTCAGCTTATTTGGAGATGTGTAGAATAGGTGTCTCTGATATGCGTTTTCAGGTCCAGAATTCTAGCTCCCGACAGTCTCCCTCTTTATGTAAACCTTGCATATTATGAGAGAAAATGCATTAGAATTACTCCATAAAGCATTATTATGCATAAAAACATTATAAATAACAGTAGGAAATCATGATGCAAAATGGACGTATCAACTCCCCAAGCTTAGACCTCGCTTGTCCTCAAGTGAAAGCCTATATCGAGAAACATGTCCACTTGGTTTGAGAGAGAGGTGTCGATAAAAACAAAATACGGACATAGTAGCATCATGCTTATTATCATAGCAGCAACAAACTTTGTCATAGAACTTATTCATATAACTTTTATTATATAACTCTTCATGAACAAGTAACAATTCATCACAACATAGAAGTATAAAGCATAAACCTTATTGAAAACCAACAAACTATGTTCTCAATCAACTTTGCAACTACAATTCATCATATTTTTAGGAAGGGTCTCATGTCGGAGCCTTTTGGCAAGTCCACATACTCAACCATCATTTAATCTTCTATGATTGCTAACACTCACAGCATACCCATGAGCAAAAAGTTTCAACCGGACACATAGAAAGATAGGGGGCTTATAGTTTCGCCTCCCAACGTATTCACCTCAAGGGTGATGTCAACAATAATAACTCATGCTCACCCATATCCAACTGGATATATGTGCCTAGATCTTTCCTCACCACATGATGCTTGCAAAAAGAAAAAAGAAAAAAGGAATAGGGAAGAATACTTTGACTCTTGCATAAAAGTAAATACATAAAAGTAAAAGATAGGCCCTTCGCAGAGGGAAGCAGAGGTTGTCATGCGCTTTTTGGTTTGTATGCAAAATCCCTTAATGCAAAAGAACGTCACGTTATATTGCCCCTTATGGTAGCAACCTTTATTATGCAGCCCGTCGCTTTTATTACTTTGCCATCACAAGTTCGTACAACGCTCAATTTTCTCTTACACTATTTAATCAAACACATTTAGAAGCAATTTTTATTGCCTTAGTGCACCGATGACAACTTACTTGAAGGATCTTACTCAATCCATAGGTAGGTATAGTGGACTCTCAAAACATGAGTTTGGGTTTAGGGTTTTTGGATGCACAAGTAGTATCTCTACTTAGTGCGGAATTTTTGGCTAGCAAAGATATTGAGCAAGCACCACATGTTGAAGGATCTATGACAATATAACTTCTATGTGAATATGAACTAACATAAATCATTACGTTGTCTTCCTTGTCCAACGTCAACAATTTTGGCATATAATATTTAATGGGGGCTCACAATCATAATAGATGTCCAAGATAGTGTATTTGCATGTGAATCTTCTCTTCCCTTATTAATTCTTTCATGAATTGCATCATTGACCAATGCTGTGTTTGTCAATCTCCAATAAATTTTACCACTTATACTTTTCCTTATGTGATGTCATTACTTACCATAAGATTAGCATATGATCCTTTTCATTTATTTCCTTTTTATTTTGATTGCAACAAGAAAGTAAAGAAGAAAAAACTCAAACTAAACTTTATTATATAATTCTCACTCGATTACATAGATAGATAGATCACGAAACTAGCACTCGAAAATAGATTATACTAAACTTTTATTCAACTAGATCACGAAAGAGCTAAAGATCAAACTAAAATAGGTAAAGGTAAATAAAAGGGAAGGTGATATGATACCGGGGCATCTCCCCCAAGCTTGGCTCAAGCCAAGGGGAGTGCCCATACCCGTGTACTCAAGTCTCCTTTGGTGGTGAAGATGATGAAGGTGGTGGTGATGAGGTAGCCTTCTTCTTCAGCTTATATTTGAGCATAAAATTTTCCTCCCTTAGATCCTCATTCTCTAACTCGAGCTTTAATACCTTTTTGCATAATGCCGCCTTGCTCTCCTGTAGAAAACGAGATGGAATAAATTGAACCTCAGGTTTGTATCCTTTAGGGAGGCTTGACTTCTTGAATTCTACATGCATGTCTCCAGGCTGAGGTAGTGGGTCATCCTCTTCCTCAGAGCTATCATCCTTTGTTTCCTTCATGTTGGCGTCTTCCTCCTCATCCGTGGTCCATCCATAATGATCCACCTCTCCATAGACCTTAGGGTTTGCAATATAGTCAGCAACATAGCTCTCCCCCTCTGAATCTTGAGAGGACATATTTTCAGACCTGTCAGGAAAACAACACGAAACAAGAACAAGGGATTTTTCTGCGATGCGGTGGTCAATGCAATCGGGGGTATATATAAAGATTTTTTTATCTTGGGAAGCAAGAATATGGAAGAAAAACGGAGTCGGGATGGTGCCCGAGGGGGGCACAACCCACCAGGGCGCGCTAGGCAGGGCAGGCGCGCCCTGGTGTATCGTGCTCACCTCGGTCGCTTTCCTATTTATTTATTATTTTCCTAATTTTTGTAATATTCCAAAACTAACACAAAATATTTTTGTGGATTTTTCGGAGTCCGTTTACTTACCGTATCACGTACCTCCTCTTTTTCATGATTCTGAAGTGTTCCGAAAGGTTTCTTTTATGTGTTCCTCCGGTGTCATGGTTTGGATAATATTGCTTTCAACATTAATAGGCGTACCTGAGATATAGTGTTTAATTCTTTGTCCATTGACCACCTTCGGGTTAGTACCTTCGGCATTATTAATCTTGATAGCTCCAGAACGATAAACCTCTTCGATAATATATGGTCCTTCCCATTTGGATAGAAGCTTTCCTGGAAAAAATCTAAAACGAGAGTTGTACAAAAGAACGTATTCTCCAACTTTGAATTCCCGCTTTTGTATTCTTTTATCATGCCATCTTTTAACTTTTTCGTTGAACAGTTTTGCATTTTCATAAGCTTGGGTTCTCCATTCATCTAGTGAGCTAATATCAAATAACCTCTTTTCACCGACAAGTTTGAAATCATAATTGAGTTCTTTAATTTCCCAAAATGCTTTATGTTCTAACTCTAGAGGCAAATGACAAGCTTTTCCATATACCATTTTGTATGGAGACATACCCATAGGATTTTTATAAGCAGTTCTATAGGCCCAAAGTGCATCATCTAGTTTCTTAGACCAATTCTTTCGGGACCTATTGACAGCTTTTTGTAATATTAATTTTATCTCTGTATTGCTAAGTTCAACTTGACCACTAGATTGAGGATGATAGGGTGATGCAATTCTATGGTTAACATCATATTTAGCAAGCATTTTATGGAAAGCACCATGAATAAAGTGTGAACCACCATCAGTCATTAAATATCTAGGGACTCCAAACCTCGGGAAAATAACTTCTTTAAGCATTTTAATGGAGGTGTTATGATCAACACTACTAGTTGGAATAGCTTCTACCCACTTAGTAACATAATCAACATCAACCAAAATATGAGTATACCCATTAGAGGAAGGAAAAGGTCCCATATAGTCAAAACCCCAAACATCAAATGGTTCAACAACAAGTGAATAATTCATAGGCATTCCCTGACGCTTACCGATATTACCAATTCTTTGACATTCATCACAAGATAAGCAAAACTTATGGGCATCCTTGAAGAGAGTAGGCCAATAAAAACCAGATTGCAATACCTTGTGAGCAGTTCTATCTCCCGCATGGTGTCCTCCATAGGCTTTGGAATGACATTTTCGTAGGATTTGTTCCCGTTCATGCTCAGGTACACAACGTCTAATAATACCATCTACCCCTTCTTTATGAAGATGTGGGTCATCCCAAAAGTAATGTCTTAAATCATAGAAGAATTTTTTCTTTTGTTGGTATGCGAAACTAGGTGGTATATATTTAGCAACAATGTAGTTAGCATAATCAGCATACCAAGGAGTGTTTTGAGAAACATTTATTGCAGCTAACTGTTCATCAGGAAAACTATCATCAATAGGTAGTGGGTCATCAAGAATATTTTCTAACCTAGACAAGTTATCAGCTATGGGGTTCTCAGCCTTTCCTATCAGTGATATGTAAATCAAATTCTTGAAGCAAGGGAACCCACCTAATGAGTCTAGGTTTAGCATCTTTCTTTTCCATAAGATATTTTATAGCAGCATGATCAGTGTGAACAATAACTTTGGAATAAACAATGTAGGATCTAAATTTATCACAAGCAAACACAACTGCTAAAAATTCCTTTTCAGTAGTAGCATAATTTCTTTGGGCACTGTCTAGAGTTTTGCTAGCATAATGGATAACATTTAATTTTTTCTCAACTCTTTGTCCTAGAACAATACCAATAGCATAATCACTAGCATCACACATAATTTCAAAAGGCAAGTTCCAATCAGGTGGTTGAACAATAGGTGCAGAAGTTAAGGCTTTCTTGAGTGTTTCAAAGGCTTCTACACAATCATCATCAAAAACAAATGGAATATCGTTTTGTAAAAGATTAGTAAGAGGCCTAGAAATTTTAGAGAAGTCTTTAATAAACCTCCTATAAAAACCAGCATGACCAAGGAAACTCCGAATACCTTTAATGTCTTTAGGACATGGCATTCTCTCAATTGCATCAACTTTAGCATTATCCACCTCAATACCTCGTTCAAATATTTTATGCCCCAAGACAATACCTTCATTAACCATAAAGTGGCACTTCTCCCAATTCAAGACGAGATTAGTTTGTTCACATCTCTGCAAAACTTGATCAAGTTTGCTTAAGCAATCATTAAAAAAAGTTCCGTAAACGGAAAAATCATCCATGAAAACCTCCACAATCTTTTCACAAAAATCAGAGAATATAGCAGTCATACATCTTTGAAAGGTAGCAGGTGCATTGCATAAACCAAAAGGCATACGTCTATAAGCATAGGTTCCAAAAGGACAAGTAAAGGTGGTTTTCTCTTGATCAGGTTGTGATACAGGTATCTGAGAGAAACCAACATATCCTTCCAGAAAACAAAAGTGTGTGTGCTTAGATAATCTTTCTAGCATTTGATCAAGGAAAGGCAGAAGGTAATGATCTTTTCTAGTAGCTTTATTTAATTTTCTAAAATCAATTACCATTCTATAGCCAGTGACAATTGTCTGTGGGATAAGTTCATTTTTATCATTAGGAACAACAGTAATACCTCCCTTCTTAGGGACACAATGAACGAGACTTACCCATCTACTATTAGCTATGAGATAAATTATACCTGCTTCCAGAAGCTTTAATATTTCAGTTCTTACCACTTCTTTCATATTAGGATTCAATCGTTGTTGGTGATCAACAACGGGTTTAGCATCAGGTTCCATATTGATCTTGTGCTGACATAGAGTGGGACTAATGCCCTTAAGATCATCAAGAGTATATCCAATAGAAGTCCGGTGCTTCCTCGGAATTTTTAATAATCTTTCTTCTTCATGTTCTGAAAGGTTAGCACTAACAGGATATATCTTTTTCTCATCAAGATAAGCATACTTCAAATTAAAGTGTCCGGCAATTGTTTTAATTCAAACACAGGATCACCTTTAGGTGGAGGAGGACCTCCTAGAGTTTCAATAGGTAAATTGTGTTTTAGGAGAGGTTGTTGTTCAAAGAATTTTTTTATCTATTTCGTTTCTTTCATGCAAGTGCATATCATTTTCATGGTCTAGCAAATATTGTTCTAGTGGATCAGTAGGAGGAACGACAATAGAAGCAAGACCAATTATTTCATCCTTTCTAGATAATTCTTTATTATGAGGTTGTCTATGAAACTTGGAGAAATTAAATTCATGAGACACATCACCAAAATTAACACTGATGGTTTGTCTCTTGCAATCTATCTTAGCATTAAAAGTGTTCAAGAAAGGTCTACCAAAGATAATGGGACAAAAGTCATCTTGTGGGGAACCAAGAACTAGAAAATCAGTAGGATATTTTGTTTTCCCACACAAGACTTCAACATCTCTAACAATCCCAAGTGGTGTGATGGTGTCTCTATTAGCAAGTTTAATAGTAACATCAATGTCTTCTATTTCGGTGGGTGCTATATCATTCATAATTTCTTGGTATAAGGTAAAAGGAATAGCACTCACACTAGCACCCATATCACATAAACCATGATAGCAATGATCTCCTATTTTAACCGAGACAATAGGCATGCCAACTACGGGTCTATGTTTATCTTTTTCATCAGGTTTGGCAATTTTAGCAGCTTCATCACAGAAGTAAATAACATGCCCATCAATATTTTCTACCAAGATCTTTAACCATAGCAACACTAGGTTCTACTTTAATTTTTTCAGAGGGCTTAGGTGCTTTAATATAACTTTTGCGAACCACAGTTGATACCTTAGCATGTTCTTTTATCCTAACAAGGAAAGGTGATTTTTCAATATAAGTAGTAGGCACAACTGGATCAACATTGTAAATGATAGTTTCATCTTTAGCTATGACCGGTTCTTTAATTTCTTATTTAATAGGGGGATGATATTTAAACCACTTCTCCTTAGGGAGATCAACATGAGTAGCGAATGATTCACAAAAAAGGCTACTATGTCAGAGTCAAGTCCATATTTAGTGCCAAACTTGTGAAAAGCATCAGTATTCATAAAAGATTTAACACAATCAAACTTAAGCTTAATACCTGACTCATTACCTTCATCGAGTTCCCAATCTTCAGAGTTGCGTTTAATTCTTTTTAAGAGATCCCACTTGAATTCAATAGTCTTCTTCATAAAAGAACCAGTACAAGAAGTATCGAGCATGGATCGATTATTATGAGAAAGCCGAGCATAAAAATTCTGAATAATAATTTCTCTTGGGAGATCATGATTGGGGCATGAATATAACATTGACTTAAGCCTCCCCCAAGCTAGAGCGATGCTTTCTCCTTCACGAGGCCAAAAATTATATATATAATTCCGATCACGATGAACTAGATGCATAGGATAAAACTTTTGGTGGAATTCTAATTTCAATCGATTCCAGTTCCATGATACAATATCAACACATAGCCTATACCATGTCAATGCTTTTCCCTTCAAAGATAAAGGGAAAACCTTCTTCTTAACTTCATCTCTGGGTAAACCTGCAAGCTTAAATAATCCACAAATTTCATCCACATGTATTAGATGCATATCGGGATGTTCAGTTCTGTGTCTTGCATAAGGATTAGATAGCAGTTGTTCAACCATACCCGAAGGAATTTCATAACCAATATTTTCAGTAGGTGCAGTAGGTTGAGGGGCAACTGTAGGACCGAAAGTATGTCTAGAGGGGGTGATTAGACTACTTGACCAAATAAAAATCTACTTTTTCTCAATTTTAAGTGTTGGCAGATTTTAGCATTCATAGCAAGTCAAGCACACCCTACACATGCATGTCTAAGAGTATAGCAGCGGAAAGTAACAACAAGCATGAGTAGTAAAGGAAGGGTAGGAGGATCAAACGCAATTTGTAGACACGAAGATTTTTCCCGTGGTTCCGATAGGTGGTGCTATCGTACATCCACGTTTATGGAGTCTTCAACCCACGGAGGGTAACGGTCGTGAGAGTCCACGGAGGGCTCCACCCACGAAGGGTCCACGAAGTAGCAACCTTGACTATTCCATAACGGCTTCTGTCCACAAAGGACTAGCCTCACTATGGGTAGATCTTCACGAAGTAGGCGATCTCCTTGCCCTTACAAACTTCTTTGTTCAACTCCACAACACGAAGTAGGAGGCTCCCAAGCGACACCTAACCAATCTAGGAGGCACCACCCTCCAAAAGGTAATAGGCTCGGTAATGACGATGAACTCCTTGCTCTTGTGCTTCAAGATGATACACTCCTCAACACACAATCACTCTCTCACAGATTTGGCTTGGTGGAAGAGATGGGATTGGTGGAAAGCAACTTGGGGAGGCTAGAGATCAAGATTCATATGGTTGGAATGGAATGGCATGATCTCAACACATGAGTAGGTGGCTCTCTCTCAGAAAACTGGATGGGGCAAGTATGGAATAGTTCTGAGTGCTTCTCTCTCGAGTAGGTGGTGGTGAAGGGGTATATATAGGCATCTCCAAAAATCCAACCGTTACACCTTAAGTGACCAACTCGGTGACACCGATGTGTGAATCTCGGTGGTACCGAGTTGCTCCAAAGGTAGCAACTTTTGAATCTTGGTGAGACCGATATATAAAACTCGGTTGCACCGATAAGGTGACCAACGGTCAGATTGCCCAATCTCGGTGACGCCGATTCCACAAATTCGGTCGGACCGATTTTGTGAAATTGGGTAACAGAAAGTTGGCAAGCTGAACTCGATGGCACTGAAGCAGAATCGGTTGCACCGAAAGGCTAGGTTTTGGCTTAGGTCTGTCTGAGTATGGGAATCGGTGGCACCGAGTGGAAAGTGTTGGTTGCACCGATTTTGGATATTTGACTTTGGACAGACTTTTGTGGAAGAGCTTGTGGGTGTTTTTGGTGACTATCACTTGTGCACGTATGAGCATTTTGTTCACCATCAGTACCTTACCCCCTTTTAATAGTATTGGCTTTCCTATGGACTCAATGTGATTTCTCACAAAGTAAAATGTAGAATCCTCTTGCTTGAAGCTTTGCCAATCCATTTTCTTGCATCTTGGGGTATCTCCACAATCCTTTTGCCATCCCTATCATTGAACTTTTCCTGAAATATGCTTAGTGGAAACATTAGTTCAATGACATATATGTTGTTATTAATTACCAAAACCACCAAGGGAGCAAATGTGCTTTCAGCAACTAATTGTGGTTCCGGTCGAGGTGAAGATACCCCGAACAAACCCCTCAAAGGATTGTTTTCCATAGTAGCAAGTGACAATAAATTTTAGCACGTAGTATACATTCTTCCTTACCGATTTCCACTTACCAAGAGCGCTTCACTCCCCGGCAACGGCGCCAGAAAAGATCCTTGATGACCCACAAGTATAGGGGGTCAATCTTAGTCCTTTCGATAGGTAAGAGTGTCGAACCCAACAAGGAGCAGAAGGAAATGACAAGCGGTTTAAAGCAAGGTAATTTCTACAAGCACTGAAATGGTAGGTAACGAGTAGTTTGATAGCAAGATAATTGGTAACGAGCAAGTAACGGTAATGGTAAATAAAGTTCAGCAAGATAGCCCAATCCTTTTGTGGCAAAGGACAGGCCAAAACAGTCTCTTATAATAAGCAAGCGTTCTTGAGTGTACACGGGAATCTCATCTAGTCACTTTCATCATGTTGGTTTGATTTGCGTTCGCTACTTTGATAATTTGATATGTGGGTGGACCGGTGCTTGGGTGCTGTTATTACTTGAACAAACCTCCCACTTATGATTAACCCCCTCGCAAGCATCCGCAACTACGAGAAAAGTATTAAGATAAAATCTAACCATAGCATTAAACATTTGGATCCAAATCAGCCCCTTACGAAATAGCACATAAACTAGGGTTTAAGCTTCTGTCACTCTAGCAACCTATCATCTAATAACTACTCCACAATGCATTCCCTTAGGCCCAAAGATGGTGAAGTGCCAGGTAGTCGACGTTCACATGACACCACTAAGGGAATCACAATATACATATCATCAAAATATCGGACACATATCAAATTCACATGATTACTTGCAACATGACTTCTCTCGTGACCTCAAGAACAAAGGTAACTACTCACAAATGATATTCATGCTCAAGATCAGAGGGGTATTAAATAGCATAATGGATCTGAACATATAATCTTCCACCAAATAAACCATATAGTGATCATGTACAAGATGTAATCAACACTACTAGTCACCCTCAAGTACCAATATGAGGTTACGGTACAAAGATTGAACACAAGAGATGAACTAGGGTTTCAAAGGAAATGGTGCTGTTGAAGATGGCCTCCCAAAGATGAGAGGGTTGTTGGTGATGACGATGGCTTCGATTTCCCCCTCCGGGAGGGAAGTTCCCCCGGCGGAGTCGCTCCGCCGGAGGGTAAAAGTGCTCCTACCCAAGTTCCGCCTCGAGACGGCGGCGTTCCGTCCCAAAAGTCCTCTCTTTATTTTTTCTAGGTCTAAAGACCTTAAGTACCAGAAGATGGGCATCGGAGGTGGGCCGGGCTGGCCACAACCCACCAGGGCGCGCCTGGGGGGCCTGGTGCGCCCTGGTGTCTTGTGGTCACCAGGTGGCCCCCCTCCGGTAGTTATTTGCTCCTGTATTTTTATATATTCCAAAATAATTCTCCGTGAAGTTTTAGCTTATTTGGAGATGTGCAGAATAGGTGTCTCTGATATGCTTTTTCAGGTCCAGAATTCCAGCTGCCGGCATTCTCCCTCTTTATGTAAACCTTGAATATTATGAGAGAAAAGGCATTAGAATTACTCCATAAAGCATTATTATGCATAAAAACATTATAAATAACAGTAGGAAATCATGATGCAAAATGGACGTATCAGTATGTCGGATTTATCTCATTAGGCTTATGCCTCTTGACATTCACGTTATAGACTGGTTCCGTTTCTAGATTTGAAATAAATAGCCCATCTACAATGGGTGCATAGCCGTGGAACATTCCATTCAAATAAAATGAACAACCATTGTCCTTTAAATTGAATTCATAACCTTGACTCATCAAGCAGGAGGCAGAAATAATGTTCCGACTAAGTGCGGGAATGTAATAACAATTATTCAATTCCAAAATAAATCAAGAAGGAAGTTGGAGCTGCATCGTGCCGACCTCCAATGCAGCAACTCTTGCTTTGTTGACGACCCTGATGTCAATCTCCCCTTGTGCCACACGCCTAGTTCTTACCATCCCCTGCATCGAGTTGCAAATATGAACAACCGATCCGGTATCAAATACCCAAGAGCTAGTAGGTATGTCAGCAAGGTAAATGTCTATAACATATGTAACAAGTGTACCTTTGCCTGACGAAGCATCTCCGGCCTTCTTGCCATGCTTAGCAAGCCACTTGCTACAGTTCCTCTTCCAGTGACTAGCTTCCTTGCAATGAAAGCAAATGGTCTTTGAGTTCGGTCCGGACTTCGGCTCAGTGGCGGAGACAACCTTCTCCGTGCCCTTTGCCTTACCCTTTTCCTTGGACCAACTCTTCTTGAACTTAGCCGAGTTCTACACCATCAACACTTGATGCGCGCCTTTCTTAATATCCTACTCTGCCACCTTGAGCATCCCATGCAATTCAGTGAGCTTCTTATCCATGCCGTGCATATGATAGTTCAAGATGAATGTCCCATAGCTAGCTGGAAGAGAACCCAAAACTGCATCAGTAGCCAGCTCATCCAAGAGCAGGAAGCCCAACCAATCCAAAGCTTGCACGTATCCGATCATCTTGATCACATGCGGGCTCAGTGGATCACCTTCCTTCAGCTTACAATCCATCAAGGATCGTCAGACGTTGAACCTTTCGGTCCTAGCCTGCACCTAAAACATGCTCTTGGGACTCTCGATCATATCGAAAGCTGCAATATCTTCGAAATGCTGTTGCAAATCGGGCACCATACAAGCCAACATGAGGTAGCTGATCTCGTTCGATTCATCAACGAGTTTCTGGTAGGCATTCTTGGTTGTGGCATTAGCATTATCGGCAGGTACCTCTGGAAGTGGATCCTCTAGAACATGTTCCTTTTTATCGTGTTTGAGAACAATTCTCAGATTTCTATACTAGGTGGTAAAGTTTGTTCTATTCAGTTTATCCTTTTCCAGAATTGATTTCAATGCAAAGTTTTGAGCAGGTGGTGCCATTGATCTACAATAGAAAATATGCAATCACTAAGCAATGTGTTTATGTATAGTAATTCAAGCCTTAAACAGAACTACTCCCACTGAAGTCAGCATCCAACCACAAACTCTCAGTGATTCAGGATCCGACTAGCGCAAGCGACTAGTGAGCTTTAGCATCACTGCAAGCCAAATTGCCTATTCGGTAAGCAACTCCTTGCGAATCGTATCTCTATACGACTCCTGTCGGTCAGGTAGGTATCTTATACCCTGGCTCCCAACCTTCTTTGCCACAAGGCCCAAAACCGTTTGGATAGCCTTGTCAAGTTAACCTGATGCAGTGCATGTCCGTGTTCGTCACGAGCCCTCCAGTTCAAGGGCACCTAGTAGCACCTCAATTTTATGAGCCCACTACCAGACGTGCGAAGGCGCAACATCCGGAATGGCAATATGCTTGATATTAATGAGGGATCTTTCTACCATACTAACATGCATAGAAACAAGAAGCAATATCAATCACATACAAACATAAATATGTGAAATAGTATGGATCCTTCATGGACGTCCTTCCAGGCCGGCTCCAACTCTGATGACCAGGGCGGAACTCCATCTTGTCCGTTACGCCGGGACACCAAAACCTCGAACTTGACCTCTGTCCTCCAACTACTACAACTAGTAAAGAATTTACAGAGAATCACAAGTCGACGCGCAGGTCGTTATACAATATAATGACAGCACTTTGGCTCCTGCCGGCTGACAATCATGACACACAGGTCATGTTAAGTTACACGCATGCATCACATACATATGAGCCATACTATTCACATCAAACCTGCAAAACAAAGTTATGCCTAGAATAGCATTCTACCGGTTTGTGTGATCGTGGACGAAATACAGATCGCATCTGTACTCCGATCACGCCGAATTTTCTGATCTGACCGATCTTATCGATCATCGTGAACCCGATTCGGATTTATGTTTCACTGTTAACCCCGATGGCGGAAACCGACCGGTAGGGGTAGGTTGTGTCACGACCTCATCGATTCCGATTGATAGAAAACATAGCCTCAACGATCCACATGTGCAGTTGATCTCATCAACCGTGCACATAGCCGATCTCATGAACGACGACAGATCTCATCCGCCGCCTCCACATATCACATATGCTACCAATCTGAAACCAAAACCTATAGCAGAGGCTCTGATACCACTGTTGTGTTCTACCGTAGGTGCATCGCATGCAAATAAAAAAATTCCTACGTGTAGAACATCCAAGAACATGCTACAGAGATGGATCACATATCGTTACCACTAGATGCATAGTGCCGTGCAGCGAAAGTAGAGTTGGGGCAGCGCGTCCGCAAGGTCCGTCTCCTCCTCGTCCGATCTCCCTCGAATAGCCGGTCCGATCTCCCTCGAACTATCGGTCGCCGGATCCCACGTACAGGTTCGCCGGAGCGGCGCAAGTGCATCGCCTCTAATGGTATCCGCGCGTGCAGGAGGAACACTGTGCGGCGGACTGCTAGGTCCGATCACACAGTTCGACGGTGAGTGGAGGTGGCTAGTTGCAACACATGCAAAGCCCTAATGACGGCGCCAAAGCGATCAACCATATGGGTATGCCGCACCTCCACTATATATAGGCATCCGTCGCGGGCTCAACTCTTGGGCCTCGCACGGATCCTAAAGCCCACGTGTTACTTCCCTTAAGCGCATGACCCCTTAGGTTCTCGTTCACTTGGTCACGAGTCAGATCACATCCGGCTCGACTAGTCGGTAGCAGTCTCTAGCAAAGCGTGCCGACTCCAAGTGTACGATGAAGCTGGTTAGGCGAACCTGTACTTCATACTTCTGTTCCCTTTGCCACACGATATATGTTGTCGTGCACAAGGCGACATGGTCATCCTTGGTGCAGCACGACCTCTTTCTTGTTCTGGTGAATCCGACCAACACTTCGAATTATCACATAATCCTCATCGCATGGCCATGCTTATCCAGGTCGGATCACTCGAGGGGCCCAGAGTATATCTCTCCTGATCGGAGGGGCAAATCCCATCTTGCTCGACCATGTCTCGCGGCATGGGTTTGGACAAGACTGAAACCTACGTTTGTAACTACTCAGTCACGGAGTAGCGTTTGGTCGGCCCAAAGCAAGTCTGTCATCATCCCGAGTACATGCGCGAGCTCATGTCTTAGGACATAGAACGTATGTTGTACTAGAGACTCACAGATGACCTATCGACGCGTCTCATAGTTGGGTCTGTCCAACTCAGACCTTATCTCGACTCGGATCCGACTACGTCGAATCTGACCAGATCTTTCTGAGTCCATATTATCCGGATAGCATCCAATGCTACATGGTCAGTGAGACCAGACCATCCACTGTGTCATATGCTAGTCTAACTGGTTGTGCGTCCACAGAGCCCTTTCGACTAGGGACCATTTAGGACAGTCATCATACAATGCATAGTCTCACAAACAAGTCACGTACTTGTTAATACACATCATTGATAATGTTCAAGGACTATCTTTATTAAACACATAGGAAATATCATCATATATGATTGCCTCTAGGGCATATCTCCAACACTACCACATCCATTGTTGTGACTATGGCATCACACACCTTTGTTTGCGGTGATCACGCACACACAAATCTGGCATGGCGTAAATGGCAACATTCTTAATCTAAGTAGAAGTATTAGGAATTGAATTAAATGTAATTAAATAGGATAATCTCCTCTTAGCTTACTGATGGTGCTAACTGTCGCGTCTTCTTTTCCCCTCTTTCCCAAACGTGAGCACATAATAAGAATGTAACATGCGCGAATGTGTAGTAGACATGCTTTTGGAGAGCCTATATCAACATGGTTTATGTACTAGGGGTGCGATGGAGAGACACCAACAAAGAAAGGGAGAGTGTATGCATGCGGGAGAGAAGAGGGCCGGGCGAGGGAGCTAGAGAGACGAAGAGGAAGTCGTAGAGACGGTGTGTCTATGTGAAAATAGAGTGGGAAACCTAAAGAGAGGAGGTGTGTGAGGCGATAGTGTGACCCAATAATACATAGCTAGTGTGTGTGTGCATGAGAGAGGTAGAGAGAGAAAGAGAGACAAAGAGGGAGGTTCATAGTACAAATAACCCGATAGAGACATAGAAGATCGAAGACGATGGAGTGAGGGTCCATTCATTTGTGTGTGTGTGTGTGAGAGAGAGAGGTCTCAAAGAGAAAATGAGATGATTGGTGTGTGCGAGAGAGGGAGAGATTGAGAAAGACCAAAGGGATACAAGTCGATCGTTTGTGTGGGAGATATGGTGTGTGTGGGGAGGGAGGGGGTGTGGTAGAAATAGTGACTCTCATAGTGTAGGTGCATCTAGTGCCCCCTTAGTGGTTTTGGAGTATTGAAGACAAATGAGTTAAGGGACTAATGTGTTTGTGAGTATACACGAGAGAAAGAGGCCCTAGAGGTTTTGGTTTAACCAAGAAAGACGACCCCTAAAAATGTATATGTACATTGCAGAACTTGGTGCGCCCTTTGCGGAATTTGAAATGAAGAATTGGAAACTTGAAGACTTTTCTTTCATAGTTTCTTTCTTGTTTATTTGAGTCGATAGGGAACACCGTACTGTTAAAGAGAGTCTAGGTGATACATAGACGTATTTTCGAAGTGATGCTCAAACTCGACATACCTATTTCTTCAAGTGAAGACTTTGGAAATCTCTTGCAGTTCAATCGAGTTCTTCAGTGACAGAGACGAAGTTTTTTTGATCGCTGACTAAATTGGTCTAACAGAAGAGTTAGGAATTCATCAGTGCGATCCTCCTACTATGAGGAATTTGAGAGTTCAAAAATCCGACTGTTGCTGAGCAAATGCCAGTTGTCAAGTGGATCCTTATCCTGAGAATGGTCATGTCCGAAGGACATGATGGTCAAATCTTGTCGGGTTGCCTTGGCTGCTCCGAGTGATTGATTGACAAGTGTCAACTAGAGAAACCCATATCCTCCGAAGAATGAGAGAGAATCCTAAGTGAGGGAAAACCCAAACACCCAAAGCCCACAATGATTGAGCATCATTGAAGAAATTGTCTTGTGTGACCCGACGCTTGTTAGGTTTGAAGACCGTGATCTTACAGATAGTTAGGCGCCAGTTCTGAGCAGCCAGAAGAAATTGTGGTGTGCCATAGAACAAGTCTATGAAGGTTTTGGAAGTCTACCTTGACGACTTACCACGAGTGATTGGGAGAGGTCTAAGTGACCTTAGCTCAAGGGGAACAAGGTGAAGACTGAGTGTCTTATGAGTTGAATCTCAAGTCTTCCTAACCAGACCTACAGTTGTCACAACAACTAGAACAGTTCAAACAAATACATTGTCTTCATCGAGCAATCGGGTTCTATTTCTTCAAGCTTTAATTTTTGCATATGTGTGTTGAAGAATTTGTTATCCATCTCTTGAAGACTTTGACTGAAGACTTCCACAATTTTGTCAACTTCTATTGCATTCTGTTTGTCTTCAGTTTCACTGTATTTTACCAGCTCATCTCTGTGCTCCTATGTTTGTATGCTTCTCTACTCGCTATGCATGTTCTATTTCGTCATGATGACTTTGCGACTACTTTGATGTGCATGTGTGTGTGTAGCGTATTCTGTGTTTAGCATTTCATCACCCTGTTATTCTTCACTAAACACATCCTTTTGAAGAATCAATTATAATATCCCAACCATCCCCCTCTGGTCGATATCTCACACTTTCACGTAGAGACAGGGAGGGATATCTCTTTATGGGGAAAGAGGGGAATTGAGTGCGTGTTTGTGTGCGATAAAGAGAGATGGAGAGAGAGGGGGGCTAAGAGAGAGATACATATAAAGATACTCTTGCCTAACTAGATAGAGATCAAGTGTGTGTTTAGGAGAGAAAGAGTAAGTGTGCAAAAGAGAGGGTGTGTGTGTAGGAGAAAGGGACAACTCACGATAAAGCAGAGAGAGTGTGCATGTCTTATGGAGAGATAGCACGCATGCGTCTCCGAGAGAAAAAGCGAGGTGAGGAGATCCACAAAGAGAGTGTGTGGCCATGTGCAACGGAGAGAGAGAGAGACACCCCTAACACGTGGCCAAGAGAGGTCTAACAATGAAGGGAGAGAGGTCGAGGGAGACATAGGGAGAGAGGTTGAGAGGGACCGTACCTGGGGGAGATTGAGAGAAACGTAGGGAGAGAGAGGCCGAGAGATACCTAGGGGAAAGAGACCGAGAGAGACCCATGGGAGAGATATCGTGGACGTGTGTAAGATAGCTAGACTGGGTGAATGGGTGTATGTGTGCAAAAGAGAGGGAGCATACGTGAGTTAGAAATGGAGATGGGGAAAGAGTGGTGTCACAAGGAGAGAGAATTAGTAGTAGTGGCCAAGAAAGAAAATAGAGGCATAGAGAGAGAGACAGAGTGTGTGTGATAGACAGATCCCTTCGAGATTGTGAGGGACCTATATGGGTGGAAGGTCGAGAGAGAAAGTGTGTATGTGTGCGAGAGAGAGAGACCCCGTGAGAGATCGAGATAGACCTAGGGGAGAGAATGAGACAATGCGTGTGTTTGTTATGCAGAGTGAGAGATAGTCATACCTAGGAGGGATTGTGTGTGTGCATGTGTTTGTGATGGAGTGAGGATAGTCATACCTAAGGGGGAGTCCGTGCGTGCGTGAGAGAGAGAGAGAGAGAGAGAGAGAGGGGGGGAGTGTCAGATGGGTCTATCTAGCGATAGAGGGAGACATGTGTGTGTGTGTGTGTGAGGCCTAGGGAGAGAGAGAAGTGATCTGGGAGGGGGGACAGTACACATGAGACAAATGTGGACAGCGAGCGAGAGATAGTTGTGTGTGTCTGAATTGTGGATCCTAGCCAGCTTAAAAGACAGAAACACATATTGTGTGTCAGAGAGACCTATGAAGAATGTGCATGCGAGCTAGAGAGACCTAGAGAGAGAGAGAGAGAGAGGACGGGGATTGTGTGCGTATGCATGCGAGAGAAAGAGAGTGATGACTAGAGAGAGAACGAGAGTGCGGGAAAGAGAATAGGCCATGTGTATGTGTTAAAACCTATATAAACCATAATTCAATATAAATTGGATTCAGATATTTGAATTAGAGATCATAGTGTTTGCATTTCACACATGAATGGAGATAGTTGTATCCAACAAGTATATTAATTTGACTTAAAAGCATGTACATGGTGTCATTTCATATCATATCTAACACACTATGCACCCTATTTTTGGAGCCCTCCTATTCTCGAGGTGTTCAATTTTGGATTTAGTCCACAATTTTGACCGCATCAACTATTTCTCAACATGCTCTTCCATTAAATTGAGGCATTTTATTTTGGGTTCGATTCATGATTTTGAGTGGGTCAACTATTTCACAAATTAATCGATAGCAACCAGCATGTAAAACACATTAGTCTTGTGCAACATCTCACCATCTAAAAAAGAAGTGGCAACATGTGACACTAAGATAGTACATGCGTCCATCAATATTTTTTGTGATTTTTCAACATATTAATATATAGAATCACGTCTACAGATTCGTATTCAAAGACAAGATGGATTCAAATTTGCTTGGTACGGTAGACGTGGATGCTTGTTCTCACAAAATTTGAACGAAGCGCTAAAACTTCTTGTAAATTGCCCGAGCAAATATCTGGGAGACTCAAAATTACCGCCAATCTCGGACCCGCATCTATTGGCTTGTTCAATAAATAAGGGTAGGTTTGTAACTTCATCCAAACTTCAGACAAGCGCGTCCGTAAGACATGAAGCACCTTTCCCTCCCCTTGCAATAAATAATTCATAAACCATTGTCGGCAAAACAGCCCCTTCCTGGCCGAAATCGCTCGTGCCCAAAATTTTAAAATATCGTCTCCTCGGCTGGAATATCTCGCACGAAATATTTGGTTACCGTACTATCCCCGACCCTAAAGAATAAGCCCCAAGTACGATAGTCAAAAAATAGGGTAGAGTTGTAACTTCCCCCACATTTCAGACAAACACGTCCTTAAGACATGCCCCCCATTTTGCCATATACCGTGGGCACCAAAATACCCTCTCCGTAGTCGTGAAACCGCAACCTCCTTCATCGGCCACCCCACCACACCATGTTCCCCGCCGGCCTCCTCCCTCATGTTGGAGCCGCTTTTCGGATGCCATCCACCGCTATCGCAACACCCTTGAGGACTTGAGATGAAGACGATGTCGCATTGTGGGCCTCGTACTCCATGGTACCTGAGGTACCTCGATGACGACCATGTGAACTATACCGGAGTTGATTAGACAACACCGTCATGCACGGTGTCGAAGTGGCTCCAACTTCGGATGCTTCCAGCGCACCAGCACTGGTCTGCCGTGTCCATTCTCTACTACGACATATTTTCTTCCCCACCATCGAGAGGCATCACAACTACACCGTCCCTAAAGACTCGGCAGATGAAGCTTAGTCCTACACAACGCGACAATATGTCGTACACTCATCTTATTCACTTTACCTAGACGTCAGTCACCTGAATTTCTATTTTGGGTTAGTTGATTCCCAATGGAAGGAAGCAGGACCCGCAAAGGCGAGGGAGCACCTAGGCCTCCAATTGACAGGGGAAGAAGTGCATCAATGTCTATCTTAGGGGTGTGGGGGTGCAGGTTCGTTGATGAGCAACGCATGGGTGCCTATATTAGGGTTTTGTGGGGTGGAGGGACTACTGGCACCGGAATTCGAGGATGGGGGGCTTTGAGGTATGGCCGGGGGCGGCATAACCACGACAGTGCGGTGGGGCTATCTCAGGAGCGCCTCCGGCCGCGGGCGGCGGGGTAGGCGATTTGGCTGGTGGTTACTGGTTTTTCGAGGAAGATCGTGAGCAGTGAAAGCCGGAGGTACAAGAAGGTGATCCAGTCATGTAGATCGTATAGTGCAACAAAAATTGACTGGCCCAATTTTGCATTCAGTTGATTGACAAGTAAGCAGTCTTGTACCTTGGTGTTGATCTCTTAGGGTCTTTCTTCAGATTAGAGATAGGTGCCATTGTTAACATTGTGTATTTTTCCCTCCTCAGCCGCGCCGTCTTCCGTCTCACTGGAGCTGCTCCAACAAAGGAAACATACACCACAATGGAGTTATACCCCCAACACCATATTTCCCGCCTCAGATGTGCCTCACCACTACTAACAGCCACAACAACCGCAATGCTATCAATGACTCAGCAGATGAAGCTCAGGCTTACACGGGGTGGCAAGATAGGCTGTGCAGTCATCTTACTTGTGTGCAACATTTATGGCTTAGTTATTCATCTAAGCATTGAAAATAGATTATCACTTGTCACTGTACGTTCATTTTGATCACTTAGAGTCTTAACTCATATTAGAGATTGGTGCCAGAGTTAATGTTGTTTCATAGTTATCATCCCTTAGTCAAAGCTATCACACAGGTTGGTGATTATACCCCTTCTAGTATTACCTAGCCGTTGTTGTTCGGTAGTACTTTTGTGTGCCTTCTAGTTAATCTTTAGTACAAACAATATATATTTTTGCAGCTATCATGTGTTCTCTCTCATTATATTTTGAGGTATCAACCTGAAGTTCCTATTTAAGTTGACGCATGCAAGCACTCCTTACATAATCTCACTACTAGTTGTCTTCTATGCATGTCAAATATTGTTGCACACAATCATATTGAATATGAGAATACATGGACTAGAAGAACCTTGTGGAGCAATGCAATGGCCAACTAACTCGGCATCAAGTAACCTTGTGAACCTCCACTATATGTCTATACTTCAATGTCTGGACCACTTTTGCCATCCAATGGGGACCCTTATATGTTCGTTAGCAGTCTGTACGTACATATTCCGGTATCCTAGTAACAAATGTGGGGGAGCTTTGCCGGAGTCCACACATGCATTTGACCAACACAAAGCCTCGGCGTGGTGCCCCTCTATTTTCTCTCTCTTCGCATGCATGGTCCCCCTCTCCTCTCTCTCCTCCCGACTAGACACTGCACCGCATATCCCACCACATTCATGGTCCCCGTATACTCTCTCTCCTCCCTACCAGATTATAACTTGTGAACAACATTTGATGGATCTCCCCCACATCATGTCCGCATACGACGTTTGGACATAAAAACAGACATTTGCGGTGTCTATTTGTGGGTCAGCATTGGAGATGCCCTTACATTCACTATACCATGTTTTCACATACCAGTACCGAGCTTCTACTCTGTCGCAATGCCATATGCTAAGTTTGCACATCATCCATGTGAATATCTCATGCCTTCTTATTCATCAGTAAGTAGCCATCCGTCTATCATACCATGGTTTTTTATATTGAAGTACTATTCTACTATTTTGTTGTAATGACATCTCCTTAGTGCACTCATCATACATGTGAATATGCTATGCCTTCTTTCCATACCTACTCTAGCTATCATACAACTTTGAATCCAACTAGTGTTTATTCACTCTGTTGTCATCTCGTCTGCTTAGCTTGCACATCATACACGCCAATATGTCATGTCTTTCCATTTTTAGTGCCTATTCAATCTCTCTGCCATATCATGTTTTATAATTGAAACACTGTTTGACTGTGTCATACAATGGGATGGCTCCCCGAGGGGAGCCCGGCAGACGGCCTGCCAAAATGCCTACAAAGCCCAACAACAGCGGGGAGCCCGAAGAATGTGATAAACCCTTAGGTGACCAACTTAGCCTCCAAGAGGACGCAGTGGCTACCCTAGATGAAATCTATCCATGTTAAACCTGTGACGCCCGCATTTTGACTGTACGCTAATAATACACGCAAATGCGCACGATCAATATTAGGGACTCACGGGAAGATATCACAACACAACTCTAGACACAAATTAAAGTCATACAAGCTTTATATTACAAGCGAGGGGCCTCGAGGGCTCGAATACAAACGAGTCAGCGGAAGCAATAATATCTGAGTACAAACATAAGTAAACAAGTTTGCCTTAACAAGGCTAGCACAAACATCAACATTGGATCGAAAAGGAAAGGCCTCCTACCTGGGAGCCTCCTATCCTACTGCTGGTCGGGGGCAGCCTCCACGTAGTAGTTGGCTCCATCGGTGGTGTAGTAGTCGTCGGCGGGATCAAACAACTCTTGGGCTCCATCATCTGATCGCAGTAATCGTATCGAAGGGAAAAGGGGAGCAAAGCAACCGCGAGTACTCATCCAGAGTACTCGCAATACTTACATCAGATCTATACTAAAATATGCATCAATATCAAAGGAATGGGGCTATATCTTTGTACTGACTGCAGAAATGCCAGAATAGAGGGGAAGACCTAGCCTAACGAAGACTAGCATTTTCAGGGTCTTGCAGCATTAGAAGAGTGTAGAATTGCATATTATAAGTAGCAAGTTTATTTGGTAACGCCCAGAGATTCTTCCTCGACTCCCTGCAAGAAAGCAATCCCGGAGCCAACATTTCCGTTTAGTGTCACAAGTATCCAATTCTAGTTGTAAAATATCACGATACTTTCTGAGCGTCTGTTACCGTGGACACGGCTATTCGAATAGATATACTTCCCTGCAGGGGTGCACAAACTTACCCAACATGCTCGATTAACTCCGACCGGACACAATTTTCTTGGTCATACCCGGCCTCGGCTGATCAATACGCCTTAGTCCTACCTAGTCTCAACAGAGAGGCCAACACGCCGGTCTACATCCTGCGCGTTATGTGGACGGCTGGTGTCACTCCTGGCACCTCTTAATACAAAGACGGTGCTTACGCGGGCCACCTGGGCGCGTGCCGCTCAACTGTGGTGTCTGAAGAACTTTTGGGAGAATGTACGACGTAGAGTGCCCATACTTATTCCCGCATGGCGGTCGGTGTGAAAAAGGCCGGAGGCCTACTCAGATCACATATCCAAACCCATTAGTTTTTCATTAATGTGCGGCAATGATCAGCGATCCACGTCCTGTGGTCCCGTCACCCCGTCTCGAGGACTTGCGGCAAGGGCAAAACATGCCCGGCCGCGCCTCGTAATTAACTCGTGGGTACCCTCCAGGGCCGACCCGTCATCAACATGGTTCTGGGGTAAAGTCACAGTAACAATGTGTCCATAACATCAAGGGGGAATCTGAGGAATCACCCTCGATGGATTCCACTTAATGTAACCATCAAGGTGAACTTGGAGGAATCACCCTTGATAGGTTCACACTTGAGGGGTTGCACGACAGAGTCGTATCGGGAGTGGTGAAGGAGGAATCACCCTCTGTTAACCACGACCGATTAACTACGCTATAGAGTTATCATCAGGAGTACATTATGAGGTAACAACCTTGGTACTCGATAGTAACTCTATGGAGTCGCACAACTAGGGGGGTGTGGTGATGTGTCGGTCTCTGCACATCGATCATGTTGATCGTGCCATCCGGTATTAAAGTGTGGGCAACAGGGACAAGATAAGGGGTCACTGCTGTATCACTACTCAACCTATACTAAGCATATAGGATATCAGGTAAGGTAACAATAGCAGGTTACAAAAACAGGCTATGCATCAGAATAGGTGCTATCGGACAACAGTAGAAAAATCTAATGCAAGCATGAGAGAGAAAGAGTAGGCGATATCAGAATGATCAAGGGGGTTTGCTTGCCTTGTTGCTCTGCTGCAAAAGGCTGGACATCAGTGGTGTAGTCGTACCCGGCAGTAGCGTCAGTCTCGGTGTCTACTGGAGAGAAGAGGGGAAGAAACAATAAATATAAAGCAAGCAGATGTATCACGATGCATGACATGACAACATGCAGTGCTAGGGGTGACCTAAGGCAGTGCTACACGTTACAGACGAAGCGAGAGAATAACTGTGGATATTTCCCTGGTCCTAGGCATTTATCGGCGAGATGAATCGGAGGGGAAAGTTACATTATCATCATGTTAGAGGCATGTGACAGATGAATGGGTTGAATATTTGGATTCATTGGATTTTTCTGATCAACTTTCATATATAAAATATTTTCATCTGAGTTATAAATTAATTTATATGATTTTTGAAAGTTTTAATAGTATTCTGGAATTTACAGATTTATTTTAATTCAAAAAAGGCTTTATTGCATCAGCATGATGTCAGCAGTCAACAGTCACCATTGACTGGTCAAACTGACCAGTGGACCCCATTGGTTAGTGAGACAGCTGTTAAGACATGTTTAATTTAAACCTAATTAATCTAATTAAGCAGTAGAGTCCACCTGTCACTGTATAATCAGTTTAAACTAATTAATCAAATTAATTATAGTTAATTAGAGGGGGGTGTTGCCCACATGTTAGTGGCTGTGGACCGCCCAGTCAGCATAGTTGACCAGGTCAACTGGTCAACTCAGCCCGTGGGGCCCTTTGCCAGTGACCCAAAGGGGGCCACGTGGCCGGCCAGGTCAGCTCCGGTGACCGGAGCAACGCCGGCGACCATATTTTGCGACGACGCACGCGGGAGGTGGTCGGGATTCACACACAAGACATCGTTTGACGCGCGTGCTAGCCCGTTCGATCGCCCACGACGTGCCATGCACGATGGTGGCACTGGTGTGTCGCGGGGAGGGCTACAACATCGATGGCGACCACCACGAGCGGTGCCGGAGTTCGGGATCTTGCAAAAATGGCAAAACACTGCGTGAGCAAGCGAGCTAGCTAGTTAGGAAGAACCCGCGGCTCACCAGGAGCACGACGGCCAGTGTGGAGCGGCACGGGCGACTCGGCATTGAGCAGGCCGTCGGCCTTGGCGCTGCCGATCTTGGGCCCGTGCGGGGAAGGCTCCTACAGCGTACTAGGGAGGCAAGGAGGGGTCGGGCCGGGCCGGAGGCTTGCAATGGCCCGATAGTGGTGCACAGTTGCTCGGGGAGGCACCGGAGTCGACGGATTCGCCGGCGACGACCGGCGGGGCAGGGGATGAAGGTGGGCTCGATTCCTTCGTTGCAGAGCACTCCGTCTCCAACCGGCGGTCGAGGAAGGAGGAGCGCAGCACGGCGGAGCTTCCTGGCACGGCTGCGAGGCGTGGGGAGGACGGCGGCCACGATTTCTATGGAGGAGCGGCCATGGCTGCGTTTGGGCGTGCCCAGATCGGGACGAGGGAGCGAGGGGAGGAACGAATGGGGGGAGGGGGTTAGGTTTCGGGGGAGGCCGCGGTGGCGTTCTTATCCACAAGGGGTCGCAGGATGGCTGACAGGTGGACGATCCGCGACAGGGATGTCGCTTGGGCGTCCACCGCGCCCTGGATGAGCAGGAGGAAGGAGAAGATAGGAGGTGGGTGATAACCCACAAGTATAGGGGATCGCGACAGTCTTCACGGGTAGTATTTCACCCTAATTTATTGATTCGACACAAGGGGAGTCAAAGAATGTTTAGGGCCTTGACAGTTGAGTTGTCAATTTGTAGGACCGAAAGTATGTATAGAGGGGGGGGTGATTAGACTACTTGACCAAATAAAAATCTAGCCTTTTCCCAATTTTTAGTGTTGGCAGATTTTAGCATTCATAGCAAGTCAAGTACACCCTACACATGCATGTCTAAGAGTATAGCAGCGGAAAGTAACAACAAGCATGAGTAGTAAAGGAAGGGTAGGAAGATCAAACACAATTTGTAGACACGATGTTTTTTTCCGTGGTTCCGATAGGTGGTGCTATCGTACGTCCACGTTTATGGAGTCTTCAACCCACGGAGGGTAACGGTCGCGAGAGTCCACGGAGGGCTCCACCCACGAAGGGTCCACGAAGTAGCAACCTTGACTATTCCATAACGGCTTCCGTCCACGAAGGACTAGCCTCACTATGGGTAGATCTTCACGAAGTAGGCGATCTCCTTGCCCTTACAAACTTCTTGGTTCAACTCCACAACACGAAGTAGGAGGCTCCCAAGCGACACTTAACCAATCTAGGAGGCACCACCCTCCAAAAGGTAATAGGCTCGGTAATGACGATGAACTCCTTGCTCTTGTGCTTCAAGATGATACACTCCTCAACACACAATCACTCTCTCACAGATTTGGCTTGGTGGAAGAGATGGGATTGGTGGAAAGCAACTTGGGGAGGCTAGAGATCAAGATTCATATGGTTGGAATGGAATGGCATGATCTCAACACATGAGTAGGTGGCTCTCTCTCAGAAAATTGGATGGGGCGAGTATGGAATAGTTCTGAGTGCTTCTCTCTCGAGTAGGTGGTGGTGAAGGGGTATATATAGGCATCTCCAAAAATCCAACCATTACACCTTAAGTGACCAACTCGGTGACACCGATGTGTGAATCTCGGTGGTACCGAGTTGCTCCAAAGGTAGCAACTTTTGAATCTTGGTGAGACCGATATATAAAACTCGGTTGCACCGATAAGGTGACCAACGGTCAGATTGCCCAATCTCGGTGACGCCGATTCCACAAATTCGGTCGGACCGATTTTGTGAAATTGGGTAACAGAAAGTTGGCAAGCTGAACTCGATGGCACCGAAGCAGAATCGGTTGCACCGAAAGGCTAGGTTTTGGCTTAGGTCTGTCTGAGTATGGGAATCGGTGGCACCGAGTGGAAAGTGTTGGTTGCACCGATTTTGGATATTTGACTTTGGACAGACTTTTGTGGAAGAGCTTGTGGGTGTTTTTGGTGACTATCACTTGTGCACGTATGAGCATTTTGTTCACCAACAGTACCTTACCCCCTTTTAATAGTATTGGCTTTCCTATGGACTCAAAGTGATTTCTCACAAAGTAAAATGTAGAGTCCTCTTGCTTGAAGCTTTGCCAATCCATTTCCTTGCATCTTGGGGTATCTCCACAATCTCCACAATCCTTTTGCCAATCCTATCATTGAACTTTTCCTGAAATATGCCTAGTGGAAACATTAGTTCAATGGCATATATGTTGTTATTAATTACCAAAACCACCAAGGGAGCAAACGTGCTTTCAATCTCCCCCTTTTTGGTAATTGATGACAACATATAGATCAAAGCTTCGACATATGATATAATCAATGAATATAATTGTCGCTTTGAGAAGTATCTGATAAGCAAGAGCTCCCCCTAAATTTGTGCATTATTTTAAAATTTGCGTTTGAATGCAAATGCACAATCGATTAGGTACATGGGGCACTTCTTCCATGTCACATACATCTTGGTGGTGTGCGAGAATAATAAGAGTTAATATCATGGCACAACACAAACAAGCAAAGGTGAATGATCATCTCATAAGCAGCATAATGATAGGAAATAGTAGCAACACACATTAAGCGTAAGATCAAACACCACATAGTTCAACACAAACAAGTCAAAAGATCAACTGTTTTTGAAAAAGCGATAAAAACCAAACGCTCTCTCACTCGAAGCCTAAGGATCTATATACACTTCTCCCCCTTTGGCAACAAGTTACCAAAAAGTTCAAAGAGATATAGCTAAACGTTCTTGGGCTGATCTCCTCCGGTTGTTGATGAAGGAGTCGAGAGAACTACGTCGGCGAAGATATCGGCTGATGTCATGGATGGAGTTGGTGTAGCAATTGGAGGCACTGGAGCTGATGGAGCTGAGGTGACAGTAGCAGGTGCTGATGAAGAAGGCCTCAAATCTGGAGCTGGCACTGTGGCTGATCTGGCCTGGGTGGTGAAGTGTGTGCCTGGCCTGAGAGGAGAGTCATCCTCCTCCTCCTCCTCCTCATCATCTGTAGACTGAGGAAGAGGCATAGAGTCTACTTCCTTCTTGAGCTCATTGACTGTCTTGGTCAGCCCATCCACCTTGTCATTAAGGGTCTTGATCTTGTTCTCAAAGATCCTGACAAGACTGTTTTGATTGTCCAGTATATCCTTGATGTCCTTCTGCATGCCCTGAATGGATGAGATCAAGAGATCCATTTGCTCGTTCCTGGATCTAGGGACCTGAGCACTAGTGGCTCTAGCTGCCTCTGCCTCTGCCTGTGCTTGAGCTGCAGCTGATGTGGGATGTTCTGGGTCCATCACCACAATGTTGTCCTCTAAATCTGTCTATAGGGGCAAATGGGGTCTGTCCAGAGCAAAGATGTGCTTCTCCAGCTTGGAGTTGATGAGCATCTGAATGTAGGGTGCATAGCAGCATGAGCGCTTCTGATCAGCAGCAACCCTCTTCACTGTCTCTACTATCAAGTCCATCACGCGTATCCTGGTGTGTCTATCAAGATGGATCAGCATGTTGATTGAATGGCCTAGAATCATCTTCTCATCTCCTGACTTGGGCATCAAAGTATGCCTCAATATGGTGTTCATGGTGCGGAGGCCAGCCTGGAGGAAGTAGATAGATCCTAACTTGTGTGATTTCAAGTTAGCAGCAGGGATAGCATTGTACATGTCCTTCATAGCATCATGGCTCTCCTTGGATTCAGAGTAGACATCCAAGTCACCATCCTGCACCTCTGGGACTTCTAAGATAGCAGCCCATTCATCAACAGTAGACTCGTATCTTGCTCCTTCTGTCATCCATACAATTCTACCATCTCCATAGAAGTGAGCGATGGAGTAGAATTGCATGATCATCTCACCGTTCCATGCAGTGAACTATTTGCCAACAAACTCATCTAGGCCAATGCAATGAAAATTGTCTTGAACATTTGGAAAGTAATCTTCATTAGCCTTGATGTACTTCCAATCAACGTATCTCATATCGCTCATAGCTGGACTCTTGTCAAGCAGCACAGTCTCATAGAAGTCCTGTTGCTCCTTGGTGTAGAATCTGTAGTCCACAGCTGTTTTTCTCCTCTGGGCATATGGATCAATAGCTCTCCATGCCCTCAATCCAGAATCCTTCCTCTTCTTCATGTCTTCAACAAGTGGATGGCTGGCATTGTGTTCAGGAAGGTGTGGTCTAAGCTTCATCAAAGCAGACATGGCATCCTCATCCATATCTCTGGAGGTAGTTCCTTTGTTCTTCTCAGAAGCTGGAATCTGTCTGGATGACCTCTTGGATTTTTCAGCAGCAGCCTTCTTGGGGGCAGACTTGGTGCTCTTGGAGGGACCTTGCTTTGGCATAGCATCTGCCAAAAGCTTCTTTTGCTTCTTCTTGGGAGGCGCATTGACAACATGCTCTTCCTCCTCCTCCTCAGCAGCAGCACCAGCAGTCTCCTCTGGGTCCTCAAACATATATGTTTGCCTACCAGTGACATAGACAATCCTTTTCCTGGCCTTCTTCTCTCCTACCTTCTTAGGCATAGACTTCCTTGGGGGCTCAATGGTCATGGTAGCCCTAGCACTCTCAGGTGCTCTCATAGCTTCAGAGCTAGCATATACCTTGCTGACAGCTCTTCTGGAAGAGGTGGCTTCATTAGCAGACTTCTTAGCAGCTTTGTCTTGCTTCTTGGCAAGAACTTCCTCTGGCAGAAAACCTAAATCCTCCTCATCTGAATTCAGCTTCTTCCTGGCCCTAGTAGCAGCCTTGGGCAACCCATGAGAACTGGGGGTGCCTGGATCTGAAGAGGAACTAGACTCAGGACTAGTGCCTGAATCCAACTCAACACTCTGCTCTCTGAAGTTGTTCTCACCGTCCTCAGCATCTGACATACTGACCCTGTGAATAGAGTATAGAGGAGCAGAAGAAGATGAGTCATCACAAAATGCAGCTATTTTTGAAAGATTGAACAGAAAAGTCTTAGATGTAGTTCACAGCAAAAGTGGATTTTGGTGTCACCGAGTCAACATTTTCGGTACTGCCGAGACTCACAATACTCTTAACAGAAACTTGGCAGCAGTTTCGGTGGGACCGAAAACTACCACTCGGTTTCACCGAGTACTGTCCTCAGTAGCACAAAAATAAATCGGTGGAACCGATTTTTCTGACTCGGTATCACCGAGATGCGATTTTGCGGGCAATTAAATCTAATTTTTTTTGATTCGCTAATCTACTGGAACTTTTAGAGGATAGGGAGGATTGCACATGGTGGATTATCGATGGAATAAGCTTCAGCGCGCAAGATTCGGACGTGGAGCGCAATGAAGGGTCGGATCCATACCCTAACTCGCTGGCGGATCCGCTACGGCGAAGACGGCGGTGAAGATGCCCGTCGACGGCGAGGATCCCAACGGGAGAGGAGCGCGGGGAGACAAGGGCGACGACCAGGGGATCCTGTTCGGCAGCTTAGGGTTTTGGGGCGCGACGGTTTGAAGATTGATTTTCAAAGCGTCGAGTCCACAGCTTATATACCCCTTGCTGTCGGTGACACTGATTCTAAATTTTCGGTGTCACCGAGTTCCTCAACTGTCAGCTGACAGGGAAACTCGGTGTAACCGAGAATATGGAATCGGTAGTACCGAGATTGAAAACCTGATCAACCCTAGGCATTCGGTGAGACCGAGAATTTTGGGTTGGTTCCACCGAGATGCACTTGGGAGGTTTTAATTGTCAGTCCTTTATCGATACGGAACTCCGAGTGCTCCTCACATAGAGGGATCAAAAAGTACTTGTTCAAATTTTGTGATGCAGCATGAAGAGAATATGAGGTGAGAAAGCATAGATGGCTAGAGAGTGGTCCTAGGCATTCTTGTCCATCCAATTGGCAAAAGAAAAATCAAAAGCCAAATAGCAACAATTGGATGTCCTCGAATGGGCAAATAAATGCAGACCAACATGCTCACACAATAAGATGTCAAATGAAATCATGGCAAACATGCACATACATACTAGCATCTAACAAGCACTTTGGCGATGACGGAGTCATCTATATATGAGTATATTGACTTAGGAGCCAAGTAAGAATACTTGATCATAGGTCATACTCATCGTTTAAGCACAAGTGGGGTCACCACTTTTACATAAAGCATTTAATGTTGTCACATTCTAAGAGATGCTTTAACTCAAGTCTTAGAGTAAAGCTCCCCCTTGATGTGACATCCCCCCATAAGAGGGATAAACTAACCTTGGGTTTTGTCGATGAAGACTTCATGTTGGTGAGGTAGTGGAGGATGCTCAAGTTTGATGAAGATCACCAAGAGTTGGGAGCATCCTTGTTGTTTCCTTACTCTTCTCACCTACATGGGTTAGTCCCAACACACAAGAGACAAATACAAGGATATCTATGGACATGGAGTGCAAAGCATGTGTAATGATGTCCATTGATTTGTTGATTACCTTGTCCCTTGCTTACCTTTGAGGGAATGTGTGACTCCTTGAACTATTGCATAGAGTTCATGTTGATTGCAAATAGTTCTTGCCAATAATGAATGTGAGTGAATTTCATTGGCGGAGTCACCCCTCAAGAACTCTCTAGTTCTTCTTCTTGGGGACCCACATCAACTTGATGGGGATCCTTGGTGTTGAAGTAGCCTTTGTAGAAGTTGAGCTTGAAGTAGCCTTGGGAACCCACTCCACCAAAGCTAGGGATTCATCTTCATATGAGTTAATGTCCTCTTGAAGCTTGTTCTTGCCCTTGAGCTTGTGGTCTTGTGGTGGAAGGTCATCTTGAGTGTTTGTTCCCTTGGGAAGAGTATTTTCATACTTATCCTTTTGAGGAACAAACTTGGGCTTGGGGTATTGACCTTCTTCCATTCAACTCCATTAGCGTTGAAGTAGCCAATGCCATGGTTCTTCCGGTATCCTCCGTGCTTGCGTACAATTTCCTAAAATTGCTTACACCCGGCAAGACTCTTGTAGATACCTTTCTCTATAATTCCTTTCAATAAAGCATTTTCTTGGTCAAGTGTAACTTGGCTAAGAGAATCATCATTAGTGGAATCAATAGAACTACTAGAAGCAACATCATTAGGTTTATCATTTTTATTGTTGCTACTAGATGAAGAACCTTTCTTGCCTTTGTTACTAGTTTGTTTAGATTTAACTTGTGGCATGAATGTAGAGAAGAGTAGTCGTTTGGCTAGATAAGATGAAGTCTTCTTTCGGAGATCGTCATTGATAGCTTTAAGAAACTCATGCTCTTGCTCCAAGTTGAGCTTCTCGAAGCATAGCTTCTCATGAGTTCTTACAAGCTCTCTATGATCTTCGAGAGTAGATTCATGGGCTAACTTAAGAGTGTTTAGTTCTTTAGTTAGTTGTTCTATTTTCATCTTATCATCATCAAATGACTTATCTTGGCTAGCATGAGAATTATCAAGTTCATTTTAACTAACATCACTAGTTTCATCAAAGAGCAAGTCATCATCACAAAGTAAATCATCTTCATCACTATTGAAATCAAGATACTCGGGGTGTGATACCTTGGGGCCTTTAGCCATGAAGCAACTTCCACTCCCTTCGTTTGGTGAGTCAAATAGATCATAGGAGTTGGTAGTCACTAGTGCAAGTCCGGCAACACCTTCATCTTGACTATAGTCGGAGTTGGAGTTATAGCTTCTCTCGGAGTTGTTGTCGGAATCGGAGCCGGAAACCCATTCACCAACATGAGCTTGATGTTTTTTTCTTGTGTAGCTCTTGGTGTACTTGTCCTTCTTCTCTGAATCCCTACTTCTCCTTGAGGGTCTTCGTTCATAACGATCATCTCTGCTCCTTCTCTCTCTTTGAGGTGATTCATTCCTTGAGCTTCGTCTTCTACGTGACTCTTCTCTTCGTTTGTAGGGAGCCGTTCACTCATTGGAGTAGTGTCCGGGCTTCCCACAATTGTAGCAATTTCGGTCACGACTTGACGAACGCTTCTCTTCATATCTTGAGTTGGAGCTTCGTTCTTTGCCTCTATTCTTGTAGAACTTGTTGAATTTCTTGACCATGAGGCTTATGTCTTCATTGGTGACAAGGTTGTCGCTTGAAGTTGTGGGAGCATCACTTGTGGCTTTGTAAGCACCGCTAGACTTGTTGTGAAGCTCTTCTTTGTCTTTGAGTGTCATCTCATGAGCAACAATCCTTCCAATGACTTCCGTAGGCTTGAGATCTTTGTAGTTGGGCATCATTTGGATCAATGTGCACACGGTGTCGTATCTCTCATCCAAAGCTCGAAGTATCTTCTTGATGATGAATTTGTCGGTCATTTCTTCGCTTCCTAAGCCGGCAATCTCATTGGTGATGAGAGCTAGCCTAGAGTACATCTCCGCGACTCCTTCACCATCCTTCATCTTGAACTTGTCAAGCTGACTTTGAAGAACATCCAACTTGGATTCTCTCACGGACTCGGTTCCTTCGTGCATATCAACCAAAGTATCCCAAATCTCTTTTGCATTCTCAAGACGGCTGATTTTGTTGAATTCTTCGGCGCATAGGCAGTTGAAGAGAATGTCGCATGCTTGAGCGTTGTATTGTAACATCTTCAACTCATCCGCGGTCGCTTCACGATCCAGTTCCTTTCCATCACCAAAGAATTCACCTTGCAAGCCAACACGAACAACAGCCCATACGGCGGGGTTATGACCAAGAATATGCATTTTCATTTTGTGCTTCCAACTAGCAAAATTAGTGCCATCAAAGTACGGACCTCTACGGTGATAATTTCCCTCACTAGACGCCATACTCTCCTAGGTTGTGAGACCAATGCAATGGAGACCAAAGATCTGATACCACTTGTAGGACCGAAAGTATGTCTAGAGGGGGGGGTGATTAGACTACTTGACCAAATGAAAATCTAGCCTTTTCCCAATTTTTAGTGTTGGCAGATTTTAGCATTCATAGCAAGTCAAGTACACCCTACACATGCATGTCTAAGAGTATAGCAGTGGAAAGTAACAACAAGCATGAGTAGTAAAGGAAGGGTAGGAAGATCAAACACAATTTGTAGACACGATGATTTTTTCCGTGGTTCCGATAGGTGGTGCTATCGTACGTCCACGTTTATGGAGTCTTCAACCCACGGAGGGTAACGGTCGCGAGAGTCCACGGAGGGCTCCACTCACGAAGGGTCCACGAAGTAGCAACCTTGACTATTCCATAACGGCTTCCGTCCACGAAGGACTAGCCTCACTATGGGTAGATCTTCACGAAGTAGGCGATCTCCTTGCCCTTACAAACTTCTTGGTTCAACTCCACAACACGAAGTAGGAGGCTCCCAAGTGACACCTAACCAATCTAGGAGGCACCACCCTCCAAAAGGTAATAGGCTCGGTAATGACGATGAACTCCTTGCTCTTGTGCTTCAAGATGATACACTCCTCAACACACAATCACTCTCTCACAAATTTGGCTTGGTGGAAGAGATGGGATTGGTGGAAAGCAACTTGGGGAGGCTAGAGATCAAGATTCATATGGTTGGAATGGAATGGCATGATCTCAACACATGAGTAGGTGGCTCTCTCTCAGAAAACTGGATGGGGCAAGTATGGAATAGTTCAGATTGATTTTGTGAAATTGGGTAACAGAAAGTTGGCAAGCTGAACTCGGTGGCACCGAAGCAGAATCGGTTGCACCGAAAGGCTAGGGTTTGGCTTAGGTCTGTCTGAGTATGGGAATCGGTGGCACCGCGTGGAAAGTGTTGGTTGCACCTATTTTGGATATTTGACTTTGGACAGACTTTTGTGGAAGAGCTTGTGGGTGTTTTTGGTGACTATCACTTGTGCACGTATGAGCATTTTGTTCACCAACAGTACCTTACCCCCTTTTAATAGTATTGGCTTTCCTATGGACTCAAAGTGATTTCTCACAAAGTAAAATGTAGAGTCCTCTTGCTTGAAGCTTTGCCAATCCATTTCCTTGCATCTTGGGGTATCTCCACAATCCTTTTGCCAATCCTATCATTGAACTTTTCCTGAAATATGCTTAGTGGAAACATTAGTTCAATGACATATATGTTGTTATTAATTACCAAAACCACCAAGGTACCAAATGTGCTTTCTCAATTCAACCGCACCTGGGATATCTCTCTGCAGCAAAGGTTTAGTAGCACGGCAAATAGTAGTAGCAAAAGTAACAGCAATAGTGACAACATCAATTTTGTAACAGTTGTGACAGTAGTAGTAGCAATAGTAACGTAGCAAGATTCAGTATATGTAAAGCGTAGGCACGTCGACCGGTGATGGATAATGATTTAGATGACATCAATCATGTAACAGTTCCACACTAGGGCGACACAGAACTAGCTCCAATTCGTCAATATAATGTAGGCATGTATTCCGTATATAGTCATACGTGCTTGCGATAAGAACTTGCATGACGTCTTTTGTCCTACCGTCCCATGGCAGTGGGGTCCTATTGGAAACTAAGGGATATTAAGGCCTCCTTTTAATAGAGAACCAGAACAAAGCATTAACACATGGTGAATACATGAACTCCTCAAACTATGGCAATCACCGGAAAGAATCCCAATTATTGTCACCTTGGGGTATGCGGATCAAGACATGTAATAGGTGCATACAACTTGCAAGATAGGATCCAAATCAATCTTATATTCAGAGGTAATATAATATGTTCAAACCTGAAATCATGGCACTCAGGCCCTAGTGACAAGCATTAAGCATAGCAAAGTCATAGCAACATCAATCTCAGAACATAGTGGATACTAGGGATCAAGCCCTACCAAACTTAACTCGATTACACGATCAATCTCATCCAATCCCACCACCGTCCAACAAGCCTACAAAGGAATTACTCACTCCCGGTGGTGAGCATCATGGCGGTGTTGATGGAGAAGGGTTGGTGATGATGATGGCGACGATTTCCCCTCTCCGGAGCCCCAAACGGACTCCAGATCAGCCCTCCCAAGGAAGAATAGGAGGTGGCGGTTGCTCCGTCTCGTAAAACGCGATGAAAACTTCTCTCTGATTTTTTCTCTGAAGATGTGATTTTATAGGACTGGAATCAGGGTCGGAGGAGCCTCGTGGGCCCCAGCACACAACAGGGCGGGACCTTGGGGGGGCTCGCGCCCTGTTGGCTTGTGGCCCACAGGTGGCCTCCCTCCGGCAGGTCTTCGCTCCATAATTCATTATAAATCCCAGAAAAAATCCACAAAAGTTTCGTCCAATTTGAGAACTTTTATTTCTGCACAAAAATAACACCAAGGTAGTTCTGCTGAAAACAGTGTCAGTTCGGGTTAGTTCCATTCAAATCATGCAAATTAGAGGTCAAAACGAGAGCAAAAGTGTTTGGAAAAGTAGATACGTTGGAGACGTATCAACTCCCCCAAGCTTAACTCATTGCTTGTCCTCAAGCAATTCAGTTGACAAACCAAAAGTGATAAAGAGTACTTTTACAAACTCTTTTGTTCTCGTCGTTATACACATGCTTAGCTAGTGCTCATGTTTTTAGCATAACTTATAAATAACCACATCCATGATAACAACTAAACATCATATTAACTCATGGCAATACATAACCAGCTAGCAAGTTATAATAAGATATCTCTGATGACCCACAAGTATAGGGGATCTATCGTAGTCCTTTCGGTAAGTAAGAGTGTCGAACCCAGCGAGGAGCAGAAGGAAATGACAAGCGGTTTTCACCAAGGTATTCTCTGCAAGCACTGAAATTATCGGTAACAGATAGTTGTGTGATAAGATAATTCATAACAGATAGCAAGTAACAAATGTAGCAAAGGTGCAGCAAGGTGGCCCAATCCTTTTTATAGCAAAGGACAAGCCTGGGCAAACTTTTATATAAAGCAAAGCGCTCCCGAGGACACATGGGAATTTCTGTCAAGCTAGTTTTCATCATGCTCATATGATTCGCGTTCGTTACTTTGATAATTTGATATGTGGGTGGACCGGTGCTTGGGTGCTGCCCTTACTTGGACAAGCCTCCCACTTATGATTAACCTCTCTCGCAAGCATCCGCAACTACGAAAAAGGAATTAAGATAAATCTAACCATAGCATGAAACATATGGATCCAAATCAGCCCCTTACGAAGCAACGCATAAACTAGGGTTTAAGCTTCTGTCACTCTAGCAACCCATCATCTACTTATTACTTCCCAATGCCTTCCCCTAGGCCCAAATAATGGTGAAGTGTCATGTAGTCGACGTTCACATAACACCACTAGAGGAGAGACAACATACATCTCATCAAAATATCGAACGAATACCAAATTCACATGATTACTTATAACAAGACTTATCCCATGTCCTCAGGAACAAACGTAACTACTCACAAAGCATATTCATGTTCATAATCAGAGGAGTATTAATTATCATTAAGGATCTCAACCTATGATCTTCCACCAAGCAAACCAACTAGCATCAACTACAAGGAGTAATCAACACTACTAGCAACCCACAGGTACCAATCTGAGGTTTTGAGACAAAGATCGGATACAAGAGATGAACTAGGGTTTGGAGAGGAGATGGTGCTGGTGAAGATGTTGATGGAGATTGACCCCCTCTCGATGAGAGGATCGTTGGTGATGACGATGGCTTCGATTTCCCCCTCCGGGAGGGAAGTTTCCCCGGCAGAACAGCTCCGTCGGAGCCCTAGATTGCTTCTGCCCAGGTTCCGCCTCGAGACGGCGGCGCTTCGTCCTGAAAGCTCTCTTATGATTTTTTCCAGGTCAAAACCCTCCATATAGCAGAAGATGGGCACCGGAGGCCTGCCAGGGGGCCCACAAGCCACAGGGGCGCGCCCCCCTGGCTTGTGACCTCCTGGTGGGTCCCCTCTGGTATTTATTTCGCCCAATATTTTTTATATATTCCAAAATAATTCTCCGTAACTTTTCAAGACTTTTGGAGTTGTGCAGAATAGGTCTCTCATATTTGCTCCTTTTCCAGTCCAGAATTCCAGCTGCCGGCATTCTCCCTCTTCATGTAAACCTTATAAAATAAGAGAGAAAAGGCATAAGTATTGTACCATAATGTGTAATAAGAGCCCATAATGCAATAAATATCAATATAAAAGCATGATGCAAAATGGACGTATCAATCTCACATGCCAACAATTTATCAAAACAATCATGATATAATATGGTGACGTGGTATTTCGCTAGCCCTTTCTGAGATCACAAAACATAAATGCAGAGCACCTCCGAGGTTCAAGCTACGACTAAACATTATAATTTGGAGTAGAAAAGATCCAGTCATGCTCAGATCCAACATTAACTAGACTCAATGCATAAGAATGACAATAGTGCTCTCTGGTCTGGTGCTTTTAGTAAGAGGGTTATGAGTCATCATAAAAATAAATAGATAGGCCTTTCGCAGAGGGAAGCATTGATTCGCAGAGGTGCCAGAGCTCAAGTTTTAAAACAGATTGAAATATAGTTTTTGGGGTGGTGCATTTTTTGTCAACGTTACGACAAAGGTTTTCAATATCTTCCATGCTAAACTCATTATTGGCGGTTCCCAAATAGAATAGTAAAGTTTACTCCTATCCACCATCCATACACAAACCATGGCTGACCGAATCCACGGATGCCTGCCAACATATCAACTGTCCCAAGGAGTTTTGTTTAATTAATTTTGATTATACAGGACATGGCATCCTTTTTATGAGCCGCTCTCGTGCAATGACGGCGAATAAACGACCGTCTTGAGAATAACTCCCTTAGCATGGAAGATATCGACCACCTCGTCGCTCCATGAGCGAGATGAGTGCACAAAATGGATATTTATTTGAATATTTAGAGATGGCACATGCAAATTTACTTGGAATGGCAGGGTAATACCGCATATAGGTAGGTATGGTGGACTCATGTGGAATAACTTGGTTTAAAGGTTTTGGATGCACAAGCAGAATTCCCGCTTAGTACAGGCGAAGGCTAGCAATAGGTTGGGAAGCGACCAGCTAGAGAGTGAAAACGGTCATAGGTATGCATTATGAATAATTAACATTGGACATAGCATGAGTAGGATATGAACACTTTGAATTTAAACATCATGAAGGTTGCATTGGTTTTGAATCAACTACATGTTTGCACATGGGCCAAGTCAAGCCGCTTGAATTTCTTAGAGGGAAATACCATACTACCATACCACATCATTACCATTTTAATGCACGTTGGCCTATAAGATAAATCATTATTCACTACTAGCTATTTAAGCATGGCATGAGAAGCTATAATCTCTAATTGTCATCATGAACATGTTCACTCATAATATACTGAATCAAGATCGAATGAGCTAAACATATTTACAAAAACGGAAAACAAGAAGAGTTCATACCAGCTTCCTTTGCCACGATCACTTCGTCAAATATCGTCATTATTGCCTTTCACTTGCATGACCGAATGATGTGATAATAATAATAGTGCAAGAATACCGTGGACTAAGCTGGAATCTGCAGGGCAGTTTTAGACAAAGGAGAAGACAGGGTAATATTGGCTCTCTGTTAGATCAACAATAAAGCATATAAGAGCCACTCAACATTTTCATGGTGGTCCTCTCCTTTCAAAGACTCAATAAAAAGAAAAGAAATTCAGAGAAACACATTGAATATTTTTGGAGTTTTTGTTTTTCTCAAACAAGAAAATAAATTAAGGGAAAAATAAAACTAGAAAAAATATTTACACGGGAAAGCTCCCAACATGCAAAGGAAATCTTTTTGGGTTTTATTTTTAGTACTAAAGATAATTAAACGGGGAAAGAAAACTAAAAAGAAGCGAGAAGTATAATTTTAATGAAGTGTGTGAACATGAATGTAATGTCGGTGAGAAATACGTATGACGTGGCTTGAGACTGCGTCGGTATTTCCCCAAAGAGGAAGGGATGATGCGGCACAGCGACGGTAAGTATTTCGCTCAGTTATGAAACCAAGGTTATCGAACCAGTAGGAGGATCACCACCACCCAATAAGCAGCACCTGCACACAAACAACAAATACTTGCAACCCGACGCGAAAGAGAGGTTGTCAATCTCTCTACGGTAAAAAGAAAGATTAGGTAGTGATAGATAGGAGAGATAGATCTCTCAAGAACACAAAATAGAAAGAGCAAATAAAATATGCAGCAATATATTTTTCGGTTTTTGGTTTTGTAGACCTCAAAACAAAGATTGCAAAAAGGTAGATCTGAAAGCAATATGTTGGAAAAGTAGACCCGGGGGCCGTAGGGTTCACTAGTGGCTTCTCTCATGAGTGTAGCGCACGGTGGGTGAACAAATTACTGTTGGGCAATTGATAGAAAATCGAATAGTCATGACGATATCCAAGGCGTTGATCATTATATAGGCATCACGTCCAAGATAGGTAGACCGACTCCTGCCTGCATCTACCTCTAATACTCCACACATCGACCGCTATCCAGCATGCATCTAGTGTATTAAGTTCATGGAAAAATGGAGTAATGCAATAAGAACGATGACATGATGTAGACAAGATCTATTCATGTAGGAATAGACCCCATCTTGTTATCCTTAATAGCAACAATACATGCTTGTCTTGCTGCCCCTTCTGTCACTGGGAAAGAACACCGCAAGATCGAACCCATCACAAAGCACCTCTTCCCATGGCAAGAAAAATCAATCTAGTTGGCCTAACTAAACCAAAGATTCGAAGAAGAAATACGAGGCTATAAGTAATCAAGCATATAAGAGATCAAAGAAGACTCAAATAATATTCATGGATAGAAACTGATCATGAACTCAAAACTCATCGGATCCCAACAAACACACCGCAAAAGTTTACATCAGATAGATCTCCAAGAGACCATTGTATTGAGAATCATAAGAGAGAGAGAGAGAGGAAGCCATCTAGCTACTGCCTACGGACCCGTAGGTCTATGGTGGACTACTCACGCATCATCGGAGAGGCACCTATGAGGAAGATGAACCCCTCCGTGATGGTGTTTAGATTGGATCTCGAGGTTCTGGAACTTGCGGCGGCTCGAATTGTGTTTTGTCGACTCCCCTAGGGTTTTTGGAATATTTGGGAATTTATAGGCATCAGAGATGGTGGAGAGGGGCCCCGAGGAGGGCACAACCCATCAGGGCGCGCCGGGGCCCCCCTGGCACGCCCTGGTGGGTTGTGGTCTCCTCGGCCCACTTCTCCATTACTTCTTTGGCCCACTGGGTGTCTTCTGGTCCAGAAAAAATCTCCAAAAAGTTTCGTCACGATTGGACTCCGTTTGATATTGATTTTCTACGAAGTAAAAAACAAGCAAAAACAGCAACTGGCACTTTGGCACTATGTCAATAAGTTAGTCCCAAAAAATGATATAAAGTTGTTATAAAATGATTGTAAAACATCCAAGAATGATAATATAACAACATGTAACAAGCAAAAATTATAGATACGTTGGAGACGTATCAGCATCCCCAAGCTTAATTCCTACTCGTCCCCGAGTAGGTAAATGCTAAAAACAGAATTTTTGATGTGGAATGCTGCCTAACATGGTCATCATATTCTTTTCTTTTGTACAACATGGACATTTGGACTTGTAAGTGATTCAAAGCAATAGTCTAGTTTTAACATAATGACTTCAATACTCAAGCATGTCAACAAGCAACCATGTCTTTCAAAAAATATCAACACTAAAGAAAGTTATCCCTAGCCCATCATGCTCAGTCATTGATCCATTCATGAAACACACTCAAATATTAACTATGCCCAATGCTCTAGTACGATCATAGTGCCCCCTAGTTGGTGCTTATAAGAGAATATGGAGACTCAAAGTAAAAATAAAAATTGCATAAAGTAAATAGATAGGCCCTTCGCAGAGGGAAGTAGGGATTTGTAGAGGTGCCAGAGCTCAAGGTTTAAATCGAGAGAGAAAAATATTTTGGGTGGCATGCTTTTCCTGTCAACGAAAACGACAAAGTAGCTCACAATACTTCCCATGCTAGATATATCATAGGCGGTTGCCAAACAGAAAATAAAGTTTATTCCTTTTTCCACCAAACTTTCACTTTCCATGAAGGGCCGTATCCATGGTTGCCTTCCATACCAACACTTTCCAAGGAATTTATTATTTGACAACATAAACTATTTTTTTTTCTTTTTCATTTCAGGAATGGGCATCCCTATTACCACCGCGCTCTCGTGCAATGACAAGTGAATAAACACTCATCTTGAGAATAACACATCTAGCATGGAAAAATATTGGACACTCCCCACCGTTTCATGAGCGGTATGAGCACACAAAAGAGAAAATTTATTTTGAAAATTTACAGATGGCACATACAAATTTTCTAGGAACAACATGGAAATACCGCATATAGGTAGGTATAGTGGACTCATAAGGCAAAACTTGGTTTAAGGATTTTGGATGCACAAGTAGTATTTCTACTTAGTACAAATGGAGGCTAGCAAATAGATTGGGAAGCAACCAAACTAAGAAACGAAAATTCACATAAGTGAGCATTGAACATAACTAACACCGAATAATGCACCATAAGTAGGATCTAACTTCATTGCATAACTATTGACTTTCGTGCATGCATAGGGAATCACAAACCTTAACACCAATATTCCTACTAAGCATAATTACTCATTAGCATGACTCACATATTACTATCATCATGTCTCAAAATTATTATGAAGAATCAAGTTTTATTTGTCCAATGATCTTCATGAAAGTTTTTATTATATCCTCCTTGGATATCTATCACTTTGGGACTAGTTTCATATATTGCCATTGCTTTTTGACAAGCTCAACCAAATTTAAGTGAAGCACATGAGCATAGAGATTTCATCTCTCAAAATAGTATAAGTGAAGCATGAGAGGATTTCTTCAAAATTTACCTACTCTCAAATTAATCTAAGTGAAGCATGAGAGTATTTCTACAAAAATTTCCAAGCACACCGTGCTCAAAAAGATATAAGTGAAGCACTAGAGCAATTCTATAGCTCAAAAAATTTAAGTGAAGCACATAGAGCAATTCTAACAAATCATAGCATGATTTTGGCTCTCTCAAATAGGTGTGTACAGCAAGGATACAAGTGACAAACTAACAAACAAAGCAAGCAAAGATACAAGACGCTCCAAGCAAAACTCATGATATGTGACGCATAAAAATATAGCTCCAAGTAAAATACCGATGGTCGTCAGAAGAAAGAGGGGATGCCACCCGGGGGCATCCCCAAGCTTAGTTGCTTGTTTCTCTTTGGATATATCTTGGGGGTGCGGTAGCATCCCCAAGCTTAGGCTTTTGTCACTCCTTATTCCTTCATCCATCGTGATCTCACCCAAAACTTGAAAACTTCAATCACACAAAACTCAACAAAATCTTCGTGAGATCCGTTAGTATAATAATGCAAATCACTACTTTAGGTACTGTTGCAAACCCATTCATATTTTATTATTGCATTATACCTACTGTATTTTAACTTTACCATGGCTCATACCCTTCAATATAACCCATATATTCATCAAAACAAGCACACAGTGCAACGAAAACAGAATCTGTCTTTAACAGAACAGTCTGTAGTAATCTGTACTCTAACCATACTTCTGTAACTCTAAAAATTCTGAAAAATTAGGACAACATAAGGAATTTGTATAGCAACACTGTGTTAAATTTCAGCTCAAGATCACGTTCCAGCAAGAAATGAAAATTTATATACTGGACGCAAAGTTTATATTTCAGATTCAACATCGCTTCTACTCATCCTATGAATCATCCTAAAGGCTTTACTTGGCACAAACACTAAATAAACCATAAAAACACAATCATAACAGAGCCATAATTGTGTCAACACTCAAAAACAGAAAGGAAAAAGCAAAAATTTATTTATTCATTGGGTTTCCTCCCAACAAGCGCTATCGTTTCACGCCCCTAGCTAGGCATAACGCATAGATTCAAGTATTGTCATCTTTGGTTTTGGCCACTTTTGTGAGGGCCTTCTCGAATCCGGGGGGCTCTTTCCGCTTCTCCAAATTTTCAGGAGAAGAAACCATCTTAAGATCCAAAATATCCAAACGCTTATTGCAAAGGGTAATCAAAGTATTCAAGCGATTGAGGTTCCCACTAATATGTTTGAGGAGTTCGTGATATTTTTGTAACTCGACTAAGTTCTTATGTAAGTCACCCAATTTGTCAAGAATTTGAACTCCCTCTTGTGAAAAAGCAAGCCCCTTTTTTGGTGGAGGAACCCCCAAAATCCCTTCCAAAACTTCATAAGCGGCGTTTGCATCAAGTTCAATAAAATTCCCCTTTGAGACGAAATCCAAAAGCTCTCTATGATGCAAAGCCAATCCAATGTAAAAATTTCTAAGCAAAACTTTTGCGTCTCCTTTTAGATTGGAAATACGATAGGATTCCATTAGCCTATACCAAGCATCTTTCAAATTTTCCCCTTGTTTTTGTTTGAAGTATAGAACTTCAAAATCTGGTGACAAAGGGGGAGTAGTAACGCTAGTCATAGCAACAAGCAAGAGTTCCAACGAGAAAAAGGGCAAACAAAAAAGAGGGAGAATAAAATGGCAAATTGGTGAAGTGGGGGAGAGGAAAATGAGAGGCAAATGGCAAATAATGTAATTGCAAGGAGATGAGATTTGTAATTAGGAACCTGGTAGATGATGATGGAGTCCCCTCGGCGCCTACGATAGGCATGTAGAAGAGACCGCTTCCTCCCCGTCAACGGCGCCAGAAATTCCTTTGACGTGGCTTGAGACTGCGTCGGTATTTCCCCAAAGAGGAAGGGATGATGCAACACAGCGACGGTAAGTATTTCCCTCAGTTTTGAAACCAAGGTTATTGAACCAGTAGGAGGATCACCACCACCCAATAAGCATCACCTGCACACAAGCAACAAATACTTGCAACCCGACGCGAAAGAGAGGTTGTCAATCTCTCTACGGTAAAAAGATAGATTAGGTAGTGATAGATAGGAGAGATAGATCTCTCAAGAACACAAAATAGAAAGAGCAAATAAAATATGCAGCAATATATTTTTGGGTTTTTGGTTTTGTAGATATGAAAACAAAATTGCAAAAAGGTAGATCTGAAAGCAATATGTTGGAAAAGTAGACCCGGGGGCCGTAGGGTTCACTAGTGGCTTCTCTCATTAGTATAGCGCACGGTGGGTGAACAAATTACTGTTGGGCAATTGATAGAAAATCGAATAGTCATGACGATATCCAAGGCGATGATCATTATATAGGCATCACGTCCAAGATAGGTAGACCGAATCCTGCCTGCATCTACCTCTAATACTCCACACATCGAGCGCTATCCAACATGCATCTAGTGTATTCAGTTCATGGAAAAATGGAGTAATGCAATAAGAACGATGACATGATGTAGACAAGATCTATTCATGTAGTAATAGACCCCATCTTGTTATCCTTAAAAGCAACGATATATGTGTGTCTTGCTGCCCCTTCTGTCACTAGGAAAGAACACCGCAAGATCGAACCCATCACAAAGCACCTCTTCCCATGGCAAGAAAAATCGATCTAGTTGGCCTAACTAAACCAAAGATTCGAAGAAGAAATACGAGGCTATAAGTAATCATGCATATAAGAGATCAAAGAAGACTCAAATAATATTCATGGATAGAAACTGATCATGAACTCAAAATTCATCGGATCCCAACAAACACACCACAAAAGTTTACATCAAATAGATCTCCAAGAGACCATTGTATTGAGAATCATAAGAGAGAGAGAGGAAGCCATCTAGCTACTGCCTACGGACCCGTAGGTCTATGGTGGACTACTCATGCATCATCGGAGAGGCACCTATGAGGAAGATGAACCCCTTCGTGATGGTGTTTAGATTGGATCTCGAGGTTCTGGAACTTGCGGCGGCTGGAATTGTGTTTCGTCGACTCCCCTAGGGTTTTTGGAATATTTGGGAATTTATAGGCATCAGAGGCAGTGGGGAGGGGCCCCGAGGAGGGCACAACCCATCAGGGCGCGCCGGGGCCCCCCTGGCGCGCCCTGGTGGGTTGTGGTCTCCTCGGCCCACTTCTCTGGTACTTCTTTGGTCCACTGGGTGTCTTCTGGTCCATAAAAAAATCTCCAAAATGTTTCGTCACGATTGGACTCCGTTTGATATTGATTTTCTGCGAAGTAAAAAACAAGCAAAAACAACAACTGGCACTTTGGCACTATCTCAATAGGTTAGTCCCAAAAAATGATATAAAGTTCTTATAAAATGATTGTAAAACATCCAAGAATGATAATATAACAGCATGGAACAAGCAAAAAATATAGATACATTGGAGACTTATCAACGTACTCCTCCAAGCTTAGGCGTTTGCCTAGCTTGGTGATCACCACTGATAATAACCATCAGGTCCGGAAAAGTGTTCCTGCGGGGGCACCTGAGCATCCCATGCCTAGACCTTGGCCTCCGCAGTAGCCAGGTCCTTCTGGCAAGCAATTATATCTTCTGGCATTATTCAGTATCCGTTCCTGGCATGATAATTAAACAAAGAGGGTGCAGGCAAGGGAATAATATCAAGTTTTCTTGCTAAATACTAAGCTGTAACGAATATGTTGCAGTGGTCTAGGTTCCTCAATAAATTGGTGTTCCATCATGGACTGGTGATCAAGATAAACCTTAGGCAGCAAGTAATCAGTAGGGCGTATATCAACTTCAAAACACTTCGCCAAGCGCGTGGCATAAATACCACCATGAACCTTGCCTTTAGTCCGGTTAAGATTTAATCGGCGCGCGACAATCGCTCCTAAGTTGTAAGTATTATCACCATAAAGTGTGCGGCGCAAAATAGCCAGGGTGGGGGCACTGAGACCACCACCCTATTCCATGGCAGTAATGCATTTTCCTATAAAAAGAGAAAAGTAGTGCACAGACGGAAATTGGCTCTAGCGTTTGAAACGCCCCTAGTTTCTCCCACAGTTAAGCTGAGGAGGGAGTCCTCAAACTCCTCAGGCTTAGGCTCTCGCATCCCCCCGTCAGAGGGAAGCAAACATATTTCACAAAATTCATGTAGAGACAATTCATAGTTTGTGGCATAAAGGTCAAAACGTACTGTGGGAGCACCGGGCGTATTTGTGAAGTGAAATTTTTCACGAAGGAATTAGTAAGGAGATAATATTAGTCACACTCATCTGCGAGTAAGTCGGTAAGCCCGGCATTTGCAATGAATTGCATGAATTCTTCATAAACCGCTTCATTCATAAAGGGCGTATGTGGCCATTCACAGGGCCTAACCTCCGTGTTGCGAACAATGTTGATGTCGCAGTCCTGAGTTCTCCTAGCAACTCCCTTGGGGCTCCGGCTTGAAGAACCTTTCCTTAAGAAATTCATTTTCCTAAGCACAAAATTTCTGAAATTTTTGAGCCATAAATTCATGTCAATAAAACTTTGCAAGATTGATAGCAACTACTCATAATGATGCCTAGAGGCCATATCAAGCATTCATACTACTTGGAACTCAAAGAATTCAACATGCAAGCTCATTTTCTGTAGCACCAAGTGCAACACATTATGCTAAATATAAACCACTAAAACAAAAACTAATTGCAGGAGTGGAGGAGTCACATACCAAGGAGCAATTCCTCGAAACAGTTTCGGAAATGGAGTTCCAAGCAAAGAGATCAAAAATTTCAGTTTCTAGGGGAAGAGCACGGGAGAGAGAGAGAGAGCTAGGGAATTTTTTCTGGAGGTAGGAGAAGGAGTGGGCTGAAGGGATAAGGCAGGGGGCCCTATGGGCCCCACAAGCCATCATGGCACGGCCTAGGGGGGGCCGCGCCCTGTTGGCTTGTGGCCCACAGGTGCACTCCCCTGCTGCAATTTTTATACCAAAAATTCTTATATACTCCAGAAAAATTCATGTTAAAATTTTGTGGCAATCTGAGACTTTTTATTTTTGGTCATTTTTCTATGCACGGAAAAAACCGAAAAACAGAAAATCAAGATAATTTATTTTGTAAAAACTAAAAATAACAGAGGATAAACTTTTGATACAAAGAGTTGTGAGTAAAATTCATCAATCACATGCCTTCCGAAAAGGATCCATTAATAAGGTTGATCAAGTCTTATTAACAACCGTTTCCGATTAACATGCAACCGAAGAATTTTTGTATATCACTAGGTTACCTCAATGGGGATTTGCATCTCCCCAACAATAAGATTATAATATTTCTTCTTGACAGTAAGTATAGGGATTGCAAAACTTCAAATAATAACCGTGGGAGTAGGCTCAATGACATTAATATTATTAACCAAAGTTTGCTTCTTCGGGAAATGCATGGTATGTTGCTTGCCATTGACATGAAAGGTAACCTTGCTTTTATTGCAATCAATAACAACCCCTGCAGTATTTAAAAAGGGTCTACCAAGGATGATCGACATATTGTCGTCCTCGGGCATATGAAGAATAACAAAGCCTGTCAAGATAGTAACATTTGCAACCACAACAGGAACGTCCTCGCAAATCCCAACAAGTAAAGCAGTGGATTTATCAGCCATTTGCAAAGATATCTTAGTAGGTGTAAGCTTACTCAAATCAAGTCTTCTATAAAGGGAGAAAGGCATAACACTAACACCGGCCCCTAAATCACATAAAGTAGTTTTAACATAATTTCTTTTAATAGAGCAAGGTATTGTGGGTATACCAGGATCTCCTAGCTTCTTAGGTTTTCCTCCATCAAAAGAATAATTGGCAAGCATAGTAGCAATTTCAGTTTCAGGTATTTTTCTTTTGTTGGTAATAATATCTTTCATATATTTAGCATACGGGGGCATTTTTAGTATATCGGTCAAACGAGTACGCAAAAAGACAGGTCTAATCATTTCAGCAAAGCGCTCAAAATCTTCATCGTCCCTACTTTTAGAAGGCTTACGAGGGAATGACATGGGTTTTGAACCCATGGCTCTCTTTCCCTTCCATGTTTTCTAGCAAAAAGTCTCTCTTATCATAACGTTTATTTTTAGGAGGTGGGTTATCAAGATCCTCGGCAGGTTCTATCTCTACATCGTTATCATGTTCTTTATTACTATCTGGTGGAGCATCTTCATGCACATTATTATTTTCATGTTCCTTTTCATTATCACTAGGTGCATGTTCATTACCAGACTGGGTCTCAGCATCAGAAATAGAAACATCATTATGGTTCTCAGTGGGTGTTTCTATAACAGGTTCACTAGGAGCATGCAAGTTCCTATCATTTTTCTTCTTCTTTTTCTTATTAGAGGAACTAGGTGCATCAACATTAATTTTCTGAGAATCTTGTTCTATTCTTTTAGGATGACCTTCCGGATAGAGAGGTTCTTGGGTCATACGACCTCCCCTAGTCATTACTCTAACAGCATGATCATTCATATTATTATTTACTTCAGCAAGCAAATCATTTTGTGACTTAGCAACTTGGTCTAGTTGAGTGTGAACCATAGAAGCATGTTTAACTAGACCTTTGACATCATTCGCAATTCTAAACATCAAGTCACTTAAGTGGTCTATCATTATGGCATTACGTCTCAATTGATCCGTAACATAGTTATTGAAGTGTTCTTGCTTAACAACATAATTGTCAAATTCATACATGCATTGTTCAGGAGTCTTAGTGTAAGGTATATCATTTTCACTAAAGGAACGGAGAGAGTTTAACTCTACTACCTGTGTCGGGGTATCAAGTCCATGTATTTCTTCAATAGGTGGTAGTTTCTTGATATCCTCAATTTTAATAACTTTCTCCTTCATAGATCTTTTTTTGCTTCTTGCATATCTTCAGGGTTGAGGAATAGAATACCTCTTTTCTGTTGAATAGGTTCCGGAGGTGGTTCCGAAAGCGTCCAATCATCAGCATTTTGCAATATGTTATTCAATAGTTCTTTAGCTTGACCGACAGTTCTTTCCCTGAAAACACAACCAGCACAACTATCTAGGAAGTCCCTAGAAGCATCGGTTAGTCCATTATAAAAGATATCAAGAATTTCATTTTTCTTAAGAGGACAATCAGGCAAAGCTCTAAGTAACTGGAGAAGCCTCCCCCAAGCTTGAGGGAGATTCTCTTCTTCAATTTGCATAAAGTTAAATATTTCCTGTAAGGCAGCTTGTTTATTATGAGCAGGAAAATATTTTTCAGAAAAGTAATGAAGCATATCCTGGGGACTACGCATACAAACAGGGGCAAGAGAAAGAAACCATTCCTTGGCCTCGCCTTTTAGCGAGAAAGGAAAAATCTTAAGGATATAATAATAGCGTATCTTTTCATCAGTTGTAAACCGAGCAGCAATATCATTCAGTTTCATAAGGTGTTCGAAAACAGTTTCATTTTCATAACCATGGAAGGGATCAGACTCTACTATAGGAATTAACTCAGGGTCCATAGAGAACTCATAATCCTTATCAGTAACAAATATAGGAGAAGTAGCAAATTTAGGATCATATTTCATTTTCTCCATCATAGATTTTTCTTTTAGTTTCCATAGCAGTTTCTTCAAGTCATCTCTATTTTCACAAGCAAAGAAATCCCTAGCTGTTTCCTTATCCATGACATAACCTTCTGTTACATAAGGCGATTCATGTCTATTAGGAGAGCAAGGTGTAACAGGTGATTCAAAGTCCTCATCAGTTTCAGTATTTTCAAGTTCCCTAGCTTTAGCAATATGAGCATCAAGTAATTCATTTTCAACATGTGTAGCAATAGAATCATCATTAATTTCAGAGGTAGCATCATCAAGTTCATGTGACATATCAGGACGATCAACAGGCGGTGGTGTAACAAGCTGATTCAAAACAGTAGGTGAATCAAAAGCAGAGCTAGATGGCAGTTCCTTACCTCCTCTCATGTGAGAGGGGACGATCTTAGTTCGATTATCTTTCAGATTCTTCATAGTGGCAATTGGATATCCTCAAGTTAACACAGTAAATAGAGCTATGCTCCCCGTCAACGGCGCCAGAAAAAGGTCTTGATAACCCACAAGTATAGGGGATCGCGACAGTCTTCATGGGTAGTATTTCACTCTAATTTATTGATTCGACACAAGGGGAGCCAAAGAATATTTATTGGCCTTGAAAGTTGAGTTGTCAATTCAACCACACCTGGGATATCTCTCTACGGCAAAGGTTTAGTAGCACGTCAAAAAGTAGTAGCAAAAGTAACAGCAATAGTGACAGCATCAATTTTGTAACAGTTGTGACAGTAGCAATAGCAATAGTAACTTAGCAAGATTCAGTATATGTAAAGCGTAGGCACATGGACCGGTGATGGATAATGATTTAGATGACATCAATCATGTAATAGTTACACAGTAGGGTGACACAGAACTACCTCCAATTCATCAATATAATGTAGGCATGTATTCCATATATAGTCATACGTGCTTGCGATAAGAACTTGCATGACATCTTTTGTCCTACCCTCCCATGGCAGCGGGGTCCTATTGGAAACTAAGGGATATTAAGGCCTCCTTTTAATAGAGAACCGGAACAAAGCATTAACACATGGTGAATACATGAACTCCTCAAACTAAGGCAATCACCGGAAAGAATCCCAATTATTGTCACCTTGGGGTATGCGGATCAAGACACGTAATAGGTGCATACAACTTGCAAGATAGGATCCAAACCAATCTTATATTTAGAGGTAATATAATATGTTCAGATCTGAAATCATGGCACTCCGGCCCTAGTGACAAGCACTAAGCATAGCAAAGTCATAGCAACATCAATCTCAGAACATAGTGGATACTAGGGATCAAGCCCTATCAAACTTAACTCGACTACATGATCAATCACATCCAATCCCACCACAATCCAGCAAACCTACAAAGGAATTACTCACTCCCGGTGATGAGCATCATGGCAGTGTTGATGAAGAAGGGTTGGTGATGATGACGGCGACGATTTCCCCTCTCCGCAGCCCCAAGCGAACTCCAGATCAGCCCTCCCGAGGAAGAACAGGAGGTGGCGGCGGCTCCATCTCGTGAAACGCGATGAAAACTTCTCTCTTATTTTTTTCTATGGAGATGCGATTTTATAGGACTGGAATCAGGGTCAGAGGAGCCTCGTGGGCCCCAGCACACAATAGGGCGTGCCCTGTTGGCTTGTGGCCCACGGGTGGCCTCCCTCCGACAGGTCTTCGCTCCATAATTCATTATAGATCCCAGAAAAAATCCATAAAAAGTTTCGTCCAATTCCGAGAACTTTTATTTCTGCACAAAAATAACTCCAAGGTAGTTCTGCTGAAAACAGCGTCAGTCCGGGTTAGTTCCATTCAAATCATGCAAATGAGAGGTCAAAACTAGAGCAAAAGTGTTTGGAAAAGTAGATACGTTGGAGACGTATCAGTGGGCTGGGCCTCGCATTGTTTGACTTAGGCCCACCACACGAGTAACCAGGGTTGCTTTTCTTTTTCCTTTTTCTTTTTTTTGTTTCTTTTATTTTTTTTCTGTTTTGCATTTACTTTCAAACCAATTGACTTCTGAAAAATATGGGGCTAGGCCCATTATTCATATTGTGAATTTAGGCACTGCCACAAATTGTTTGGGGGCATTTGGAATTTTCATAATGCAAAAGGCTTTTAATTATTGTTTTGGCCTGTGTTTTATTTGTTTTAGGGCATTGAAATACCTTGCAAAATGTTGGTTTCTTCATGGCAATTATCTGGTGAATATTTGCAACCCAACAATGATTTTAGTTTTCATGTTTGCCAAATTATTTAATCCACTTATTATTTGAATTTGAATTTAAATGGAATTTGAAATGAGATATGATTTCAAAGAGGATCAAGCACTGTTTAGCAAAATGTTACAACTCTCCCCCTCAAAAAGAAATTCTCGTCCCGAGAATTAAGAGGTAGAAGGGAGAAGATCGGGGTATTCTGCCTGAAGGTTATCCTCGCGTTCCCAAGTGGCTTCATCTTCAGTATGATTTGACCACTGTACTTTGAAGAACTTGGTAACCTTTTGACGGGTTCGAACTTCAACTTCTTCAAGAATGGAGATCATATGCTCTTTGTAAGTGATATCATCTTGCACCTCGATCAATTCAGGATCCACTTCACAGTGCGGGTCCTTGAAGCAACAACGAAGTTGCGACACATGGAAAACATCGTGGACATGGGAGAATTTCGGTGGCAGCTCCAATTTGTAAGCCACATATCCACGTCTTTCGAGAATGCGAAAAGGACCAATGTAGCGAGGAGCTAGCTTGCCCTTCACACCAAATCGATGGGTACGTCTCATAGGAGTGACACGCAGATAAGCTTGATAACCAGGGTTATAGGTTGAATCCCAGTGTTTACGGTCATAGTTGCTCTTCTAACGGGACTGGGCTGCCTTGAGATTATCCCGAACAATGCAGACTTGCTCTTCAGCTTGTTGGATAATATCCGGACTGATGAGTGGTCGTTCCCCAGTTTCTGACCAATTCTAAGGGGTCCGACACTTACGTCCATATAATACCTCAAAGGGGGCCATCTTCAAGCTAGCTTGATAGCTATTGTTATAAGGGAATTCAGCATACGGGAGAGATTCTTCCCACTTCTAGTCAAAGGAGATGACACAAGCACGCAACATATCTTCAAGCACTTGGTTAACTGGTTCAACATGACCTTGGGACTAGGGGTGTTAAGCAGTGTTGGGTTCTACCGTAGATGCATCGCATGCAAATTAAAATTTTCCTACGCATAGAACAACCAAGAACATGCTACGGAGATGGATCACAGATCGTTACCACTAGACGCGGAGTGCCGTGCAGCGGAACTAGAGTTGGGGCAGCGCGTTCGCGAGGTCCATATCCTCCTCGTCCGATCTCCCTCGAACAGCTGGTTCGATCTCTCTCAAACTGCTGGTCGCCGGATCCCACATACAGTTTCACCGGAGCGGCACAAGTGCACCGCCTCTAATGGTATCTGCACGTGCAGGAGGAACACCGTGCGGCGGAGTGCTAGGTCCGATCACACAGTTCGGCAGCGAGTGGAGGTGGCTAGTTGCAACACATGCAAAGCCCTAATGACGATGCTGAAGCGATCAACTTGATAAGTGTGCCGCACCTCCACTATATATAGGCATCTGTCGCAGGCTCAACTCTTGGGCCTCGCACGGATCCTAAAGCCCACGTGTTCCTTCCCTTAAGTGCGCGACGCCTTAGGTTCTCGTTCACTTGGTCGCGAGTCAGATCACATCCGGCTCGACTAGTCAGTAGCGGCCTCTAGCAAAGAGTGCCGACTCCAAGTGTCCGATGAAGATGGTTAGGCGAACCTGTACTTCATACTTTTGTTCCCTTTGCCACACGATTTATGTTCTCGGGCTCAAGGCGAGTCTGTCATCCTTGTGTTAGCCCGACCTCTTTCTCGTTCCAGTGATGCTGACCACAAATCAGATTATCTCATAATTCTTGTCGCATTGCCATGCTTATCTTGGTCGGATCACACGAGGGGCCCAGAGTATATCTCTCCTGATCGGAGGGGCAAATCCCATCTTGCTCGACCATGTCTCGCAACATGGATCTGGACAAGCCCGAAACCTACCTTTATAACTACCCAGTTACGGAGTAGCGTTTGGTCAGCCCAAAGCAGGTCTATCACCACCCCGAGTACATGTGCCAGCTCAGGTCTTAGGACATAGAACGTATGCTGTACTAGAGACTCCCAGATGACATATCGCTGCGTCTCATAGTTGGGTCTGTCCAACTCAGACCTTATCTCAACTCGGATCCGACTACGTCGAATCCGACCAGATCTTTCTGAGTCCATATTATCCGGCTAGCATCCAATGCTACATGGTCAGTGAGACCAGACCATCCACCGTGTCATATGCTAGTCTAACTGGCTACGCGTCCACACAGCCCTTTCGACTAGGGACCATTTAGGACAGTCATCATACAATGCATAGTCTCACAAACAAGTCACGTACTTGTTAATACACATCATTGATAATATCCAAGGACTATCTTTATTCATAAACACATAGGAAATACCATCATACATGATTGCCTCTAGGGCATATCTCCAACAAGCAGTGCTCCAGGTTATATGAGTTCCCATAGCTACTTGGAAACTTTCCCAGAATTTCAAGGTCAAAATGCTGCCTCGGTCTGAACTGATCTCCTTTGGGATGCCGTGGAGTGACACAATTTTGGAGATATCCAAGTTTTCTAACTGACTATTAGTGATAGTTTCCTTGACTGGCAGAAAGTGTGCAACTTTGGAGAATTGGTCTATGACGACAAAAATAGCATCGTTGCCCTTTTGTGATTGGGGAAACCAGTGAAAAAATCCATCTGAACCTTATCCCACTTCCATTCAGGAATAGGTGGTGGTTGCATAAGTCTAGCAGGTTTCTGATGTTCTGCTTTGACGTGACGACAAACGTTGCATTCTTCAATGTAGCGAGCAATGTTTTGCTTCATCTTAGACCACCAATATTTCGGACGAATGTCTAGATACATCTTGGTACTCCCCGGGTGGATAGAGAGAGGGGTGTCATGTGCTTCTTTCATCAACTTCTCTGTCATAAGCTTGAATTGGGGTACCACAATGTGATCCTTGAAGTACAAGGTTCCATCTTCAGCAAGCGAGAAATCCCTAGATTTCTCCAAGTCAAGATCCCATTTCATCCGATCAACGTGAGTATCTTTGGCTTGCGCGGACTTGATAGCTTTCAGAAGAGTCGGTTCCAGGACAATGTTATTAAGAGAACCCCGTGGAACAATATGAAGATTCAACTTGCGAAGCTCTTCATGAAGATGGGGGTTAGCTTTCTGAACCATGTGGTTGTTGCAATAAGATTTACGGCTCAAAGCATCGGCCATGACATTAGCCTTGCCAGGGGTATAAGATATACCGAAGTCACAGTGTATAACTACTTCCATCCATCACCTCTGACGGAGATTCAGATCTGGTTGAGTAAACAGATACTTCAAACTTTGATGGTCGGTGTAGACCTCACAACGATTACCGATAAGGTAATGTCGCCATAATAACAGCGCATAGATAACCGCAGCAAGTTCGAGGTCATGAACTGGATAGTTCTCTTCACGAGGGCGCAACTTGTGTGAAGCATAAGCAATCACCCTGCGCTCTTGCATTAGGACACAGTCTAATCCTTGACGGGATACGTCACAATAGATGACAAAGTCCTTACGAAAATCTGGAGAAGCAAGTACTGGAGCAGATGTCAGCTTGTCCTTGAGTGCTTGGAAACTTTCCTAACATTTTTCTGTTCACTCATACTTAACGCCTTTGTGAAGCAGGTTAGTCAGGGGTTTGGCAATCTTGGAGAAGTTCTTGACAAAACGCCGGCAATAGCTGGAGTGTCCGAGGAAACTTCTGACTTGCATGACATTCTTCAGGGGAGTCCAATCGAGAATAGCTTGAACTCATTCAGGGTTGACCTCAATACCATCCTTGGAGATCACATGACCAAGGTAAGTCACTTCGGGTAACCAGAACTCACACTTGGAGTACTTGGCATATAGCTGATGTTCTCAAAGCTTTTCCAGTACAAGACACAAATGTTCAGCATGTTCTTCTTTATTCTTGGAATACACCAAGATATCATCCAGATAAAGCACGACAAACTTGTCGAGGTATTCCATGAAGATATAGTTCATCAGACGAGAGAATGTTGCTGGAGCATTGGTTAAGCCGAAAGACATGATGGTGTACTCGTAAGAACCATAGCGAGTAACGAATACAGTCTTTGGAACATCCTCTTCACGTACTAGGATCTAGTGGTAACCCAACCTCAAGTTGATTTTAGAAAATACCGAGGAACCAGCAAGTTGATCATACAGATCGTTGATCCGCGGAAGTGGATATTTGTTCTAAATGGTTGCTTGGTTGATGGGACGGTAGTATTGGACCAAACGATTCTTACCATCCTTCTTCTTGACAAAGAGAGAAGGTGCTCCCCAGGCAAAGGAACTTGGACGAATGAACCCTTGATGAAGTGAATTGTCGATTTCTTCCTTAAGTTCAAGGAGTTCATGAGGAGGCATCTTATAAGGTCGTTTGTCAATAGGGGTGGTGCCTGGTACTAAGTCAATGACAAACTCGACAGCCCTTATAGGGGGAATCCCTGAAAGTTCTTCTGGGAAGACATCTTGGAAGTCACGAACAACTGGAATGCCTTCAATCCCATCAAGATGTGATGCATTCAAAACGTTTAAGAGATGAATCTAGGCTTCATCATCCCGAACAAGATGAGCATTGTAACTTACTATTTCATTCGAAGGATGCAATAGATGGACTGTCTTTTGTGGCACAAACGATTGAAGCAGTATGAGTTTTCAACCAATCCATTCCCAGAATGAGGTCAATATTGGAAGACTTCAACATAATGGGAGAGACATGGAACTCCAAACCTTGAATTTCAATGGTGACGTTGTGGCTAACTATAGAGGTTCACTACTGCAGAATGGTCCAAAGACGACACATCAATCAGAGACCCTTCGACGAAACTGTGTGCGATGACCAAATGGCAAACGATATAGTTATAGCTCCGTCGCTAATGACGTGAACTGTGTGCGATGGCGGATCCATCAAATATGATCTAAATAATAGTTGCGTGTGTGATGTGTGGCAAATAGTTGGCCCAGATAAATTGTTTGGGATTGGATACTATAACGCAAATGGTTAGAAAAATACAAGTGTGCGCGATGTACGGCATACAGTTCACCCTGATAAACTGTTTGCTCCGATCCAACAGAACACGAACGATTGTCGAGATGATTACGTGTGCGATAGATGGCATACAGGTCACTCGGATGAACTGTTTGTGATGAGATAAAATAACATAAACGGTTACATAGATCAAGATGTGTGTGATAGACAGCATACAGGCCACTGGGATGAACCGTGTGCGATAAGCTAAAATAACACAAACGGTTGCTCGGATCAAGATGTGTGTAATGTACATCATGCACAGGCCACTCGGATATGTTGTGGGCAAACGGTTCCAGATAAAGAACTGCCAGGGATTGATGAAATCATCACCGACAGATTTGGTTGTTTATTCCGTATGTGATGTGATTTCACTACTACAGAATGGTCCAAACACGACACATCAATCAAAGACCCTTCGATGAAACTATTTGCGATCCATCAATCGCAAACGGTATAGTTCAAGCTCTGCCGCCAATGACGAAAACCATGCGAATGAAGAACGAGCAAATACCATCCAAAAAATAGTTGCGTGTGTGATGCGTTGCATATAGTTTGTTCTTATGAACTGTTTGTGATTATGGAAGATAACATAAACAGTTAAGAAACTATATATGTGTGCGTAGTGCGGCATACAGTTCACTCGGACAAACTGTTTGCGCTGATCCAGCAGAACACAAACGAGTTAGACTAAGAAGGCGTGTGTGATACCTGGCAAAAAGTTCATTCATCAGAATTGTGTGGGAAGACCAATAATAACCCAAACGATTCATCCTGACAAACGTGTGTGTTGTGGGTACCCGGCAAACAGTTCATCCATCAGACCTGTGTGGGAAGACCAGCAATAACCCAAACGATTCATCCTGACAACCTGTGTGTGTTGTGGATACACAGTTGCTGCTAATAATTGTATGGGATGTGATTTGCTTTGTTTGCACAACATCTATATGCTTTATCTACAGAACACCAACATTATTGTTGCATAACCAACTTGAACATACAGTTACATAAGTGACTACACAACACATGTACATTCCTCAATATAAATTTACAAGAAGTAGACGATCACCAAATCATACTGTTTTTCTGACGACGGTTGCCGACATTGCTCTACTTGTGGCTATCCCTCGCTGTCTGCAGGAAGGAGGCAGTTCCTCATATCAATGATCCTCCTGTACATCTCGTAGCTGGTGTACGCGTCCTTGGCCGCATACTTGATGTGTTCTTCATCCAGTTCGTTCACCTAGGCCGTGTGCCAGGCAGTCTTGTCCTTGTGGCACTCAGCCTTCATGTCTCTGTAGTAGGGGTCGATGATGGCCACGGAGAGGTCAACCAGGGAGTCCTTCTACTTCTTCTTCTCGCTGCCCCAGACCCTGTACTGACCTTGGATGTTGACAAGCTTCTGGCAGGACAAGCCCGAAGTCTTGAGCACCTTTAGATCGTTGGTGGTGTCCACCGTTGCAAACCCATAGTCGGGGCTGTTGACAAACCTGGCGAAATGCTCGCAAGGCCTTGTAGCTAGGCATTAGTGGTAGACGAGCACGTGATGGCGCACGCACAACTGGGCGACGGCAACCTTCTGATCATGCCCAACACGACCATCATTGTACTCGAGGTCGAAGCCGACCACTTTGTACTTGTCATCCTTAGCAAGCAGTTGCTCCAACGTGTTAATGGAGTTCACCACCACGATCGGGTCATTGGTGTACACCATCGAGAGGTCCTTCTTCCTGATGTGTGTGTCCACTTTGACAATAGTGGCGAACTGCCACTCGGCGCCGGCAGCCGGCATTGGATCCGCATGGGAAGGTTGAAGCGATGAAGAGATGTGCATCCTCTCTGTATTATTTGCCGTTGTGAGTGTGCTCCTTGGGTTGTGTGGCGCAATCAGAACATGGAAGAGACGAAGGTAAATGGCGGCATCAACCGCATGACAGTTTTTGCAGCGCTTAACTGCATGGTGGCACCGGAAGCGGCGCAACCGCTTGCATATGGCTCCCCGAACGTGCCTGATCATTCGCGCGTGGATGCCGGCAGAGTGGGCGTGCACGGACACAAGCACAGCGCACCGAGGCTGCATCAACCGCCTCATGCGTACATTCATTCGCGACAGTGCGTACAGAATGACCGTTTGCTTTGTAATAAAATGCAAATAGTTTTTTATTATTAGCCGTCTGCGTACTTGACATTTCTCCCACCTCCGTCCCGTCTTATCACCGCGTTGCCGCACGAGGATTCCAGTGCACGCTTCGGGAGTGCACAACGTTTCTTTTGGGCTTCCCGTTCCCGCGCAACCGCGCTGGAACGCGCGCAAGCTTCGAGTTCCCGCGCAGGAACGCGCAAGCTTCCCGCCCGGCTCGCCTTGGCCGCCTTCTTTATAAACCCTCACGGCCGGCCTCTCCACATCGCATTCATCCCCTCCCTGCCCGTAGCTTCCCAAGTTTGCTTCTCCCCCAATCGCCAATGGCACCTGTCCGTCGTCGTCGCTCCGCCACTCCGCCAGAGGGCAGCTCCAGCTGGGAGGCTGCACCACGTCGGCGACGCAGTATCCGTAAGCGTGAGGTGCGTGTCGCATCCTTGTTGGCTGTGTGCACGGCACCCACCACACACTCCTCCACATTTGCCCGAAGGCAGCTGCTGCCGGTGACCGCCGGCGCCCCCACCCCATCGTCGGCGGCCGTTTTCGCCACCCCACCAGCTGCCTCCTTGGCCGCTACCACACCAGCGTCCGCCTTGGCAGCCACCCCACGGTCAGCCGCCGGGGGCATCACCCGCTCCGCCACCGCGGCCTGAAGGCAGGAGGAGGAGGCCGTCGCCGAAGCACAGCCGCTCGGATTTTGAGTCAGTGGGCTAGCGCGCTACATCAACTTCCTACATGAGGAGGAGGAGCGCCAGGTCGAGCACGAACAGAGGCTCACCGCCACCGTGGCCACAGCAGACGCCGCAGCTATGGCGCGGAATGAGGAGATCTATGCCGAGTCCCGCCGCTTCGAGGAGGCACGTCAGGAGCGGCGTAGGGCAGCGGCGGCGGCCGACGAAGTCGACTCCTTCAGCTCGTCGATAGGCTTCTCCTCCTCTGCCTCTTACTGAATGCGCTCGACAGAGGAGAAGGCTGCTGGCAGTAGCACGAAGCCCCTCCGGAGTAGTATTTAGGGGCTATTTTGTTCAGTTCATCTAACTATAGATATGGTTGAACTGTACCACGTACTTTAAATTAGCTAGTATATATAGTTGAACTAGCTATTTCAGTACGTGGTTGGCAACAGATGGGGAAAAGTTTGTTCTATTCAGCTGTCGAGTTGAACTATTTTGTACAAAGACCAATGCTTGATCTATGAATGAAATCCATGTTTACTGAATTTCAGTTGCAAAATTGTACAAATCTCAGTGTTTCCAATTTGACAAATGAAATTTTACCCAATATGACAGATTCGAATCTTACCTGACTCCTGCTGCCAATGCATCGATCGGTGCTTACATGGGGTGCTTAGTGTATTAAATGTCTTAGCAACTCAAGTCCACAATGCATTGTTGCTAAGGTCCCTTCATTTAATGATTTAGCAACTAAACTCTTGCATGCATTGGTGAGTTCCTTCACTTAAGTGTTTTGCCAAGGTTCACGCGTTGGGCATTGTTTCTTCATGTGGTCACCAAACTCATATCTCTCCTTAATTATCTTCCCACATCAGATTTTTTTGCATACATGGCAACCTCAGCAGTTAGCAACAGTAGAAGTTGTAGCATCGGGAAGGGCACACGGGTCATCATTCACAACCGTTTGCGATGACGCAATGAAAAAATTCCTTCGCGCCAGATTTTCCCTTGGCTTAGTAGGGAAGGAGCAATTGCCCTCGGTTTGACGACTGGCAAAGGTCACGCCACCCCGATGAGCGTGCGCGGGACACTTCTCGCACGCCACCCGTCTACTCAAACACCTGTCCGCACGCTACCTCCTTGCCAATACACATAGCGACACGTGGCCCGCACGTAAATGGTCTGTAGAACGTCCACGAATTATAAATAATACGCCCGTTTGCGATGTTAACGTGACAGATTTTTGTTCCAAAATGCCTTTTTTGGCTATTAATAATGCTTACTCTTTCTCTCAAAGTGGACACTAAAAATAGCACAACATATTTATCCTTTATATGATGAGGCCCTGCCCAACATAGACCTTGTGACTGTAGTTCATGTTTGAATTATGTACATTAAATGCACATAAAACTCAATTAATGTATACAAAAGCCATACAAACCGTTAATAATTTAATATGTTTGCAGTACACACCTATTGCTTTATGTTGTTTCTAGGAAAAAATCAAGGAGGGAAGAGGCATCGGATGTCGTTTTTCACCCGCAGATGTGGCATGCATATATATGTTCCCTAACGGAACCACTGGACATAGCTTATTGTGTGAGAACCTCATGTTTGTAAGAGGCTTGTGACAAAACATGGCCAACTTGGTATTTTTTTTACCACGGCATATGTGTGCCTTCACATGTCACCATTCCAAGTTTCATGAATTTCTGATAGAGTTTTGGATTTACGAGAATTTGAAAACAAAGTTTCTCGATATTTGTGGCAGAGCCAACATGCTTAGATGTTTAAAATTCATTCTAATTTCTTGCATGTGATCTAACACATACGTCCAAGGATGCATATATGATTTTTCAACCCATTTTGCCACCCCGAACCTTGTGATTGTAGATCAAATTTGAATTATGCACATTGAATAATGCATCGAAAACTCAATTAATGTATTCAAAAGCCAGACAATCCCTTAATTTAATCATATTTTTGCACTTCTCACGTACATGTCTATGTTGTTTATATAAAGAAAATCAAGGAGAGAAGAGGCATCGGATGTCTTTTCGCCCGCATATGTGACATGCATATATAATATTCCCTATCGAAACCACAAAGCTTCTTGTGAGATGCTCCGATTTGTAAGGGGATTGTGCAAGAACATGTCCAAATTGAACAATTTTTTTACCACGGCATGTGTGTGCCCTTGTCACGACACCATGCCAAGTTTCATGAATTTCTAACGTGTTTTGATTTACGGGAATTTGAAAACCAAGCATCTCAATGTTTGCGGTCGAGCAAATAGTCAATGAGATGTTAGAAATCCAATCCCATTTCTTGCGTGGGACCTAAACATGCATCCAGGGAAAGGCATATATTTTTCCAACCTATTTTTCATGTGTTGGACCTTGTGATTTAGGTCAAATTTGAATTATGCACATTAAATGACTAGAAAACTCAATTAATGTGTTAAACAGGTCTCACGAACCCTGGAAAAAATCCACAGTTTAGCATGACTGTCAGAAAGTTGCTCTATGGTGACTCCAGAAATAAATACAAGGCCAAAAGAGACAACGGATGTTGTTTCGCACATAAAACATGAAATTTCCCTATCGGAACACACGACTTTCTTGTGAGAACCTTCGGTTTGTTAGTAGCTTTTTGCCAAAACTTGTCCACAATTGGGCAATTTTTTTACCGCAACAAACACACACAGGGCAATTGATGGCACCATGCCCAAATTTCATGAATTTTTGTCGAGGTTTGCATTTACATGAATTTAAAAACTAAGTTTCCTGATGTTTGCGGTCGAGCCAAGACGATGATGATATGTTTGAAATTCATTCCCATTTATTGTGTGGGACCTAATTAAACATGCAGGCAGGGAAACGTATATGGTTTTTTGACATATTTCATGAGCTGGACCGTGCAGTGATTGTAGTTCAAATTTGAATTATATATGCACATTGAATGCCTAGAAAACTCAATTAATGTACTTAAAAGGCCAAATGAACTCTGTAAGATTCCATTGTTTCGCACGACACATTCACGTTACTCTATGGAGACTCTAGAAATAAATTCAAGGCGAGAAGCGACATCGGATGTTGTTTCGCACATAAAATGTGAACTGTCCCTACCGGAACCACATGACTTCTTGTGAGAATCTTCGGTTTGTAAGAGGTTTGTACCAAAACTTGTCCGGAACTAGGCATTGTTTTTACCACAACACACATGTGCCATGACATCACACCATGCCAAGTTTCATGAATTTCTCACGATATTTGGATTTACTGGAATTTGAAAAGACGACTTCTCAAAGTCTACGGTCGAGCCAAAATACTGTGAGGTTTGGAATTCGTTTAATTTCCATTTCTTGCATGGGACCAAAAAATGTATCCAGTGACAAATAGTTGATTTTCAACCCATTCAGGTGCACTCTAGCTAGTATGTGCTTAATTAACTGCGGTTCAAATTTGAACTATGCACATAAAATGTCTAAAAAACTCTTTAAATGTTTTAAAGGGCCTAAACAACCCTGAATTATTCCATATTTAACACACAGTCCTATAGTTGCAAGTTCACTACAGATAAATGTTATTGCCATCCAAACACCTTCAATTGCCAATGTAACTTCATTTTTTGTCTCAAAGCAGTTTGAAAATCAAATACATCGCAAACAGTTCTTGATCATGAAACGTGTGTGATGTGGTATCAAAATATCTTGGGCCAATCCTCATATATGGCTTATGTCGGAAGCTTCAGTCCACCGCCGGCGCGTCAACCATACAGTCATACTTGTTCCCCAAGACCACTATACTGTTCAAGCATCGCCGGTGAAAGATGGGAACGTGGATCCGCGTCGTGAGGGCAACTTTGGTGACCCACTCCGGCCCGAGCACGGCTGCATCAGCCATGAACGTGCTCACAACATCCTTGAGCGCGGCCGCACTCTACGAGGGCGGCTGCGGTCGCCGAAAGGGCAGCTGCTGCATCTCAGATGGCCGCAGCAACATCCGCGACCGGGATAGCAAATGGCGAGAATGGCACAGCAGTTGTCCGTTCCTCGGCCGCTGCCGTAGCCCTGATGGTGGCTGCCCACACCTATGCCGATGCCGCCCACGCCCAGCTCATGTCGGTCACCGCACAAATAGCAGCGGCCTTCTCCGACAACAGTCGGCAACCTACGTCCGAAGAGTTGGCAATCGCCGAGAGCGCTCGGGCAGCCGTCCATTCGTCGGCAGCCTCCCTTGCCAAGATGGAGGCCGTCAATGCCCGGACTGCGGCTGCCCACGCCAAACTGGTGGTGGCCTTTTCCAAAGAGATGGCGGACGCGGACGGCGAGATGCTTGCAGAGTATGTGGCAATGGATGCCATGGAGCCCCTTCCCCTGGAGGTCGTCGAGCGCGAGCTGGTCATGGAGGATGCGGCGGAGATCGACGAGCGTCAGGCGGAACATTAGTCGTTGTTTAGAGCGCTGGTCTTTTGTTAGAGTAATGTTTAGGTCAACCAGCTCTGTTTAATTGCTCGATTAAGTAACTGCGGGCTGTGGTGTAGGCTCTTTTGTGCAGTACCCAAATTAGCAATTGATGTTAAATTATGCGACGACGTGGATGACCACTATAACCAGGGAAATTCGGACCAAAAATTTGCCGTCATATCCCCATTCCATCTTCCAATTGAAAATGAAATTGAAGTTCATCACACACACTTTTTTGGAATGAACCGTGTGCAATGTAGTACCCAATCTTACGTCCGAAGATTGGAGACAAACATTTGCACGTCCAAGTTCATCACACACGGGGTATATCACAGGCTTCGTTTGTGATGTGTTGATATCGAGAACTATTATGAAAAATTTGCATGTTCAAGTTCATCACACACGGTGTATAACACAGGCTTCGTTTGTGATGTTTTGATATCGCACATGGTTCCGAATAAGGGACTGTTTCCGATGGTGATTTCCGCACCAGTTTTTCGTTGCACCGAATGAAAATTTTGGGCTGCCGCGGAAATATCTACCTCCGTCGCCCCCCGGTACCAATCAAAAGCCACAGTTCCCCCTTTTCCTCTACCTTTCCTAGTTCAAACCTTCATTGCTTGCTTGCAGCGCCGCCTCCTCGCCGGTGACGCTCCTTCCTGCTGCTCGGCCTCGTCCATCTAGTCAGGTAATCGACACCTCCCCAATACCCCCTCCTCCTCCATCCCACATGGCCCGACCGCCGGCGCGACACCTTCCACCTAAATCACCGCCCCATCCTCCAAATAATCGTCGCCGAAAGCCATGGTGCATGCAGTATAGCCAGGATCTCAAAGAGCATTTGGCTGTGGAGAACCAAATCGCGGCTGCACGCGTAGATGAGGCAGCTATGGCATCCATGCGTGCCGACCCCTAGATCTTGGAGGAGCACCTCTCCGTCGAGGCTACCGTCGACGCCTCGCGCTGACGCCGCCACGCAGTTGGCTGCTATAAACAACAACTCGTGGTCTTTTCTCGAGGGCACCGCCGGTGTGTTCGACGAAGACTTCGATGTGTTTTCTCAGTGTGCACGTGCTTACCTCAACTCCAGAGCCGGCATGTTGGTGCCGGGGCAGGATCAGGCCACTCACCACTACGAGGGGTGCACCCACGGTGTGGAGGCCTCGCCCTCTTCCAAGTTGACGGAGCCCATCATCATCGATATCTCCGACGATGAGGAATAGCTTGTTTTTCTAAGCTTTATCACTAAGGACCTATGTTCACCTAGCTACGCCGGTTAAGCACGTTTTGTTTAGCTGTTGCGTGTGCCGCTACTGCCTTTCATTTAGAAATTCTAGTGAAATGTCAAATGTAATGCTACTGCAACCTGAACTTCTAGTATGTTCTATTGTGCAATGTGGTGCTTAGTTAACTGTTTCATTCATTTGTTGTGGTGATCATTTAACTATTTAATTCAATTTTGAAATGTGATGTACGATTGTTGTTGGTACAATTTTGTATTGTTATGCATGTGATGAATAAATCAAATTTAGATGTACTAAATACATGTGCAACATATAGAATTGCTACATTTCCTAGTTCTTAGCACACTTGGTTTAGATAACTGGATTTTCAATGTGGCTCGATCTAATCTGTTGGATCCGCAATGTGTTTATTTTCCATTAACATATTTCAGTGATAGTATGCCAAATATCACTTGTAACCTGATCAATATTTGTCTTAAATATGTTGCAGGGGGAAACAATGGGGGACACTGAAATTTACCATCGAGGTTTGCACATCCATAGTCGTTTGGCTAATAGCACATTATTGTGCAATTGCAGAAACCATTGTAATATGAATGTTTTTATTAATAATTTGTTCTTGCACATGTAGGTCCTGCTGTAAGAGGTTTAGACCCACTGTTCGACCCTTTTTGCATGTGGGGAAATGAGGTGTCCTTGAATATCAGTCAAATAAAGAAACTCGGAAAGATTGTTAAGATAAAGAAACTAGCTACGAAAAACAACAAGATCTTTATTTGCACAATGAAAAAGACATCAGTCAACTATAGGATGGTACCATCTCTTTCACCTTGTCGTTTTCCATTTGCGCCATTTCAAATTTTAGAAAAGATATGTATGTTTATGTTTGTTTTCAGTCCTTCTCAAGGCAGTTCATCGATGATTACGTCTCAAACTACCTGTATGATCAAGAGGCGATGAAGGTATTCATACAGCACCCACGGTATAATCTTGAAGTCTTCCTTAGGAGTACGAAGGATGGGCGGTCAATCATCCACAGGCAATGGCCTAAAGTTGCCAGGACCTTCAACATCATTGAAGGCTCAGTATTTGCCTTCCGCTTTAACAGTTTTCTAGATGAGATTCATCTGTCTATTTACCGTCTATGATGATACTTAATTTCCAAAGGTTTTAGATGTTGCATTTGAAACTTTGTGCAATTGGGTAGCTAGGCAGTATATGCATATATGTTGTTGTACCCTGATGTAATTCAATTATGAAATCCTGGTTGCCGTACTACGAATAAGAAATATATTCTGTGGTTGATATGAAATGTTAATTTTGATTACTAAATGGATTATAAATAATTGATCAATCAGGCTGATTATTGGGGATCCCATTGTAGACGGTTTCTAAGACAACACCGTGGGCGATGACCTGAACAAACCCACACGGTTTCTAGAAAGTTGGCGTGTTGGATCGTTGAGCAATCACACACGAATTCTGGTCGATAACTGTGTGCTTTAGGACACCCAATCACAAACGTTTTCACATGCTAGTGTGTGTGATGGGCAGCCCAATGCCAAACAGTTTCTTCTAGACACCGTGAGTGATGTTTTGCGTAACACAAACGACAGAATTATAACTATCGTGTGTGATGACCACACCTATCACAAACGATGTGATGTAGAAAATTGTGTGTGATCTGCAATATGAACGAAAACGTACCCTTGGGATTCCCTGTGTGGGATGCTAAGCTCATATCACACGTCTTCCCCAATATGTCTGTTTGTGATGGTCCTTCCAATCGCAAACGATATGTTTTTGTCCATCGTGTGCACCAAGTGCAGGCATCTTCGACAGGTTTTGCCTGTCGTGTGGGATAGCCCCCCCCCCCTATCGCCCACACATGCAAGGCGACGGTTTAAGACTACGTCACGGAAAGGGGTTAAAAACCGTTTGTATAGCACGCGGCTGCACTAGTGTTTGCTAAATCTGCCCACAAACATCTATGGTCTATTTAGAAGAACATGATTGCATAACCAAATTAAACATCCAAATACACACATAACATTGGCGCACACCTCAATAAACTATTACATGCATAATAAACTTATCCCTCTAAAACTACAAATATTTCGGCATAGAGGGAGTATGAGAAACGATCATCAAATCATCTACTTCCTGAGATGCTTGCCGCCACCGCTCTGCTTGTGGCTCGATCCCTCGTCGTCTATAGGTAGGATGCACTTCCTCATGTCAATGATCCGCCTGAACATCTCGTAGCATGTGTACGCTTCCTTGGCCGCGGTCTGGAGGTGATATTCATCCAGTTTCTTCACCCAGGCCCTGTGCCAAACAGGCTTGTTCTTGTCACACTCGGCCTTCATGTCTCTATAGTAGGGGTCGATGATGGCCTCGGCCAGGTCAACATGGGAGTCCATGTTCTTCTTGCTGGCACAGACCTTGTAGTGGCCGTGGATGTCGACAAGCTTCTGGCAGCCCAAGCCCGAAGTCTTGAGCACCTTTTGATCGTTGGTGGTGTCCACCGTAGCGAACCTGTAGTCGGGGCTGTTGACAAACCTGGTGAAACGCTCGCAAGGCACTGCGGCCAGACAATAGTGGTAGAGGAGGACGTGATGGCGCACGCACAATTGGGCAATGGCAACCTTCTGATCATGCCTGGCATGACCGCCGGTGTAAGCGAGGTCGAAGCCGACCACTTTGTACTTGTCATCCGCATCAAGCAACCGCTCCATAGTGTCGATGGAGTCCTCCACCATGCCCGGGTCGTTGGTGTACACCACCGTGAGGTCCGTCTTCCTCATGTGGGTCTCCACATGATGCATGCCAAACTCCATTGGAGTGCCGCTGGACATCCTCTCTGTATGCGTCGTCGAGGGTGTGCTTATTGTGTTGTGGGGCACGATCAAAAGCGTGAAGAGACTATGGTTAATGGTCGTGGGTATAAATGGGGGTCGGACGTCCTGGAAAACTAGCACATCCGGATGGCAGTTTTTGCAGCGCGTGATTCAGTCGTGGAGCACGTAACTGCATGGGGCGACACGCGTGGCGCAACCGCATGCATATGGAGCCCCGAACGTGATCGTGGGCCAGCCCCAACCACTGGCAGAGCACGCGCGGAGGGGCGCGAGAGCAAAGCACGGGGAGGGACGCGAGAGCAGAGCACACGGTGGGATGCGAGGTCGAACTAGACCACTTTGTACTTGTCCTCGTCAAGTAATAGGTCCACAATGTTGGAGTTCTCCACCCAGATCGGATGCTTGGTGTACACCACCGAGAGCCCCGCGAACCTTCTATGCGTGTCCACTATGGCATGCATGGTGAACTAGCGCTCGTCATCGGCAGCCACTGGGAGTGCCATTGGAGTCGCGCAGGATACCCTCGGTCGTGGTTCTTCTTCTTAAGGTCCGGATATTAATCGTCAATTGCATATGAATGTCCAGATATTAATCGTCCATTGCATACTAAGGAAAAGATAGTACTACCAAAATACGAGTATCCCTCATAAGATGCCATTTGCATGGTTGTATCACAAATGACAGAAATAGTACAAAGGTTCAAATTCCAGCATTACAAGGCTCATATTCAAAGATTACAAGGTTCAAACTAATAATAGAAATGAAATTCAGGTTATGCAGAAACTTTGTCATGCAGCTCTAGACGCCCGTGCTGATCAGCTAAACATGAACATATATGATAGGTTCATACAGATATTACTACTAGTTTGGTAACTTCAATATTTCTGCAAAGGGATCCGCCACTGACATGTCATTTATGGGCATGACATAAGGACTTCCGAATAGTCTGTCAACTGAAGTTACAAAACGAAATTGAGCTTCTGCAAATCCTTTTCCATTTTGTCATAGTCGCCGGAGCTGATCAGCAAACCATACTTTTTTGCGCAAAAAATGTAGGGAAAATCTCATTATCTTTAGCACACTTTCTGCCACAACAAAGAACCTAGCGAATATAATCTCCGGTAAGGTCCCTCGGTAGGAGTTCAAAGTAATTTCTGAGAGATGGAGATCAAGGCATTCGATGGGATTGTTATATTGTATCACATTATCCACTACCGGGCCTAACCATATCTGCAAAAGAAGAGAATGTATTATTGCTTGGAGACACAAGGGACCTCTTATGATTTGCAGGGTTTCAAAAATTGAACTCCCTTGTGGTTAAAATTTAACATGAAAGAGCATCACCTCGATATGTAGCTTCTCCAGGCACGGAAAGCATCTCAGCAATCTGACAACTTGGTCCAGGTCGGGACCGATAGATTCTACTGCAAAGACCTTCACTATGCGCAGATACAAGGTCGAGCTTGTCAATATAATTTTCTGGATGACAGACTGATAACCCACAAGTATAGGGGATCGCAACAGTTTTCGAGGGTAGAGTATTCAACCTAAATTTATTGATTCAACACAAGGGGAGCCAAAGAATATTCTCGAGTATTAGCAGTTGAGTTGTCAATTCAACCACACCTGAAAGACTTAATATCTGCAGCAAAGTATTTAGTAGCAAAGTAGTATGGAAGTAACGGTAACGATGGCAAAAGTAACAGTAGCGGTTTTGTAGTGATTGTAACAGTAGCAACGGAAAAGTAACTTAGCAAAGATCAATATGTGAAAAGCTCATAGGCAATGGATCAGTGATGGATAATTATGTCGGATGGCATTCATCATGAAACGGTTATAACATAGGGTGACACAGAACTAGCTCCAATTCATCAATATAATGTAGGCATGTATTCCATATATAGTCATACGTGCTTATGGAAAAGAACTTGCATGACATCTTTTGTCCTACCCTCCCGTGGCAGCGGGGTCCTAGTGGAAACTAAGGGATATTAAGGCCTCCTTTTAATAGAGAACCGGACCAAAGCATTAGCACTTAGTGAATACATGAACTCCTCAAACTACGGTAATCACCGGAAAGAATCCCAGTTATTGTCACCCTGGGGGATGCGGATCATAAATCGTAATAGGTGTCTACAACTTGCAAGATAGGATCAAGAACACATATATATTCATGAAAACATAATAGGTTCAGATCTAAAATCATGGCACTCGGGCCCTAGTGACAAGCATTAAGCATAGCAAAGTCATAGCAACATCAATCTCAGAACATAGTGGATACTAGGGATCAAACCCTAACAAAACTAACTCGATTACATGGTAAATCTCATCCAACCCATCACCGTCCAGCAAGCCTATGATGGAATTACTCACAAATGGCGGAGAGCATCATGAAATTGGTGATGAAGGATGGTTGGTGATGACGACGGCGTCGATTTCCCCTCTGCGGAGCCCAAAACGGACCCCAGATCTGCCCTCCCGAGGAAGAACAGGAGGTGGCGGCGGCTCCATATCGTGAAACGCGATGAACTCTTCTCTCTGATTTTTTTTCTCCCCGAATAGGATTATATGGGGTTGGAGTTGAGGTCGGAGGAGTTGCAGGGGGCCCACAAGCCACCTGGGCGCGCCCCCTGGCTTGTGGCCAATGGGTGGACCCCCTCCGGTTGATTCTTTCGCCAGTATTTTTTATTAATTCCAAAAATATTCTCCGTAAATTTTTAGGTCAATCCGAGAACTTTTATTTCTGCACAAAAATAACACCAAGGCAATTCTGCTGAAAACAGCGTCAGTCCGGGTTAGTTCCATTCAAAGCATGCAAATTAGAGTCCAAAACAAGGGCAAAAGAGTTTGGAAAAGTAGATACGATGGAGATGTATCAACTCCCCCAAGCTTAACCCATTGCTTGTCCTCAAGCAATTCAGTTGACAAACTAAAAGTGACAAAGAAAACTTTTACAAACTCTGTTTGATCTTGTTGTTGTAAAATTGTCTAACTGATGTTCAGGTTTTCAGCAAAGATCATAGACTAACCACATTCACAATAACATCTAGGTCTCACATTTACTCATATCAATGGCATAATCAACTAGCGAGCAATAATAATAAATCTCGGATGACAACAATTTTATCAAAACAATCATGATACAATATGATATAATGGTATCTCGCTAGCCCTTTCTGAGACCGCAAAACATAAATGCAGAGCACCTCTGAAGAACAAGGACTGACTAGACATTGTGATTCATGGTAAAAGAGATCTAGTCACAGTCATACTCAATATCAATTAATAACAAAGCATACAAATGACGGTGGTGCTCTCTAACCGGTGCTTTTTATAAGAGGAGGATGACTCAACAGTAAAGTAAAATAGATAGGCCCTTCACATAGGGAAGCATTGATTCACAGAGGTGCCAGAGCTCGAGCTTTTAAAACAGGGATGAATAATAGTTTTGAGCGGTATGCTTTCATTGTCAACATAACAACCGAGAGATCTCGGTATCTTCCATGCTAGATACATTATAGGCGGTTCCCAAACAGAATGTTAAAGTTTTTACTCCCCCTCCACCAATCAATCACACTCCACGGCGAGCCGAATCCACGGGTACCGTCCATACAAACAACAATCCTGGGGGAGTTTTGTTTCATTATATTTTGATTTGAATTTTTAGCAAGGAACTGGGCATCCCGAATACCAGCCACTTTCTCGTGAATGATAGTGAATCAACACATATCGTGAGAATAACCCACCTAGCAAGGAAGATACTGACATCCCCTAGTCATTATATGAGCGATTCGGGCATACAAAACAGAATATTATTTGAAGGTTTAGAGTTTGGCACATGCAAATTTACTTGGAATGGTAGGTAAATACCGCATATAGGTAGGTATGGTGGACTCATATGGAACAACTTTGGGTTTATGGAAATGGATGCACAAGCAGTATTCCCGCTTAGTACAGGTGAAGGCTAGCAAGAGACTGGGAAGCGACCAACTAGAGAGCGACAACAGTCATAAACATGCATTGAGATTAACCAACATTGAATGCAACCATGAGTAGGATATAAATCACCATGAACATAAATATCGTGGAGGCTATGTTGATCTTGTTTCAACTACATGCGTGAACATGTGCCAAGTGAAGCCACTTGAATCATTCAGAGGAGGATACCATTCTATCATGCTACATCACAACCATTTTAAAATGCATGTTGGCACTCAAGACAAACCATTATACACTCTTGGCTAATTAAGCATGGCATGAGTAACTATAATCTCTAATTGTCATTGCAAACATGTTTCATCCATAATGAGCTGAATTCAGAACGATGAGCTAATCATATTTACGAAAACAAAATAGGTCGAGTTTGTACCAGCTTTTCTCCATCTCAATCACTTCATCATATATCATCATTATTGCCTTTCACTTGCACGACCGAACGGTGTAAATAATAATAAGAGTGCACGTGCATTGGACTAAGCTGGAATCTGCAAACAATAACTCAAAGGAGAAGGCAAGGTAATATGGGCTCTCTGTAAGATAAACAATAATGCATATGAGAGCCACTCAACATTTTCATTGTTGTCTTCTCCTTGCGACCCAAACAAAATAAATTTCAAAACAAGAACGAGAAAAACTATTTACACGGGAAAGCTCCCAACAAGCAAAAGAAGAACGAGAAATCTTTTTGGGTTTTCTTTTAATGCTACAACTAAACAAACTAGGAGGTAAAGCTAGAACTAATTTTTTTTGGATTTTTCTCAAGGTTAATTAAGCACACAAGAAGAAAGCGGAAAGAAGAAATAAAATACCATGGATGATTCAATGAAAAAGTATAAGCACCGACTACTAAGATGAGTGTGTGAACATGAATGTAATGTCGTTGAGAAATACGTACTCCCCCAAGCTTAGGCTTTTGGCCTAAGTTGGTCTAGGGCCATGGCTGAAAATAATCATCTCCTGGATACTCCGAAGGATACTGAGGGTTCCACTGGTTGGCGAGCTCCTGTGGCTCCCACTGAAAAACTGGATCCTGATACAGATCAAGGGCTGGTGCCTGCTCAGGTGCTGGGGGTTGCGACAGACCCCAATATCTGTAGATGTCCTCGGGCATAATAGTGTACCTGCCTGAATGGATATCGAACAAAGAAGAAGCAGGCAGAGCAATAATCTCACAAGTACCCTGACTAAATACTAAGTTGTAAAGCAGCCTCCTATCATTATCCTTCCTAATAAAATCATGTGCTACCATACTGTCATAGTCTAAATATCTTGTAGGTAGCAGCATTTCCTCTTCCTCGTCAAGCCTAATGGGTATCTTAAAGTGTGTGGCTAGACGATATGCATAGATACCTCCGAATATGGGGCCCTTTGAACGGTTTAAGTTCAACCGTTGGGCCACCATAGCGCCCAGACTAAAAGTTCTATCAGCAAGTAAAGCGTGGCGTGGAATGGCGAGGTCGGGAGCACTAAGGCTTCCACTCTCCCCACGACCAACTAAACATCTCCCCGCAAATAATGAATAATAGTGTAGAACAGGAAAATGTAAACTAGCTGCTCTTGCCTTTGACACCCCTCTCTCTTCCCCCACAGTGGTTGCGGCAATAAAGTCCTCCATGTCTCTAGGACGTGGTTCACTGATGCTGCCCTCATAAGGTATTTTGCAAACATTGCAAAATCGTAAAGTGTCATCTTCTTAGGCACATCATATAAGTAAAACTCTACTATGGGAGGATTCTTCCTAGGATAAAAGTGAAAGTTTTGCACGAAGATATTAGTGAGTAGGAGGTACTGGTCACACTTATCGTTGAGGAAATCGGTGATGCCTGCATTCTCTGCCAAATAATAGAAATCTTCATAAATTCCAGCCGCCCTCAAGAATGCATCACTTGGCCATTCACATGGCCGAACCTCCGCGACGCGAGGAAGATTGTATTTGGACTTCTTCTTCACCTCATTTTCATCTTCTTTAGAGCCCCGGCTTGAAGAGCCTCTTAACAATCTCCTCATCAATTCTTTCTCTGAAAAATTTCTGAAATTTTTAGTGACTTACAATAAAGGTGAACAAAACTCAACAAAACTTATAGCAACTACAGCCACAAGTGCCTAGAGGCTATATCATGCATCAAAACTACTTGGGACCATACAAATTTAACATGCAAGCTCAAGAACAAGGTCACCACAGCAGTAAAAATTTGCAATATATAAAGCACTAGAACAAAAATTAATTGGACCATTGGAGGAGTCACATACCGAGGATCAATCCCCCAAAACAGTTTTGCAAATGGAGCTTTGCACAAGGAGATCGAAAATGGCAGCAAAATGAGCTAGAACACGGGTTTGAGAAATGGTGGGATTTTTTCTGGAGGAAGACGAAGTGGATGGGTGCTGGAATAAGTGAGGGGGCCTACATGGGACCCACAAGCCAGGGGGCGCGCCCAGGGGGGTGGGCGCGCCCTGTAGGCTTGTGGCTCACTGGTGCAGCCCCCTGATGTGTTCTCAGTGCCAGAAATTCTTAAATATTCCAGAAAAAATCATACTACATTTTCAGGGCATTTGGAGAACTTTTATTTTCAGGTCATTTTTTTTATTGCACGGATAATTTAGAAACCAGAAGTATAATAGTATTTTTGCTTAATTTAATCTAAATAACAGAAAGTAAAATTTGGGTACAGAAGGTTGTGCTTTCTAAATTCATCCATCTCATGCCCGTCAAAAAGAATCCATCAATAAGGTTGATCAAGTCTTATTGACCAACTTTTTTCGAATGACACGGAACCGGATAATTTTCGAATAACACTAGGTTACCTCAATGGGGATATGCATGTCCCCAACAATAAGTATATCATATTTCTTTTTGGCAGTAGGGAGAGGGAATCTAAAACCTCCAATAATAATCGTTGAAATTTTTCCAATGGAGTTGATACTATGAACTTGAGGTTGTTTCTTCGGAAAGTGTACCGTATGCTCATTACCATTAACATGAAAAGTGAAATTGCCCTTGTGGCAATCAATAACAGCCCCTGCAGTATTCAAAAAGGGTCTACCCAGGATGATCGACATACTGTCGTCCTCAGGAATATCAAGAATAACAAGTCCGTTAGGATAGTAAAATTTGCAACTACGACTGGCACATCCTCACAAATACCGATGGGTAAAGCAGCTGATTTATCAGCCATTTGCAAAGAGATTTCAGTAGGTGTCAACTTATTCAAATCAAGTCTACGATACAAAGAGAAAGGCATAACACTAACACCAGCTCCAAGGTCACATAAAGCAGTTTTAACATAGTTTCTTTTAATGGAGCATGGTATAGTAGGTACTCCGGGATCTCCTAATTTCTTCGGTACTCCACCCTTAAAAGTATAATTAGCAAGCATGGTGGAAATTTCAGCTTCCGGTATCTTTCTTTTATTTGTCACAATATCTTTCATATACTTAGCATAAGGAGACATTTTCAGAATATCAGTCAAACGCATACGCAAAAAAGACAGGTCTAAGCATTTCAACAAAGCGCTCAAAATCCTCATCATCCTTTTTCTTGGATGGCTTAGGAGGAAAGGGCATGGGTTTCTGAACCCAAGGTTCTCTTTCTTTACCATGCTTCCTAGCAACGAAGTCTCTTTTATCATATCTTTTATTCCTAGGTTGTGGGTTATCAAGATCAACAACAGGTTCAATCTCCACATCATTATCATTACTAGGTTGAGCATCAACATGAACATCATCATTAATATTATCACTAGGCTCATGTTCATTACTAGATTGTGTCTCAGCATCAGAAATAGAAATATCATTTGTGTTTTCATGTGTATCTATAACAGGTTCACTAGCAGCATGCAAAGTCCTATCATCATTCTTTTTCCTTTTATTACTGGGACGACTAGGTGCATCAGTATTAATTCTCTGAGAATCTTGCTCAATTCTCTTAGGATGGCCCCCAGGATACAAAGGTTCCTGAGTCATTTTACCACCTCTGGTCACAACTCTAACAGAATGATCATTGTTCTTACCATTCATCTCATTAAGCAAATCATTTTGTGCCTTAAGTACTTGTTCTACTTGAGTAGTTACCATGGAAGCACGTTTACTAATAAGCTTAAGATCATTGATAGTTCTACTCATATAATCACCTAAGCGATCAAGCATGTAAGCATTATATTTCAATTGTCTACTAACATAAGCATTGAAATTTTCTTGCTTAACAATAAAGTTATCAAACTCATCCAAGCATTGGCTAGCAGACTTATTATAAGGAATATCACCTTCATCAAATCTACGGAGAGAATTTACCTCTACTACCTGTGTCGGGTTATCAAGACCATGTATTTCTTCAATAGGTGGTAGATTCTTAACATCTTCAGCTTTAATACCTTTTTCTTTCATAGATTTCTTTGCCTCTTGCATATCTTCAGGACTGAGAAATAGAATACCTCTTTTCTTCGGAGTTGGCTTTGGAGGTGGTTCGGGAATAGTCCAATCATTATCATTGCTCAATATATTATTCAATAGTAGTTCAGCTTGTTCAACAGTTCGTTCCCTGAAAACACAACCAGCACAACTATCTAGGTGGTCCCTAGAAGCATCGGTTAGTCCATTATAAAAGATATCAAGTATTTCGTTTTTCTTTAGAGGATGATCAGGCAAAGCATTAAGTAATTGGAGAAGCCTCCCCCAAGCTTGTGGGAGACTCTCTTCTTCAATTTTCACAAAGTTAAATATTTCCTGCGGGACAGCTTGTTTCTTGTGGGCAGGAAAATATTTTTCAGAGAAGTAATATATCATATCCTGGGGACTACGCACACAACCAGGAGCAAGAGAATTAAACCATATCTTAGCATCACCCTTTAATGAGAAAGGAAACAACTTAAGAATATAGTAATAATGAATTTTTTCCTCATGAGTAAATAGGGTGGCTATATCATTCAATTTGGTAAGATGTGCCACAACAGTTTCAGATTCATAACCGTGGAAAGGATTAGATTCAACCAAAGTAATTAACTCAGGATCGACAGAGAATTCATAATCCTTATCAGTAACAAAGATAGGTGAAGTAGCAAACTTAGGATCATATTGCATTCTAGCATTCAAAGATTTTTCCTTCCACTTGCATAGTAATTTTTGAAGATCATCTCTATCCTTACAAGCAAGAAAGTCCCTAGCTACCTCTCCTTCCATAACATAACCCTTAGGTATATTAGGCAATTCATATCTAGGAGAGCTAGGTCTAGCAGGTGTCTCATAGTGTTCAGTTTCAATAATTTCATCAGTTTCAGAAATATCATCAGTTTCAGCATTGACTCTAGCAATTTGTTCATCAAGAAATTCACCCAGTGGCACAGTATTATCAAGCAAAGTATCATCATAAGCATCATGCATAGCAGAAGTGGCATCATCAATTATTTGCGACATATCAGAATCAATAGCAGGTGGTGGTGTCGCAAATTTACTCATAACAGAAGGTGAATCAAGTGCAGAGCTAGATGGCAGTTCCTTACCTCCCCTCGTAGTAGAGGGATAGATCTTGGTTTTTGGGTCTTTCAGATTCTTCATAGTGATCAACAGATATAAATCCCAAGTGACTCAGAGAACAGAGCTATGCTCCGCGGCAACGGCGCCAGAAAAAGGTCTTGATAACCCACAAGTATAGGGGATCGCAACAGTTTTCGAGGGTAGAGTATTCAACCCAAATTTATTGATTCGACACAAGGGGAGCCAAAGAATATTCTCGAGTATTAGCAGCTGAGTTGTCAATTCAACCACACCTGAAAGACTTAATATCTGCAGCAAAGTATTTAGTAGCAAAGTAGTATGGAAGTAACGGTAACGATGGCAAAAGTAACAGTAGCGGTTTTGTAGTGATTGTAACAGTAGCAACGGAAAAGTAACTTAGCAAAGATCAATATGTGAAAAGCTCGTAGGCAATGGATCAGTGATGGATAATTATGTCGGATGGCATTCATCATGCAACGGTTATAACATAGGGTGACACAGAACTAGCTCCAATTCATCAATATAATGTAGGCATGTATTCCATATATAGTCATACGTGCTTATGGAAAAGAACTTGCATGACATCTTTTGTCCTACCCTCCCGTGGAAGCGGGGTCCTAATGGAAACTAAGGGATATTAAGGCCTCCTTTTAATAGAGAACCGGACCAAAGCATTAGCACTTAGTGAATACATGAACTCCTCAAACTACGGTAATCACCGGAAAGAATCCCAGTTATTGTCACCCTGGGGGATGCCGATTATAACTCGTAATAGGTGTCTACAACTTGCAAGATAGGATCAAGAACACATATATATTCATGAAAACATAATAGGTTCAGATCTGAAATCATGGCACTCGGGCCCTAGTGACAAGCATTAAGCATAGCAAAGTCATAGCAACATCAATCACAGAACATAGTGGATACTAGGGATCAAACCCTAACAAAACTAACTCGATTACATGGTAAATCTCATCCAACCCATCACCGTCCAGCAAGCCTACGATGGAATTACTCACGAACAGTGGAGAGCATCATGAAATTGGTGATGAAGGATGGTTGGTGATGACGACGGCGTCGATTTCCCCTCTCCGGAGCCCAAAACGGACCCCAGATCTGCCATCCCGAGGAAGAACAGGAGGTGGCGGCGGCTCCGTATCGTGAACCGCGATGAACTCTTCTCTCTGATTTTTTTTCTCCCTGAATAGGATTATATGGAGTTGGAGTTGAGGTCGGAGGAGTAGCAGGGGGCCCACAAGCCACCTGGGCACGCCCTAGGGGGGGTGCGCCCCCTGGCTTGTGGACAATGGGTGGACCCCCTCCGGTTGATTCTTTCGCCAGTATTTTTTATTAATTCCAAAAATATTCTCCATAAATTTTCTGGTCAATCCGAGAACTTTTATTTCAGCACAAAAATAACACCAAGGCAATTCTGCTGAAAACAGCGTCAGTCCGGGTTAGTTCCATTCAAATCATGCAAATTAGAGTCCAAAAAAGGGAAAAAGAGTTTGGAAAAGTAGATACGATGGAGAGGTATCACAGACGAACATGCATCTTGAACAGAGAAAAAAATTAATTCAAGAATGAGAAGAGGGCGACTGTTGTACCTGGACGTTTATGGATCCAAAAACAAGTTCAGATAAGTTGACGGGCGAGTAACCAAACACTGTCAATTTCGGCGCATGAATGACCCTGATTCTTGTTGGACCTTGTTTATCAACAACAAGTAATCTCTCAAGTAAAGGCACGTCCTCAATGACCATTTGGTGATTCATCTTGTGCAATATCCTGTTGCAGCACCAACAATACACACAAATTGTCCGAACACTCATGGAGGTGATGTGGAGGCTACTCAACCCATTGATCCTTGAAGAAGAAGGTACTCGAGCGCAGTACAGCCGCGGAGCAGGCGCTCCATGTCATCATTGGGGATGCAGACGGCGACGAGCTGAAGGTGCTTCAGTCGAGGTGGCAAAAGAGCGGGATTGGCGTTAATCTGGGGGGAATGGCAGTTCATGAACCTGGCGATGCGCATCATTGGCGTGAGGCGCAGCGCAGAGGGTGGCAGTGGGCGCATATGTCCATCATTAAAAGTGAGCTCCTCGAGATGATCTAGGGCGGTCGATAAGAACCACTCGTCAAGCTTGGCTCGGTCCTTGCCATTGGAACGGAAGTTGCCCATAGTAAGGCCTTTGATTGGGCCACAGTGTGTGCCGAGGATCTGGGACAATGCATCCAAGCGTTTGTGATAGCCAGTGCAGAGCATGTGCTCGCTGATGAGGCCGAGAGGGGCACAGCGCCATAGGGGGTGCCACCGCTAGGAGAGGACGGTTGTGCGCACACCATCTTCAATAGGGAGGAGGAAGATGATGACTCTCAACATATCATCGGGGAGGCTGCTGATGAAGTCTAGGCCTATCGGAGGCGCTTGTGTTTCTGGCTTAGCCCACCTCCGCTTGTTGGCAACCTCGTCCTCCACCTCCGGAGAATGGCCGCTGGGGGCTCTTTCTGTCAAGAGTAGAGCAGTGGGAGGATAGTGATTATGTAGCTAGATCAGGGTAGAAGAATAGTGCATTGGTAATTACAAGTTACTAGGTAGGAACAGTTTTAACAGATTAAGAAAATGAAATCCCAATTGGTTGCTGAAATACTACACAGTTACTTTGATATTGCTACGCAAGTCAGCATACAAATACTAGAAAGAACACTTACTTCCAACAAAGTATGGACGGAGGATGTCGTCGGGGAAGTTAGCATTTATCCTATGGTCAGGCTCTTTTAGGTGCAGCATAATTTTAGTGCAAGCTTTTAGTACATAAAACTTAGAAATTTCTGCACAAAGGCCTTCTTCAAAATAGGAGTGACAATCTTCATCAAATTTTAAAGAAGCAACGATTGTAAATCCATGGTTTGTGCTGAATATGACATCCCTGGAGTCTTCAGTTATGTAAAGGCCAAGATTTAGCGCTACAGTTGTCGTTGCAAAGCAAGGGATGTACTGCAGGAATTGATAAGATTGTTAAAGAACAGGGTAACATGATAGTATGGGAGTAGTAGTTAAAAGAACAGCACATCAGTTCATATGGAAGTACAAAAAAATACAAGTCAACAGATAATGTAACCATGATGTCGTGTAAATATATATGAGAGTAAACGAAAGAACAATACATCATTAATTTGCCTCATATAGAAGGAGAAGAATAATAATAAGAAGAAATCACATTTGACGTAAATGCTACATGTGGCACCTTTTATCCAAATGTAGCAATATATGGTATAGGTTCAGAAAAAGTATAGGCCATGCATGTCAACCCAGGTAGTGTGAGATTGAACATACCGTGCGCTTCGTGAAGTCGTCTGGTATGGTGAGATGGAACTCCTCAGTTTTTTGGCCGAGGCAGCATAGCACTGATGTGTCCTTGCACTGTACACTCTATGAATGAAAACCCTTGAATCAGCTAGAAGAAGCATGAATCCACGACAATTTCGGACGGGTGATTAAAAGGGGCCGACGGACTGGGATAAGAGATGAGCGGAAATATATCAGTAGATTAGTTACCTGGTTCTTCATGGGGAAAAAACCAGTACCGAAGATTCCCCAATCGGGCGAGCTGGGTCGACAACAAGGAGCGTCGAGAAAGTCAGTGCCGATAGGCCGTGGCAAGCGGCAGTGGCGAAATGTGGTGGCATTTGGCGGCAGCCGACGGTGGCGACAGGCGTCGAGCTAAGTGGTTGCCGTGGGGATAGGCGGTGACATGCATGGAGAGTCCCCGAGTAGTGTTAGTGTAGGTGCTACTGGGGAGGGGGGAGGGGGGAGGGGAGCGGGCGAGGGTTTTGTGACGTGTGGGTGCTGATGGTTTTTTTTTTTGAAGTGGTGCTGATGGTTTTCTGTCCTAGAATAATGTGCTTCGGAGGAAACGGTTTATTCCGTGTGTGATAAATCCTATATAAATATTACTCTCAAGTAAACTAGCACTCCGGTGTGATGGAGATACGGACATCTGTTCGATCTGTGTACATCCTGCGGTTCAGACGTGCGATCCGTGGGGATGAGTTCTGGCCAATCAGAACACAAATGACGCGGCAAAATGAAAGTCGTCGCACAGTTTCAATCTTGGAAAAATATATAATACACAAGCATATATATAATACACACAAACTAGATAGATTCAATCCAACATCTCATCTTCATGCTTGATCGTTAAGATTCTCCAGGAACTGGGCGTACGCGGCGTGCGCTATCCTGCGAGAATACTTCTGCTTGAAGGAGCCAACCTCTCATCCTCTTGCATGCACCAGAACACTAGGATACGTGTTGTTAATCTTATGGTTGCACAACGGGCATCCATAGCCCCCATTCTTCCTGACACGCATGTTATGCTTTCCAACCATAAGCTCTTTGAGTGTTTGCCTCTTGAACCTCTCTTGGACGTCTTCATCCTCGTTGTCCACATCGTCAGATAGCACCTATACATAGTAAAAAATGTTACGTCCGTATATTTTATAATGCGAATTCGCAAGGCAGAGTTTATGAAAAATAATATATCATGCGACAACGTGAACCCTAAATCAAAGCTAATTGGTTTGATCCCAAAAGTTGGCATGCCATATTTTAGCAACAGCCAAATGTTGGCTAGAGATTGGTTGCTGAAAGCACATTTGCTCCCTTGGTGGTTTTGGTAATTAATAACAACATATAAGTCATTTAACTAATGTTTCCACTAAGTATAATTCAGGAAAAGTTCAATGATGGGCTGGCAAAAGGATTGTGGAGATACCCCAAGGTGCAAGGAAATGGATTGGCAAAGCTTCAAGCAAGAGGACTCTACATTTTACTTTGTGAGAAATCACTTTGAGTCCATAGGAAAGCCAATACTATTAAAAGGGGGTAAGGTACTGTTGGTGAACAAGATGCTCCACGTGCACAAGTGATAGTCACCAAAAACACCCACAAACTCTTCCACAAAAGTTTGTCCAAGCCATTCATGAAAATCGGTGCAACCAACAATTCCCGCTCGGTGCCACCGATTCCCAAACTCAGACAGACCCATGCCAAACCCTAGCCATTCGGTCCAACCGATTCTGCATCGGTGCCACCGAGTTCAGTTGCCAACTTTTTGTTACCTCGTTTCATAAAATCGGTCTTACCGAGTTTTTTGGATCGGCGTCACCGAGTTGTGCAATCTGACCGTTGGTCACAATGCCAGCTACTTGCTTGCTGAGGACATGAAGAAGAGGAAGGAATCTGGTTTGAGAGAATGGAGAGCTATTGATCCATACTCACAGAGGAGAAAAACAGCCGTGGACTACAGATTCTATACAAAGGAGCAACAAGATTTCTATGAAACAATCTTGCTTGATAAGAGCCCTGCTGTGAGTGACATGAGATATGTGGATTGGAAATACATCGAGGAGAATGAAGATTACTTCCCAAGTGTGCAAGACAACTTTCACTGCATAGGTCTGGATGAGTTTGTTGGCAAGGAATTCACTTCTTGGAACGATGAAATGATCATGCAATTCTACTCCACTGCTCATTTCTATGGAGATGGTAGAATTGTATGGATGACTGAAGGAGCAAGATATGAATCAACTGTTGAGGAGTGGGTTACCATCTTAGGAGTACCACAGGTGGAAGATGGTGACATCAATGTCTACAATGAGCCCAAGGCTAGCCACAATGCTATGAAGAACATGTACAATGAGATCCCTACTGCACATCTGAAGTCTCACAAGCTAGGATCCATTTACTTCCTCCAGGCTGGCCTACGCACTATCAACACCATCTTGAGGCATACCTTGATGCCTAAGTCTGGAGATGAGAAGATGATTCGAGGCTATTCCATCAACATGCTGCTCCATCTAGATCAACATACAAGATTCAGAGTGATGGATCTGATAGTGGAGACTGTGAAGAGGGTTGATGTTGATCAGAAGCGCTCATGCTGCTATACAGCCTATATTCAGATGCTTATCAACTCCAAGCTGGAGAAGCACATCTTTGCTTTTGACATACCACATTTGCCACTACTGTCAGATCTAGAAGATAATGTTGTGGTGATGGAACCAGATCATCCCACTTCAGCTACAGCACAGGCACATGCAGAGGCTGCCAGAGACTCCAGTTCTCAGGTACCCAGGTCTAGGAGTGAGCAGATGGATCTCCTACTTAGCTCTGTGCTCAGCATGCAGAAGGACATCAGCGAGATATTGAAGAACCAGGCGAGCCTCTCAAGGATTGTTGACAATAAATTCCATATTCTCAACAACAAGGTGGATGAGCTCACAGTGACTGTGAATGAGCTCAAGCAGGAAGTTGACGCAGTGCCTAGCCCTCATTCTACAGATGATGATGATGATGAGGATCGTGCACCTCTCAGACCGAGCACTCAGTTCACTACTCAGGCTAGATCAGCTACAGTGCCAGCTCCAGAGTTGCGACCTTCTTCATCAGCACCTGCTACAGCCTCTTCAGCTCCATCAGCTCCTCCAGTTCCTCCAGTTGCTACACCGACTCCGTCCATGACGTCTGCCGACATCTTCGCCGATGCCGTTCTCTCGACTCCTTCATCGACCACTGGAGGAGATCAGCCCCAGAAGAACGATTAGCTATATACCTTTGAACTTTTTGGTAACTTGTTGCCAAAGGGGGAGAAGATGTATATAGATCTTTAGGCTTCGAGAGAGAGAGAGCATTGGTTTTTATCGCTTTTCAAAACATTTGATATCTTTTGGTTTGGATGTGTTAAACATTTGTTGGTGTTTGATCATACACTTGATGTGTATCGCTACTATTTCCTATCATTGTGATGCTTATGAAATGATCATTCACCTTTACTTAATTGTGTTGTGCTATGTTATTCATTCTTATTATTCTCGCACACCACCATGTTGTATGTGACATGAAAGAGTGCACCATGTACCTAATCGATTGTGCATTTGCATTCAAACGCATATTCAAAATAATGCACAAATTTAGGGGGAGCTCTTGCTTATCACATACTTCTCAAAGCGACGATTATATTCATTGATTATATCATATATCTAAGCTTTGATCTATATGTTGTCATCAATTACCAAAAAGGGGGAGATTGAAAGCACATTTGCTCCCTTGGTGGTTTTGGTAATTAATAACAACATATATGTCATTGAACTAATGTTTCCACTAAGTATATTTCAGGAAAAGTTCAATGATGGGTTGGCAAAAGGATTGTGGAGATACCCCAAGGTGCAAGGAAATGGATTGGCAAAGCTTCAAGCAAGAGGACTCTACATTTTACTTTGTGAGAAATCACTTTGAGTCCATAGGAAAGCCAATACTATTAAAAGGGGGTAAGGTACTGTTGGTGAACAAGATGCTCCACGTGCACAAGTGATAGTCACCAAAAACACCCACAAACTCTTCCACAAAAGTCTGTCCAAGCCATTCATGAAAATCGATGCAACCAACAATTCCCACTCGGTGCCACCGATTCCCAAACTCAGACAGACCCATGCCAAACCCTAGCCATTCGGTGCAACCGATTCTGCATCGGTGCCACCGAGTTCAGTTGCCAACTTTCTGTTACCTCGTTTCATAAAATCGGTCTTACCGAGTTTTTTGGATCGGCGTCACCGAGTTGTGCAATCTGACAGTTGGTCACCTAATCGGTACTACCGAGAGTTATGTATCGGTCTCACCGAGATTCAAAAGTTATTGCCTTTTGGTCACTTCGGTACCACCGAGTTTTATACTTCGGTGTCACCGAGTTGGCCACTTTAGGTGTAACGGTTGTTTTTTGGGGATGCCTATATATACCCCTTCACCACCACCCGCTCGAATGAGAAGCACTCAGAACTATTCCATACTTGCCCCATCCAATTTTCTGAGAGAGTGCCACCTACTCATGTGTTGAGATCAAGCCATTCCACTCTATCCATATGAATCTTGATCTCTAGCCTCCCCAAGTTGCTTTCCACCAAATCAATCTCTTCCACCATAGCCAAATCTGTGAGAGAGTGATTGTGTGTTGAGGAGTCTATCATCTTGAAGCACAAGAGCAAGGAGTTCATCGACATTGCCGAGCCTATTACCTTTTGGAGGGTGGTGCCTCCTAGATTGGTTAGGTGTCGCTTGGGAGCCTCCTACTTCGTGTTGTGGAGTTGAACCAAGAAGTTTGTACGGGCAAGGAGATAGCCTACTTCGTGAAGATCTACCCATAGTGAGGCTAGTCCTTCGTGGATGGAAGCCGTTATGGAATAGTCAAGGTTGCTACTTCATGGACCCTTATGGGTGGAACCCTCCGTGGACTCTCGCGACCGTTACCCTCCGTGGGTTGAAGACTCCATAAACGTGGACGTACGATAGCACCACCTATCGAAACCACGGGAAAAATCTTCGTGTCTACAAATTGCGTTTGATCTTCCTTTCTACCCTCTACTATACATGCTTGTTGTTATTTTCCGCTGCTATACTCTTAGACATGCATGTGTAGGGTGTACTTGACTTGCTATCATTGCTAAAATCTGCCAACACTTAAAATTGGGAAAAGGTAGAATCTTTATTTGGTCAAGTAGTCTAGTCACCCCCTCCCCTCTAGACATACTTTTGATCCTACAGTTGCATACCAATTCTCGTTATCAATCTCACAAAAGGTTGCCAAATGTTGACAACTTTTGATTTTGCCAAATATTGGCAGCAATGTCAAATGTCGGTAGCAAACCAATCAGCCTATTATATGTATTTACCAAAAATGGGTATAGATGACCAACCGATTCTCCGTCCGAGTCGTTGTCGTTGCTGGAGTGGTCGTCGGAGTTGCTGTGGACCACCGGCTCTGGCTAGGGAAGCATGACGGCGGCAACAACATCAAGGCCGCGCTGCTATCCGCGCGATACATCATCTCCTACGACGGAAATCTCTGTGCCCACCTTCACGCTGTGCTCGGGTGCTTCGCCGGCCCCAACGTGTTTACTCCCTCCCATGGTGCAGGGAGGCTGCTGATGACGATTGAGAATGGCGGCGAGGATGCAGGGGGGAGAGGATTGTGTGTAGCGAGAATGTTAAAACCAGTGGCTCGGGCGCCGTTAATAAAGGGCAGTTGGGATTTGAGAGGGAGGCGGACGGCAGTTTAAAGGGATGGCTCGCCTCCCGGTGAGCCGCCTGCGCGCTGGACTGCTGGCATGCGCACCGTCAATTCACACGCCTGACGGCACGTCTCCCTGCGAAACTGCACAGCGAACACGCCTCCCATCAATTCACACACCTACTCGCACGCATCTGATATGTCTCCAACGTATCTATAATTTATGAAGTATTCTTGCCATATTTACAACAATTTTATATGGTTTTGGTATGATTTGCATGGAACTAACCCGGACTGACGCTGTTTTCAGCAGAACTACTGTGGTGTTGTTTTCTGTGCAGAAATAAAAGTTCTCCAAATGCAACGAAACTTTATGACGATTTTTTTGGAACAAAAGAGGCACTAGAAGCTTCGTGGGAGTGACAGAAGAGCCACGAGGTGGCCACAACCCACCAGGGCGCGCCAGCCTCCTCTGGCGCGCCCTGGTGTCTTGTGGGCCCCTCGTGGCCCATCTTCGCGTGAAACTGACGCCCAAAAATCCTATATATTCAGAAACCCCCAAAAATAACCCTAGATCAGAAGTTCCGCCACCGCAAGCCTCTGTAGCCACGAAAAACCAATCTAGACCCCGTTCCGACACCCTGTCGGAGGGGGAAATCATCACTGGAGGCCATCTTCATCATCCCTATGGTCTGCATGATGAGGAGGGAGTAGTCCACCCTCGGGGCTGAGGGTTTGTAATAGTAGCTATGTGTTTAATCTCTCTCTCTCGTGTTCTTGATTTGGCACGATCTTGATGTATCGTGGGCTTTGTTAATATAGTTGGATCATATGGTGTTTTGCCCTCTCTATCTTGTTGTGATGAATTGAGTTTTCCTTTTGAGATTTCGTTATTACCGGATTGAATACTTTTATGGATTTGAGAGCACTTGATCTATGTCTTGGCACTCAACTCACGGATTCCCGAGGTGACATTGGGGTAATCTATGCATAGGGGTTGATGCACGTTTTCGTCCTACTTTCTCCGGTAGAAATCTTGGGGCACTCTTTGAGGTTCTTTGTGTTGGATTGAGTATTATGAATCTGAAATTATTTGATATGTATCGTATAATTAAATCATGGATACTTGTGGTGACATTGGAGTATCTAGGTGACATTAGAGTTGGTTGATGCATATCATATGGTGTTATTTAGTACGAACTCCTAGATAGATCGATCGGAAAGGATAACTTGGTGTTATTTTAGTACGAACTCTTGGATAGATCGATCGGAAAGGATAACTTTAAGGTGGTTTCGTACCCTACAAACAATTTCTTCTTATGTTCTCCCCTATATAAGAACTTTGGAGTGATTCTTCGTTGCACGTTGAGGGATGGTTATGTTATCCAATTATATTAGCATTGTTGAGATATTGCACTAGCGAAAGTACGGACCCGGATTGAGAGAGACCATCTTCATCCTACGCCTCCCCTGGATTGATAAACCTTAGGTCATCCACTTGAGGGAAATTTGCTACTGTCCTACAAAACTCTGCGCTTGGAGGCCCAACACGAGTCTACAAGAACAAGTTGTGTAGTAGACATCAAGCTCTTTTCTGGCGCCGATGCCGGGGAGGTGAGTGCTTGAAGGTATATCTTTAGATCTTGCAATTAAATCTTTTAGTTTCTTGTTTTTCACTAGTTTGGTTTTATAAAAGAAAAGTACAAAAAAATGGAGTTTAGGTTGCCTCAATTGCTTCGTCTTTTAATGTCTTTCGTGAAAATGATCGTTTGGAAAATTGTGCTCAATTGGTAGAGGAAGAATTTATGAAAATACTTAATGAGAATTCCTTGAATGATGAGCATGATTGAAATGTTGCTAGTATGAATTCTTTGAATATCCATGATGCTAATGATATGCAAATCCACAAGCTTGGGGATGCTATGTTTGATGAAGATGATATTTTTCGTTCCCCAAGTTTTGATGAGCCAATTTATTATGATGATGGCATGCCTCCTATCTATGATGATTATGATGATGACATGTATGCTATAAAGAGTAATGACAACCATGAAACTTGTTATCATGCTTTTAATATTGAATGTGGTTATGTCAATCAAGTGTCTCATGATAGTTATTTTGTCGAGTTTGCTCCCACTACCATGGACGAAAAGGAATTTGCTTGTGTGGGTAGTAATAAAAATTCTATGCTTGTGCATCATGAAAATAATTCTTTATGTGATAGTTATATTGTAGAATTTATTCATGATTCTACTGAAAATTATTATGAGGGAGGAACATTTGCTAGTAGGAATTACAATAATATCAAGTTTCCTCTCTATGTGTTCAAAGTTTTGAAGTTATGCTTGTTTTGCCTTCCTATGCTAGTTGATTCTTGCTCCCATAAATTGTTTGCTCACAAAATCCCTATGCATAGGAAGTGGGTTAGACTTAAATGTGCTTGTCATGAGATTCATGATGCTCCCAATGTGTTTCAATTCTTTACTTTTATGTGAGCATCATTGAAATCATCATGCCTAGCTAAAAGGCATTAAAGAAAAGCGCTTGTTGGGAGACAACCCAACATTTTTACTTTCTGTTTTTGTGTGTTCACATGATTAAGATACTATATTAATCATGTTTTATGCTTTTTATTTCAATAATGTGCCAAGTAAAGCCTTTGGGATAGTATGGATACTTGTTGATTTTATTCTGTGCAAAAACAGAAACTTTTGCCTCCAGTAAAGAATTTCTATGATTTTACTGGAGTGTCAAAAAATTCTGAAATTTTTACATGGTATTTATATGAAAATTCTATAGTTTCCTATTTTTTCAAAATTTTTAGAGACAAGGAAGTATGGCTATACTACAGATCTTCACAGACTGTTCTGTTTTTGACATATTCTGTTTTGCATGCATAGTTTGCTTGTTTTAGTGTTCCCATAGCTTATATTCAGTTATATAAGTTATGTGAATGGTAGAATACAGTAGGTATTATGTGAGAACAATTATGAATCTTGTCTTAACAATACCTAAGTGAATGATCTATATTTACTATACTAACCCATCTCACGAAGTTCCGTTAAGTTTTGTGTGATTGAAGTTTTCAAGTTTTGGGTGAGACACCGATATAAGAAGAATAAGGAGAGGTAAGACCCTAAGCTTGGGGATGCCCAAGGCACCCCCAAGGTAATATCCAAGGAAGACTCAAGCGCCTAAGCTTGGGTATGCCCCGGAAGGCATCCCCTCTTTCGTCTTCAACATTATCGATATATCTTACTTAGAGCTATATTTTTATTCGTCACATAATATGTGCTTTGCTTGGATCGTCATTATATTTTGTTATTTTATGTTAGGTGTTATTTATAATCTTGTTTTTCAATAAAAAGTTCCAAGAATTGCCTTAGGATGCTTGCATTGCATATTTGATGTGTGCTGTGTAAAAACAGAAACTTTCTCTGTAGTGTTTGAATTTTCATATTTTACTGGAACGTGTAAAGTTTCTGGAATTTTTACACAGTGTTGGCATATAAATTATTTATCACGTCCTAAATTTTCATAATTTTTTGAGTTACAGAAGTACACTGTTTTCTAAATTGCTACAGATTGTTCTGTTTGGACAGATTGCTGTCAAAGTTTTGTTATCTACTTATCCTATAGTTTTGATAGCCTATATTGGTAGATATAAATTGTGGAAATGATAGTAAACAGTAGATTATGTTTGGAAATTATTGTGCAACTTGTCTTAGCAGTACAAGAAGTGTGGACTTATTCTTATGTGTACTAACCTATCTCACGAGTTCTTTTCGAGATTTTGTGGATGCAGTTTTTAAGATTTAGGGAAACCGTGATATAAAAGGAATTAAGGAGACACAAAATCTCAAGCTTGGGGATACCCAAGGCATCCCAAGATAATATTTCAAGAAGTCTAAAGTTGAATTGCAATTGTTTGGTGACTAAGAACATAAGTTGTTAAGTTTCAAGAGAATTCATTGTTTGAACCATAACATGTGAATAGGTTGCTACTTTATCATGATGAGTTTTATGATAAAGAGTTGCTGTTATGATTCTAGGAAAAGTGGTTGAAATTATCATTGATCAAACTTATGCACTATGCCAGCATACACACTTCATAAATTATTTCTTTTATCATTTACCTACTCGAGGACGAGTAGGAATAAAGCTTGGGGATGCCGATACGTCTCCAATGTATCTATAATTTATGAAGTATTCATGCCATATTTACAACAATTTTATATGGTTTTGGTATGATTTGCCAGGACCTAACCCGGACTGATGATGTTTTCAGCAGAACTGCCGTGGTGTTGTTTTTTGTGCAGAAATAAAAGTTCTCCAAATGCAACGAAACTTTTTGACAATTTTTTTGGAACAAAAAAGGCACTAGAAGCTTCGTGGGAGGGCCAGAAGAGCCACGAGGTGGCCACAACCCACCAGGGCGCGCCAGCCCCCTCTGGCGCGCCCTGGTGTCTTGTGGGCCCCTTGTGGCCCATCTTTGCATGAAACCGACGCCCAAAAATCCTATATATTCAGAAACCCCCAGAAGTAACCCTAGATCAGAAGTTCCGCCGCCGCAAGCCTCTATAGCCATGAAAAACCAATCTAGACCCCGTTCCGGCACCCTGCCGGAGGGGGAAATCATCACCGGAGACCATCTTCATCATCCCTATGGTCTCCATGATGAGGAGGGAGTAGTCCACCCTCGGGGCTGAGGGTTTGTACCATTAGCTATGTCTTTAATCTCTCTCTCTCTCTCGTGTTCTTGATTTGGCATGATCTTGATGTATCGCGGGCTTTGTTAATATAGTTGGATCATATGGTGTTTTCCCTTCTCTATCTTGTTGTGATGAATTGAGTTTTCCTTTTGAGATTCGTTATTACCGGATTGAATACTTTTATGGATTTGAAAGCACTTGATCTATGTCTTGGCACTCAACTCGCGGATTCCCGAGGTGACATTGGGGTAATCTATGCATAGGGGTTGATGCACGTTTTCGTCCTACTTTCTCCGGTAGAAATCTTGGGGCACTCTTTGAGGTTCTTTGTGTTGGATTGAGTATTATGAATCTGAAATTGTTTGATGCGTATCGTATAATTAACGCATGGGTACTTGTGGTGACATTGGAGTATCTAGGTGACATTAGAGTTGGTTGATGTGTATCATATGGTGTTATTTTAGTACGAACTCTTAGATAGATCGAGGAAAGGATAACTTGGTGTTATTTTAGTAAGAACTCTTGGATAGATCGATCGGAAAGGATAACTTTAAGGTGGTTTCGTACCCTACAAACAATTTATTCTTATGTTCTCCCCTGGATAAGAACTTTGGAGTGATTCTTCTTTGCACGTTGAGGGATGGTTATGTGATCCAATTATATTAGCATTGTTGAGAGATTGCACTAGCGAAAGTATGGACCCTAGGCCTTGTTTTCAAGCATTGCAATACCATTTGTGCTCACTTTTGTTACTTGCTACCTTGTTGTTTTTATTGTTACTATTACAAAAATCAATATCTACTATCATTACTACACTTGTATCACCATCTCTTCGCCGAACTAGTGCACCTATACAATTTACCATTGTATTTGGTGTGTTGGGGACACAAGAGACTTTTTATTGTTTGGTTGCAGAGTTGTTTGAGAGAGACCATCTTCATCTTACGCCTCCCCCGGATTGATAAACCTTAGGTCACCCACTTGAGGGAAATTTGCTACTGTCCTACAAAACTCTGCGCTTGGAGGACCAACACGAGTCTACAAGAACAAGTTGTGTAGTAGACATCAGCATCCCGGTCAGCCTGCGCGGCGACCTGCTAGCATGCTTCCCGTCAGATCATATCTGGTTGCACGGATCGCGGGGTGCGTATTGTTTTTCTGCGAAGCTACGGCACTTACTCCCTCCGTTTTTATTTAGTCTGCATATTAGAGTTGACTGAAGTCAAACTTGGTAAAGTTTGACCCACTTTATAAAAAGAAATAGAAATAGTTACCATGACAAATATATATGATGTGAAAGTACATTCAATAAAGAATCTAATGGTCTTTATTTTTAACTGTAAACATTAATATTTTGTCTATAAATTTGGTCAAAGTTTACAAAGCTTGACTTTAACCAATGCTAATACGCGGATTAAATAAAAACAGTTTGGATTAATAAACCGTTTGCGATGTTAACATGACAATTCTTTGTTGCATCTATTAATAAGCCCCCGTTTGCAAGAAGCTTAGATGAAAACTTCTCTCAAATTGGACGATTTATTTACCACGACCTATAAGTTCCCTATCATGAAATCATGTCAATGTTTCATGAATTCTAGCTTAGTTGGGCGTTTACTAGAATTTGAAGCCAAGAGTCAATGTTTGCGGCCCCGAGATGTTCAAAATTTATTGTTTTTCCTTCCATGGGGACTAAACATGCACCCAAGACAAAAAAATGAATTTCTAATCCATTTGGGCGCACAACCGCGTGTGCATATAGTTCAAATTTGAAATTGAAAAAATTAAATACCTAAGGAATCAATTTAATGTATAAAAATGTCTTAATGTTCTTTAAAAATCAAATTTTAACACTGCACTCCTATTGTCACATGTGCACTACAGAAAAAGTTTGACATGCATGCCTCAAAGTGGCGGTGGTGTGGTGGGACGAGTGGGGGTGTGGGGGTCCGGCACACAATACGCGTCGTATATGCGCCAACACGTGGGGTTGTCCGGTTAGTTAGGCATCAAGCTGGCAATGGGGATTACTCAGGCAGGTATATTGGAGTCCCATCCCTGTCCCCATCACCGCCCTCCCATTCCCATCCCCGTCTCCGTACCCGTGCGCAGGGATAAAAAGTTTCCTATCCCCGTCGCCACTTCTTTATCCCCGTGGGGAAACACGACATGCATTTAAGAACAACATTTGATAGTATTTCAGTAAAAAAAACAGTATTTCAACGCAATAAACAATATGTTGTGGCTAAGTTTGGGATTTCTTAGGGATTCTGGGGCCAGATGGGTGGGATATGTGGAAATTTGGGTGACCGTGGGCGCAAATTACGTGGGGTCTACTAATTTCAGAGCCCACATGTAAGTACTTCATGGTTAGGCGGGTAATGCTATATATATCCCATCCCCATCCCCGTCCTGCACGCTGGGTAAGGTATTTGACCCGCCATCTACCCCATGGTAATTCAAGCTAATGATGCGGGTAATGGTTTTAACCATTGCCAGCTTCAGGTGAGGCACGTGCCACGTCAAAAGTCATGCATTGGGTATATATTTAAAGCATCTCGATCATGAGCTTTTTCATGCATATGTTTGTGTCTCATGCATGAGGTGGTAGTCCTCGTACACTCACTCATGCGGTTACCACCGACACACCCATTCGTTTCCCCCACGCGGTCTATCACCTTGGATGGCGCGGCGAGAGGGGTTTGATCAAAGGTGGATTCATCTTAGTTCGTGTTTCGGCAAAGATCATGGTGAGATTCCGGACGAAAGTTTGGGCGCATGTGTGCACGCGCGTGCTCATTGTACACGTTGTGAACCTTCGTGTGTTTTTTCCGGTTTGCGAAGGTGCCGCATCAAAGGTGTGCATTGGGTATTCAAAACATCACACAACACCTCTGTACATATGTTAGGGCAGCATGGAGGCGGTGGTTGTCCTCGGACACCGCCCCCCTCGCACAATTATCAATGTCACTCACATCTGTGGCCTCACATACTTTTGTACCGCAATGAGAGAGGTTAATTATTGTGGATTCTTTTTCTGTCAAAGTTTGCGGTAGGCCATGGGTGTGAGATTACATGGTATAATTTGAGTGCGTGTAGTGTACGCATGAATGTCTCTCCCATCAGCTCGAATGGGGATATATATATATATACTACGTGTCGTGAACCTCGCTTTCCGTGCGGACTTTAAGATTCCCGAGGAAGGTGTGCCACACCAAAGTTTGTGTGCTGGGTATGTAAACATCACACAACACTTCCATACATATGTTTGATCCACGCTTAGATGGTGATTGTCTTTGGATAGTCCTTCGTGTGGTTGTCGTTGGAAAGTCCATTCCTGGGCCCGCGTGGATGTCCATCACATTGACTGACAACGAGAGAGAGGTTACCATGGTGGATTATTCAATTGGTTTGTGTTATGGTATATATTATATAGGTCATTTGAGTTTCCTTACCCAAGTCTGAGCGCACGTGTACGTACGCGTGAATCGTTCCAATCGACGCTCGGCATACTAGTTTTACGCGTCATGAACACTCGCTCGGGGAGGGGGGGACTTTCCGGTTCCAAAGCATGTGCCACATCAAAGTTGCGCATGAGGTATATATGTTTGCGCCACCTGCAGGTGATGCCTGTCTTCGACACTCCACCGCGTGGTTATCGGCGTCACACCCATTCATGAGCCTCGGTGGACGTCCATCCTTTCGACTGACAGCGAGAGAGGTTTGACCAAAATGTTGATTCTTTGGTCGGGATGTCCGTGTTGCAAGGCACATGGGCCATATTCCACCTTTCACCGGAAGAGAGATGGGGTGGTTTGACCATGCTGGATTCATGTATATGTTTCATTTTCGTGTTACGGCATGGGTGAGACACGAGACCTGTTTAGGGGCATGTATTCGTAGCTAGGATTCCCCCTCCCACTGACACGAAGTGGCGACGGAGGAGACATGTGCCACATAAAAGTTGCGCATTGGGTATTTTGGATGATCAAACCACCCTGTGCATACATATTTTTGTTCCACATGCAAGCGTGTATGTGTTCTGACCCCTTTCCCGCAATTGTTTTTGGCGAAATGCTCCTATATTATTATTCTAGGAGTAAATAGCAAACGATTCGAATGTAAAAACCATTTGCGATTGTACACTCAACAGACACCATTCCCTCTGACTCTGGCACATCAGCACAGTCCACTGGTGGGCGCCGGACACGATTGGGCTCCACGAGACTTCCCTCGCAAAAATATCTACCGCCTTGAGCCATTTGAAAAATGGCGGTTCCGCGGGTTTTTCCTATTTGATAGCACACACTTATTATGTTTCTGCTGTGTGCGATGTTTGTTGCTCCCGCGCTGGCCACACCGCTTCAATCCCGTAATCTAAATTTTCAGTAGCCCTGGCATCCTGGGATTTCACTCCCGCCTAGTAAAATTTTCAGTAGCCGCATGCCATTTCCTCAAACACCACCTGCCCCCCTCTCCACCACAAAACCTCTGCTCAGATTCGTAAAATATAAAGGAAAACCTTCGCTCCCGCACGCACCACTCCTCTCCCTCGCTCGAACCCTAGCTAGCCCGCCACCGCCGCCCCTGACTCCACCGTCAACCTCTGTAGGCCTTCTCGTGACTATCTGGAAGACCTCATGAAGATTCATCACAATGGGTTGGACTAGAGTCGTGTGTGAATTCGACAGTAGTGCTCCTCCATGTCGAATGGACGCATAACTTTAGTCCACCCCCTTGTGCCAGCGTGCGAAACACCCCCTTTCCCATAGATTCCCATCCCCATCCTCACCCCCACTCCAGAGCGCCGCAACCTCAGCCCGGCTATGCTTCCTGGGGAGCTGGAGGAGCGAATGGCCAAAAAGAGGTATATCGAGGCCTGTTCGCTGGACGACGACAAGGTGGCAGCCGAGGCCCCCCGGGGTAGCTCACTATGATCACTGGCCCGGGACTTTTAATAAGCGGGCTCGCGCATGTCTGTATGTCCAAGCAGCCGGCTACGACATCGAGCTCGTCGATAGCGATGGCTTGACGCGGGCTATGCCACAGGTTAAGTGACGCACCCTCACCCCTTCGGGTTCAACCTCCTTGGATCTCCTCCATGCCCCCCACCGCTGATCTACTCTGCTTCACTGTCAGGATTTTGCATTCATCACCATCAAGACCCTTTTGTCATTTCTGAAGGTCGCGTTCTATATATATGGCGGTGGCTCGGCATCGTCAGCTGCCAAGTCAGGCCTTATTGATGACGACAACAACGACAAGGGTGCCCTATCCGTCTCTTCCAAGGGGAAATAGCCTATCCACGACATCAGGGACGTCACCCTGCAAACGTGCTCTTCCAAAGGGAACGAGCTAAGCTGCCACAACAGGGAGCGCATGGTGCGCACCCCCAGTCCAGGCTCTTCCAAGGGGTATGAATTGTAATGTTCAAAAGTGCAATTTGATATGCCGGAGTATGAATTGTTTAGTTCAATTTCAATGCATACGTTTGGTTGTCTCTAGTGAGCATATACCTTGATTAGCGTGATATGTGGTTGTTTGTAGTGAACATATGTCCAGTTTCATTGCTAGATTTGGTTGTTCAATCATACAATTGGTTCCCGTTAAAGCTGGTGTATTTAACACACCCCTGTTTATTTCAGTTTTCTCACAATGTGATGTTGAATCATACAATTTGATGTTTAAGCACATGGTGCGTTCTATCTTCTATGCAATTTCAACAATACTGATATGAATGACTGTTTGGTTGTTGTTAAGTCTGTTGCAGTGAGCATATGCTTCCTTTAAAGGTTTTTGGTTGTTCGTGGTTAGCATTTGTCCACTTTCAATTGCTATATTTGGTTATTTGTAGTATGCCTCTGATCTACTCCGCTTTGCTGTCAGGAATTTGCTATGCTGGAGTATGAATTGTAATGTTCAAAAGTGCAATTTGATATGCTGGAGTATGAATTGTTCAGTTCAATTTTACTGCCTATGTTTGGTTGTCTGTAGTGAGCATATACCTATATTTGGTTGTTTGTAGTATGCCTCTGATCTACTCTGCTTTGCTGTCTGGAATTTGCCTTCATCGCCAATGAGACCTTTTTGCCATTTATGAAAGTCGTGTTCTATGGCAGTGTTTTGGCATCGTCAGCTGCCAAGTCAGGCCTCATTGACGACGACAACTTGTCGTCGACAAGTGCGCCCTATGCTCGAGTATAAATTGTTCAGTTCAATTTCACGAACGCCTATGTTTGGTTGTCTGTAGTGAGCATATACCTTGTTTAGCTGTTTTTGGTTGTTTTTAGTGAACATATGTCTAGCTTCAAGCTAGATTTGGTTGTTCAATCATACAACTGGTTCCTGTTAAAGCTGGTGTAGTTAACTCGCCCCTGTTTATTTCGGTTTTCTCACAATGTGATGTTCAATCATAGAATTTGATGTTTAAGCACATGGTATGTTCTATGCAATTTCAACAATACCGATATGAATGACTATTTGGTTGCTGTAGTATGCCTTGTTTATTTAGTTATTCACAATGTGTAGTACAATTTGATTAATACCGGTTCAATGGCCATATTGGTTTCCTGTTAAGCCTGGTGTAGGTAATACACCCCCTATTTTTTTCACTCTGTGATGTTCAATTAGACAATTTTATGTTTAAGTACAAGCTTTGTTCTATGCAAAATCAACAATACCATTATGAATGACTTTATTTGGTTGTTGTTAAGCCTGATGTAGTGAGCATATGCCTATTTTAATGGTTTTTGGTTCACATGGCTATATTTGTTTCTCATGTTATACTCCCTCCACCCCATAATATAAGACGCTAATACATCCAATATGTTAGTACATTGGATGTAATTAGATCTTATATAGTGGGACTGAGAGAGCATCATGTGAGGTAACTAATAAATATTGTTAGTACAATGGGTCAAAATGTGGCAATTAAACTATTTATTTACAGTTTGTCCAAGACAACAGTGATATGCAGTATATTAACTCAGAACTTCGTATCCTTTTTACTGCACATAATGAGTTGTTAGATGACAATCTCTGTATCTTTTTCCTTTGCAGTGGTTCCCAACACAGTCTACCCAAGATCACCTCTCAAACTAAATGATTGTTGGACATGCAAATGTACATGTATTTCTACCAGACTAGAATGACTATCTGGAAGTCATGAAGATATTGAAGGATGGGCGGTCAGCCATCACAAGGGATTGGGCTAGAGTCGTGTGTGCATTCGACATGGAGGAGGGCACATGACGTGGCCTGAGACTGCGTCAGTATTTCCCCAAAGAGGAAGGGATGATGCAGCACAGCGACGGTAAGTATTTCCCTCAGTTATGAAACCAAGGTTATCGAACCTGGGAGGAGGACCACGCAATGCTATGTAAACGGTACCTGCACACAAAGAACAAATACTTGCAACCCGGCGCGAAAGAGAGGTTGTCAATCTCTCTACAAGATTAGGTGTAGTAGATTGGATAAATAGATCGCACAAGAACAAAAAATAAAAGAAGCAAATAAAAAGTGCAGCAAGGTATTTTTGGGTTTTTGGAATAATAGATTTGAAAACAAAAGCGGCAAAAGATAGATCGGAAAGCAATATGTTGGAAAAGTAGACCCGGGGGCCGTAGGTTTCACTAGTGGCTTCTCTCATGAGTATAGCACACGGTGGGTAAACAAATTACTGTTGGGCAATTGATAGATGATCAAATAATCATGACGATATCCAAGGGGATGATCATTATATAGGCATCACGTCTAATATTAGTAGACCGAAACGATTCTGCATCTACTACTATTACTCCACACATCGACCGTTATCCAGCATGCATCTAGTGTATTAAGTTCATGGAGAAATAGAGTAATGCAATAAGAACGGTGAGATGATGTAGACAAGATCTATTCATGTAGGGATAGACCCCATCTTGTTATCCTTAATTGCAACGATACATGCGTGCCTCGTTTCCCCTTCTGTCACTGGGAGAGGACACCGCAAGATCGAACCCATCACAAAGCACCTCTTCCCATGGCAAGAAAAATCAATCTAGTTGGCCTAACTAAACCAAAGATTCGAAGAATAAATACGATGCTATAAGTAATCATGCATATAAGAGATCAAAAGAAGACTCAGATAATATTCATGGATAGAAACTTATTATGAACTCAAAATTCATCGGATCCCAACAAACACACTGCAAAAATTAATTACATCAAATAGATCTCCAAGAGACCATTGTATTGAGAATCAAGAGAGAGAGAGAGAAAGTCATCTAGATACTGCCTACGGACCCGTAGGTCTATGGTGTACTACTCACGCATCATCGGAGAGGCACCAGTGAGGATGATGAACCCCTGCGTGATGGTGTTAGATTGGATCTCGCGGTTCTGGAACTTGCGGCGGCTGGAAGTGTTTTTCGTCGACTCCTCTAGGGTTTCTAGAATATTTGGATATTTATAGAGCTCAGAGGCAGTGGAGGGAAGTCCCAAGGCCACCACAACCCATGAGGGCGCGCCGGGGGCCTCTGGCGCGCCCTGGTGTCTTCTGGGCCCCTTGGGCCTCCTCCGGGGTGCTTCTTTGGGTCACTGGCTTTCCTCTGGTCCAAAAAAAAATCTCCAAAAAGTTTCATCGCGATTGGACTCCGTTTGTGAGGGATCACTAGAAGGGTGTCTAGAGGGGGGTGAATAGACTACTAGTAGGAATTTAAAACCTAACCTTTTCCCAAGTTAATTGGTTGGTAGATTTAAACAATTATAGCAAGTCTAGCACACCCTACACATGCATGTCAACAAGTATGGCAGCGGAAAGTAAAGACATTGCATATGAAAGTAAAGAGTTGAGATAGGAAGATCAAACGCATGAGGGACACGAAGATTTTTCCCGTGGTTCCGATAGGTGGTGCTATCGTACGTCCACGTTTATGGAGTCTTCAACCCACGGAGGGTAACGGTCGCGAGAGTCCACGGAGGGCTCCACCCATAAGGGTCCACGAAGTAGCAACCTTGACTATTCCATAATGGCTTCCGTCCACGAAGGACTAGCCTCACTATGGGTAGATCTTCACGAAGTAGGCGATCTACTTGCCCTTACAAACTTCTTGGTTCACTCCACAACACGAAGTAGGAGGCTCCCAAGCGACACCTAACCAATCTAGGAGGCACCACCCTCCAAAAGGTAATAGGCTCGGCAATGTCAATGAACTCCTTGCTCTTGTGCTTCAAGATGATAGACTCCTCAACACACAATCACTCTCTCACAGATTTGGCTTGGTGGAAAGCAACTTGGGGAGGCTAGAGATCAAGATTCATATGGTTGGAATGGAATGGCATGATCTCAACACATGAGTAGGTGGCTCTCTCTCAGAAAATTGGATGGGGCAAGTATGGAATAGTTCTGAGTGCTTCTCTCTCGAGTGGGTGGTGGTGAAGGGGTATATATAGGCATCTCCAAAAATCCAACCGTTACACCTTAAGTGACCAACTCGGTGACACCGAAGTATAGAACTCGGTGGTACCGAGTTGCTCCAAAGGTAGCAACTTTTGAATCTCAGTGAGACCGATATATAAATCTCGGTTGCACCGATTAGGTGACCAACGGTCAGATTGCCAAATTCGGTGACGCCGATTCAACAAACTCGGTCGAACCGATTTTGTGAAATTGGGTAACAGAAAGTTGGCAACCCAAACTCGGTGCCACCGAAGTGGAATCAGTTGCACCGAAAGGTTAGGGTTTGGCTTGGGTCTGTCTGAGTTTGGGAATCGGTGGCACCGAGTGGAAAGTGTTGGTTGCACCGATTTTGGATATTTGACTTTGGACAGACTTTTGTGGAAGAGCTTGTGGGTGTTTTTGGTGACTATCACTTGTGCAGGTATGAGCATTTTGTTCACCAACAATACCTTACCCCCTTTTAATAGTATTGGCTTTCCTATGGACTCAAAGTGATTTCTCACAAAGTAAAATGTAGAGTCCTCTTGCTTGAAGCTTTGCCAATCTATTTCCTTGCATCTTGGGGTATCTCCACAATCTCCATAATCCTTTTGCCAACCCTCTCTGTGGACTTTATCTGAAATACACTAGGTAAAAGTATTAGTCCAAGAGACAATGTATGTTGTCATGAATTATCAAAACCACCAAGAGAGCATGTTGTGCTTTCAGTTTGGTATTGATATTCTGCGAAGTAAAAAAACAAGCAAAAAAGCAGCAACTGGCACTTGGCACTATGTCAATAGGTTAGTCCCAAAAATGATATAAAGTTGCTATAAAATGATTGTAAAACATCCAAGAATGATAATATAATAGCATGGAACAATAAAAAATTATAGATACGTTGGAGACGTATCAGCACACTACGGGCATTCCGCTTCACCTTTTACAGCAACCAGAATATCTTTGCCTCTTTCTTTGCCGTCTTTAATATAAGTATTCAACCGTCATTCATCATTCTTTATTTGGTGCTTATGTAATTCTTTTATTGACGTAATTCTTGAACGTATGTACCTGTGAATGGAATAATGCATTGGTTGATGAACCTATCTATGTATATGTAAAAAGCTATTCCCTACTTTCAAATTCAAATTCCGTACAATTTTAAATTGTAGCGAGCAAAATAATAAAAAATGCTTTGCGGGTCATTATGCCACCCATGGTTTGTAAGTCTCAACGTTTGTGATATACCTCATGATCTGACACATTTCACAGATAGAAAACATGCGCGCCCATGCACACAGTTGTTGTTTGCAAACCGTGTGTGATTTCAGACAATATCACAAACGGTGCAACCGAATTCAACGTTGGTGATAGAATATCTGTCGCACACTGTTTAAAATGATAAACTGTTTGTGATGTAGTATGCATCGCAAACGTTGGAGCATAGAATAGTGTGTGCGATAGTTATCCTGTCGGACACAAGTACAACATTCAGATATTTCTTATACTTATCCGATACTTGTACGACAGTTAAATTATCGTCTTAGTTAAATATCGCAAATGATTCGGACAATATAAGTGTGCGTGATATACTCCTTATCCCACAGCTTTGCAATTATGAAATGTTTGCAATTTGGCACACATCGTAAACGGTGTGCTACAGAATAGCGTGTGCGATGTTAGTGTGATCTCACATGAGTTGCAAGGATGAGCCATATGGGAAGAATGCCATATCTCAAATGGTTGACCGGTGACTCTCGTTTGTGATAGATGCGGACATTCCATACGCTTAGTTTTGCCAAACGTTTGCGTCCGTTGGCCGCCATCGCCGATGATTTTTCTGTGTCGTGTGGGATGGAGCCCCCTATCGCCCACACAAGCAAGGCGACGGTTTAAAACTACATCGTGGAAATGGGTTAAAAACCATTTGTATAGCACGTCGCTGCACCAGTGGTTCGACATTGGCCCGTGGGGGTGTGTACCACTAGTGGAGTGTTCATCTCTTCGAATTTAATGTCATGCATGTATGCAAAATCTTCTGGCATGAAAGAATGCGATGATCATGTATCAAACAATATAGAAGTTGGAACTGAGTTAACAAGAAGAGTACCCATCATAGTAGCAGGCTGGCCTTGAGCTTCATTCAGTTCAATGTTGTTAGCCTGACCACGACCAAAAGAAGGCATGGCATTGTTGTTGCGGGGCTGGTTGTTGCCACTGCCAGTTGAAGGTAGTGCTAGCTAATTCTGATTCTACCTGCATTCTCTGGCACGGTGACCTGGACGTCCACACTTGAATCACAGCCCGTCCTCGGGACGGGAAGCAAGAACTCGGGGTGGTGGAGCTGGGAGTCTTGGCTGCCTAGGTGGTGGAGGAGGAAGACGAGGTGCATCATAGGACGACCTTGGAGCAGGAGCAGGTGCATGGTACATGTGGGGAATCCATATCTTCTGTTTCCGTGATGAGGAGCCCGAAGATGAGCCCACGTCACGGTTGCGCTTGATGCCTTCCTTGTATTCCTGCAGACCAGTCTCAACCTGAATGGCCTTGTTCACCAAGGTGGCGAAGTCAGCATAATCCTGAACAAGGAGCACGAGCTTGATATCAGGGTGAAGTCCGTCACGGAACTTTTCTTGTCTGCGAGCATCAGTAGCGATGTCTTCTTTAGCATAGCAGGAGAAGTCAAGGAACTCCTGCTGATAAGCATCTACGGTCTTGTTGCCCTGGGTGAGATTGCGGAACTCTCGCTTTTTCCTGTCCATGATTCCCTGAGGAATGTAGCATGCACGAAAAGAAACTTGGAGCTCCGGCCAGGTGATGATTGCTCCAACGGGCTGTGAACGCTTATGAATGTCCCACCATTGAGCAGCGGGACACTTCAGGAAGTAGGCCGCAAAGGTGACATAGTTGGCAAGGGCGACATTGGCAGTATCCAGTTCATATGTGATGTCACGAAGCCAGTCATCAGCATCAAGGGGCTGAGTTGAGTTGTGGTAGACACTAGGGTTGAGGCGCACAAAGTCTTGCAGAGTTATTGCGGCTGGCTGTTGATTCATGTTCGGCCGCAGAAACTGATCCATAAGCCCTTGCATAAATTAGCGGTTTGGCTCAAACTGATGTATGACGTGGCTTGAGACCGCGTCGGTATTTCCCCAAAGAGGAAGGGATGATGCAGCACAGTGACGGTAAGTATTTCCCTCGGTTATGAAACCAAGGTATCGAACCAGTAGAAGGATCACCAACACCGCATAAACAACACCTGCACACAAAGAACAAATACTTGCAACCCGATGCGAAAGAGAGGTTGTCAATCTCTCTACGGTAAAAAGATAGATTAAGATATGATAGATTGGATAGATAGATCTCTCAAGAACACAAAATAAAAGAGGCAAATAAAAAGTGCAGTGAGGTATTTTTGGGTTTTTGGAATAATAGATTTGAAAACAAAAGCGGCAAAAGATTGATCGGAAAGCAATATGTTGGAAAAGTAGACCCGGGGGCCGTAGGTTTCACTAGTGGCTTCTCTCGTGAGTATAGCACACGGTGGGTGAACAAATTACTGTTGGGCAATTGATAGAAGATCAAATAATCATGACGATATCCAAGGCGATGATGATTATATAGGCATCACGTCCAAGATTAGTAGATCGAAACGATTCTGCATCTACTACTATTACTCCACACATCGATCGCTATCCAGCATGCATCTAGTGTATTAAGTTCATGGAAAACAGAGTAATGCAATAAGAACGGTGACATGATGTAGACAAGATCTATTCATGTAGGAATAGACCCCATCTTGTTATCCTTAATAGCAACGATACATGCGTGCCTCGCTGCCCTTCTGTCACTGGGAGAGGACACCGCAAGATCGAACCCATCACAAAGCACCACTTCCCATGGCAAGAAAAATCGATCTAGTTGGCCTAACTAAACCAAAGATTCGAAGAAGAAATACGAGGCTATAAGTAATCATGCATATAAGATATCAAAGAAGACTCAAATAATATTCATGGATAGAAATTGACCATGAACTCAAAATTCATCGGATCTCAACAGACACACCGCAAAACGTTTACATCAAATAGATCTCCAAGAGACCATTGCATTGAGAATCAAAAGAGAGAGAGAGAGAGAGAGAGAGAGAGAGAGGAAGCCATCTAGCTACTCCCTACGGACCCGTAGGTCTATGGTGGACTACTCACGCATCATCGGAGAGGCACCAATGAGGATGATAAACCCCTCCTTGATGGTGTTAGATTGGATCTCGCGGTTCTGGAACTTGCGGCGACTGGATGTGTTTTTTGTCGACTCCTCTAGGGTTTCTGGAATATTTGGGAATTTATAGGCATCAGAGGCGGTGGAGGGGGTTCCCGAGGCGGCCACAATCCATCAGGGCGTGCCCGGGGCCCCTGGCGCGCCCTGGTGGGTTGTGGGAGGCCTGGGCTCCCTCCTGGTAACTTCTTTGGCCCACTGGCCTTCTTCTGGACCAAAAAAAATCTCCAAAAAGTTTCATCGCGATTGGACTCTGTTTGGTACTGATATTCTACAATGTAAAAAACAAGCAAAAACAGCAACTGGCACTTTGGCACTATGTCAATAGGTTAGTCCCAAAAAATGGTATAAAGTTGCTATAAAATGATTGTAAAACATCCAAGAATGATAATATAACAGCATGGAACAAGCAAAAATTATAGATACGTTGGAGACGTATCAGCATCCCCAAGCTTAATTCCTACTCGTCCTCGAGTAGGTAAATGATAAAAACAGAATTTTTGATGTGGAATGCTGCCTAACATGTTCATCACATATTCTTTTCTTTTGTAGCATGTACATTTGGACTTTTAGATGGTTCAAAGCAATAGTCTAGTTTTGACATAAAGACTTTAATACTCAAGCATGCCAACAAGCAACCATGTCTTTCAACATATCAACACTAAAGAAAGTTATCCCTAGCCCATCATGCTCAATCATTGATCCATTCATGAAACACACTCAAATATTAACTATACCCAATGCTCAAGTATGATCATAGTGCCCCCCTAGTTGGTGCTTTATAAGAGAAGATGGAGACTCAAAATAAAAAATAAAAAATACATAAAGTAAATAGATAGGCCCTTCGCAGAGGGAAGTAGGGATTTGTAGAGGTGCCAGAGCTCAAGGTTTAAATTGAGAGAGAAAAATATTTTGAGTGGCATGCCTTTCCTATCAACGAAAATGACAAAGTAGTTCACAATACTTTCCATGCTAGATATATCATAGGTGGTTCCCAAATATAAAGTAAAGTTTATTCCTTTTTCCACCATTCTTTCACAATCCATGGCTGACCATATCCATGGTTGCCTTCCATACCAACACTTTCCAAGGAATTTATTATTTGACAACAAAAAGTAAATTTTCTTTTTCATTTCGGGACTGGGCATCCCTATTACCGCCGTACTCTCATGCAATGACAAGTGAATAAACACTCATCTTGAGAATAACACATCTAGCATGGAAAAATATTGGACACCCCCTACCGTTTCATGAGCGGTACGAGCACACAAAAAGGAAATTTATTTTGAAAATTAGAGATGGCACATACAAATTTGCTTAGAACGGCACGGAAATACCGCATATAGGTAGGTATGGTGGACTCATAAGGCAAAACTGGGTTTAAGGATTTTGGATGCACAAGTAGTATTTCGACTTAGTACAAGTGGAGGCTAGCAAATAGATTGAGAAGAAACCAACCAAGAAACGAAAATTCACATAAACGAGCATTGAGCATAACTAACACCGAATAATGCACCATAAGTAGGATGCAATTTCATTGCATAACTATTGACTTTCGTACTTGCATAGGGAATCACAAACCTTAACACCAATATTCTTACTAAAGCATAATTACTCACTAACATGACTCACATATTACTATCATCATGTCTCAAAACTATTACAAGGAATCAAGTTTAATTTGTCCACTGATCTTCATGAAAGTTTTTATTATATCCTCCTTGAATATCTATCACTTTGGGACAAGTTTCATATATTGACATTGCTTTTGACAAGCTCAAACAAATTTAAGTGAAGAACATGAGCATAAAGGTTTCATCTCTCAAAATAGTATAAGTGAAGCATGAGAGGATTTATTCAAAATTTACTAACTCTCAAATTATTCTAAGTGAAGCATGAGAGTATTTCTCCAAAAAAAATCCAAGCACACCGTGCTCAAGAAGATATAAGTGAAGCACTAGAGCAATTCCATAGCTCAAAAAATTTAAGTGAAGCATATACAACAATTCTAACAAATCATAGCATAATTTTGGCTCTCTCAAATAGGTGTGTCCAGCAAGGATACTAGTGACAAACTAAAAAGCAAAGCAAGCAAAGACTCAAATACTACAAGACGCTCCAAGCAAAACTCATGATATGTGACGAATAAAAATATAGCTCCAAGTAAAATACCAATGGTCGTTAGAAGAAAGAGGGAATGCCACTCGGGGCATCCCCAAGCTTAGTTGCTTGTTTCTCTTTGGATATATATTGGGGGTGCTGTAGCATCTACAAGCTTAGGCTCTTTTCACTCCTTATTCCTTCATCCATCGTGATCTCATCCAAAACTTGAAAACTTCAATCACACCAAACTCAAAAAAACCTTCGTGAGATCCGTTAGTATAATAAAGCAAATCACCACTTTAAGTACTGTTGCAAACCCATTCATATTTCATTATTGCATTATACCTACAGTATTTTAACTTTACCATGGCTTATACCCTTCAATACAAACCATAGATTCATCAAAACAAGCACACAATGCAACGAAAACAGAATCTGTCTTAAACAGAACAGTCTGTAGTAATATGTACACTAACCATACTTCTGTAATTCTAAAAATTCTGAAAAATTAGGAAAACATAAAGAATTTGTATAGCAACAATGTGTAAAAATTTCAGCTCATTATCATTCTCCAGTAAAAAATGAAAATTAGCACACTGGAGGCAAAGTTTCTGTTTCAGGTTCAGCGTTGTTTCTACTCATCTTATGAATCATCCTAAAGGCTTTACTTGGCACAAACACTAAATAAAACATAAAAGCACAATCACAACAGAGGCATAATTGTGTCAACACTCAAAAACATAAAGAAAAATAAGAAAATAAATTTATTCATTGGGTTGCCTCCCAACAAGCGCTATCGTTTTACGCCCCTAGCTAGGCATAAGGCATAGATTTAAGTATTGTCATCTTTGTTTTTTGCTACTTTTGTGAGGGATTTCTCAAACCCTGGGGGGGGGGGCTCTTTGCGCTTCCCCAAATTTTTAGGAGAAGAGACCATCTTGAGATCCAAAATATCCAAACGCTTATTGCAAAGAGTAATCAAAGTATTCATGCGATTGAGGTTCCCACTAATATGTTTGAGAGGTTCATTATATTTTTGAAACTCGACCAAGCGTTTATGTAAATCACCCAATTTGTCTAAAATTTGAACCCCCTCTTGTGTAAAAGAGGGCCTCTTTTTTGATGGAGGAACCCCCAATATCCCTTCCAAAATTTCATAAGCGGTGTTTGCATCAAGCTCAATAAAGTTCCCTTTAGCGGCAAAATCCAAGAGTTGTCTATGATGCAAAGCTAATCCTATGTAAAAATTTCGAAGCAAAATCTTTGCGTCTCCTTTTAGATTGCAAATGCGATAGGATTCCATTAGCCTATACCAGGCATCTTTCAAATTTTCCCCTTGTTTTTGTTTGAAGTATAAAACTTCAAAATCTGGTGACAAAGAGGGGGTAGTAATGCCAGTCATAGCAACAAGGTAGGAAACAAGAGGTCTGACAAGAAAAAAGAAAACGAAAAAGAGGGTGAATAAAATGGCAAATTTGGTGAAGTGGGGGAGAGGAAAACGAGAGGCAAATGGCAAATAATGTAATTGCAAGGAGATGAGATTTGTGATTAGGAACCTGGTAGATGTTGATGGTGTCTCCTCGGCGCCAGAGATTGGCACGTAGAAGAGACCGCTTCCTCCTCGACAACGGCGCCAGAAATTCCTTTGACGTGGCTTGAGACTGCATCGGTATTTCCCCAAAGAGGAAGGGATGATGCAGCACAGCGACGGTAAGTATTTCCCTCGGTTTATGAAACCAAGGTATCGAACCAGTAGGAGGATCACCAACACCACGTAAATAGCACCTGCACACAAAGAACAAATACTTGCAACCCGATGCGAAAGAGAGATTGTCAATCTCTCTACGGTAAAAACATAGATTAGGATATGATAGATTGGATAGATAGATCTCTCAAGAACACAAAATAAAAGAGGCAAATAAAAAGTGCAGCAAGGTATTTCTGGGCTTTTGGAATAATAGATCTGAAAACAAAAGCGGCAAAAAGATTGATCGGAAAGCAATATGTTGGAAAAGTAGACCTGGGGGCCATAGGTTTCACTAGTGGCTTCTCTCATGAGTATAGCACACGGTGGGTGAACAAATTACTGTTGGGCAATTGATAGAAGATCAAATAATCATGACGATATCCAAGGCGATGATCATTATATAGGCATCATGTCCAAGATTAGTAGACCGAAATGATTCTGCATCTACTACTATTACTAGACACATCGACCGCTATCCAGCATGCATCTAGTGTATTAAGTTCATGAAAAAACGGAGTAATGCAATAAGAACGGTGACATGATGTAGACAAGATCTATTCATGTAGGAATAGACCCCATCTTGTTATCCTTAATAGCAACGATACATGCGTGCCTCGCTGCCCCTTCTGTCACTGGGAGAGGACACCGCAAGATCGAACCCATCACAAAGCAACTCTTCCCATGGCAAGAAAAATTGATGTAGTTGGCCTAACTAAACTAAAGATTCGAAGAAGAAATACGAGGCTATAAGTAATCATGCATATAAGAGATCAAAGAAGACTCAAATAATATTCATGGATAGAAACTAGTCATGAACTCCAAATTCATCGGATCCCAACAAACACACCGCAAAAGTTTACATCAAATAAATCTCCAAGAGACCATTGTATTGAGAATCAAAAGAGAGAGAGAGAGAGAGGAAGCCATCTAGTTACTGCCCACGGACCCGTAGGTCTATGGTGGACTACTCACGCATCATCGGAGAGGCACCAATGAGGATGATGAACCCCTCCGTGATGGTGTTAGATTGGATCTCGCGGTTCTGGAACTTGCGGCGGCTGGATGTGTATTTCGTCGACTCCTCTAGGGTTTCTGGAATATTTGGGAATTTATAGGCATCAGAGGCGGTGGAGGGGGTTCCCGAGGCGGCCACAACCCATCAGGGCGCGCCTGGGGCCCCTGGCGCACCCTGGTGGGTTGTGGGCGGCCTGGGCTCCCTCCTGGTAACTTCTTTGGCCCACTGGCCTTCTTCTAGTCCAAAAAAAATCTCCAAAAATTTTCATCGTGATTAGACTCCGTTTGGTACTGATATTCCGCAAAGTAAAAATCAAGCAAAAACAGCAACTGGAACTTTGGCACTATGTCAATAGGTTAGTCCCAAAAATGATATAAAGTTGCTATAAAATGATTGTAAAACATCCAAGAATGATAATATAACAGCATGGAACAAGCAAAAATTATTGATACGTTGGAGACGTATCAATGTATCATTCTAGCCATGTATTCGGGCGGCGGTGGTGGATCGGGGGCACCACGACCACGACCGGCTGGCCTAACCATCATGTTCAATTGTAACAGTGGTAGTTTAGCATTTGAGTAATAGCAAAGACAATGAATCATTCATGAGGTAACATGCACAAAAAAGGAAGTGCAATAGATACATCATAGTAGTCGAAACACGACATACTGATCCATACATAAGTCTATTACAAGCCAGCGGTACAAGTTTGGAAACGAAAATAACTTAAACAAACTAGGTGGCACGTAGGCACGCGGTAGAGGGATACAACAACGGGACATAGCGATATGCTACATCAACGTCGGGGACAATCACTAAAGCCAGGTAGCTATAGGTCAGGACGCATGGCACCCTCGATGTAAGGGTCCTGCGCTTCGTGAGACTCTGATGCAGAACCTAGCCCCGTACGGGGAGCAGAGGCCCACGTGGAGGAATACGACCTCCAACAACATGCCACTAAAGGCCTGGTGGAAACTCTATCCTTTGCGGGTAAAGGATGTGCTCGGAATGCTTCCCCGCATGGACTGCTGGAAGCAAATGTGTCAGAGCATCCTGAAGAAGAGCACGAGTGGCATACAACTCGAGAGAAAGAGCTCGGGCAGTACGATCCAGAGCCTTGGTGTACTGAACCAGAACCTGCGGGTCGTAGCGACGTCGCATGTAAGGGGTGCAGACAGCGATGTAGTTTCCAGTCTGATCCCCAGCGGAGACATACGGAATGTATCTGAACCCAGTCTCCTCCAAGCTGGGGTACTCTCCACGGAGATGGATGATAGCAGCATAGGCAGCATCATGGAATGCCATCTCAACAGCCACTCCAATACCGTGATAGGTGTGCAGCTTAGTGATGGAGATGTTTCGCCGATCAAAGATAACAATCACAGCGTGGTACTGCTCCCGGTTGAACTCGCGGTAGTCCTCGTAAACAGTGTACTCGGGGTACCAGCGATATCCCAGCCTGGTCAAGAGGTCGACCAGAATGGCCGGGAACCCAGTCGCATTGACAGCCATAGTCTGGCGTACGAGCTGTCTTGCGGGACGCATCTGAAACAAGGGGGTTCAAAGGATGTCAAATGACAGTGTGTGCATCATATCTTCAAAAGATAACATTTGTCGATAAAATGACTCTCCAGGTGGATGTGATCACGAGAACCTAATGTTAGAGTTAGCAAAATCCTTAACCCGAATAGAAGAGAGATCAGAACCGAGAGTAAAGAAGAGGAATAAAAGATCCTAATCCCAACCATTTGTGTTGTGGGCCTGTAAGCCACACAACAATGTTAGTAAATAGTTTTTCAATGACTAGACTCAACTTCGACCAAGGAGTTGGAAAGGGGCTTCCTACAGGCAGTTGGCTCTGATACCAACTTGTGACGCCCCCATTTTGATCGTACACTAATCATACACGCAAATGCGCACGATCAAGATTAGGGACTCAAGGGAAGATATCACAACACAACTCTAGACACAAATTACAGTCATACCAGCTTTATATTACAAGCCAGGGGCCTCGAGGGCTCGGATACATAAGCTCGAATACAAACGAGTCAGCGGAAGCAATAATATCTGAGTACAGACATAAGTAAACAAGTTTGCCTTAAGAAGGCAAGCACAAACATCAACATCGGATCGAAAAGGCAAGGCCTCCTGCCTGGGAGCCTCCTAACCTACTACTGGTCAGCGGTAGCCTCCACATAGTAGTAGGTTCCATCGGTGGTGTAGTAGTCATCGGCGGGATCATACGACTCCTGGGCTCCATCATCTGATCGCAGTAATCGTATCGAGGGGAAAAGGGGAGCAAAGAAACCGTGAGTACTCATCCAAAGTACTCACAAGACTTACATCAGATCTATACTAAAATAAGCATCAGTATCAAAGGAATGGGGCTATATCTTTGGACTGACTGTAGAAATGCCAGAATAGAGGGGGAAGACCTAGCCTAACAAAGACTAGCATCTCCAGGGTCTTGCAACATTAGAAGAGTGTAGAATTGCATATTATAAGTAGCAAGTTTATTTAATAACGCCCAGAGATTCTTCCTCGACTCCCTGCGAGAAAGCAATCCCGAAGCCAACATTTCCATTTAGTTTCACAAGTATCCAATTCTAGTTGTAAAAGATCAGGATATTTTCCGAGCATCCGTTACCGTGTACACGGCTATTCGAATAGATATACTTCCCTACAGGGGTGCACAAACTTACCCAACACGTTCGATTAACTCTGGCCGGACACATTTTTCATGGTCATACCCAGCCTCGGCCGATCAATATGCCGTAGTCCTACCTAGGCTCAACAGAGAGGCCAGCACACCGGTCTACATCCTAAACGCGAAGGGGTCATGGGCCAATCGCCCTTTGCAATCCTGCGTGTTACGTGGATGGCCTGTGTTAGTCCTGGCACCTCTTAATACAAAGACTGTGCTTACACGGGCCACCCGGGCGCGTGCCGCTCAACTGTGGCGTCTGAAGAACTTTCGGGAGAATGTACGACGCAGAGTGCCCATACTTATTCCTACGTGGCGGTCAGTGCGAAAAAGGCCATAGGACTACTCAGATCACATATCCAAACCCATTAGTGTTTCATTAATGTGCGGCAATGATCAGCGATCCACGTCGTGCGGTCCCGTCGCCCCATCTCGAGGACTTGCGGAAAGGGCAACGCATGCTCGGCCGCGCCTCGTAATTAACTCGTGGGTACCCTCTAGGGCCGACCCATCATCAAAATGGTTCTGGGGTAAAGTCATAGTAACTGTGTGTCCATAACATCAAGGGGGGATATGAGGAATCACCGTTGATGGATTCCACTTGATGTAACCATCAAGGTGAACTTGGAGGACTCACCCTTGATAGGTTCACACTTGAGGGGTTGCACTACAGAGTCGTATCGGGAGTGGTGAAGGAGGAATCACCCTCCGTTAACCACGACCGATTAACTACGCTATAGAGTTATCATCAGGAGTACGTTACAAGGTATCACCCTCGGTACTCGATAGTAACTCTACGGAGTCATACAACTAGGGGTGTGTGGTGATGTATCGGTCTCTGCACATCGATCATGTTGATCGAGCGATCCGGTATTAAAGTGGGGGCAACATGGACAAGGTAAGGGACCACTGCTGTATCACTACTCAACCTATACTAAGCATATAAGATATCAGGTAAGGTAACAATAGCAGGTTACAAAAGCAGTGGCTATGCATCAGAATAGGTGCTATCAGACAACAGTAGCAAAATCTAATGCAAGCATGAGAGAGAAAGAGTAGGCGATATTGGAATGATCAAGGGGGTTTGCTTGCCTTGTTGCTCTGCTGCAAAAGGCTAGACGTCAGTGGTGTAGTCATACCCGGCAGCAACGTCAGTCTTGGTGTCTACCGGAGAGAAGAGGGGGAAGAAGCAATAAATATAAAGCAAGCAGATGCATCACGATGCATGACATGACAACATGCAGTGCTGGGGGTGACCTAACGTAGTGCTACACATTACAGACGGAGCGGGAAAATATCTGTGGATATTTCCCGGGTCCTAGGCATTTATTGGCCAGATGAATTGGAGGGGAAAGTTACATGTTGATCATGTTAGAGGCATGTGACAGATGAATGGGTTGCATATTTGGATTCGTTAGATTTTTCTGAACAAACTTTCATATATAAAATATTTTCATCTGAGTTATAAATTAATTTATATGATTTTTCAAAGTTTTAATAATATTCTGGAATTTACATATTTTAATTCGAAAAAGGCTTTATTGCATCATCATGATGTCAGCATGAGGTCAGCAGGCAACAGTCAGCATTGACTGGTCAAACTGACCAGTGGACCCCACTGGTCAGTGAGACAGCTGTTAAGACAGGTTTAATTTAAACCTAATTAATCTAAGTAAGCAGTAGGGTCCACATCGCAGTGTCTAATCAGTTTAAACTAATTAATCAAATTAATTACAGTTAATTAGAAGGGGGTGTAGCCCACATGTCAATGGCCGTGGGCCGCCTAGTCAGCGTAGTTGACCAGGTCAACTGGGCCCGTGGGGCCCTTTGCTAGTGACCCAGAGGGGGCCACGTGGCCGGCCAAGTCAACTCCGGTGACCGGAGCAACGCCGGCGACCATATTTTGCGGCGGCGCGCGCGGGAGATGGTTGGGATTCACACACACGGCATCGTTTGACGCGTGTGCTAGCCCGTTCGGTCGCCCACGACGTGCCGCGCACGACGGTGACACTGGTGTGTCGCGGGAAGGGCTACAATGTCGACAACGACCACCATGAGCGGCGTCGAAGTTCAGCATCTTGCGAAAATGGCAAAACATTGTGCGAGCAAGCAAGCTAGCTAGTTAGGAAGAACCAACGGCTCACCAGGAGCACGACGGCCAGCGTGGAGCGGCTCGGGCGGCTTGGCATTGAGCAGGCCGTCGGCCATGGCACTACCGAGGTCGGGCCCGTGTGGAGAAGGCAGCTACGATGCACTAGGGAGGCAAGGAGGGGTCGGGATGGGCCGGAGGCTTACAGTGGCCCTGTAGTGGTGCACAGTTGCTCGGGGAGGCACCGGAGTTGACGGATTCACCGACGATGACCGGCGGGGCAGAGGATGAAGGCGGGCTCGATTCCTTCGCTGCAGAGCGCTCCGGCTCCAACCAACGGTCGAGGAAGGAGGAGTGGAGCACGGTGGAGCTTCCTGGCATGGCGGCGAGGCGTGGGGAGGACGGCGGCCGCGAGTTCTACGGAGGGGCGGCCATGGCTGCGTTCGGGCATGTCCAGATCGGGACGAGGGAGCGAGGGGAGGGACGAATGGGGGGTTTAGGGTTTTGGGGGAGGCCGCGGTGGCATTCTTATCCACCAGGGGGGTCGCGGGATGCCCGACAGGTGGCTGATCCGCGGCAGGGACATCGCTCAGGCGTCCACCGCGCCCTGGATGAGCACGAGGAAGGAGAAGACATGAGGTGGGCTGGGCCTCGCACTGTTTGACTTAGGCCCAGCACACCAGTAGCCAGGTTTGCCTTTGCTTTTCCTTTTTATTTTTCTGTTTCTTTTATTCTTTTTCTGTTTTGCATTTACTTTCAAACCAATTGACTTTTGAAAAATATGGGGCTAGGCCCATTATTCATATTGTGAATTTAGGCACTGCCACAAATTGTTTGGGGGGAATTTGGAATAGTTTGGAATTTTGATAATGCAAAAGGCTTTTAATTATTGTTTTGGCCTCTGTTTTAGTTGTTTTAGGGCATTGAAATACCTTGCAAAATGTTGTTTTCTTCATGACAATTATCCGGTGAATATTTGCAACCCAACCATGATTTTAGTTTTCATGTTTGCCAAATTATTTAATCCACTTATTATTTGAATTTTAATTTAAATGGAATTTGAAATGAGATATGATTTCAAAGAGGATCCAACACTGTTTAGCAAAATGATTAGCTTAATCATGGTGATCACTGTAGCTTGATTACAGGGGTGTTACAAAACCCTACCTCCACTTCGTATATAAGTGGAGGCTAGAGGGCTCTCACACCTATATACTCCCATAGAAACAATTCTCGGAAGTCATCTCATACACACCATTGTAAACCCCTCGCACGAGGTATCCCTCCACCATGAATAAAAAAACAAGCATGTTGTAGGGTACTACTCTCCGGAGGCTCGAACCAGGGTAAATTCCCCTGGCAACCTACGCTCTAAGACTTCCATCTATGCCAGGACCCCTACCGAGGGATCAGATGGTTTTCTGCACCATTAGTTGTCATGCCATGCACGGGTTGCGTCGACTAGAGATCGATCTCAGATCGGATCGTCCTAAGCCTCCGATGGGTTTGTGCTAGGGCAGAGCCTAACTCCCTCACCTTCACCGCCGACGGGGCGGTCCAGGTCAACATCAACCCATCGACCCACCCAGTATGCACGGTCTATTTGGCCACCGTGACCGTCATCTATATTAATCAAGGTGACCTCCATATGTGCTTGTCACCGATCCTACAAACCGCGTCGGCATGTACATCCATACCAGCAAGCCATCTTCGAGTGCCTGCACAACGAGGTCAGCCAGGAAACCGACGGCTATTTGGACGCATCAAGCTATACGACATCTCCGTGCTGATCTCCGACTTAGAGGGCGATATGGGACCAGAAGACTCCATGGTCGAAGCCAGATTTGGGACAACAAATGCACGTTGTGGCATAGAGGTCACATCAGTCCACCAGCCCGCCCTAACCTCACAACTGGTTGCAATGGTCCATGCCAATTGCTTTGTCGATCATTCTCCGAAAGATTGCTTCATCAACAAATCAATATCCGGTTGTAGCAGAAATACCAAAGACCTTCTCTCATTTTTAGACAATGAGAACAATAGTGATGGCACGAGCTCTGCCCCTCGTGACGGCAATGAGGGGTTATCAGGAAATCCGTGATAGACGCCAAGGACAGAGAACCCAGAAGCCAACCAAACCCGTGTAAGGAAACCTGGTGAGGTCTCGGATGGCCAAGCGCCGGAAGCGACCTCTCTTCATCATGATTAGCAAGATAACACAATTGAGCCTCTCGTTCCTCTCATTCTCTTCTAGCTCTAAGCATATCAATCATCTTTCTATTATAATCAATAGAGACTTGAATAGCCTTTAAAGATCCAGGCATTTCATCTTTGGTAGGTGGCAAAATTTTAATTTTAAATTTTCCTCTACCATAGTATTGTAAACTTTTTGCGAATTAACAAATTCTTTAGTAGTGCTTTCAAGTTCAGTAGCATCCTATTATTATTATAAGAATTACCATAATTATTTGAGGGATTATCAGGATACGGTCTAGGATTATCATTAAAGTTCTCACTATAAGCATTGTCGTTAAAATTGCTCCTTGAAATAGAATTCAAATCAACATTGTCCTTATTTTGCTCAATTAAAGTAGATAAAGGAACATAATTTGGATCAATATTAGCACTATTAGTAGCAAGAATAAACATAATAGCATCACTTCCTCGACAATCTGTACCTTCCTACCACTTGGAGAGTGCTCGGTGCACCACTTGGAATAATTAGCGGTCATATTATCAAGAAGATTAGTGGTTTCTCCAAGTGTTATCTCCATGAATATGTACCATCTGCAGTAGAATCTAGAAGGTTTCTCGAAACAAAGTTTAGTCATGCATAGAAATTTTGTACTACCATTCAAAGACTTAATCCATGCGCGGGATAATGTTTTTAGCATAATTTCCATTCTTTTCCCATGATTGTGCAACTTGTTCTTGATCAAGTTGTTTAAATTTCATAATTTGATTCCTCAAAGATATTATTTTAGCGTGAGGAAAATATTTATCAATAGAAGCATCTTTACATTTGAACCATGAATCAATACTATTTTTAGGCAATGAAACCAGCCATTTTTTGGCTCTATCTCTCAAAGAAAATGGGAATAACTTCATTTTTATAATATCATTGTCCACACCTTTCATTTTTTTGCATATCACATAACTAACAAGTGTATTAAGATGGGCACCAACATCGTCGTTATAACTTATAGAAAATTATTCTTCCATGACAAGATTTAGAAAGGCAACTTTAATTTCATAAGATTGTGCACTAGTGGTGGGAGGAACAATAGGAGTACTAATAAAATAATCATTATTGGTACTAGAGAAATCATATAGCTTGGTATTTTCAGGAGTAGACATAGTGGCAACACAAGCAAAAATGGTAACACAAGATTTTTTTTTGGTATTTTGGAATTTTTTGGCAAGCAAAGAAAATGCAAATGGCAACTCGGCAATAAAAACAAAACCATCAAATAAAATGCTTTGTGTGAAGGGACCTGATTTGGTATAAGTATACTCCCCGGCAACGGCGCCAGATTTTTTTTACTCCCGTAGGAGTTGTTGGATTTCCCCCGAAGAGGAAGGGTGCTGTAGCAAAGCAGCAGAAAGTATCTCCCTCTATTAAGAACCAAGGTTTAATTGAACCAATAGGAGTCTCCAAGCTAACAAGATAAGCAACACCTACACACAAACAAAATAAATGCTCGCACCCAACTTGGAAAGGGAATTGTCAATCCCCTTGTCTTGCTAGTTACAAGGTTAAAAGCAAATAGTGATAGATAGTGATATGGCAAAGCAGAAAATTAGTAAAGTAAATAAAAGAGCAATGGAGAAACACAAGTATTGATAAAGAATGGACCAGGGGGGCATAGGTTCACTGGTGGCAACTCTCTCGAAAGCACGTAAATGGAATGGTAAATGAATTATTATTGGGCAACTGATAGAAAAGTAGCATTCAGAACTATGATCATTCATGGCATAATCTTATATATGCATCACATCCATGACAAGTAGACCGTAATCCAACTGCATCTACTACTATTACTCCACCCCGGAACCGCTATCCAGATGTTTAATAAAAAATAGAGTAACACAATAAGAAAGATGACATGATGTAGACAGAAAGAAACCTAGAAATAATATCAATCCCCATCGTTATGCCCTTATTAGCAACAACACATCACATGCATTTTCCCCATATTGTCACTAGGATCTAGATCACCACGAGGTTGAACCCACTACTATACCACTCCCTCTGAAAAATTACCCATATATCTTGGCCTGAGAAGACAAATAACTCGGAAAGCATATATAGCAACTAAACCATACACCAAAGAAATGTCACTAGATTCAATTATATTCATTGAAAAATCTGATATTAAATCAACAATTCATCGTATGCCAACAAACACTGCATAAGAATTACATCGAATTGATCTTAGAGGAGATTATTGTATTGAATATCCGAGAGAGAGGGAGAGAGAGAGAAGACATCTATCTACTAGTATGAACCAGTAGGTCCTAAAATAACTACTCAGACATCATCATGGAGGTAACAAGGTTGATGAAGAGGCCTCTGTGGTGGCTTCCCCCTCCGACAGAACATCAGAACAGGGCTCCGGATGGATCACTTCGGAACAGAGGCTTGCAGCGCCGACAAAATTCTCTCGTCTATATCTCTGGGGGGTTTTGAAGGCACATATGCTCCCTTGGTGGTTTTGATAATTCATGACAACATACATTGTCTCTTGGACTAATATTTCTACCTAGTTGATTTCAGGTTTAGTCCACAGGGATTGTTGGCAAAAAGGGTGTGAGGAGATTCCCCAAGAAGAAGAAGAAGAAGAAGAAGAAGATGGAAAGAATAGGATTGGCCAAGCTACAAGCATGGATTCTCTAAATTTTACTTTGTGAGAAATCACTTTGAGTCCATAGGAAAGTCAATACTATTAAAAGGGGGTGAGGTAATGTTGGTGAACAAATTGGTCCACGTGCACAAGTGCTGGCCACCAAAAACACCCACAAGCTCTCCCACAAAATACTCTGTCTAAACCCTACCACACAAAATCTGTGCCACCAAGTTTCCCACTCGGCCCTACCGATTTTCCATCTCAGACAGAACCAAGCCAAACCCTAGCCTCTCGGTACAACCATGTCCTTTATCGGTGCAACCGAGTTTCGGTGACCAACCTTCTGGTGACCCAGTTTATAAGATCGGAATTTCCGAGTTTTATGGATCGGTGTCACCGAGTTTGGAAACTGCCCTCGGGCACTCATATCGGTACCACTGAGAATCATGTATCGGTCTCACCGAGATTCCTAAAGTTGCCACATTTTGAACAAATCGGTACGACCAAGTTTTACTACGGTTTCACCGAGTTGGTCAATAATGGTGTAACGGTTGGATTTTTGGAGATGCCTAATATACCCCTCCACCACATCCCACTCGCAAGAGAAGCACTCAGAACAGTCCCCCACTTCCCATATCCAAATTTCTGAGAGAAAACCACCTACCCTTGTGTTGAGATCAAGATCATCCACTCCAACCATATGGAGATTGATTTCTAGCCTCCCCAATTTGCTTTCCACCCAAACAATCTCTTCTACCAAGCCAAATCTGTGAGAGAGTGATTGAGTGTTGAGGAGTCTATCATCTTGAAGCACAAGAGCAAGGAGTTCATCATCACTATCAAGCTTATTACCTTTTGGAGGGTGGTGCCTCCTAGATTGGTTAGGTGTTGCTTGGGAGCCTCCTACTTCATGTTGTGGAGTTGAACCAAGAAGTTTGTACGGGCAAGGAGATCGCCTACTTCGTGAAGATCTACCCATAGTGAGGCTAGTCCTTCGTGGACGGAAGCCGTTATGGAATAGTCAAGGTTGCTACTTCGTGGACCCTTATGGGTGGAGCCCTCCGTGGACTCTCGCGACCACTACCCTCCGTGGGTTGAAGACTCCATAAACATGGATGTACGATAGCGCCACCTATCGGAACCACGGGAAAAATCTTTGTGTCTATAATTGTGTTTGATCTTCCTATCTCTACTCTCTTACATATGCTTGTTTTACTTTCCGCTGCCATACTTGTTGACTAGCATGTGTAGAGTGCATTAGACTTGTTATATTTGCTAAAATCTGCCCACCAATTAACTTAGAAAAAGGTTAGGTTTTAATTCTTGCAAGTAGTCTATTCACCCCCTCTAGACGTCTCTTCTATCCATCCTACAGTTTCGGGGAATATGGAATATATAGGCGGAGGAATTAGGTAAAACAGAGGAGCCAGAGCCCCACAAGCCCAGGTGGCCCGACCACCTCCTAGCCGCACCACCTGCCCTTTTGGTTGGCTGGTGTGCCCTCTAGTGGCATCCCAAAGCTTCTAGGGTCCTTCATACTAAAAAAATCGTCAAAAATTGGCATCGTATTTGGAACTTCCTAGATATGGGTTTTCTGCAAAACCAAAAACAAGCAAAACAAAACAGGAACTGACACTAGGCACTAAATTAATAAGTTAGTCCAGAAAAATAATATATAAAGCATATAAAAGTGATAATATAATAGCATTAGAAAATAAAAAATTATAGATAAATTTGAGACGTATGAACATCCCCAAGCTTAATTCCTACTCGTCCTCGAGCAGGTAAATGATGAATAAATATGTTTTTAATGTTAAATGCTACCTAGAATGTCCTTGATCAAATGATGTAATCATGGTACTGGAATACGAATAATTCAAGGCAATTGCCTATCAATTTTACATCAAAATAATAATACATAAACATGCTGAAACATAAACATGATATGCAAGAACTATCAACACAAGCATGTGGAACATTTAGAGTGCTCGAAGTGTTGAAGTCCAAAGATGAAGCATTGCAATAAGATAGCGATGAAGGATCATCAACAATTATCCCACTATCAACATTACAATGATCACCACTACTCACCATATCATTACCTTGTGGCAATCCACATGTAGGTGAAGTAGATGAAGTTGAGAAAGTAATACGACCGGAGGTGGAGGGAGACCAATCATCCCTACAAATCTTGGACACACCATATTTGTCTTGAAGCTTTGTCCACAACTCATGAGCATCCCGAAACGGCATGAGTTGAAATATAACTACATTGCTCAAAGCATCAAAAAGCACATTAGAAGCTTGAGCATTGAGATAAGAGTTTTTCTCATCCTCTAAAGATATGTGTTGAGAATCCTTTGGAGGAGAAAAACCCATATCTACAATTCGCTCTAAACACGGGTCAATGGCCCGAAAATGATTAAGCATGCGAATTACCCAAACATCAAAATTTGTGCCATCGAAACTAAGAGTGTAAAAGAATCCTAATCCCCTAGTCGACATCTTTACTCTCTAGGCGGTTAAGCCTAATAATGAGAGACGAGGCTCTGATACCAATTGAAAGATCGTGGATGTCGCCTAGAGGGGGGGGGGTGAATAGGCGCTTTAAAATAATTACGGTTTAGGCTTGAACAAATGCAGAATAAAACTAGCATTTAATTTGTCAAGCACAAAACCTAAATCGACTAGGCTCACCTATGTGCACCAACAACTTATGCTAAGCAAGATAAACAACTAAGTGATAGCAAGATATATAACAAGAAACAATATGGCTATCACAAAGTAAAGTGCATAAGTAAAGGGCTCGGGTAAGAGATAACCGAGGCACGCGGAGACGACGATGTATCCCGAAGTTCACACCCTTGCGGATGCTAATCTCCGTTAGAGCGGTGTGGAGGCACAATGCTCCCCAACAATGCCACTAGGGCCACCGTATTCTCCTCACGCCCTCGCACAATGCAAGGTGCCGTGATTCCACTAAGGGACCCTTGAGGGCGGTCACCGAACCCGTACAAATGGCAACTCTTGAGGGCGGTCACCGAACCCGTACACTTTGGCAACCCTTGGGGGCAGTCACCGGTACCCGTCAAATTGCTCGGGGCGATCTCCACAACCTAATTGGAGACCCCGACGCTTGCCCGGAGCTTTACACCATAATGATTGAGCTCCGAGGCACCACCAAGCCGTCTAGGGCGCCAAGGCACCCAAGAGGAACAAGCTCTAGGGTGCTCAAACACCCAAGAGTAATAAGCTTCTCAACTACTAACTTCCACGTATCACCGTGGAGAACTCAAACCGATGCAACTAATGCAATGGCAAGAACACACGAAGTGCTCAAGTCCCTCTCTCTCAAATCCCACCAAAGCAACAAAAGCTATGGAGGAAAGTGAGAGGAAGAACAAGAAGAACACCAAGAACTCCAAGATCTAGATCCAAGGGGTTCCCCTCACTTAGAGGAGAAAGTGATTGGTGGAAATGTGGATCTAGATCTCCTCTCTCTTTTCCCTCAAGAAGGAGCAAGAATCATTGGAGGGATTGAGAGATAGGCAAGCTCAAGAAGGTCAACAATGGGGGGAGAAATGAGCTCAAAGGATAAGATAACCGTTGGGGAAGAAGACCCCTTTTATAGGGCCACCCCAAATCCAACCGTTACCCGTGCTGGACGCGTACAAGCGGTACTACCGCTCTTGCGAGCGGTACTACCGCTTAAGCGGTAGTAATTCAAAAACAGCAGGCGAGAACACGGGACTGGAGCGGTAGTGCCGCACCAAGCGGTACTACCGCTCAACTAAGCGGTACTACCGCTAAAGAGAAAAGAGCAACAGAAGCTTGCACACTCTGCGAAAAACAAGCGGTAGTAGCAGCGGTAGTGGAGGGCGGAAGTACCGCACCAAGCGGTACTACCGCCCAGCAGAGCGGTACTACCGCCCTGAGCGGTACTACCGCACTACTGCCGCACTACTACCGTTTAACAGAAAACGGCAACAGAGACGTGCACAGAAGGAAACCCCGCAAGCGGTAGTGGCGGCGGTAGTAAGGGCGGTAGTACCGCCAGAGCGGTACTACCGTGCTACTACCGCTCTACTACCGTGAATGGCAAACTGGCAACAGAGAGTTGCACGCTCGGGGAAACCCCAAGCGGTAGTGCCACGGAAGTACCAGCGGTATTACCGCATAAGCGGTACTATCGTGGGCACCAGCGGTACTACCGCTTGCAAGCTACTGAAAATCCACAGAAACCAGAGGATACAGATAAAACCAGAACTGCCATAACTTCTGCAAATGAGCTCCGAATTGAGCAAACTCAAGCTTGTTGGATAGAAGACAACGAGTACTATCCAAACAGCGACTGGTTATAATAAGAAGTGGCAGGGGAGATATGCCTAACATATAGAGATGAGAAACCTCTATGAATGAAGAACCGGCATAAACTCCAACATCGAAAACATCATAGAAGATGCATATATGAACTCCGTTTTCGATGAACTCGAGCTTGTCATGAAGATGACCAAAAGCTCAAAGACTCACAAAGAGAAACACCAAACACAAACCAAGAAAGATGATGCAAGGATACAATGGTTTGAGCTCTCTACGAATGATACGATAAAGCTACTCACTTGAGAGCCCCCCTTGATAGTACGGCTATCGATCCTAAAACCCGGTCTCCCAACTACCACCATGAGACCGGTAAAATAGAAAACCTATCAAGGGCAAACCTTTGCCTTGCGCATAGTCCACTTGAGCTAGATGATGACGATCTTGACCTCCTCAAGTTGGACCACCTTTCTTGATTGCGCCGGCTCGATGAAGACTAGTTGATTGCTCCCCCATACTCCACTATGGGTGAGCCACTCTTTGGCACATCTTCACAAGTCCATTGTCACCACAATGGACGGCAAGCTTCAAGCATGTGATCTCTTCGTGATGCTCCACTTGAACTTGCACACCGCAGTGTTGATGACGATCACCACTTGATGTCATCCTCCATGGGTTGAATGAGATCTTCCTCTTGACGCAAGCCCATGGAAACATACCTAACCCCACATAAAACTCTCGCATAGAACATGGGTTAGTACACAAAGCGTAATGGACAATGCTTACCATACCGTGAGATCACTTGATCCCACTCGGTACATCTTCTATGCTTTGTGTGTTGATCAACATGACCAATCTTTGGATAACTCCATGAATAACCTTGGTCAACACATATTCTTCTTCTAATAACCTTGAAACCAACAAATGGTCTTCAAGCAATGCCTATGGACAAACCCTTCAAATATAACTCAAGGCAACCATTAGTCCATAGAGATTGTCATCAATTACCAAAACCAAACATGGGGGCAGCACATGTTCTTTCACATGCAATTAAAAAATTATTGCCTTTCAAAAAAAATGATAAAGAATGTGACCTATATAGACTTAATCACGATAAGCATGGCACGCTTGGTCTTCCTAGCATAAGATATAAAGTCATGAACAACCCCGATGCCAAACAAAGCAATTAAATCATATTTTTTTTTCAACTCTCACACAATACTTGAGCGTGAGCCATGGTCTTAGCACTTTGGATGGCAGATACGTCTCCAACGTATCTACAAGTTTTATTGTTAAAAGCTACTATGTTATCACTTTTATATGATTTTTATATCCTTTTATGTTATTTTTCTGGACTAACATATTAATTTAGTGCCTAGTGCCGTGCCGTTGGCACGATGTTGCACGCCGGCTAGCTCGCTCTTTGGTGTCGCGCCGTATATAATAAACACACCGTGGTCTCTCACCGGGGGGACACCATGTCGATCCAACGGCGGTACCTAGAAGGACTCCGATCGAGTGTTCCTGGAAAGAAGCGGCGAGTGCGGCGCAAGCTACGGAAAGGGCATCTCCAATTCCTTGAACCCCACAATGTGCCTTTGGTGATGCCGCTTTCTCCAGTGCTCCAACGAATTCCGAGCAGAGCGGTGATGTGCATGGCAGGTGTGAAGGCGGCAGGCGTCGAAAGAAAAGGAGTATATCTTCGGGCATCATAGTCCATGTATCGTGGCGGTCCACCGGCTGCCAGCTCGATTCAATTGGCTCCTCAAGGAATCGGTCGTTGTTGTGATGTATGGGTGACACACTTGTTTCATCTCGTAATTGACGACTATATTCTACTATTAGGGCATATCCAACCTTCAAACCGTCCGCATACGTTCAGAATATATGGTCCGGACCGCTAAAGCTATCCAACGCGGGTCTGCATCGGTCCGTCAAGCGGTCCCCTACACACCGAAGACGCGGGGAGTGGGGTTACGGGCGTCCGGACCGTTGTCACGTCCGATTCTGACTGCACCGATCAATCCAAAACACTCCTCCCTCGCCCGCACGCATTTTTGTCCATGGCCACCTGCTCGCATTCATGCCGTTGTAGAGCGGCCGCTACGCATTAATGCCGGCCCAAAGCGGACACGACCTCTCACTGTCGGCACTGAATCGGTGCGCGGCCGAGAGAGCACCGTCCGATGCATGCCCGGTTAACACGCCTCCTCACCGCATTCAAATGGGCATAGTCTGCCCGCCTTCCTCCATTAAACCTGCCCGTGTGCCGAGAAATCTACTTCGACCACACGCCCGTTCTCAAGCTGATCGACATTAAACACAACGCCAGTTGGCTCAGGGCCTCCTCCCTCTGTTTAAATGATGGTAGGCGTCGGGCAAATAATTGCATCACACCTCTGCTTCCCATCTCATCCTTGCATCACACTCTTCATGGCATTCGGCGAGCTAGAAGAGGAGTTCTCCGGCATAGAAGCCGGCTGGATGGCCCGCCGAGCACGCTGGATATGAGCCAGCCATCTCTGCTCCACCTTCCTCGCCACTGCAGGCCAGCTTGCGGAGGAGGCCGCTCCAAGCCGCCGTGTGGTTCAACAACCGGTCGCTTCAAGCCAGTTCGTCGTGGAGTCGCGAGTTGCTCCAGGCCGGCACGCGGGGGAGCAAGGCGGCACGAGCATCGTGGCGGCCATCGACGAGGCCGTGTCATACCGCTCCTCCAGTGCCTGTGACTGCGTCATCCGTCGCCAATGTTGGTGGAACCGCAACTTGCCGATGGAGATAGAAGCTGGCTTCATGGAGATCAATGACGCGGCGGCCAACACGTCCTCGCCTACCGCCATTAACGAGGACAAGTAGAATATGGAAGGCCGCCGCCGCTTGGGTCCCAGGAAGGCCTCCGCCACGACGTCGCCAACGTGCACAGCCGGTGACTTTCCCGCTCTCGAAAGCCAGCCCCCCTCCCCCCCCCCCGCCCGGTGCTCCGGTGCCACTCCAATGAGCGACGTTGCCGAAGAAGGGGGATCGGTCCTTTGCGTTGAAGCATATACCTCCGGGGCTCACGGCAATCCGATGAGCGGGCTTCCGAACATGAGGAAGACAAGGGAGACCCGACGCGGCCAGTCATAGACTAGTCAAGGGTATCCGTGTCGTCGACATGGGTGTCCGCCGGCGCCGGACGCCGACTAGTTTAACCTTAGCCCGGTTTAGTTTTTAGTTAAAAATTATCCAAACAGTAATAAATTTCGTTTGGTTGATATGAAACTCGCCGTGTTTGCATGAATTTCGTCCGGTTAATTGAAATAGTGGTTGAAATGTATGTGGACAGTGTTGCATGGCGGGCTCCCGCATTTGTGTCCATGGACTGATCCCCTCCCTCTCCGCGAACGGATGACGAAGCAAATTTACGGGTCAGCATTGGAGATGCCCTTACTCACTAGCCAGAGACACTATCCTTTTCGTTCGAGTGATAATCACTAATATCACCGTTCTCGCTAGTAAGTACTAGTGTCGTCCTTAGTTTGAACATAATAGTGCTGGGAAGTGGTGCAGGGTTAGTTAAACTTGGAAGAAACATAAATCCATATTCTGGGGCTTCCGAAATTGAGAGAAATGGTGGCCACCAAAACGTGGTATCTTCGATTTGAACACCGAAAGATTTATCATGAACAAGATACACAGAACCCAATGTAGATTGCCTTAGCTGTACGTGGACTCGCTGCAAACTTCAGTATAATCTGCTCATCAAAGGCTAAAGTTTGTGTAAAAGCCTGGCAGAAGACGTCGTTGGGATACATAAATTAAACGTAGATGTGGGGTCCGTCCAAGATTTACTTGAAGGATATGTGGGAACAATTATTTGTGATCATACTGGGAAATTCACCGCGGCATCTAATGAATATATGCTATGATTCATTCACAACTAACGCTTTGACAATCAGATTTGGGCTGAACCTTGCTAGAAGTGTGGGTTGTAGTAAAGTCATGATCAATTCAGACAGTCTGGAGGTAGTGGAAGCTTTAAAAGAGGGCAATTCTTCTTCTGTTGCAAGCGCAATTATTGATGATTGCTATTTTATGTCCTCAGAGTTCGATCATGTATCTTTTGATCATTGTAATAGAGAGAGCAATAGAGTAGCGCAAGAACTTGTTAGGCTAGTTAAATTTTCTCCTCCTTTTGTTTGGATGGATTTGGCACCTTCTGAGGTGCTCCCATTACATGTAAACGATGCATCAATTTTACTAGATGAATAAAGGAGGAGAAGTTTTTCAAAAGAAAGTACTATCCCCGTCCTGGTTTATTGGTCCCCTTTGTGTTTTGTGATAAATTTTGATCATAAATTTAACTAATAAAATGTTAACGCATGTTACCAAAAACTATATCGTTGGATTTCATATTTGAACATAGTTTCCGATAATAATATTTTTGCTATGTATAATTTATAATTTATTAGTTAAAATCATAGTTACTAAATTCGAGGGAAACTAATAAACCAGGACATAGGAGGTAGTCCTGCTTTATTAGCCTCTTGTATTCAGGGTTATATTTTAGTCATAATTTTAACTAATACTAAAATATAAGTTATACTTGACAAAAGATAATATTATCGAAAACTATGTTTAAATACAAATACAACGATATTTTTTTATAGGAAAACACTTGCCTTCACCCGGCGGATCGCACACAATCGATGTGTCGCCTCCTCTATGTGACGCGTGTATGCGTCCTTTAGGTCTCTGCTTCTGCAACATCATGTGTATTGCAAAATTGCCTTCCGCAACAACACCCATGTTGCAAAAAAATGAAAACAAAAAAAGCTGCAAATATTTTCTGAAACATTGTCTATGTTGTAATTTTTTCTCGCCACAACACCTATGTTGCAAAAATAGTGAAGAAATATAATCTGCAACATCATCTATGTTGCAAAAAAAATCTGCAACATAATCTTTGTTGTAAAGTATTCTGCAACAATATCCTTGTTGTAATGATGAGAATAACGTTGGACGCTGAATAACTATACATCGGACGGTTGCCGAGGTGACGGATTTTTTAGAAAGATCCACCGACCGACGTGTAGCGTGGCCCTTTTTTATACGGGTTTGCTAAGACACATCTAGATGTGGCTTAAGTATTGCACATCAAAGTTATATATCATTGATTTTACGTGAAGATTTGTGCGATATTTTTTTTTCTTTTTATGTTGATTGAATCATTAAATGTATAATACTTAAGTCACATCTAGATATGTCTTAGACAGATTTTTTTATAACATGTATTAATATTTTGTTAGTTAGATCTATGATTAAAATTTGACATGACATACGACAGTACCAACAAACGACGGGGTAGTAGTAGGAAAACATGACGATCCAGCGCAATAGCGCATGGCATGCGATTAGTTTAGTTTAGTTTAGAGATCTCTTTAGTTTATGGTTACAGAATCGTCCCAAATCAATGGCATCATGCCATTATTATGGACTAACACTATTATGACATTAGCGCCTTTATGAGTTTTTTTCTAATAATATAATCGTGCAATAATTTAGCATCTGGTCCCCTTCCATCAAGCACTTGCGTATTTTTCTTTGACTGTCTGGGTGTTGGTTCCATGATGGAACGACTCTTTCAAAAGAGTTGGTCTACTATTGCAACCCTATCTTCTTGGTCTGTGCTCAATAACGACCTTTTGTGGTATCGCATACATATGATCGGTTGACCACTGATATATGTTTTTCTCACTTAATTTACCACAAACATCTTCATAGTCGACCAAAACGACTCTCGCACTGAACGAACATCGTCGAAAAATGCGTGCACGAGTGTCAAGACTGGAACTTAAACCCTGATGGGTTGGTTCCATCAAAGTACTCAGTTCGCAGTCAATTTTGAATTGCTTCACTACTACGTAAGTACTTCTAATTACATAAAATAATTAAAGAGTACTATTATAATAAAAAGATATGGAACTATTGTACAGGAGTATTTTCGAAAAGAAAGACAGAGACTTGCTAAGGACATGCAAACCCATAAATAACCAACACAAGAAGCAGACACATACCAAACCAAAATCTCATACTTTAGCATGGAGAGATACATGCCAAATATTTAGTTCTCACGACAGGTACCAAACATTAAATAAAATCAACATAAAAATTAAATAAGATCTTTCTAAATCCTTGAAATGAAAGAACTTCAACATATTCTACGAAAAGAGAGGAAGAACTTCAACAAAATTAGCTGATTATGAAACGGTCTATTATTCATAAACCAACCAAATTTATTCTCTAGAGATACCGTTCCAAACAATTAATTCGCGAGATAAGTACTAGGCATTAAATAAGATATTGTACTAATAAAACGCTTGAAATGGGATAAATTAGACAAAATTACTACGAGCTGATTTCCGATTTATAATTCATAAAACCACCGTATTCATTTATCGATTGACAGAATTTCGCATTACCACTAAGAATAATTACAGTACCAAAGAACAAACGAAAAAAAAGAACAAAGGCTGCTCCATACTCGAACGATCACACTGACTTGAGGGTCCGGAGAATCCTACTACCTCATACGTCAGTCTCAGTACGCGACTGTTTAAAACTAGCACCCACCGCAGCCCCCCTTTTTTAACTCCCCTTGTCCCTCTTCGGAGAGAGAGAGAACCGAATCACCAATCGACCGCACAGTGATCCGCATCCGCCACTGAGTCCCACCTCGCCGCCGGCGAGGTCCGCATCGTTGTACGGCGGCGTCTATGGAGAGGCTCGCCGCCCTCACGCGGGAGCAGTCGGTGTGGGCTTGGTCCCGGTAGTTACAATCGGTTGGTGGGGGCGGGGGCAGGCGGGAGAGCGCCGCGGCGATGAAGGCCCTGCGGCGATCCAGCACCTCGTCTTCGTCCTCATCCTCCTCGTCCCCGAGGACGCCATCCTCTCCACCGCCGCCTTCGTCGCGGATCCACCGCCGTTCGCTTCTCCTCGTCGCCTCGTCGGCCTCCTCTTTGGCGGCGTTGGGGAAATCGGCCGCGGCGGCTTCGGCTTCAGCCTCGCCGTTGCTTGCCGCAGATTCCTCATCGTCGTCCCCACCGAACTCGGACCGGTCAGTTCTCTCCTCCGGAGTTATGATCACCGATCAATACCGAAATGATCTTGCTTAAATGGGGGATTTTGTCCAATAGCATTTTTTGTTTTCTTGGCCCATAGTTAGATTAAATCAACTAATGATGCTCCAAATTATGCTTCTTGTGTGTGTTTTGTTCGAAATGGTGGTTTGGTCAGTGGTAGTACTGATGTAGATGCCCCTTTAGACTAAAAAAATGTTACTTTTGTTTAAGTGCTCAATGGTCAGACCAAGTTGTTTTACGCTTTGCAAGATAAGGCTTAGTTAGGAGTTCACACTTCGTAGGCAGGAAGTCGTAGTTCACCTTATAGTGTTAGTTCCGTTTCCATGAAATGCGCGCCAGTTGTTCAGCCAATTTAGTACCAAAATCAATGAGTTATCTTAAAAAAAGTTTGGACATGCAATATAGGGTGTTTTGGTTTCATATGTTGGCAGTTGTAGAGTTTTTCGCAATTATGTGCCATGGATTTGTTCATTGCAATTGTTTCCTAGTATCATGAACTGGGCACACCTTCAATATCTGTTTGAGTGGTCTGTTCAGAGGTGTAGAGTTGTTTTGCAAGTATGTGCCATGGATTTGTAGATTGAGTTGTAGAGTTGTTTCGTGTGCCATGGATTTGTCATTGCAATTGTTTCCTAGTATCATGAACTGGGCATCTTCAGCATCTGTTTGAGTTGTAATAACATCTTATATTATGTGGTTGTAATCTAGAACATCTTATATTATGGGACGGAGGGAGTAGATTACAAGTTGTATGTGGGTGTTGGTGGCAACTCATAAAGAGGTACATTTAGCTTCTAAGGTTTGCATTACCTGTGGCAGCTGTGTCCAAAAACAGTTTCACACCAAACCATGAAAGCTGTAATTCAGTTTTTCGTACTAACTTTACCTCCCTATTTGAAAGCAACAAATGAAAATGAACTATGCCACTGATTGCCGGTTTCCATGGGTTGAGTAAAAATCCTTTTGAACACCCTAACAGGTGACTGTGATACCTATTTGGTTGTAGAACAGTAGAAGGAAAGTTGTATTGTGAATACTATGCCGAACTACAGTAATGCATAACTTAAATTATCACCGGACTATCATTTGGTGGCACCACTTTATAGAATTATCTATTTCATTTTTAATAAAAGCAAGCAATCTTTTTCCAGAGGTGAAATTAAATCTCCATGGTCTCGGAGGAAAAGAAAACAAGCACTCTCTTGTCAAAACTGGAGCCGTCTATTTTCTGTGAATGGGAAGTTTCGTGATGGAGGAAGAAAATTTCTGAAGAAAGTTCGCAGTGGGGTAAGTTTCGTTAGTATCCCGGTTTCATTTGTAATGGATGTCCGACATACATATGTGATCATTAGCTATACACCTGTTCACTATGATGTAATGTTCTGCATCTAAGTCCACTTTAAACAATGTTGAGGTTATTAATTCTATCACTCTACAGGGAATTGAACCAGGTATCAGGGCTGAAGTTTGGCCCTTTCTACTTGGAGTGTAAGTTACCCGACCTCTCTATTTTTATACATCTGGTATGTTATAACAGTCATCTTGTTAACATGGTTTGAAGCTTTAAGCTTGTAGACATGGTTGCAATTTCAGTAGCAATCATCTCGAGTTTTTTTCCTGTAGTTTAGAGATGCCTTCATTGTTCTAGTACTCCTCGAGTACTTGTGTTATTTACTTTTGCTGTCTGCCTCCCTATTTGGTGTGTGCTAAGCAAAATATTGTTGTGACCCTCAAAGAATGTACGGTGAACCGGTTGAAATATTACCTATCTGGGCCCTTTCTTTTGCATGTCCTAGCGGAGTTTTTAGGATTAAATCACCTAGAGCATAAAGAACTGTTTAGACAACCTTGCATGTGGTATGTACACCTCAGTTGATGGCAAATGTAAATTGGGATAAACTAGTATGCCTTAACTGTAATCTGGCCTTGAAGTGCTGCGAAGCATGCGTTTGATGGCCGTATCATAGTTTAGGCATGAAATCTGAATGTTGTGTCACTAATGCTTAGTTGGGTTGATGCAGAGAGCCATCAATTATGGCTTTTAAGGTGTTCTGAACCTCCTTCCTGTCCTTGCATGCATTTAAATGTGAACTTGTTGAGCTGTTGTTTAAATGGAAGAACTACTACTGACCTAACCCTAATTACTAAAAAGTAGATAAAAGTAAACGACAATATTCTTCTCTGCTTTATTGAGAGGGGTTTGCCCCTTTATATAATAGACAAGACTTGGCCAACAAGCCGGAAATCTATTCGAACTCTAATACAATCTCTAAACTGACTGGCCTCTTTCCTGACAAAGATGTTTAATCAACTATAGGACTCTAATGAAGGGATAAGACTCCACGTTTGAAGTGCTGGTCCAGATAACATCTTTCCCTTCCTTGAAAAACAGTTTGTCCGCAAGCTGTAGGTTGTCACTTGCCTCCCAGGGGACATTGAGTGCTACCAGATGTGGAGCTATCTTGGTCATAGTCATCATCCTCGATGAAGAAGAGCTGCGCGTACCGGTGACCCTGAACATAAATCTCGTCGCAGTTGAAGCAAAGGCCTTGGCGACGACGTTCTGCTAACCCAGCTGGAGTGAGGCGCCGAACCTGCCGTGGCGGGGTTGGCTCTGGAGTGATTAATGGCAGAACATGTGCTAGTGGTGCTGGCGGGAAAGGTATTGTAGCTGCGTTGACCGCAGGAAGGATGGAGGGGCACAAGAGACCTGTAGGACCAGAAGGCTGGTGTGGTGACGTTGTTGGAGGGAATTGCCTCTGCTCATAGGCCTTGGCGAGGGAGATGGCGGTGTGGAGGTCAGATGGACGCCGAAGCTCAACGTCAACGCGAAGACCATCGGGCAGCCCTGCTGTGTACCGAAACCATTGTTGGGACGGTGTTAACGGCACACTTTTGCGGCACATGAGCACTAGAAACCTGCTGGTGTAGTCGGCAACCGAGGAAGTGAATGGCAGGTGTGCTAACTCACTCAAAGGATTGGCGCGGAGTAACGGCCCAAACTGAACATGGCAAGCTTCCTTGAACTTGGGATGCCAAATCGCGCTCGAGCTGTAAGTACCAGAACTGAGCGTCATTGGTGAGGTGGTATGCTGCAGTCCAGATCTTGTCAGCTTCGGCCGTGCGCTGTCCACGGAAAAACTGCTCGCACCTATGGAGCCAACCAAGAGGATCGGCCGAACCAACATATGTGGGGAAGTCGAGCTTGTGGAAACGAGGGACGCCTGAACCGGAACCTGAGCCGAGGTGTTTGTTAGGTAGGGGCGGAAGGAGCTGATGGGCGGGGTGGATTCATAGATGGTTTGTGTAGGGGGGCTGATGGGCAGGGTGGATCCATAGATGGGTTGTGAAGGTGGTAGAGGCAACGGTGAAAACATGCTGCTGGTAGGGCTGCTGCTGGTAGGTGGGTGGCAACATTGGGGGTGGGATTTGGGCTGTAGGGGGAGGGTGCCAAGTGGCCCAGATTGATATTAGGGGGTGGCTGTGGCGAGTGAGGAGATTGCTGGAGGTGGTAAAAGGGTGCTGGCGGCTGATGGTGGTTGGCAGCAAAAGTGAGGGGGTGGGCAATCTGTCTGGCAGGGTCCGGCGGCAGCAGTGGCGATTCCCCCGCTGGAAAAGGGGACACCAGAGGTGCTGTTGGCGATGGGGAGCACCAGGGGCGAGTCGTCACTGGGGAGGAGGAGGGCCTGGTCCAGAAGGCGGTGTCATGAGCAGCTGCTGCAGCCGTGGAATCTGGAGGTGGGGGCAGGGCCGGCAACTGTTGCTCGAGTGCCGTCAAGCGCTGCACCAGCCCAGCAAGGAGCGCCTGGTCCTCCGCTCGTTGGAGTGCGAAGGCCTCCAATTGCTTCGTGATGATGTCCATCTGCTCCACAGCCTCGCTCTCGATTTCTTTGTCCGCCATCGTAGATGGCTCTGATACCAAATTGGAAGAACTACTACTGACCTAACCCTAATTACTGAAAAGTAGATAAAAGTAAACGACAATATTCTTCTCTGCTTTATTGAGAGGGGTCAGCCCCTTCATATAATAGACAAGACTTAGCCAACAAGCCGGAAATCTATTCAAACTCTAATACAATCTCTGAACTACCTGGAGTCTTTCCTAACAAAGATGCTTAATCAACTATAAGACTCTAATGAGGGGATAAGACTCCATGTTTGAAGGGCTGGTCCACATAACGTTAAATATGTCAGTATAATGTGAACCTCTTATCAATCTATGCTCGTGAGTGTGAGTAATACTACACTCTTGTAGTTATTTCAGCCATAAAGTCGAAAGTGAAACTTCACATGATAGCTGCAATAGAGATAAAATCTGATATTGCACCATGTATTGAAAACCGCAAAGTCTATTTGATTCAATGATCTCCAAAGGAATTTTAGAGGATTCTGATCCTTATGAATTTTTCCCACATGGGTTGTTTGATTCATAGGATTGCAGTCCATAGGAATTTTTCCAGGATTCATTTGTAATAGGTTCTGAGGGCAGGCCTGGTGCAGTGGTGAAGTCCTCCCCACTTGTGCCAAGAGGTCCTGGGTTCGAACCAGCCTCTCTGCATTGCACTGTAGCAGGGGTAAGACTAGGTTCCTATAATTCCTCCCCAGACCCCACCTTGTGTGGGAGCTTCTATGCACTGGGTCTGTCCTTCATTTGTAATAGGTTCTGTAGGAAAAATTTCCATCCACTCCAGCCTCTTTGAAAGAATGCTATGTTTCTCCTATGCTCAATTTAAAAAAAAAACTGTTCAATCTTGCATAGTAGTGAAGATGGCATGACATGCCAGACCTGTGTTTTTCCTATTCCTGGATTCTGGGGAATCCTGCAGATCCAAGAGGCAAATGGTTTCGGTGACCTGGATTTCATAGCCGACTTCTCATATTGTTCTTTCTGTCTTTCATGAAAAGGCATACACCACCGAAATTGAATAGACGAATTATAACCCATGTTTAGCAAAATCCAAGTTCCAACCAAATTAGTAACGTTTAAAACAATAAAACTACTCTTTAAGGATCACCAGCATGCACAGCAAACAGTTTTAAAGACCCAGACAGGCGGGTAAGCTGTTATGGCAACTGATCAAGAAAACTACTCTTATAGAATACAATTTTAAGACCCAGACAGGCGAGTAAGCTGTTGTGGCGACCGGTTGAACGGTTGGAACTATGGTGCGAGCTGTTTGACTCTGGCCAGATAGCATACTGTATTTGTATTACATGTATTAGTCAGCAATCAAGTTCAGCTCAGGTCGTACTGTTATAGCCTGATAGGGAAGGTCTGCCGTGAGGGTGAGGCTGAGGGTTGACACATATTTTGCACTATTTTTTTTCAGTGTTTCCGTAAATTGGTCCAGTTGCTGAAGTGGACCAGACCTTGCAACAGTCTAGGATTTTTTGGTCTAGCTGGTCTTGTCAGTTTTTTTAAACCATGCTTCAGAATTCGGAACTGTGTCTGAACTCTGAAACAGTAATATTTGGTAGTTCTATATGGTGTAGTAAAATCTAATGTGAACCTGTGAACAAAGTACTTCGATATTGTCTTTTGAAACATTTAATAAGTACTCCTTGCTTAGTAGGCTTTTTACACTAAGTCTGAATATTGACCAAATTTCCTGTCATATACAGCTATGATTTAAATAGTTCTGAAGAGGAAAGAAATATCATCAAGACAAAGAAAAGGTAACATTTTCATGATAACTCACCTTCTGTTGGTGCTTACTTTCTAGATTTTAGTTGTACACATGGTCTGCATTTATAATAACTCACCTTCACATATAGCACAAAGTGACAGTAGATAAGTAATACATATAAGCTTGGGTGAAACTCGACCCATGTTAGACTTTGCTGCGTTTCAAATTATCAGACGAGAATGGCATGCAAACACTGGCTTTAATGATCTCTGCTTAATTTATTGACATTTTTTTTGGCACATCTTCTGGTGCAGGAATGAGTACGAAAAGCTCAGCCGCAAATGCCATCAAATTCTGAACTGCCAAAAGGGATTTGGGCTAAAGGTTATAAATGAAATCAATAATGAGGGGTGTTCTCGTGGTGTGCCTTATCTGCAAGATGTTAGTGCAAGTGTTTCTGTATCAGCCAAGGAATTTAATTGTTCAGGCAGTGAGGCAAACAGTCCGGATAATGCTGCCTGTGGTGCTGCAGAATGCATGGATGATGATACAAATGACTTAACTTGTGTAGATCCATCTATGGCAGAATCAGAATCTTCTGACTCTGGGTCTTCTGATGAAGATGACCATGAACAGATATCTGTCTGTGCTGATATAGAAGAGAACTGCGCTCCAGAGCCTAAATTTGTCAGGAGTACCTCATCCAAGTCAGACTTCTTTAGATCTAACAAAACTCCAGAGGATTTTGCAACATGGCAGCGCATTATACGTCTAGATGCTATCCGGGCAAACACAGACTGGGCTTTATTCTCCTGTAACCAGGCTGAAATCTCCGAGGAAAAGGCACTGCAGCGTGCATTGTCTGTTGGTTTGAAAGACTATGACCATTTAGAGCCTTACATGATATATCATGCTGCCCGGTTAGTTGCGTTGCTTGAGGCGTATGCACTCTATGATCCAGAGATTGGCTACTGCCAAGGTATGAGTGACCTGTTGTCACCGATAATTGCGGTAATGAAGGAAGACCATGAAGCATTTTGGTGCTTTGTGGGCTTCATGAAGAAAGCTCGACACAACTTCAGGCTGGATGAGGTTGGAATAAGAAGACAGTTGAAGACCGTCTCCCAGATCATCAAGCGCAAAGACTCGCACCTCTATAGGCACCTGCAGAAGCTGCAGGCCGAGGACTGCTTCTTTGTGTACAGAATGGTGTTAGTCCTCTTCAGGAGAGAGCTCACCTTTGAGCAGACTTTATGCCTGTGGGAGGTGATGTGGGCTGATCAGGCTGCTGTTCGAGCTGGGATTGGAAGGTCCACATGGGGAAGGATAAGGCTACATGCTCCTCCAACCGACGATTTGTTGCTCTATGCCATTGCGGCTTGTGTCCTGCAGAGGAGGAAGCTGATCATCGAGAGGTACAGCAGCATGGATGAGATACTGCGGGAGTGCCATAGCATGGCTGGGCAGCTCGACGTCTGGAGGCTTCTAGATGATGCGCACGACTTGGTTGTTAACCTCCATAATAAGATCTGATTCAATCGCTCTTTTCGGATCGTTTGTAGACCTAAAATTTATGCCCGAGGTATGTTCTCAGTGAAAGTGAACTTTCATCTGTTGTTTGTCACCCGGCATAAAAACCATCCTAGGTATAGAGATTGTTGTAAGTTCCCTTCCCTTCAAAGAAAACAGAACATGGATCAAGTATCCCAAGTTCAGCAAAACACAGTACATCTTTGGATGTCATAGTTACCAGGTTACTGCCATTGTAAACAGTCGGTTGTTTAATTTAATGTAGGAAACTTGCTGTTTTTGCCTTAAACATTCCTTCTTGGCAAGAACAGCATTTCCCTCCCTTTTATTATAGTCGGAACAGATTTTTACCATTATTAAGGAATAAAGAGCAGTATACAAACTACTTACTCTGTAGTGTTTACTGATAATATTGCACTGAATTTTTACCATTCCATCTTACACACGCATATCACAGCTACCACTTTCCTTGCTGTTTTACTGGAATAGTACATATGTTTGAGAGATAAAAAAAGGGTTGGATGATGTGGTGTGAATCACATGCACAGCTGTTAGAAATTCAGATGTGCACATCTGGGACTGAGAGCCGAATCACATGCTCTAGTGGAGGCATTTCCTTGTTGTGTTACTGTTTGCACTGTTCCCATCAGTGATTCAGACTTAACAGCTGCGTCCACTTGATTTGAGGACGTCTTCTTCCTTGGAGCAACGAGAGAAACGGTGATGATATTTGCACTGCTCAGGGGACACCTGCACTAGAATCCAAAGCTTTGATGCGATCTTACCTGAAGCAAAAGGAGGCAAGGCAACCACCACCATCAGTTTGCCATGGCCCATTAATGGGACACACGCGCACATTATGTGTTTCCCCGGCCCCGCGCCTATTTTCTCATATCCTCGTGGCACATACAAGGCACCTGAATAAGTGATAGAAGTATAACATCAGGTAAGTGACGATGATATGATAGCAACCTGTGATGTTGTATTATCTTTAATACCATTTCAAGGCTAACCAATGTTTTGGTGGAACGAGATCCTCTGTCTTAGCTCTGGCTAGTTCAAAGGGGCGTCCAGCGCTTAGCGCCGTCCGTGCAACAATCGGACGGCAACGGCTGGAAATTAAAAGAAGAAAACAGTGACGCTTTGATCCATATAAGCAGCTAAGTTACCTTAGAAAAAAAACAGTCCCTTCCACTCACCGTCGCCGCCATTTGCCAGTCGCCGTCGAATGCTGCACGGATGAAGGTAAGCACCGGACGTCCCTCTGACCTAGCCAGAGCCAAGTCAAGGATCTCGTTCCGGCACTGTTAAATTTACCAAAATTAGGTACTTCTATATAGAGGTTTTACCTTTTTTTTGTCAAACTCTATAAAGGTTGGCAAGGCAATTGGCAACCCACTAAGTAATAGTCAATTTTTTGGGTTTCCCCTTTTTTTTTGAAAAGGAGGTTGAAACCCCAGGCTCGGCATCAATTGATGCATGCAATCATTTTTATTAATTATTCAACAAAGGTCTGACAAGAACATACATCAGACCATTCACATCTACAAACTTGATAACACGGAGTGCCCTCACTCCTCACGCCTAAAACCGGTGTCATTGCCGATCCTTTTGCATAACGTATCAGGAACCTACAGCCGGGCAGCAAACCTAAAGCGTACATCGCATGCATCCGTTTTAGAAGCCGTCACCATCATCGAACCGCTGACCCATCTCTAGGAAAGAGATCCGCATCATCCTTGCCAGTCCGGCCATCCGTCGACGCCACCACGGTGCCACATGACGCCACCGCGGTGCCACACGGCGCCACCGCCCTGCGCTCGTCCATCCAGACGCATCTGTCATCGACACTCAGCTGTATCATGCCACCAAGACCCGCCGTCGTTGATGCGGTAGCATGCCAACCTCCACACAGTCGTCACTGCTGGAGCTGCCACGCGGAGCCCACCACCCACAACAATTCTTCCCCAAACACCCAGCCTCCCAAGACAGCGCCTCCATGGAGGGTACGACGCGCAGGGCGCCGCCGCCGCCGCCCAATCCAAGATGGATTTTGGACTTCCGTCCGAGAGGGGGTCGAAGGTGGATAGGAGGGACCTCGGCTTCGCCTCCAAGGAGGGTAACGACGTCGAGAGACGTCACCGATGACGGGCCGAGTTAGCCGACCAAAGTTTCCTCCGGTCCCCATCCTGCACCACCAACCTCTGCCTGCTCCGGATCCGGCAACAAGCCGTGAAACGAAACCTACAGAGTAGAAAGTGCTATGGGGCTCAACCAACCAACAAGGAAGATCAAGGAGAGCCTCTGGCGCAGATCCATCAAGGTGCCGGATCCAGGAGGATCCGACCTGGCCAACGACGAACGCCACCACCCCGCGCCGGCTGACGGCGTCAAAGCGCTGGATCCAGAAGGATCCGACCTGAACCCGGCGACGCACGCGACCACCAGGTCTTGCCCACCACGCAACCGCCATACCGTACCGCGAGCGCGCACCCCAGCTGTTGACGCGCTGCGCATTTCGCCGCCTGGTGGTGATCGCATGCAGCGCTGCCGAAGCCCACGCTAGCCCGACGCCTCCTCGTGATTGGGTCGTCCCACACCAACCGTGTCGCGCGAAAGGGGAGAGAGGCCCCGCCGCCGCCCCTGCCGGCAAGGCTTCGCCCGACGGCGTTGCTGGCATAGGCGTGGAGGAAGGAGAGGTGGGGGAGATTCACCCGCCGGCGGCTAGGGTTTCCTCCGGGTCGCCCACGGGGACGACATGAGGGTGAGCTATCTGTTTGACGTCTTTTGCTAACCATTGCCAAGTGAAATTTTGGCACCAACCCAAACCAAACATAGGCCCGAAGATGAGTAGTAAGTAGTCTTAGAGTTTGTGCTTCTTCGGGCACCCTCAATGCTTGGCTCTTAACACATTTTCATAGGCAAAAATGTTGAGGTGGTGTTCGGGACGTGCTCCACATTGGTGCAGGTGCTAGCATGCACGACCATTGTCTGTGTTGTCAGATCTCCCAACTCAGCGAATACCTGATATGTGGTGTTCATTTTGATCTGCGATTCCGGTGCAGGCCGGGACATTACAGCATGACTTCTTCACAGACAAGGTGGCGGCAATATAGAGGAGTTCGTCTATGGTGCTGCCCTTTGAATACCAGGTCTCGAGGTCTGGGGTGAAAATCCTATGTCTGGCCTTCTCTGGTTGTACCTGGCAGTGGTGCTTTACGCTCCCTTGTTGAAGGCACTGTCCGGAGCTTACTCGACCCTTCTCTTATGGGTGAAAATCCACGATCTGGCCTATGTAGTTCGATCAGGAGACGTCGGTATTCATGCATTGTTTCCTTCTTGAAAGTGTTATTGTTGGGGGAACCTTCTCATTGTTCGGGTATTGTCAATGATAGTGGTGGTAGTTTTGCTGCAATAGGTCGTTCGCTTCGCCTTGACCCCTATGGGTCTTTTTCTTTTTTCATTTTGGTTGCACATCCTAGTTATGCAGAGGTTGGGTTACTCATTTGTGTCTGTATCCACTTGATGCTACATTATGAGTCAACGAAAAACACCCTTATCGAAAATATCAATTAAAGAAGAGAGAGAAGGGAGCTATTCCCTCCATTTCAAAATAAGCGTCCCAATCTCAGAATAACTTTGTAGTACTAAGATTGAACACTTATTTTGGGACGGAGGGAGTATATGTTTTTTTTTTTTTGCGGGAAAGGAGGGAGTATATGTTAGTGCAGAGACGACTCTTAGCGCATTTTCCTATGTGGTAAAACTATTCTGTAATACATTGTGATTTCTCTCTCATTCACTTCTTTTCATCACTAAGCCACAATGTTGATATGAAGACTTGAAACAAAATAAATGCAACATTACTTAGATACAACATATAATTAAGAGATAATGCCTTGAGGGTGGTCATCTCTATTTTTTCTCCACGTCTAGGATGACACATTAAAAGTTAATCCATTGATAGAATCCTTCTACCTCTGTTTCAAGAATATCCTTTTAATATGAACAAACTCGCCAGTACTGCAAACAAGGGGTATCAATACAAAACACAGGTAGGTTGTGGTGGAGCCGATGTTGGTGACCGTCCCAGGGAAGTTAATGGTTAGTGGTGAGCGAGTACTAATGCCAAAAGCTAGACCCAATTTATTTTTTCGAGCTCAGAATAGAGACATGCAAGTGGATGATTGATTGGTGGTGAAGACCGTGTGTGTGTTTTTTTTTTTTTTTTTTTTGCGAGAGAAGACCGTGTGTGTTAGGGTCAAGGAAAAAAATAGCGCGCTATACAAAATAGCGGCGCCCCTGAAAATATGCTATTAGCGTGCTATAGCGCGCTATAGCGTGCTATTAGCGAGACATATTGTACATATATCAATTTAGCAAGATGATTCTCAATATGCTATAGCGTGCTATTAGCGGCGCTATAGCGCGCTATTTTTTTCAATGGTTAGGGTGGATGTTGAGACCATGGGGACGTATGGCAATGGGGGGGGGGGGGGGGGGATTGCGTTATTTACCCCGTCAATGAGTTCGATCATTACACCTGGTTTATCTGAACGGGGATAGATCTAGCAGGAGAATTGCAAGAAATGAGAGGTGTTCATGAGGATGACAAGAGAAGGAGGTTCTGGGACAAACCGAGAAGAAGAAGCAGGGATGAAATTTAAGGTTGAGTCAAAAGTGAGTAGGAAGAGAGAAAATACAACAAAAACATAGATATTTGATAGTCGGTGTTGATGACACCTACGTGCTCGTAACTCTATAAGGTTTTTTTTTTTTAGGACAGAATTTTTTTTTTTGAGGACATCTATAAGGTCTCTTTAGCACTTTGATGGCTTCAAGTGGACCTGTCAAACGCTTGGCATTATTTTGGTGAGCAAAGAGCAAACTATACCGTTGACACGGTGTCAATTGACACCATCGCCTGTGATGGTAGGAACCCTTAGGTCATATACAATGTAGTGTGCTTATGTGTGAGTGCTTGATGACAGTGTCGGAGCTTGAGCATAATTCAAGAGGGGGTCATGACTTAAAAGTGTGTGCGCGCGTGTGTGTGGGTGGGTGGGGGGGGGGGGGGGGAGGGGGGGGGGGTTGTACGGAAGGAGGGGCTAATCTCTAGCTTAAACACTAGCTAGGCTTGAAACATAACATGTTGTTCAATAGATGCAAAAATTAAGGTGAGGCCATGGCCCCTATTGGTCTACACGAAGCTCCACCTCTGCTTGATGAGACACATAAACGCCATATAGATTATAAATTGTAACTCCTTCAATGAAAGCACTTGCCTATGGTGCTTGCATATATTACCTCACTACAATTAAATGCATAAGCACCTCCTAGCAAAGGTGCCTAATCATGCACACCAACACCATCCTTCAAAATAAACTTAGATGTTATCCTACTGCATGGCAAAAAGATGGCCTACTCCCTCCGTCCACGAATAAGTGTTCATCTAGTTTTTGTCCTAAATCACAGTTTAAAATTTTAACCAACTATACAAAAAAAAGCAGTAACATATATGACATCAAGTTGACATATTATGAAAGTACATTTCAAAGCGGATCTATTGATACTCCGGTCATTTTTAGTCTGCATATAAGTTTTGTCCGAAGTCAAATTATCTCTACTTTGACCAATCATATAGAGAAAAGTATCAACATTTACAATGCTAAATTAATATTGTTAGATTCATTATGAAATGTAGTTTCATAATATATATATTTGGTATTTTAGATGTTGATATTTTTTAATATAAATTCGGTCAAACTTCGCAAAGTTTGACTTGACACAAATTTAATACGCGGAGTAAAAAGGATCGGAGGGAGTACTAATTTAGTGTCATAAATGCTATTACTTTTTCCAATAAAGTTGGTCAAAGTTTTACTCCCTCCGTTCCTAAATATTTGTCTTTTTAGAGATTTCATTATAGACAACATACGGATGTATGTAGACATAATTTAGAATGTAGATTCACTCATTACGTTTCGTATGTAGTCCATAGTTGAATCTTAAAAAAACAAATATTTAGGAACGGAGGGAGTACAACTTTGACTTAGGACAAAACCTAGATGTACACTTATTCATTAACGGAGGGAGTATTTCGCTATGAACCTCTGTACACATTTGCATTATACTACATGCTCTTATACGCACTTACAACAACAACAATAAAAAGCTACTGTAAAGTGATTAGTGCTACTAGTTGGCCTGACACCGACGATCATCCTGGCTTCACCCCTGTACCGCCATGAATAGTTAGTCCTGTACGACAAAGCTGGGTCAGCAACAGTCTGGATTGTCCAACCACGGGACCAAGCAATCAATCACTCTAAGATTTGATTTGAAGCTGTCTACAGGAGCCGTTGGTTCGGCGCCGTTGGAACGAGGAAGGGCTGCATATACTGAGGGAGGGAGAGATCTCTCTGGATCGCTCTCCAGCTTGCTGCTACAGTGTGCAATGGTAACCTACTGTTTCGGAGGCTTGGAGCTGGCCCTTAGCCTCTGTGATCGCGATGGGTGCTGGCCTGCTGGCCAAGTGGTCGCCGGGGCAACGCCAGGCCGCCCAGGGCCACGACCATTTGGTTGGGTCGCCATGGATGGATGTGATCTGACCTTGCTGCCTTTTCCAGCTGCCTTAGCTTGCCTTGTGCTTGCACGTGCAGATGCTGATATGCCCGAATTCCTTCCCAATCTAGTGCGACCGGCCGGATGGCTACGCGTGCAATACCTCTGCAGGGCTAGAGAGTGGACATCTTAACTGAATTATTATTTCCTAGGAAACGCAGATAGTCTACGTACTCATGATGCTTTCAGAAATACTTTTAACACCTTGCCTCCATTTTTCAGGGATGGGTGAAGTGAAACTAGCTACTTCCTGAATACCATCGTTGCAGGTCGAGCCTCGTGATGCCCGTTTCTTCTGCTTCTTCTTCTTCTTAAACCTCCGTTGCTGTTCTGTAAGTGTAAATTACTCCCACCCAACTGACATGAAAAAGGTGGCGCCCGCCTCTAGCCAAGCTAACCAATTGGAGCGTGCTACCTGCTAGCCTCAGCTCCTGGCAGAGTGGATCAGTGCAGTGACTGAGCATTGCAACTTGCCCTCATTTCCTTGGTCCTGCAACTACTAACTGCTTCCAGGGAAAGCTTCATCAACCCATGCATGCCTGGAAAGCATGCATACAGTAAGTTTTAACTGATTAGTTTTCTCTCTCCTTTACTAGTGGACTCAATGTTCGTGCGTACGCATCGCATTGATATAATGATATATATATATTCAGCCTAGCTAGCTCGTGAATGTTGCATCAGTACTATCTATCTCCTATCTCGTAAACCTTGCTGTACCCTTTGAGTGAGTGTCGCTGCCCTGGTGAAGCTGACCTCCTCCTTTACGTGTGTCACGAGGGGAGGCTACAGCTCGAATGGACTCCAACGTCGTGTCGCTTTACCCAGCGTCGCCGGCCGGCCGTACGTCGTGCCCATGGGGCCGCCCCGCCCTCTCTCCACGCTTTCTGGCCGGCATTCTTATCTTCAGCTCGAAGCTAGGCTGGCCAGCTAGCTGCATGCTGATGCCATGCTTGGGAATGGGATAGACAGCCTACACCTTACCTTAGTGGTGCCTTACAGCACTAGTGCATAGCGCTATCTGCAGGGATCGCTAAAGAAGATACAGGCAGGGACGGCGAGCCTTCTCGATCTGCATCACCAACATCGATCCAGCCTTGGGCCAGGTGGCGGCGGGGATCATTACGTCCTGCTAAAGACCATGTGGGTAAATCTAGGCTGGCTAGCTAGCAATATTTTCTTGTCGATCTCCAACTACCTTTTCTCCATCGTGTCTTTGCATATATAGCTACGTAGTATGCATACAGTTAAATTCCTCATGAAGCAGAGTATTTTCTTGGAGCAGATTTACTGCTATGTATGCTTCAGCTTGTTTCAAGATTGCACCAAATGTTCACCCAAGTGCTCGAAACTACACCGAGAAACGAAAATTTTACTTAGGGCACAATATCACACGAAGTAAAGAGATCTGGTTTTTTTTCTAAACATATACTATAATAAAACATATGGTCATCGATCTAGTGGATCATTTCTTTATCGTTAAATCATTCCTGTTAGAATTTACATAACCGTACATAAACAGAGAACATCCGTTAATAATATCCTCATAATTGTATGTAAATACATATCATAACCTGTCAGATTTACATAACCATGTCTAAACCGTCCGTATCTGTTAGATATTCATAATTTGACATAAACAAATCATAATTGGTAGATCTTTCATAAGTATAGCTAGATAAATAAAAATAGATTTATGTTCATAGTTGCACTTAGATATGTTGCACATGATATTTTTAAATGTATAATTGAACTACTAGTACATGATATGCCTGATTTAAACACTTTATCGGCACCGCTCAATGATAATCTAATGCAGCATATAGACACATGACTAGGACCCTAGGAGAAAGAACTACCGACGAAAAATCTCCTCTTAACATCTTACGATCTACATACAGTTACTGCTACCAGGAGCGTACATAATTTATTAGTGGCGATAGCCTAAATAATGACTAGGCACCAACATAAGCATGGACGGAAGAGTATGTAAACGAGCGTTAGATTATTAGACAAACGGTTTGAGGCCGTGTTGGTTCTTGAGTTGTTGAAATTTTCGTTTTATTCATAGAAGATGGATCCAATTGTATACACTAGTAATTACCTCAACGTAATGCTTCATTTTACATGCACAAATAGATTACTCTATATAGCCATGCACAAAATGATAGAGTGGTATATAACTACATATAATTAATCCAGCTCGCGTGCAGATCACAAGTAATTTGGATTGGTGTACTTACAACTCCACAAATGATTGTATGAGCATGTCCAGGTTTTTCATTTAAAAAGATCATGTTTAGTTTAGGTTCTTTCTTAGCAACACTATCAGATGTCCATATACAAAATAATTGTGAAAATTACACCTTTTAAAATATGCTCCCTCCGTTTCTAAATATAAGATGTATTAGTTTTTTAAAAAGTCGAACGTTGTCTATGTCTGACCAACTTTATAGCAAAATATATAAAGATTTACAATACTAAATAAGTAAAATACAAAAATATATTTCATGGTGAATCTAGTAATAATGATTTGGTATTCTAGGCTCTAATACTTCTGTCTATAAACTTGATCAATGTTAGAAAAGTTTTTTTTAAATAATACACGTTACATTTAGAAACGGAGGGAGTATCCATTTCTAAACCGCGTATTTTGCATTTAAGATGGTAGATGAGAGAGGGAGAGAGACAATTTTTTGCATGAGAAATAAAACGTAACACTTTCGATATACTCCAGATTTCTTTTCCTTTTTAAGTAGTAAAGTATCCTTGACTGTTTCAAAGTTGTTTGCACCTGGGCTAGACGTCTCGATCGATAAAGCTAAGATCGATCATTGTCTTGACCGTCGCACTCGTGTGCCATTTGAGAGAGGGCATTAGCCATTAGGTATATCTCCGGACGAGATATTCCTGATGGCTGGTGCCAATGGCATCCTTGCTCTCCAGCGAAGCTATTCCATATGCATCGTGCAAACTTGCTTGATCAGAATAAAAAGGTGAAAGCAGCCGTCGTGCAGAAATGTATGTGTGCATATATGTGTGATGGACGTACAGCGCGTGCAACTTGGTTTCATCTATCGGAAGTGGCGCGTCCACGTACATGCCCGACAGGGATAGCAACTCAATCGGCATCCGGCGCGCGCGTGCGACAACGAGAGCTAAGAGCATCTCCAACAGGCGCGCAACGCACGGCGCGTAAAAAGCGGGTTTACAACACAAATAGTAAATTTTAGCGCGCAGCTCGGCGCTGGCTCCAACGACCGTCACAAAATATAACGCGCGCGATGCTCCAGCAGACGCGCTAAACTACAGCGCGCGAGAGCAGCCGACGCTTGCAACATGCATTTTTAAGACAACATGATCATATTTCATAAAAATCAAAAACAAAAAGACATAGCATAGTTTAATTGCACGGCACATCAACAATCATGTCACATCATCTCATCCAACCAAGTTCAAAATCACAAACGAAGTTCATAACATAACAAGTTCACACAAACAAATGGCACATCAACAATCATGCCGCATCCTCATCTTCATCCTCCTCTTCCCCCGATTCTTCATCCTCATTCGAAGTCTCATTTTCGTCCTCCTCTTCATTGTCTCCCGGAGATGCCGAAGGTATGTGAGGCACATCGGAAGACATGCGTCCACCCATGTCACCCGGAGGTGCTCCCATGCCTCCCATGAGTGTAGCAAAACTCATGCCTCTCATGCTTCCCATGGTACCTCCGAAGCCACTCATGCCTCCCATGCCGCCCATGTTAGCTCCGAAGCCACACATGCCTCCCATGCCACTCATGCCTCCCATGGTAGCTCACATGCCACCCATCCCTCCCATGGTAGCTCCCATGCCTCCCGTGCCTCCCATGGGCATGGCTCTTTTTTGGACCAAGGCTTCTTCACGGGCAAGATTGCCGTACTCCTTTTGCTTCTTATCGAGGGTAGATGTGTCCATGAAGAACAAGTACTTCTTCTTCTCCCATTCCAACAATCTAGTTCGCTCCTCCATGGCCAATTTCTTCTCCTCCAATGCCACCTTCCTCTCCTCGGCCGCCACCCTCCTCTCCTCGGCCGCCAACCTCCTCTCCTCGGCCGCCGCATCTTGGTTCCTTGCCATCTTCCTATCCTCGTTCGTTTCCTTTCTTGCGTTCCCAATAGTTTCCATAACATTTTTTAGGTCATCATCTCCTTTCCTCTTGTTTTTTTCTTGTCTCCATTTGGTCTTTTTGGCTTCGAGTAGGCAACCGAGTTTGATGTAGGGCTTCTCTTGCCGTCATCACTTGATGCCTCCTCCTCATCATTATCCAAATCAATAGTTCGCTTGCGTTTGTTGGTCTCCTCATCGACACCTTCGTGTGGCTTCCATTTCTCACCATCCTTCAACTCTTCATAGCAATGGGGCAAGGTAAATGGTCTCCCTTTCATGATCTTCCCTTTTTTGGTCTTCTTCTCTTCTCCTTGAAATAAGTTTTGTGCGATAGTGAGCTACACAAAAAAAAACAAGTTAGCACTTGAAACACCGAAGAAAAAAGCATGAACATGGAAGAATTATGAAAGAAATGACACTTACCCTATCGCTATCATTAGTTCCACTTGGGTTTAGCGTGTCAACCGTCTTAAGTGCGGCCGCCCATCTTTGACAATCTTTGTTGATTGTCGACCATCGGGAGCGAAGAGATCTTTCCGTGCGGTCAATTCCACTCTTGTTGTGTAAATCAAAGTGCTCCTTCATCCGGATCCAATACGCATCTCTACTTTGATCCCCTCCAACGATGGCATCCCTAGACACTTTCAACCATGTATTGCATAGCAATTTGTCTTCGTCCGTGGTGTAGTTGTACGCTCTTCCTTTCGGTGCATCGAAGATACCCTCACCATCCTCGCCCCCCTCAAACTCATCATTGGTTTGAGACTAATGAGAATTGTTGGAGCCAACACCCATAGTTGACATATAGGTCTCATCCTTGAAACTACAAAGTATATAAAACAAAACAAATAAGCTATTCATACGTATCCATTCATGTAAAAAACAACAACGTTTTTTTTGGCAAAGTCATACCTTGTTGGCATTTCATCGTACACCTTGTGCGCATCGGCCGCCGGTGCAACAAGCGAACTCGCCGGCGCTTCGGTCACGCTGTGACGCCCCCAATTTCGACCGTACGCTAATCATACACGCAATGCATACGACCAAGATTAGGGACTCACTAATTAATATCACAACACAACACTAGACACAAATTAAAGTCATACAGCTTCATATTACAAGCCAAGGGCCTCGAGGGCTCGAATACAAAGCTTGACAAGCACGAGTCAGCGAAAGCAAATAATATCTGAGTACAGACATAAGTTAAACAAGTTTTGCCTTAAGAAGGCTAGCACAAACATAAGCAGCGGATCGAAAGAGGCGAGGCCTCCTGCCTGGGAGCCAACCTAACTACTCCTAAGCGTCGGCACTCTCCACGTAGTAGTAGGCTCCATCGATGGTGTAGTAGTCGTCACCGGCGTACTCCATCTCCTGGGCTCCGTCATCTGAACGCGGTAATCGTATCGAGGGTGAAAGAGAATGCAAAGCAGCGGTGAGTACTCATCCAAAGTACTCGCAAGACTGACATCAGAACTATGCTAAGTATGCATCATTATCAAGGAATGGGGTTATATCTGGACTGACTGCAGAAAGCAAGAATAGGGGGAAGGCCTAGTCCTATCGAAGACTAGCATCTTCAACATCTTGCAGCATTAGAAGAGTGTAGATTGGTAACTCATATATAGCAATATTATTGTAGCAATTTTATTAAGTAACCACGCCCAGAGATTCTTCCTCGACTCCCTGCGAGGAAGCAATCTCGGAGCCAACATTCATTTCAATGTAAATCACAGTTTTAGTTATATTAGGTCAAGGTACAACTCCAAGTCGTCCTGTTACCGTGGACACGGCTATTCGAATAGATAAATTCTTTCCTGCAGGGGTGCACCACATTCCCCAACACGCTTGATACCTCTGGCCGGACACACTTTTCTGGGTCATGCCCGGCCTCGGGACATCAACACGTCGTAGCCCTACCTAGGCTCAACGAAGAGGCCAGCCTGCCGGTCTAAATCCTAAGCGCGCAGGGGTCATGGGCCAATCGCCCTTTGCACTCCTGCACGATGCGAAGGCGGCCGAGGTCAGTCCTAGCACCCCTTATAACAAGCGCAGTGCCGTTGCGGACCACTCGGGCGCGCGCCGCTCCATTGCTGACGTCCGAAGAGCTTTGGCTGATACAACGACACTGAGTACCCATAACTTCCCCACGTGAAGGTTAGTGCGTAATAGGCCAAACGACCAACTCAGATCAAATACCCAACCCATTAGCATTTTATAAATGCGGGGCAAGCGCGACCCATAAAGTGCGGTCCTGTCGCCCCGTCTCGAGGATGTGTGGCAAGGGCCTCTCCTGCCCGTCCACGCCTCATCACCATCAAACCGTGGGTACCCCTCAGGGCTGACCCATCACCAACATGTTTCTGTAACCAGGTCATAGTAACTGTGTGTATAAAACATCAAGACGGAACCTGAGGAATCACCCTCAAAGGGTCCCGCTCGATGAAACCGTCAAGGTGGACTTAGAGGAATCACCCTCTAGGGTCCCACACTTGAGGGGTTGCACGACAGAGTCATTGTCGGGAGTGGTGAAGGAGGAATCACCCTCGATAACCACGACCGACTAGCTGCACTACAGAGCTAGCATCATGAGTACTTCATGAGGTGTCACCCTCGGTACTCGATAGTAGCGCTGCAGAGTCGTACAACTAAGGGGGGTGCGGTGATGTGAGGGGCCTAGCTCGTCGGTCGGTTGACCGAGTCTTCGGGTCTTCGAGTCGTCGAGTCGTCGATGAAAATGCCGGGGCACTGGGACTAAGGGGGTTACTGAGGGTTCACTGATCAACCTATACTAAGCGGTTGATATGATTGCAGGTACAATAGCAGTTTATCAAAAACAGGCTATGCATCAGAATAGGAGCTAGCTAATACAGTAGCAAAATTCTAATGCGAGAATAAGAGGGAAAGGAATAGGCGATATCAGAATGCTCAAGGGGGGGTTGCTTGCCTTGCTGCTCTGCGGCAAAAGGCTGATCGTCAGTCGCGTAGTCGTACCCGGCAGCACCGTCAGTCTCGGGGTCTACCGGAGAGAAGAGGGGGAAGAAACAATAAATATAAAGCACAGATACAACACGATGCATGACATGGCAATATGCAGGGCTAGGCATGCACTAACGCAGTATTACACGTCGCAGACGGATCAGAAGAATATCTGACGATATTTTCCGGGTCTCGGGCTACTACCGGACAGATGATCCTAATGCTAAATGTCCATGTTCATCATGCTAGGAGCATGTGACAGATGAACGGACAGCGTATTTCGTTTCGTGGGATTTTTCTGAGCAACTTTCATATATAAATTATTTTCATCTGACTTATAGATTATTTTATATTAATTTTCAAAGTTTTATTAGTATTCTGAATTAAACAGAATTAATTTAATTCGAAAAAGCATTTATGACGTCAGCATGATGTCATGCTGACATCAGCAGTCAACAGTGGGGCTGACTGGTCAAACCTGACCAGTGGGTCCCACTGGTCAGTGAGACAGAGGCTAAATAGGATTTATTTTAAACTAATTAGGATTAATTAAGTGTGGGCCCCATTAGTCATTGACAGATTAGTGCTTTAATTAACTAATTAAATAAATTACAGATTTTCTATTTATTTCAAAAACATTTTAAACGGCGGGACCCACATGTCAGTGACATGGGGCCAGCCCAGTCAGCGTTGACTGGGTCAACTGGGCCCAGTGGGACCCAGTTGCAGTGGCTCAGCAGTGGGGCCCGTGGCTGCCGCGTCAGCGCCACGTCGGACGGCGACCGGAGTTGCGCCGGCGAGCTCGTACGCGGCGCAGGCTCGCCGGACTTGGCCGGAAAACGGCCACAGACGGCCGTTTGCCGCGGGGCTTTGGGCATTTGGAAGCTAGCGATGTCGCGCGTCGCGTGGGGCGAGTGGTCGGACTCGGGGGCGGCCGGAACGACGCCGGCGACGACGGTTGGCGGCGGTGCTCACGGGCGGAGCTCGGGCGTGTGGCTGCGGTGGGATAGTGAGCAAATGGAGCGACTGGGTAGCCTCTACGCGATGCGGCGAGCGCGATGGGCAGCAGGGCGGGGCCCAATGGTCGCCGTGGCTACGCCGGCGACGAGCTCCGCGGAGGCGCGTTCGGGCACGACGGTGCGGAGGAGCTACGGCGGCGGAAACACTCGGGGAAGAAAGGGGAAAGACGCAGCAGCTTACAACGGTCCTGCAGATGTGCTTAGCGTGCGCGGGGGAGGCTCGACGGCGACGAAATCGGCGACGGCGTGCGGCGGCGATCCGAGGAGGGAGAAGAGGATGGTGTCTTCGGTGAGGCCTCCCGGCTGCGGTTGAGAGGCGGAGGAGGGGTAGTCGACGACGGGGAGGAGTGTGGGCACGTCGGCGAGGCGAAAAGGTGGCGGTGGCCGCGCGGTTCAGCCGTGGCCATCCATGGCGGCGCTCGGTCGAGGTGGGGAACAAGGGAGAGGGGCGAATGGGGCGGCTAGGGTTCGCCAGAGGGGTGCGGGGGGGGGGGGGTCTTATCCGACCAGGAGCGGGCGCGGGCGCGGCGACAGCGGCGCGGGCGGTGAACAGAGGAGGGAGACGAGGTGGGGAGTGGGCTGGGCCGTCCTGTGGACTTAGGCCCGGGCACAGTGGGCCTCTTTTCCTTTTTTTTCTATTTTTGTTTTCTGTTTTTCTGTTTTTATTTATTTATAGCAATAATTTCCTATGGCAAAAATGTGTAACTTGGTCCAATTAATACCTTGCATTATTAAGTGTGGCCACAAAAAGTTTGGGCATTTTTGGAAACTGTTTGAAATAATCTTTAATTTAAAAGTGCTTTTAAATTGCATCTGGGCTCTGTTTTGCAAGGTGGGGTCTACACCAACATCAAGGTGATGTTGTTTTCCTTTACACCATTTGTTTTGTGATTTATCACAAGTGTGCAACATTTTTCCTTTGCTGTTTGCAAACTTATTTTATCACAATAAAATTCAATGCCCTTTTAAAGTGGAATTTGAAATGAGATATGATTTTCAACTTGATCATATTCTATTTAGCAAAATGATTAGGCACTGATCATGGTCATCACTGTGCTTAATTACAATGATCACTGTAGCCAAAATCCAGGGTGTCACAACTCTCCCCTACTAAAAAGAATTCTCGTCCCGAGAATTAAGAAGTAGAAGGAAAGAGCCCGGGGTATTCTGCACGAAGATGATCTTCGCGTTCCCAAGTGGCTTCATCTTCAGAATGATTTGTCCACTGCACCTTGAAGAACTTGGTAACCTTCTGACGAGTCCGACGTTCAGTTTCATCAAGAATGCGGACCGGTTGCTCTTTGTAAGAAAGGTCTTGTTGCAGTTCAAGCATATCATGATCCACTGCTCGGATAGGATCCTTGAAGCAGCGATGAAGCTGTGACACATGGAACACATCGTGAACCTGAGAAAGGTTTGGCGGCAGTTCCAGCTGATATGTCACCTTACCACGCCTTTCAAGAACAGTGAAAGGACCAATATAACGAGGAGCCAGTTTGCCCTTGATCGCAAAACGGTGTGTACCTCTCATTGGCGTGACCCGAAGATAAGCCTTTTCGCCAGGTTGATAGACCATATCTTTGTGATGACGGTCATACTGACTCTTCTGACGAGACTGAGCAGCCTTCAGATTTGCATGAATAATGCGGACTTGATCTTCGGCATGTTGGATAATATCCGGACCGATAAGTGTACGTTCCCCAGTTTCTGACCAATTCAGAGGAGTCCAACACTTACGTCCATATAATACTTCAAAGGGAGCCATCTTCAGACTAGCTTGATAGCTATTGTTGTAGGAGAACTCAGCATACGGGAGAGATTCCTCCCATTTCTTGCCGAAAGAAATGACACAAGCTCGAAGCATGTCTTCGAGAATCTGGTTGACTCTTTCAACTTGTCCCTGGGATTGAGGGTGAAAGGCGGTGCTGAAGGACAATTGAGTTCCCATAGCTTCCTAGAAACTTGTCCGGAATCTTGAAGTGAATAAACTGCCACGGTCCGAACTAATCACCAGTGGAATACCGTGGAGTGAAACAACTCTGGACATGTAAAGATCTGCTAGCTGACTAGCAGTAATAGTTTCCTTGACAGCCAGAAAATGTGCAACTTTGGACAGTCGATCAATGACGACAAGAATAGCATCATTACCTTTCTGCGATCTGGGAAAACCAGTGACGAAGTCCATTTCAACATGGTCCCACTTCCATTCAGGAACCGTAATAGGCTGCAGAGTTCCGGCAGGCCTTTGATGTTCTGCTTTGATACAATGGCAAACATCACATTCAACAACATAGCGAGCAATGTTTTGCTTCATGTTAGACCACCAGAATCTTTGACGAATGTCTTGGTACATCTTGGTACTACCAGGATGAATAGACAGCGGAGTGTCGTGTGCTTCCTTCATGACCTCCTGAGTCACATCGTTGTTTTTCTCCTTACTTGGTACCACTAGGCGACCTTTGAAGTACAAAGCGCCATCCTCAGCAATAGTGAAGGATGAGGGATTTCCTTCTGCGAGATCGCGTTTAATCCTCTTGACTTCATTGTCACACTTCTGGATCCACTTGATGACGTCCACTAGATCTGGTTTAGCAACCAGGGTATTAAGAGAACCCTGGGAAACAACGTGGAGGTTCATTTTGCAGGACCCTTCAGGAGGGGGAGCGAGATAACCCTGAGGAACAATATGGAGGTTCAGCTTGCGAAATTCTTCTTGAAGAAGGGGGTGAACCTTGTGAACCTGAAGGTGGTTGCAGTATGACTTGCGGCTCAAAGCATCAGCCATTACATTAGCCTTGCCTGGGGTATAAGAAATACCCACGTTGTAATCTGCTATGCGCTCCATCCATCTCTGTTGACGGAGGTTCAGATCTGGCTGAGTAAACAGGTACTTCAGACTTTGGTGATCGGTGTAGATCTCACAACGATTACCAACAACGTATTGCCGCCACTCTTTTAGTGCGTGAATTACTGCAGCAAGTTCAAGGTCATGAATTGGGTAGTTCTCTTCATGAGGACGCAATTGACGAGAGGCATAAGCAACCACCCTGCGTTCTTGCATTAGGACACAGCCCATTCCTTGACGTGAAGCATCACAATAGATGACGAAGTCCTTATGAGTATCCGGAGGAGCAAGCACTGGAGCAGACGTCAGTTTGTCCTTAAGTGTCTGGAAGCTCTCCTGACATTTTTCTGTCCACTCATATTTAACACCTTTGTGAAGCAGATTGGTTAAGGGCTTTGCAATCTTGGAGAAGTTCTCGACGAATCGACGGCAATAGCTGGCGAGTTCGAGAAAACTTCTGAGTTGCTTGACATTCTTCGGGGGAGTCTAGTCAAGAATAGCCTGAACTCGTTCAGGGTTGACCGCAATACCATCCTTGGAGATCACATGACCAAGGTAGGTTACTTCGTCCATCCAGAACTCACACTTTGAATACTTTGCATATAGTTGATGTTCTCGAAGCCTCTCCAGTATAAGACGAAGATGTCCAGCATGCTCTTCTTTATTCTTGGAGTAAACCAGGATATCATCTAGATAAACCACGACGAATTTATCGAGGTAATCCATGAATATATAGTTCATCAGGCGAGAGAAAGTTGATGGGGGCATTGGTTAAGCCGAAGGACATGACGGTGTACTCGTATGAACCATAGCGAGTAACAAATGCAGTCTTGGGAATATCCTCTTCACGAACCCGGATCTGATGGTAACCCAACCTCAAGTCGAGCTTTGAAAATACTGATGAACCAGCAAGTTGATCATACAGATCATTGATCCGAGGAAGCGGATATTTGTTTTGAATCGTTGCTTGGTTGATGGGGCGATAATCTTGGACCAATCGATTCGTACCATCTTTCTTCTTGACAAAGAGAGAAGGTGCTCCCCAAGAAGAGGAACTTGGACGAATGAAACCCAGACGAAGTGAATTGTCAATTTCTTGCTTAAGTTCAAGGAGTTCATGTGGTGGCATCTTATACGGACGCTTGGCTATAGGAGTGGTACCAGGTACCAAGTCGATGACAAACTCGACAGCTCTTACAGGGGGAATCCCTGGCAGTTCTTCCGGAAAAACATCTTGGAAATCCTGGATAACTGAAATGTTTTCAATCCCTTCAAGAGGTGACTCATTTAATGCATTCAAGGCATATAGTTGGGCTTCAGCATCTTGAACAAGATGAGCATGGTAGCTGACTATCTCATTCGAAGGATGCAGAAGGTGGACAGTTTTGGTGGCACAAACGACGGAAGCGGTATGTGCTTTCAACCAATCCATTCCCAGAATAAGGTCGATCTTGGAAGACTTCAATATAATGGGGGAAGCATGGAATTCCAGTCCTTCTATTTCAATGGGGACATCTTGACAAACCATTGAGGTTCGACATTGGCCAGCGGGGGTGTTTACCACTATTGGAAAATTCATCTCCTCGTACTTAATGCCATGCGTGTATGCAAAATCTTCAGACATAAAGGAATGCGATGCTCCTGTATCAAACAATACAGAAGCTGGTACTGAGTTAACAAGGAGTGTACCCATCACGGTAGCAGGCTGGTCTTGAGCTTCAGACATCTCAACGTTGTTAGCCTGAACACGGCCATTGTTAGGCCTGGCATTGTTGTTGCGGGGCTGGTTGGAAGGCAGTGCAAGTTGATTCTGATTCTGCCTGCAGTCTCTAGCACGGTGTCCTGGGCGACCACACTTGAAGCACAGCCCATCCTCAGGACGAGAAGGGGGAAGAGGAGCTCATGGTGGTGGAGCTGGGAGCCTCGGCTTCCTAGGTGGGGGTGGAGGCAGACGAGGTGCAGCATAGGACGGCCTCGGAGCAGGAGGCGATGCATGATACATGTTGTGGGGGATCCAGATCTTGCGCTTCTGACTTCCTGAGCCCGAAGATGAGCCCATGTCACGATTGCGCTTGCTGTTGTCCTTGTAGTCCTGCAGACATGTTTCCACTGTAATAGACTTGTTCACCAAGGTGGCAAAGTTATCAAAGTCTTGAACAAGGAGTGCCAGCTTGATATCCGGGTGGAGGCCTTCACGGAACTTCTCCTGCCTACGAGCATCAGTTGCAACGTCTTCTTCAGCATAGCGAGATAAGTCCAGAAATTCCCGCTAATAAGCATCCACAGTCTTGTTGCCCTGGACTAGGTTGCGGAATTCACGCTTCTTCTTATCCATCAGTCCCTGAGGAATGTGACGAGCACGGAACGCAGCTTGGAACTCCGGCCAGGTGATGATCGTTCCAACAGGCTGTGAGCGCCTATGACTGTCCCACCATTGAGCAGCGGGACCCTTCAGAAAGTACGAGGCAAAGGTGACATAGCTAGCCACTGGGGCGCCTGAAGACTCCAGCTCATAAGTGATGTCACGGAGCTAGTCATCTGCGTCAAGCGGCTGAGTTGAGCTGCGGTAGATCGCAGGGTTGAGACGTATGAAGTCCTGCAGAGTCATTGGGGCTGGCTGCTGATTCATATTCAGCCTCGGGAACTGGTCCATAAGCCCTTGCATAAACTGGCGATTCAGTTCAAACTGTTGCATCATACCAGCCATGTATTCCGGTGGTGGTGGTGGTTCAGGCGCACCACGACCACGACCAGCTGGCCTAACCATTCTGTCAAATTTTAACAGTGGTAGTTTAGCATTGGGTAATTGCAAAAACAATGAATCATTCATGAAGTAAATTGCACAAAGAAGGAAGTGCAATAGATACGACATAGTAGTTCAAATTTCAACATACAGATCCATACATAGGTCTATTACAAACCATGAGTCCGTTACGAAATAGACGATAGGTCCGGCATGAAAATAACCTAGACAACTAGGCAGCACGCAGGCACGCGGTAGAGGGATACAACAACGAGGCATAGCGATATGCTACATCAATGTCGGGGACAACGAAAGTACCCACGGAACTGCACGTGGCCCTGTATGTGAAACCTGGGGGCAGGGTTCTGCATCCCATGCACACCCTGATGCAGAATCTGGTGATCAACCGGGAGCGCAGATCCACGTGCCGGAGTACGACCTCCAACCGTAGGCCACTCAAGACCTGGAGGAAACTCAGTCCGACGCGGGTGAAGAATGTACTCCGGATGCATCCCCGCAGTGACTGCTGGCAACAACTGCTCCATAGCAAGATAAAGATGAGCACGGGTGGCGTACAGCTCGACGTTAAGAGCCCTGACAGTGCGATCCAGTGCCTCAGTGTACTGAACCAGAACCTGTGGGTCGTAACGACGACTCACGTAGGGGATACAGATAGCAGTGTAGGACCGGTCGTTGCGCTGCCGCGCGAAAGGGGTCAAGACCTCAGCGTCGGCCGCAGTATCAACTCCAGCAGGAACATACGGGATGTATCTGTATGCCGTCTCCTCCAAACAGGGGTTCGCTGCACGGAGACGAACAATAGCAGCATAGGCAGCATCCTGTACTGCCATCTCAACGGTCACTCCAATGCCACGGAAGGTGTGCAGCTCAGTGATGGAGAGGTCCCGTCGATCCCAGATAACCATCTCAGCTTCATACTGTTCCTGGTTGAACTCGCGGTAGTCCTCGTAAACAGTGTACTCAGGGTACCAGCAATATCCCAGCCTGATCAAGAGGTTGATCAGAATGGCCGGGAACCCAGTCGTGTCGTCAGCCAAAGTCAGACGAACGACCTGCCTAGCGGGACGCATCTGCAACAAAAGGGTTTGAGGATGTCAAATGACAGTGTGTGTATCATAACTTCAAAGGAAACAATTGTCGACGAAACAAGTCTCCGGTGGATGTGATCACGAGAGCCTAATGTTAGATTTAGCAAAATCTTTAACCCGAAAGAGAAGAGAGATCAGAACCCAGAGTATAGACGAGGAATAAAAGATCCTAATACCACCCGATTAAGATGTGGGCCCGTAAGCCACACAACAATGTTAGTAAAAGTTTTTCAATGACTAGACTCAACTTCGGCCAAGGAGATGGAAAGGGGGCTACCTACAGGCAGTTGGCTCTGATACCAACTTGTGACGCCCCCAATTTCGACCGTACGCTAATCATACACGCAATGCGTACGACCAAGATTAGGGACTCACTAATTAATATCACAACACAACACTAGACACAAATTAAAGTCATACAGCTTCATATTACAAGCCAGGGGCCTCGAGGGCTCGAATACAAAGCTCGACAAGCACGAGTCAGCGGAAGCAAATAACATCTGAGTACAGACATAAGTTAAACGAGTTTTGCCTTAAGAAGGCTAGCACAAACATAAGCAGCGGATCGAAAGAGGCGAGGCCTCCTGCCTGGGAGCCAACCTAACTACTCCTGAGCGTCGGCACTCTCCACGTAGTAGTAGGCTCCATCGGTGGTGTAGTAGTCGTCACCGGCGTACTCCATCTCCTGGGCTCCGTCATCTGAACGCGGTAATCGTATCGAGGGGGAAAGAGAATGCAAAGCATCGGTGAGTACTCATCCAAAGTACTCGCAAGACTGACATTAGAACTATGCTAAGTATGCATCATTATCAAGGAATGGGGTTATATCTGGACTGACTGCATAAAGCAAGAATAGGGGGAAGGCCTAGTCCTATCGAAGACTAGCATCTTCAACATCTTGAAGCATTAGAAGAGTGTAGATTGGTAACTCATATATAGCAATATTATTGTAGCAATTTTATTAAGTAACCACGCCCAGAGATTCTTCCTCGACTCCCTGCGAGGAAGCAATCTCGGAGCCAACATTCATTTCAATGTAAATCACAGTTTTAGTTATATCAGGTCAAGGTACAACTCCAAGTCGTCATGTTACCGTGGACACGGCTATTCGAATAGATAAATTCTTCCCTGCAGGGGTGCACCACATTCCCCAACACGCTTGATACCTCTGGCCAGACACACTTTCCTGGGTCATGCCCGGCCTCGGGACATCAACACGTAGTAGCCCTACCTAGCTCAACGAAGAGGCCAGCCCGCCGGTCTAAATCCTAAGCGCGCAGGGGTCATGGGCCAATCGCCCTTTGCACTCCTGCACGATGCGAAGGCGGCCGAGGTCAGTCCTAGCACCCCTTATAACAAGCGCAGTGCCGTTGCGGACCACTCGGGCACGCGCCGCTCCATTGCTGACATCCGAAGAGCTTCGGCTGATACAACGACGCTGAGTACCCATAACTTCCCCACGTGAAGGTTAGTGCGTACTAGGCCAAACGACCAACTCAGATCAAATACCCAACCCATTAGCATTTTATAAATGCGGGGCAAGCGCGACCCATAAAGTGCGGTCCCGTCGCCCCGTCTCGAGGATGTGTGGCAAGGGCCTCTCCTGCCCGTCCACGCCTCATCACCATCAAACCGTGGGTACCCCTCAGGGCCGACCCATCACCAACATGTTTCTTTAACCAGGTCATAGTAACTGTGTGTATAAAACATCAAGACGGAACCTGAGGAATCACCCTCAAAGGGTCCCGCTCGATGAAACCGTCAAGGTGGACTTAGAGGAATCACCCTCTAGGGTCCCACACTTGAGGGGTTGCACGACAGAGTCATTGTCGGGAGTGGTGAAGGAGGAATCACCCTCGATAACCACGACCGACTAGCTGCACTACAGAGCTAGCATCATGAGTACTTCATGAGGTGTCACCCTCGGTACTCGATAGTAGCGCTGCAGAGTCGTACAACTAAGGGGGGTGCGGTGATGTGAGGGGCCTAGCTCGTCGGTCGGTTGACCGAGTCTTCGGGTCTTCGAGTCGTCGAGTCGTCGATGAAAATGCCGGGGCACTGGGACTAAGGGGGTTACTGAGGGTTCACTGATCAACCTATACTAAGCGGTTGATATGATTGCAGGTACAATAGCAGTTTATCAAAAACAGGCTATGCACCAGAATAGGAGCTAGCTAATACAGTAGCAAAATTCTAATGCGAGAATAAGAGGGAAAGGAATAGGCGATATCGGAATGCTCAAGGGGGGGTTGCTTGCCTTGCTGCTCTGCGGCAAAAGGCTGATCGTTAGTCGCGTAGTCGTACCCGGCAGCACCGTCAGTCTCGGGGTCTACCGAAGAGAAGAGGGGGAAGAAACAATAAATATAAAACACATATGCAACACGATGCATGACATGGCAATATGCAGGGCTAGGCATGCACTAACGCAGTATTACACGTCGCAGACGGATCGGAAGAATATCTGACGATATTTTCCGGGTCTCGGGCTACTACCGGACAGATGATCCTAATGCTAAATGTCCATGTTCATCATGCTAGGAGCATGTGACAGATGAACGGACAGCGTATTTCGTTTCGTGGGATTTTTCTGAGCAACTTTCATATATAAATTATTTTCATCTGACTTATAGATTATTTTATATTAATTTTCAAAGTTTTATTAGTATTCTGAATTAAACAGAATTAATTTAATTCGAAAAAGCATTTATGACGTCAGCATGATGTCATGCTGACATCAGCAGTCAACAGTGGGGCTGACTGGTCAAACCTGACCAGTGGGTCCCACTGGTCAGTGAGACAGAGGCTAAATAGGATTTATTTTAAACTAATTAGGATTAATTAAGTGTGGGCCCCATTAGTCATTGACAGATTAGTGCTTTAATTAACTAATTAAATAAATTACAGATTTTCTATTTATTTCAAAAACATTTTAAACGGCGGGACCCACATGTCAGTGACATGGGGCCAGCCCAGTCAGCGTTGACTGGGTCAACTGGGCCCAGTGGGACCCAGTTGCAGTGGCTCAGCAGTGGGGCCCGTGGCTGCCGCGTCAGCGCCACGTCGGACGGCAACCGGAGTCGCGCCGGCGAGCTCGTACGCGGCGCAGGCTCGCCGGACTTGGCCGAAAAACGGCCACAGACGGCCGTTTGCCGCGGGGCTTGGCGTGTTCGGAAGCTAGCGATGTCGCGCGTCGCGTGGGGCGAGTGGTCGGACTCGGGGGCGGCCGGAACGACGCCGGCGACGACGGTTGGCGGCGGTGCTCACGGGCGGAGCTCGGGCCTGTGGCCGCGGTGGGATAGCGAGCAAATGGAGCGGCTGGGTAGCCTCTACGCGATGCGGCGAGCGCGATGGGCAGCAGCGCGGGGCCCAATGGTCGCCGTGGCTACGCCGGCGACGAGCTCCGCGGAGGCGCGTTCGGGCACGACGGTGCGGAGGAGCTACGGCGGCGGAAACGCTCGGGGAAGAGAGGGGAAAGACGCAGCAGCTTACAACGGTCCTGCAGATGTGCTTAGCGTGCGCGAGGGAGGCTCGACGGCGATGAAATCGGCAACGGCGTGCGGCGGCGATCCGAGGAGGGAGAAGAGGATGGCGTCGTCGGTGAGGCCTCCCGGCTGCGGTTGAGAGGCGGAGGAGGGGTAGTCGACGACGGGGAGGCGTGTGGGCACGTCGGCGAGGCGAAAAGGTGGCGGTGGCCGCGCGGTTCAGCCGTGGCCGTCCATGGCGGCGCTCGGTCGAGGTGGGGAACGAGGGAGAGGGGCGAATGGGGCGGCTAGGGTTCGCCAGAGGGGTGCGGGGGGGGGGGGGGGGGGTCTTATCCGACCAGGAGCGGGCGCGGGCGGCTCGCTGTCAAGCAGAGGAGAGGAGGGGGCTGGCGCGGCGAGCGTGCGCGCGGCGACAGCGGCGCGGGCGGTGAACAGAGGAGGGAGACGAGGTGGGGAGTGGGCTGGGCCGTCCTGTGGACTTAGGCCCAGGCACAGTGGGCCTCTTTTCCTTTTTTTCTATTTTTGTTTTCTGTTTTTCTGTTTTTATTTATTTTTAGCAATAATTTCCTATGGCAAAAATGTGTAACTTGGTCCAATTAATACCTTGCATTATTAAGTGTGGCCACAAAAAGTTTGGGCATTTTTGGAAACCGTTTGAAATAATCTTGAATTTAAAAGTGCTTTTAAATTGCATTTGGGCTCTGTTTTGCAAGGTGGGGTCCACACCAACATCAAGGTGATGTTGTTTTCCTTTACATCATTTGTTTTGTGATTTATCACAAGTGTGCAATATTTTTCCTTTGCTGTTTGCAAACTTATTTTATCACAATAAAATTCAATGCCCTTTTAAATTGGAATTTGAAATGAGATATGATTTTTCAACTTGATCATATTCTATTTAGCAAAATGATTAGGCACTGATCATGGTCATCACTGTGCTTAATTACAATGATCACTGTAGCCAAAATCCAGGGTGTCACACACGTGCCCTGCAAGCTTCTTCTTTGGCCGCCTAGAGGAGCCGTCCGCCGCCTTCTTCTTCCCGGTCACCTTCCCCGCCTTTGCCACCGCCGCATTTGAGAGCTTCGAGAGGGGGTCACGTGGCTTCACGGTGGGCGCCGACGCGACGCCACCCGTCGAGGTCGTCCGTGGCGCCATGAATAGCCCGCGCGCGAGCCCGATGCTTGGAGGATCACCGGCGGGGGCGAAGCCAAAGCTCCCCGCGCTTGGGTTCGTGGCGGCGGAGGGGTCCCGGGTGTAGGAAGGGGTGAGGGGAATGTCGCCGCAGTCGTCCATCGGACGATTTCGCCGGCGACGGCGCGGAGCGGGGCGAGAGCGACGCGGCCGGAGAAGGAGGTGGAAGACGCGGCGCGAGCGCTCGAGTGCTTCCGCGCGCGGGAGCGGGCGCACGAAATAAGCGGCGCGTGATGCCGTTTCGCGTCCGCGCGCGCGATTTTTGCGCGGCCGCTTGAGTGCCGGGATCCGCTGCGCGTGCAAAAAAAATGAAATTTTCTGCGTGGGGCTGTTTTTGGTCACGTGTTGGAGATGCTCTAAGCTAGACGCACACACGCTCGTTCGCTGCTCGCTTGGGCAGCGAGCGATGTTGCCATCGATCGATCCCCACTGCGGTAATAGACATTCATACACGAATCGCGGCCGATTTGCTTGGATCCGTATATTATTCGCTGCCGCTATCCCGAATCAAGTGGCTGAAGCCGATCTCATCCGTTCACGCGCGAGGTGATAAAAAGATCTAGCTAGGTCACAGCAACAAGCATCTATCTTGTCGTTGATGTCAATTTCAGATAACTGGTCGATTCAGAAGATCATCTCTCAGGTGTTATTCTTGTGTACTGTAGTGACATCGTTTTCTTGATTTCGACAGCGGCCAGACGACAAGCAACAACCGAGCGATCCTGTGATCGACCCATCTCGATGCGCGGCCTGATACAGTAACATAATTTAATTATTGACCTGCACGAATGTGATTGGCGATGATTGAGGCCGGCAAACTATATTTTTTGAACTGTTCTTGCGACCACTCAGATGGTCCTATCTCACGGGACGCATATACTTGTACAACCAATAAGAGAACAGACACACAAAAAAAGGAATGTACAAAAGCGTTCTCTAGTTACTCAACACTGTCTTTTATTGAAAAAAAGCGTGTGGTAGGTACAGTACCACTGATACTTGCATTAGGATAAATATATATGTTTTTACATACTCCAGTGGAAGTACATCTCTAGGCAGCAAACGGGAAGCACAAGAAAACGGTCACACTCACCTCCTAATAATAGTAGTAGTAGTAGTTCATAACTAGGTAATTAAACATCTACACAGCTAAGAACACTAAAGGACAGCAGTACACGTACCAGGACCGGACCGACCTATTGTAGTAGCAGGTACATTTCCAAAGCGGGACACTACATTACCACTACACTACACGCACTGATAGTACTCGTACAGAAGAAGAGGCCAACTTCTACCCTGCCCGCATGGCCCAAACACGTCATCACACAGCACGCCTCGGCCTCAGCCTTGCCTTGAGTGGAGCTGCCATCTCACACGATAGCCTCAGCACCTCGGACAGGTCCACGCCACCTGGCCCGTCAGACGTCCACTCGAACTCGTGCAGCAGCGTGGCAACCCAGAATCCGACGGTGGCGATCGCGAGTGACTTGCCGGGGCAGCTCCGCCTGCCCGACCCGAACGGCGCGAGCCTGAGATCGGAGCCCGTTACAGAGAACTCAGCGGACGATGGCCCGGCGAGAAACCGCTCTGGCTTGAACTCTGCCGGCTTGGGCCACACGGTTGGGTCGTGGGTTATGGCCCACATGTTGACCATCGCTGTGGTCCCCGCGGGGACAAGTAACCCACCTACGTGGACGTCCGATGTGGCAAGCCGCGCCCACGACAGCAGCGGGCCCGGTGGGTGAAGGCGCAGGACCTCCTTGACCACGGCCTGGAGAAAAACGAGCGAGGCGGCGTCCGACTCGGTCACGGCCCGGTTCGGCCCGACCACCTGGTCCAGCTCCTCGTGGACCCTCGCCTGCACGTCCTGGTGCAGCACCAGCCGGGCCAGCACCCATTCGATCACCACTGCCACGGTGTCGGTGCCACGAAAGATCATCTCCTGCAACCCACACACATAAAACATTTCTCGTTATGAGCAATCTAATTATCGGACACATGCATATTAAAGTGTTCGTTCACTCGTGTATTTTCATTTAAGCGTATGAACAAACATACCCAGAGGACGGCGATCATGTCGGCGTCGGAGAGCTTGTCGCTGCCTTGGAGGGAGAGCAGGACGTCGGTGAAGTCTACCACGGCGTCGGCGTCGGCGTCGTTCCGGGTGGCACGGTGCTCGTCGATGATCCTGCCGACGAAGCGGTTCACGCGAGGGACGAGGGCGGAGCACCTGGACCGGATCTTCTGCAGGTCTAAGCGCGCGAGCCACGGGAGGTGGTCGGACCAATTGGGCTGGCCGAGCAGGTCGTAGCCTTCGTCGACCAGGCTCTTCAGCTCCGCGGCCTCCTCGTTCCCCACCTCGTCCAGCTCGTACCTCCGGCCGAAAACCGACCACATCACGTTGTGCAGCGACGCGCGTTTCAGGAACCGCCGCGCCTCGACGTGCTTGATGCCAGCGCCTTCGACGGGCCTCATGGCGTCCACCATCTGGTGCGCGATCACTGCGCGCTGCGCGGCGGAGGCGGCCACCTGCCGCGGCGAGAAGAGGTGCGACGACGACACGCGGCGGAGCGTGCGCCAGTAGGCGCCGTAGGGGGCGAACCCGATGGCGCGATGGAACATAAGCCCGTAGGCGGACTCCTTGACCGGCCGGTCAGCGAACGCCGGGCTAGCTAGCAGCTCTCTGGCTACGTCAGGGTCGGCGGTCACCACCACCCGGGTCTCCCCCATGGAGAACGCCATGAGCCGCCGGCGCCTGACGTTTCCTGCCGCCGCCGCCGCGAGCTTCCGGTGCGCGAGGCCGGTCATGAGGCCCATGCTGCCGATCACGGGGAAGCCCCGTGGCCCCAGGATACGGGCCTCGCCAATGCCCAGACCCTTCCTCGTCCACCAATACCTCCCCCACGCCGCACCACCTTGAGACGCCCAGTGCAGGAGCGACGTGACGACCAAGGCGGCGAGCAGAACGGCAACAAAGCTTACCACGCGGTAAGGCTCGCCGTCGCCGTTGGCGCAGCATTTGGCCGCAAGAGAAACGTACAGCAGCCAGCCGCACTCCTCCGATGGAGCCATGTCAACGTACGTGCACGTACTTTTTCCCTCGTTCTCGTGTTGAGGCCGAATGGGAAGAACACTAGTAGGCAGAATGAAAGGACGGATTGTTGTTCGCAGCTGGAAAGTCAAGTGCAGTTTGAGTTTTGGGACGAGGCCGCGGGGAACCGCCTTTTATAGCGGTGGCCGTGAGAAAAAGCTCGGATTGCAATGGTTACCGGGATACTACGTATTAAAAACTCTATTAAGGTAAGTGTACGAGATGTCAGGTCCCTGACATGGAGACCCCAGTGAGCAGTACACCACGAGGCCCACAAGCTGCTCAAAGGCCACAGAGACAAAGGAAGCCCAACCCATGGGTTGCGGGGCCGAACTGGGCCAGTGAGGCCCAGACTACCGAGCTACTTCTACCAGCTCCTTCGAGAGAAAGCCATCCAGAGGATCAGGCACGGCGGCGGCTTTTGTTTCCCCTACCAGTTCTTAGAACCCTAGCTATCAATTCTTGTAAATTTCCATGTAATCGCTACCTAGACTCGTTCCTGAGAGAATTACCAAGAATACTAGTTTGTGCCTATCATTTGGTATCAGAGACCATCCCACTACCCCTTCCGATTCGCCCTGGCGCACCTCGTCGAGACGCGCGGACTGCGTCAAGGTCGCGAACTGCTGGAGGCCATGGATCCCAGCATCAAGGCCTTCCTCGACAGGTTCGAATCAAAGTTCGAGACTGCGTTCGACAACAGCACCAAGGCCCAGCAAGCCACAGCCGCGAAGATCGATGACCTCCTCAACTGGCGTCCCGATCTGGAGCGCCGTGTCGCTGATCTTGGCGATGCGGTAGCGGCACTCTAACTGGCGCAAACGCCGGCCCACAAGGACAGCGCCGAGGCTCCTCCGGCCACGACGCAGCCTCCACCACTGCCAGCGACGTCCGGCATCCACCTCGGAGCTGCGACCGGCGCGGCACCACATCCTCAAGGGCCAAATGGCCACGGCGTTTTCCACCTACCTCGGGGGCTGTCGGCGGCGTTGTCCTTCCAAACGCCGCCGCCGCTCCCGGCAAGCGGTCAGTCCGAGTCCCTTATGTCTCCTTCAATCCCGTTCCCTTTCGCTCATGCGAGTCAGATGCTCACCGGTCTGGGTCAAGCACACCCGTCCGTGTCGTTTCCACAATTCTCGGGCGAGAATCCAAATTTATGGAAGACTTTGTGCGAACAGTATTTCACCATGTTTGGTATCCATGCCACGTTTTGGGTGCCAATGGCCGCACTAAATTTTTCTGGAGTCGCTTCTGTGTGGTTGCAAACGATCCAGAAACGACTTGCAAAATTCGATTGGGACTCTTTTACGTCCCTGTTGTGCACCCGTTTTGGCCGGGATCGTCATCAGATGTTGATCCGGCAATTTTACACCATACACCAAACTACTTCAGTTGCTGATTATATCGAGAAATTCGAGCTGATTATTAACCATTTGAGCTCGTATTCTGATACTATCCATCCTTACTATTTCCTTACTCGTTTTGTGGAGGGCTTGAGGAAGGATATCCGAGCAGTGGTGCTTGTTCAGCGACCGCCGGATTTGGATACAGCGTGCGCGTTGGCTCTACTTCAGGAGGAGGTGGCAGATGCCATGACTGGTGTCCCGTTCAAGTTCCCGAAAGCTACTCCGCGTGGGGCGGCTCCCTTACCTCTACCACCGCCTCCTCCGCGCACAATGGCGCCGACGGGCGCTACGGATCGTCGTGGCATGGACGCCGCGCGAGCAAACACGACCAAGTTGAAGACTCTACGCGACTACCGTCGTGCTCGCGGCCTTTGTTTCAAGTGCGGCGAGAGATGGGGGCACGATCATGTGTGCCCCACATCTGTTCAACTACATGTCGTCGAGGAACTGCTTGAGCTCTTCGGCCTCGACAGTGTCGGCGACAACTCAAGCGATCATGCGGAGGAAACAGTTATGGCCATATCAAGATCAGCAATCTCTGGTGGAGTTTCGGCCCAGGCATTTCAGCTTCGCTCGTGGATACAAGGCCGAGAGGTACTTATGCTCGTCGATTCCGGCAGTACCACGTCCTTCATCAACCAAAGCCTGGCAGATCAACTGACGGGGATCCAGCGGCTACCACGACACTACCGCGTGCGGGTGGCTGATGGGGGCGAGTTGCTCTGTTCCACAATTGTTCCAAACTGCACCTGGTACTCACAGGGCCATGAGTTTGTTACAGATCTGCGAGTCCTGAACCTGGGAACTTATGATGCCATCCTTGGCATGGACTGGCTTGAAGCTCACAGTCCGATGATAGTTGACTGGCGTGCCAAGTACCTGCAGTTTAACCATTCACAAGGCACTGTTTCTTTGCGTGGCCATGATGCAGAGTCCACCAAATGTCTTCTGGTCAACAGCGTGCAGTTGCTTAGTCTATGCAGAAACAATGCAATTACTCGTTTCTTACACCTGTATGTGATATCTGATGAAGGGGGATCTGATCACAGTCCAACACCTACTTGCCTGCAAGAAGTATTGATTGAATTTGCAGATGTGTTTGGTGAGCCAACTGGGTTACCACCACGACGCTCTTGCGATCACCGTATTCCTTTAATTCCAGGGGCTCAACCATTCAATATCAGACCATACAGACACAAGCCGGATCATAAAGATGAGATTGAGAGACAAATCGCAGAGTTGCTAAAGACATGCATCATTCAGTTGAGTACCAGTCCATTTTCCTCGCCTGTCATCTTGGTCAAGAAGAAAGATGGCACATGGCGCCTCTGCATAGATTACCGTCATTTGAATGCACTGACCTGTGTTGCCAAATTTCCCATCCCAGTCATCGAGGAACTGTTGGACGAGCAGCGGGGGGCACAATGGTTCTCTAAACTGGATCTCCGCGCAGGTTATCACCAGATACGCCTTGCTAAAGGAGAGGAACACAAAACAACATTCCAAACCCATTTGGGCCATTACGAGTACAAGGTGATGCCGTTTGGGGTGGCCGGAGGACCAGCTACCTTTAATGGAGCCATGCATAGCACACTCAAACCTCTCAACCGTCACTGTGTCTTGTTATTCTTCGACGATATCTTGGTTTTCAGTCAGACACTCTTTGAACACAAGGAGCACTTGTGCCAAGTGCTCGCATTGCTGCGAAGAGACCACTGGAAGGTGAAGATGAGCAAGTGTGTGTTCGGCCAACAACAACTCTCATATCTTGGTCATGTGGTGAGCTCTAGGGGGGTAACAACTGAACCAGCAAAGATCAAGGCCGTATCCACATGGCAAACACCAGCGGATGTCAAAAGTGTGCGCAGTTTCCTCGGGCTTGCAGGGTACTACAGGCGTTTTGTACGCAACTTTGGAGTGATTGCCCGGCCGCTCTTTAACCTCCTCAAGAAAGGCTCTCCTTTCCTCTGGACACCAATAACTGAGACTGCCTTCCAAACACTGAAAGAACAGCTTACTTTAGCGCCAGTGTTGTCGTTGCCGGACTTCACACAGCCATTCATGGTTGAAACAGATGCAAGTGACAAGGGAGTAGGCGCTGTGCTACAACAGGGGGGTCACCCGATTGCCTTCATGAGCAAAGCTCTCTCTTCGCGATACCAAGGTCTCTCCACCTATGAGAAGGAATATTTGGCCATCATTGTAGCGGTTGACCAATGGCGTCCATACCTGCAGCATGCAAAAAATTTCATCTTCACGGATCAGAAAAGCTTGGTACACTTAGAGCAGCAAAGGCTAACAACCCCATGGCAACAAAAAGCTTTCACTAAGCTCTTGGGTTTGCGCTACATCATCAAGTATAAGAAAGGAACAGAAAACTCTGCCACCGACGCATTATCTCGCCGAGAACCTACAGAATTGCTCTCAGCAGTTACGTCGTGTCAGCCAGCTTGGCTCGAAGACGTGTTGATCAGCTATAACACCAATCCCCAAGCGCAGCGTTTGCTGGAACAACTGGCTCTTAGAGAAGATCCCAAGAAAAGGTTTATTCTTCAGCAAGGCCTGATCAGATTTCGTGAGCGCATTTGGCTAGGTGGTTCGACGTCACTTCAACAGAAGATTATCTCAACTTTTCATGATAGTCCGATAGGGGGGCACTCCGGATTCCCTGCTACATACAAGCGCATCCGTCGTCTATTTTCATGGCCCAAGATGAAGATTCATATCAAGCAATATATGCAATGTTGCCAGATTTGCCAGCAAGCCAAGCCGGACCGTGCAGCGAGCCCAGGTTTACTTGTTCCCCTTCCAATACCCCATCACCCTTGGGATCTGATCATGTTGGATTTCATAGATGGCCTGTCGCAATCCGCCAAATTCAATTGTCTACGGATTTTGGTGGACAAACGCACCCGTTTTGCGCATTTTATATCCCTGGCACGCCCATATACAGCGGCCAAAGTGGCTCAGCTTTACATGTCTCAGGTCTACAAGATTCATGGCTTACCTGGGGCCATTGTGTCTGATTGTGACCCAGTGTTCACCAGTCAGTTTTGGAGAGAGTTATTCAAGCAAGCAGGGACTGAACTGAGATTTAGCACAACTAATCATCCACAAACTGACGGTCAAACGGAGAGGGTTAACCAGTGTCTCGAAACCTTTCTCCGATGCTTCACACATGCGTGCCCGAAGAGATGGAGCTACTGGTTTTCATTGGCCCAATTCTGGTACAACTCTAGCCATCATTCAGCGATCAGAATGTCACCATTCAAAGCTCTCTTCGGCCATGAACCACGCCATTGGGGACTCACAACAACATCAGTGGTTACGGTGCCTTCGTTGCAAGCGTGGCTTGAGGAACAACAGGTAACACAGCAACTCATTCAACAACATCTGAACCGGGCCCGTCAGTGCATGAAATCTCAGGCAGACAAGAAGAGGTCCTTTCGGGAGTTTCAAGTGGGAGACCAAGTTTTTCTGAAACTCCAACCGTATGTACAAACATATGTCACACCAAGAGCTAATCACAAGCTATCCTTCAAGTACTTTGGTCCATTTCCGATTGTCCGCAAGATAAATGAAGTAGCTTATGAACTCTAATTACCCCCATCATCAGCGGTGCATCCGGTGTTCCATGTCTCGCAATTGTGCCAAACCGTACTGCCAGGTACTCCTGTCATCTCTGATCTTCCCATATGTACTGATGAAATGGTTGTTCCTGTCGAGGTCCTTCAAACAAGATGGCAGAAAAGGAGAGGCTCCGTGGTTGAACAAGTGCAAGTGCGATGGTCAGATCCAACAAACCCCGGCGTCACCTGGGAAGACAAAGAGCATCTCCGCGACCGATTTCCTTTTGCTGCGGCTTGGGGGCAAGCCGCCACTCAAGGAGAGGGGGATGTCAGGGTCCCTGACATGGAGACCCTAGTGAGCAGTACACCACGAGGCCCACAAGCTGCTCAAAGGCCACAGAGACAAAGGAAGCCCAACCCATGGGTTGCAGGGCCGAACTGGGCCCAGTGATGCCCAGACTACTGAGCTACTTCTACCAGCTCCTTCGAGAGGAAGCCATCCAGAGGATCAGGCACGGCGGCGACTTCTATTTCCCCTACCAGTTCTTAGAACCCTAGCTATCAATTCTTGTAAATTTCCATGTAATCGCTACCTAGACTCGTTCCTGAGAGAATTACCAAGAATACTAGTTTGTGCCTATCAATGAGATAATAAATTATCTATATAGATATACCTAAATGATGAGGACCGAACGTCAGGAACTTAGCATCTCACCCCCTGCTTCATCACCGTTCAATTTGCAACACGAATAACTGAACATAGGATGCCACGTCATTGTTTGGGAGCGTTTGGGCTGGATCCGGTCGCTACAACCACACCCCAGCCACACCTTCTCCAGCACTTTGACACCCACACCGGTGCTCGGTGATTCTCGGCGGGAGGAGGAGGCCTGGCGGCGAGAATTCCTGGCTGGCGCCATGGATGCGTCTGCGACCGGGGGGGGGGGGGGGGGGGGGGGGGGGGGGACGCGATGGGAGTCCTCCCCAACTGCATTCTCTCATAGGTGACCGAGGGGCTCGTCCTCCACGAGATCTCGCTGCGGCCGGAGGAGTAGAATGGCGGAGGTGCTGCTCGCGGGAGGAGCTCATGTGGGTGGCTGCTGCAGCGGAGATCTCGACAGAGGAGCTTGTGCGCTTGGCTGACCTGACGTTGTGCTTGGAGACCGTGGCAAAGGATTTGCTCCTGAAACGCGAGTGCGATGCTCTCAAGCGCTCAGGGCAGCTCCGACAATGCACAAAAGAGTTGCGCGAATGCAAGGAGATTGGGGAGCACGTTGCGGCAAGGAGGTGGGGAGCGCGCGTCGACAACGAGATGTGAAGGCGATGGGGTCGGCGACGGGGGTGCGTCCGTGCTACTGGGTGGGTGTTGATGTAGCTATGTGAACGCGGTGGTTCGAGATGGGGCTTGCTTCCCGCGACTCAATTTCCGGGACTTTGGGTTGCTCCACCGCCGCGGCTCGTGACCTAGTAGACGACATGGCCAACGCCGACGACCGCACCGTGGAGTTTGACGGCGAGAAGTGAACGCACAACTGAAGGCGTGGTGCCCGGCAGCGCCCTCGTCATGTTGCTCACCTACAACAAGTGTGGCGAGCTCGTCTCGAGGTTATGTGTCCACATCCTCCGCCTTGACCCCTGTTTCATTTCATTTATGCACAATCGAGTGCAAATTGTATTTGTTTCTCTCTGAAATGCACTTATTCCTACAGTGAAACTATGCGTCTGTGTATGTCTTTACCTTCCATAAAATTTTGGACATATTTGCCATTGGGTTTCCATGAAAATGCTTCCATGTCTTTCCAATTTTTTGCCATGTCTCCAAATTGGATACCATGCTATAATTGTCATGTTCTTAGCATGTGTGCGAAACCGACTTATAAGTCGAAGTCACCGAATGCACGTGTACAGTGATCCCAAGATCAATGCACACTGAACACACATAACTGGGTAATCAAGAGTCTTACATCCATTACATACCGTCTTACACAAATATGGCCATTATGGTTAAGTCTTGCATAGATAGGGTTGTGAAGGCCAATCATCAGATAAACACTCGCAATGGAAATCTTCAACACTAACTTGGACCTATGCTATCCGCCTTAACCCTATAGGCATTCTAACTGGAAAGCGTCCTAATTCGCATGGTCGTCACCAAAGAACTCTTCCTCAAATTCCTGTTCTTCCAGGCCAATTAAATAACCAGGGACAAGCTTGTGAGTACTTTTGAATGTACTCGCAAGCAACCCATGATTGAAAGCGGGATAACATGCAAAGTTAACACTAAGTTGGTATTCTTGCGGAAAGCTAGTTTTTGAGTGTAATGACATGTCCTGCCATTTTACAAATGATGCATCAACAGGTTGAAGATATCCATATGGACAGTTTAGATATATCAATATAAACAGAGTGTCTCAACTCTAGTTTCACCATCTCGACAGACCTTCTATCATAGCTCAAGGTTTTCTTTCACATACCCAAGCTTTGTAAAACACTAGACATAGTTTAAGCAGCACCAACCAACTGTCCTTAACCGTGGACACAGCTATTCGAATAGTTTTACACTCTGCAGAGGTTGCACACTTTACTCATATGACTCGGGGAACTTCAGTGTCATCCACGACTCGCGGTATATTACATACCCGAGGTAAGCACCCCGAACAATATATTTCCCTTGACAACACTAAACAATGTGTCCACTCGTTGGTACACAACCCTCATGATGTACATCACACGAGACACGCTCAACATCATATCATCCATGAGGGGACACGACGGTGTGCCCGGTGTGTGTAAAAACAACCATAGTAGTCCAATCAGGCACGGCCCCGTATCGAGAGGGACCACGCCACTCCCGCCACTAGTAATGCGGGCTCTCTGCTAGCATTCACCAAGGTAATCAACAAAGCCCCGTCCCATAAGGGGTAGTGTGGTCGTACATGTAAGGTTGGGAACGGTCGACAAATCTTAAATCTAACCCATTTCCGAAAACACACACATAACTTGCCTCGGTACACCACTTCTTTATCAAGTGGTTACCTAGCACAACTTCTCCCTCGGGCATTAGTGGCACCCGATGGGGTTTTCGAAAGTCTTTGGTAAAACACTTTGATTTCCATCTCCATGCATATTCCCGTCCCACTTGCGTAGCCAACTCCTAGAACATAACTACTTCCCACCCACATGACTCTCAACGGAACATAGTGTTGGGGAACGTTGCATGGGAAACAAAAATTTTCCTACGCACATACAAGATCTATCCATGGTGATGAGCATCTACGAGAGGAGAGATCGGATCCACATACCCTTGTAGGTCGCTAAGCGGGAAGCGTTAAGAAACGCGGTTGATGTAGTTGAACGTCTTCGCGATCCATATTGCAAGCCGTCCCGCGATCCAATCACGATCTAGCGCCGAACGGACGTCACCTCCGCGTTCAGCACACGTACAGCTCGATGACGATCTCCGCCTCCTTGATCCAGCAAGCGAGGGCAGAGAGGTAGATGAGTTCTCCGCCAGCACAACGGCGTGGTGGTGGAGCTGTCCCGGCAGGGCTTCGCCAAGCACGACCGAGACGGTCTAGTGGAGAACATATCTAGAGGGAGAGAGAGGCAGCCGTGGCTTTTTCAGGTGTTGGCTTCCCTCAAAACCTCCACTATATATAGGAGGGAGAGGGGGTAGGTGGGGCGCCCTAGGGTTTCCCCTAGGGGCTTGGCCGGCGCAAGGGGAAGGAGTCCACCTCCCACAAGGGAGGTGGAGTCCTTGTAGGACTCCCTCCCCACTTGGCCTTTCCCACCCCTTGCACAAGGGCCTCCTAGGGGCTAGCTGCCCAGCCCACCAGGGGCTAGTGCGCCACCTCCCAGGCCCATGTGGTCCCTGTGGTGGGTGGGCCCCTACTGGTGGACCCTCGGAACCCATTCGTCACTCCCGGTACACTACCGGAAGTGCCCGAAACTTTTCCGGAATCCAAATACCACTTTCCTATATATCAATCTTTACCTCTGGACCATTCCGGAGCTCCTCGTGACATTCAGGATCTCATCCGGGACTCCGAACAACCTTCGGTCACCAACATACATAACTCAATACTACCAAAATGTCACCGAACGTTAAGTGTGCAGACCATGCAGGTTCGAGAACTGTGTAGACATGACCGAGACACCTCTACAGTCAATAACCAATAGCGGGACCTGGATGCCCATATTGGTTCCTACATATTGTACGAAGATCTTTATCGGTTGAACCTCTATGTCAAGGATTCAGTTAATCCCGTGCGCTGTTCCTTTTGTTTATCGGTATGTTACTTGCCCGAGATTCGATCGTCGATATCTCCATACCTAGTTCAATCTCGTTACCGGCAAGTCTCTTTACTCGTTTCGTAACACAAGATCCTGTGGCTAACACTTTAGTCACTTTGCTTGCAAGGCTCATTGTGATGTTGTATTACCGAGTGGGCCCTAAGATACCTCTCCGTCACACGGAGTAACAAATCCCAGTCTTGATCCATGTCAACTCAACAGACACCTTCGGAGATACCTGTAGAGCATCTTTATAGTCACCCAGTTACGTTGTGATGTTTGATACACACATGGTACTCCTCCAGTGTTAGTGAGTTACATGATCTCATGGTCATAGGAACACATACTTTGACATGCAGAAAACAATAGCAATAAACTTACACGATCATATACTACGTTCATAGTTTGGGTCTTGTCCATCACATCATTCTCCTAATGATGTGATCCCGTTATCAAATGACAACTCTTGTCCATGGCTAGGAAACCTTGACCATCTTTGATCAACGAGCTAGTCCTATAGAGGCTCACTAGGGACATGGTGTTTGTCTATGTACCCACACATGTATTTGCGTTTCCAGTCAATACAATTGTAGCATGGATAATAAACATTTATCATGAACAAGGAAATATAATAATAACCATTTTATTATTGCCTCTAGGGCATATTTCCAACAGTCTCCCACTTGCACTAGAGTCAATAATCTAGCTCACATCACTATGTGATTTTACATTGTAATGAATCTAACACCCATACAGTTCTGGTGTTGATCATGTTTCCCTCGTGGAAGAGGCTTAGTCAGCGGATCTGCAACATTCAGATCCGTGTGCACTTTGCAAATACTTATGTCTCCTCCCTCGATGTAATCGCGGATGAAATTGAAGTGTCACTTTATGTGTTTGGTCCTCTTGTGAAACCTTGGTTCCTTGGCTAGAGCAATGGCACCAGTGTTGTCACAGAACAGAGTCATTGGGTCCAGTGCACTGGGCACAACTCCAAGATCTGTCATGAACTGCTTCATCCAGACACCTTCTTTTGCCGCCTCCGAGGCAGCTATGTACTCCGCTTCACATGTAGAATCAGCTACGACGCTTTGCTTGGAACTGCACCAGCTTACCGCTCCTCCATTGAGAATAAATACGTATCCGGTTGAGACTAAGAGTCATCCGGATCAGTGTCAAAGCTTGCATCGACGTAACCCTTTACGGCGAGCTCTTGATCACCTCCATAAACGAGAAACATTTCCTTAGTCCTTTTCAGGTACTTTGGGATATTCTTGACCGCCGTCCAGTGATCCACTCCTAGATTACTTTAAAACCTTCCAGCCATACTTATGGCAAGGCTGACGTCTGGTCTTGTGCACAGCATTGCATACATGATAGAGCCTATCGCAGAAGCATAGGGGATGACACTCATCTTTTCTCTATCCTCTGCAGTCACTGGGCATTGAGTCTTACTCAACTTTACACCTTGTAACACAGGCAAGAACCCTTTCTTGGACTGATCCATTTTGAACTTCTTTAAAACTTTATCAAGGTATGTGCTCTGTGAAAGTCCTATTAAGCGTCTTGATCTATCTCTATAGATCTTGATGCCTAATATGAAAGCAGCTTCTCCTAGGTCCTTCATTGAAAAACTCTTGTTCAAATATTCCTTTACGCTTTCCAAAAATTCTATATTGTTTCCAATCAGCAATATGTCATCCACATATAATATTAGAAACACTATAGAGCTCCCACTCACTTTCTTGTAAATACAAGCTTCTCCATAAACTTGTATAAACCCAAACGCTTTGATCACCTCATCAAAGCGCTTATTCCAACTCCGAGATGCCTGCACCAGTCCATAAATGGATCGCTGGAGCTTGCAAACTTTGTCAGCATTCTCTGGATCGACAAAACCTTCTGGTTGCATCATATACAACTCTTCCTCAAGGAAACCGTTGAGGAACGTTGTTTTGACATCCATCTGCCAAATTTCATTATCGAAAAATGCAGCTATTGCTAACATGATTCTGACGGACTTAAGCATCACTACGGGAGAGAAAGTCTCATCGTAGTCAATTCCTTGAACTTGTGAAAAACCCTTTGCCACAAGTCGAGCTTTATAGACGGTGACATTACCGTCCGTGTCCGTCTTCCTCTTAAAGATCCATTTATTCTGAATGGCCTTTCGCCCTTCAGGTAATACTTCCAAAGTCCACACTTTGTTTTCATACATGGATCCTATCTCGGATTTCATGGCCTCTAACCATTTGTCGGAATCCGGGCCCACCATCGCTTCTCCATAGCTCGTAGGTTCATCGTTGTCCAACAACATGACCTCCAAGACAGGGTTACCATACCACTCAGGAGCAGTACGTGCCCTTGTCGACCTACGAGGTTCGATAGCAGCTTGATCCGAAGCTTCATGATCACTATCATTAGCTTCCTCTTCAACTGATGTAGGCTCCACAGAAACATCTTTCTGTGCTGCGCTACTCTCTGGTTGAAGTGAAGGTTCAACAACCTCATCAAGTTCTATCTTCCTCCCACTCAATTCTTTTGAGAGAAACTCTTTCTCGAGAAATAACCCGTTCTTAGCGACAAACACTTTGCCTTCGGATCTGAGATAGAAGGTGTACCCAACTGTCTCTATTGGGTATCCTATGAAGATGCATTTCTCCGCTTTGGGTTCCAGCTTTTCAGGCTGAAGCTCTTTCACATAAGCATCGCATCCCCAAACTTTAAGAAACGACAACTTTGGTTTCTTGCCAAACCACAGTTCATACGGCGTCGTCTCAACGGATTTAGATGGTGTCCTATTTAAAGTGAATGCAGCTGTCTCTAACGCATAACCCCAAAACGATAGTGGCAAATCGGCAAGAGACATCATAGACCGCACCATATCCAATAAGGTTCGATTACGACGTTCGGACACACCATTACGCTGTGCTCACTAACAGACCCATTCTCCTCCATTTTGCAAGCATATAACTTATCGGAGGTCTCATACCTCTCGATCCGGGCATTCTTTTCAAAGATAAACTTCAACTCCTGGAACATCTCATATGCTCCATGACGTTCAAAACGCCTTTGAAGTCCCGGCTCTAAGCCATACAACATAGCACACTGAACTATTGAGTAATCATCCGAACGTGACTGCCAGGTGTTCGCAATATCTGGAGACGACACTGGAGCGGGTGACTCACCGAGTGGTGCATCAGGGACATAAGCCTTTTGGGAAGCCGTGAGGATAATCCTCAGATTACGGGCCCAGTCTACAAAGTTACTTCCATCATCTTTCAGCTTAGCTTTCTCTGGGAACGCATTGAAATTCAGGGGAACTACTGCGCGAGCCATTGATCTACAACATAAAATTTGCAAAGACAACTTAGACTATTGTTCAAGATAATGAGTTTAGTTAATCATATTACTTAAAAACTCCCACTCAAATTGACATCCCTCCGGTCATCCGAGTGCTACATGATCCAAATTCACCAACCCAAGTCCGATCATCACGTGAGATGAGGTGGTTTCAATGATGAACATCTCCATGTTGATCATATCTACTATATGACTCATGTTCGACCTTTCGGTTTCTTGTGTTCCGAGGCCATGTATGTACATGCTAGGCTCGTCAAGTTTAACCCGAGTGTTCCGCACGTGCAACACTGGCTTGCACTCGTTGTATGTGAACGTAGAGTCTATCACACCCGATCATCACGAGGTGTCTCGAAACGACGAACTTTCGCAACGGTGCACACTCGGGGAGAACACAATTTTATCTTGAAATTTTAGTGAGGGGTCACCTTATAATGCTACCGTCGTCCTAAGCATAATAAGATGCATAAAAGGATTAACATCACATGCAAATCATAAGTGACATGATATGGCCATGAACTTGTGCTTTTGATCTCCATCTCCAAAGCACCGGCATGATCTCCATCGTCACCAGCATAACACCATGATCTCCATCATATTGATCTCCATCAACGTGTCGCCATGAGGTTGTCACGCCAACTTATTGCTTCTACAACTATTGCTAACTCATAGCGATAAAGTAAAGCAAAAAGGCGAAAATAAATTAAAGACAACCCTATGGCTCCTGCCGGTTGCCGTACTCATCGACATGCAAGTCGTGATTATCTATACAAAACTTGATCATCTCATACATCACATATATCTCATCATGTTTCTGGCCATATCATATCACATCATACCCTGCAAAAACAAGTTAGACGTCCTCTAATTTGTTGTTGCATGTATTACGTGGCTACTATGGGTATCTAGCAAGAACGATTCTTACCTACGCAAAACCACAATGGTGATATACAAGTGGCTATTTCACCTTCCACAAGGACCGCCTCTGTCGAATCCGATTCAACTAAAGTGGGAGAGACGGACACCCGCCAGCCAACTTATGCAACAAAGTTACATGGCAGTCGATGGAACCGGTCTCTCGTACGTGGACGAGTAAGGTTGGTCCGAACCGCTTCATCCCACAATACCGCTGAATCAAGAAAAGACTAAGGAGGGAAGCAATCTGAATATCAACGCCCACAAACTCCTTTGTGTTCTACTCGAGATCTCATCTACGCATAGACCTAGCTCCGTTACCACTGTTGGGGAACGTTGCATGGGAAACAAATTTTTTCCTACGCACATACAAGATCTATCCATGGTGTCGTGGTTTTGTCACGGCAGATGTCCTAGTGCCAGGACTTAGGTGTGAAGCCATCGCTACGGCGGTTAACTCGAAGGGGTTGGACGGGACGAAAGACACAGGTTTACCCAGGTTCGGCCCCTCTCGAAGGAGGTAATAGCCTACGTCCTGCTTTGAGTTGTATTAACTGGATATCGATTACAAGGGAGCGGATTCGCTTGACCTAGTACTCGATCAAAGGTTTCGTGGTCTAAGCCGCCCAGGTAACCCGCCTTTATATACACAGGTCGAGGCCCTGGGCTTACAAGAGTCCGGGCCAGGTTATACTTAATAACTGACCTTGCCTCTAACTATTCTTTCCTTGTCTGGCAAGCCGCCACCGGTGGCTTACGCCACCGGGTCACACATCGTCTTTTGGCTCTAGGCCTCCAGGCCCATTGGGCAAGCTTCTTCCAAACCTTACCGCTAAGCCGCCAACCTCATGACCCGGCCCCACCTGGGTGGGTCTCACCACGGGGTTATATCCCCAACATTAGGCCCCAGATTGATTTGAACCGGTTCATGTCAATCTTCAAGTCTTCCGGTTGGCGACTCTTGCGTTCTTTGACAAATCTTCATGACCCGCCATATTTGAAAAATGGGTGACATCGTCTCTGATCAATCTTCATGACCCGCCATGACGTCATTTTAGGAAAATCAAAAAGATTCCCCTGACGTCAGAACGGATCTTTTTCATTAATATGACCAGCCCGAGAATCGAGGCACTTTCCAGGTCAATCGTCATCGTGTCTCCTCGATTCCCGCACCGGACTGTTGCTATTCCATTATCCCCTTATAAATAGGCACGGGGGGTCCCATCATTTTCACTTTTCCGCCGCGGCCTTCTTCTTCTTCCTCCAGACGCCCGCGCTGCCGAAGCTCTCCCGCGCCGTCCGGTCCTCGCCGTTGTCTCCAACTCCGACCGCTGCATCACCCTGATCGCATCCAGAGCCTCCCGCATCCGGCCGCTCCATCCGCATTTCTCAGGTTCCATCTTTGCCCCTTTCTCAGATCTGCATTAATCCTTCAAGCTTTCCCCGAGTTCATCGGGTTTTCTTCGAGTTCATCATCGCTCATCGGAGCGTTCTTCGTAGATCAGGGAAAAATACTTCTTTGGGCTTTATAATGTTAGCCGAGCCATGCGGCTATCCGCTCAATAAGCATGCCATGTTCATTACAGATTTCTTGCTCACTCTAATCCGTGTAGGAACTGTCTGTTCTTCCACAGGTTTTTTAGGTTTAGGAATATTTTCCTCTTTTATTTCGTCCGTAGATCTTTAAACGGTAGCTATAGCTGTTGGAATCTAATTTTCCAGACTTAGTAATTTTTCCAATACTTGCTGATAAACTTGACCCGCCACCATACTGCCGGCTCACGTTGTCATGTTGCGACCTGCTTCGGCGGCTCATAATTTTATACTGACCCGCCAAATGCCATCACCATTTTTAGAGTCATAGCTACCTTGGTCATGACATGTTTTTAACCCATCATATACTCATGCCCTTCCGCAGTCTTTTAAGCCGCCGCCATGTCTAAAGTCCCAGCTTCCTGCAACTGGGTAAGGTCCGGGGTGACTGAGGAATCACTCAAGGATTTTGTCACCATGGGAGTTTTGCCGGCTCAGGATGTTATCCACTGGCGGGTTCCAGGCAACGAAACCACTCGTAAGCCCGAGGATGGGGAAATTATTGTGTTCACAGACCATCTTCTCCGTGGCTTCTCTCCACCCGGGTCTAAATTTTTTCGAGACGCCTTACACTCATTCAACCTGCACCCCCAAGACATTGGCCCCAACTCTGTCACCAACCTGTGTCAGTTCCAAACCCTCTACGTAGCTTACTGCAAGAAGAGCCGTCTGTTGACCCCTTCAAGGAATATTTCTACATCAACCGCCAAACATAAATGGCGGATGGATTGAGTCTTGAACTCGGAGGTGTCACTCTTCAAAGATGGAGGGATGTACTCTTTCCAGCAGCAACTCTGCCAAGTCATCCCAAAGAATGGAATAAAACTTGGTTTTACTGCAAAGACACTTCCCCAGAAGGAGAGAATCCACTGCCGGGTTATCGCCCTTACCGGCTCAGCACTGACACAGAACTCCCAGACCGGATGTCCGCTGCAGAGCGCGCTCAATATGGCCCAACCTTCTCAAAAATAAGGGCCCTGTTAGCCAATGGGTTAACAGGTGTTGATCTGACCCGCTGCTGGGTCTCTTGGAGGATTCTGTCGTTGAGTCGCCGCAACGCTTTAATGTGCCAATATACTGGCGAGGTGAATGATCCTCAATGCTTCAACCCGACTCCCTTGACAGACCAGGATCTCAATACAATTGTCAAATCCTTGCTGGGAGAACCTCAAGCCGCCTGCAGCAAGACGGGGTTAAGTACCTTTTATGCACTTAACCCGGCACCAGAGGTGAATCTTTTCACCCTAATCTTCACCCTTTCCTTAAACGCCTTATTTCTTGTCTTCTATTTTAACCATTCTGCCAATGCATATACTTATACGTAGGCCGGCTCTTCCTTCTGGAACAAGAGGTTAAGCATTACCTCCAAAAAGAAAAGCAAAGCAAACAAAGCAACCAAGGCCAAAGCTCCGGCTCGTAAAAGGAAACAATCAATCAAAGAATTATTCGGTCTGGATGACTCAGAGGTAGAACTTGATTCCCTTGGTCGTCTTTTTATGCAACTTATTGATGCTGACTCTTCTCAGGAAGAGGCGAAGGCCAATGAAGCCGGGGCCGCAGAGGTAACTATCATCTCCTCCGACTCAGAACCTCTACCAACAGAGAGAATCCGGCGAGTCATCCGGAAAGTTAAGTTTTCACACCCTCTTGCTCACTTGGACCCCGACTTTCTTTTGAAGAAACATCAACATGACGCCAGACGTCAGACCCGGAGCGGTGGCTTTGAAGACCTGGTGGCCGGCTTGCCTGACACTCCGGCTCGCCGAAAACGTCGCAACGAGGTACTTCCGGCTTATGTTTGTATTTGTACATATTAACCTTGTGCTGTCCTGTACTCATATTGTTCCATCAAATTGTATCAGGAATCTCCTCCTTCGTCTGGCGACTCAACCGCCACCAAGCTGCCTCCCCTTGTTATCAATCTGGGGTAAACTTCCTTATATCCTTCCCCTGCTTATTAGTATAATGTCTTTGCATATAACTGATAATGAAATTCGTGTCTTGCAGGGCCCAGGCCAAGAAAAGAAAACAGAGTGGGTCATTTTCCCATCCGGATGCCTCAGAGCCAGAAGACCTAAAGCTTGACGCTCCTGAAACTCAAGTGGAGCCATCCGATGCCGGCCAAGGTGCTCATGACAACACTCCCCAGCCCAACGAGCCGGTGGATGTTGACGTTGTGATCACTGAAGCTTCTCCGGAGACGGATCCTAAGCCGCCCAGCCCCTTGCCGACAACCCAAGAGGTGCCGGTTCAAGAAGAAGTCACCATTACCGTCTCAGCCTATGCCGCTCCGGCCCACTCCAATGTACTAACAAAGCATATTCACAAGGCTGAGACACCTTCTCCTGAGAAGGAGAAAAACAAACTTGACCTGCCGAATTTGGAGAAGCTGACCGCTGACGAGTTGCACTCGGGCTATTTGAGCCGCCTGGCCGCCAGCCGGGACATGGAAGCCAGACCGGTAGACATGATGAAGAAAAAATATGAGGTATTCCACTTCTCTGCTCTCTGTATACCTTTATGTAGCCCCCAAGGGCCGGCTTATATTCTCGAAAATAAGCCGGGTCTTCAATAATATGTAAACTTGAACAGATCAATGTTGCATCCCCTAAGGGTCGGGTCATTATACCAATAATGAGCCGGTACTTATGGCCTTAAGAAACGCAAAAATGCCAGGTGTAGCCCCCAAGGGCCGGGTCATTATGCCAATAATGAACCGGGACTTTTTGTAGACCTGATCCTAGAATTTGAGAGCAAGGTGTAGCCCCCAAGGGCTGGCTCATTTTTATGAAGATGATCCGGGTCTTACTTGTATTGTAGACATATGAAAGAACTGATACACATTAGCCCCCAAGTGTCAAGTATATTGCTTGCAATCTGCTTGGGACTTGTAATGATTCTCTGCCAAACTTTTAAATACCAGTATGAGCCAACCGGCGGCTTAAAACTGATAATCTTGCCTTGTTATGATTTGTCTTATGCAGGAATCTTTAAATGTTGCTGAGTCCAACGTGTCAGACCTTAAGAAGAGTCTGGCACTGCAACAAGAAGGCCGAGCGGAAGCCAACGCAAAGTGGCAGATCGCTTTGACCGAGCTGGGGGTAATCAAGACTGAGCTCGAGACATTCAAAAAGTCTGCTGAAACGAGCCAAGCCGCCCTCACTAAGCGTGCAGAAGACGCAGAAGGCTGTCTGAAGATGGTGACTGAGGAGCTGACCAGCCTGAAATGGCACATAAGCCGGATGACCGAAGCCACTTTGGTAAGCATTGTTGACTTGCAATTATGCTTGAAATGATCCTATGGAGACTCGCCCGGCGGCTTACAATCTCAATCTCTTTTGCAGGCCAACAAACTCGCCAACTTCCGGATGACAGCCTGCTGAAGCTGAAGGCTTTATACGCCTTCACTGAGCAACTGTACTCCAGAAGCCTCTTCATCATCAGGGCAGTCTTTGGTGAGAAAGGTGTGCCAAAACTGATCAAGGACGTGTTGAATTATCTTTCGACCGTTCCCAGGCACTTCGAGGAGATAAAAAGATCAGCCGCCAGCAAGGGTGCAATTTCTGCTTTGAGCCGAGCGCTGGCATATGCACCGGAGCTTCACCCGGAAGAGATGATGGGCGGCTTCCCGCAACTTAAGGACGACGGGTCAGAATTCACCCAGGATGACTACGCCCGCTGCCACCGAGAGTCTCGAGTGTTGGCCAGCCGGTTAGCCGCTGAAGCTGACCTGTCAACATACCAGGCGGCTTATGATGACAGCAACACTCGAGTACGGGCGCCTACCTTTGAGCCGAAGGATCTAACCCCTCAACGGCGTAAGCATATCTTTGTCCCTGACGTTGACCCGTCTCCCATCTTGAATGATGAAGCTCAATTTGAAGCTCTACTCAACTGCAACTGGGATGTGGACAACCTTCAGATCCAGGAGCCCGAAGACCCGGCGCACGGTGACCCGTCGACGAACTAGGCGAAGAGCCGTTCTTCAAAGATTCTGACCCGGGCGAAACTGAGCCGCTAGGCTTTAACTTGTGAAAAACTTAAGCAACATATTTTGGGCCCTGTGAGGCCTTGTAATAGCAGTAGAAAAACTTGATCGCCTGCTCCTGTGCCTTCGTGCACTTTTTTAACATCTTTCAGTCCATATGCCGGCAACTTAACAAAAATGTCTTGATATAATCATCTGACTGTATTGACTCGCCCGGCGGGTTATATTCCATGAGCAACGCTAAGCCGAATTTACCGAAAAAAACTTAGAATTTCATCATGAAAAATACCTGCAAAAGACAAGCAATATACTTGTGCATATCTCTTGCCTTATGAACCGGCTTTAAAGGTCCAGCAAGAGAAAAACTTTATTTTTGCAAGAAATTTTTTATATTGCTTCCGAAGAAGCTAGGCATAAAAGCCTAAAAACCTCATAAGCCGGCTCTCACGTGACATAAATCCATCGTTTAAACCTTAGCAAGTTCAGGGTCTTTAAAAGATTGACGTTGCTAAGAGTACGAACGGGCCACTTAGCGGAGAGACTACAGCAAACAAGGCGAGTTTATCCTAGCTCACTGTAAGCCGGCTCTCGCGTGACAAAAGCCGCCATTTAAACCTTGACAAGTTCAGGGTCTTTATGCAAGATTGACTTTCAAGTTCAGGGTCTCTGAGCAAGATTGACTGTCAAGAGTTCGACGGGTCACATGGTGGAGTAGCAAGTTGCAAACAGGCAGGTTTAACTCGAACATGGCATGTAAAGCCTGGCCAAGAGGGTATGAAAGCTAAACCCAGTGGGTTGGAAGCCCCCAAGTGACCTGATGAAGAATCAACCCTTTGCACGAAACTTGGTGCAAGAAAACGGTAGAGGCCCCGAATTATGGGGATGCCAACTTTATTATATCATAAAAGATGGTATATACAATGACAGGGGTATGTACATTGATGAGAGCCGAACCAGCGGCTCAAGTATAGTATGGCCGAAGGTGAGCAATATTCCACGACCTTGCAGTCTCTTCACCAGAAGTGCGTGACTTGTCGCTCTCTCGTATATCGATGAGATAGTAAGAACCATTGTTGAGATTTCTGCTGATCACAAATGGTCCTTCCCAAGGAGGTGACAACTTATGCATATCTGACTGGTCTTGAATCAAGCGGAGTACTAAGTCGCCTTCTTGGAATGTCCGGGTCTTGACCCTGCGGCTATGATAGCGACGCAGGTCTTGCTGGTAAATCGCGGACCGTGCTGCTGCAAGATCCCGTTCTTCGTCTAAGGCATCCAAAGCATCCTGACGCGCCGTCTCGTTATCAGCTTCCACGTAAGCCGCCACTCTGGGCGAGTCATGACGAATATCACTGGGGAGAACAGCCTCTGCGCCATAAACCATGAAGAAAGGCGTATAGCCTGTTGACCTATTGGGGTGGTTCTTATGCTCCAAAGAACTGAAGGTAACTCCTCCACCCAACAACCCGGTGTGCGCTCCAAAGAACCATAAGCCGGGGTTTTATCCCTCTCAAAATTTCCTGGTTAGCACGCTCTGCTTGACCATTAGACTGTGGGTGAGCCACAGAAGATACATCGAGGCGGATATGCTCACCATCACAAAACTCCTTCATAGCCCCCTTGGACAGGTTTGTGCCATTGTCAGTAATGATACTATGAGGATAACCAAACCGAAAGATCAGCTTCTTGATGAACTGAACTGATGTTGCTGCATCACACTTGCTGACCGACTCAGCTTCAACCCACTTAGTAAACTTGTCAACCGCCACCAAGAGGTGGGTCTTCTTGTCTTTAGACCTCTTAAAAGGCCCCACCATATCAAGCCCCCAGACTGCAAATGGCCAGGTGATTGGAATCATCCGTAACTCTTGAGCCGGCACATGGGCACGTCGTCCAAATTTTTGGCACCCGTCACATTTACTGACCAAGGACTCTGCATCTTTGTGAGCTGTCAACCAGTAAAAACCGTGCCGAAAAGCCTTGGCCACCAAAGATTTTGACCCGGCGTGATGACCACAATCGCCGGCATGTATCTCTTGCAGGATTTCACGGCCCTCGTCAGGAGAAACACATCGCTGAAAGACGCCAGTCACGCTGCACCTGTGTAACTCGCCATTGACAATAGTCATAGATTTAGACCGCCTTATGATCTGCCGCACCAGAGTCTCATCTTGGGGTAACTTGCCGCGGGTCAGATACGCCAGATAAGGCAGTGTCCAATCAGGGATTGCACGGAGAGCCGCCACCAATTGTCCTTCCGGGTCAGGTATAGCCAAATCCTCCTCCGACGGTAGCTTAACCGACGGGTGATGTAATACGTCCAGGAACACATTAGGCGGCACCGGCTTACACTGAGATCCCAGTCTTGACAATGCGTCGGGCGCCTCATTCTTCCGCCGATCAATATGATCCACCTGATAGCCCTTGAAGTGGCCAGCAATAATATCAACCGCGTGGCGGTAAGCCGCCATGCGAGGGTCCTTAGAGTCCCACGTGCCAGAGACTTGCTGAGCCACCAGGTCTGAGTCGCCGAGACATCTGACCCAGCTCAAATTCATTTCCTTTGCCACACGGAGCCCATGAAGCAAAGCCTCATATTCAGCTGCATTGTTAGTACAAGGAAACATTAACCTCAAAACATAGCAAAATTTGTCACCTCGTGGGGAAGTTAAAACAACTCCAGCCCCCGAGCCTTCCAATTGCCAGGGGCCATCAAAATGAATTGTCCAATATGTATTGTCCGGCTTCTCTTCAGGTGCTTGATACTCTGTCCAGTCATTGATAAAGTCCACCAGGGCTTGAGATTTCATAGCCGTCCGGAGCACATATTTCAGATTGAGAGGTCCAAGCTCAATTGCCCACTTAGCAATCCTGCCAGTAGCTTCTCTGTTTTGAATGATATCTCCCAAAGGAGCAGAGCTGACGACTGTGATTGGATGCCCAAGGAAATAGTGTTTCAGCTTGTGATTGGCCATGAACACCCCAAACACCAGCTTTTGCCAATGCGGATACCTTTGCTTGGACTCTGTCAAGACCTCACTGACATAGTAAACCGGCCACTAGACTGGGTACTCCTTACCCGCCTCCTTGCGCTCCACCACAACTTTAGCACTGACAGCTCTGTTGTTAGCCGCCACGTACAAGAGCAAAGGCTCTTTTTCCACCGGTGCAGCCAACACGGGCGGCTCAGCCAACTGTTTCTTGAGCGCCTCAAATGCATCATTAGCAGCATCACTCCAGACAAAGTTATCTGTCTTCTTCATCATCTGATATAGAGGAATAGCTTTCTCACCCAGGCGGCTTATGAAACGGCTCAGAGCGGCAATACGACCCGCCAAGCGCTGAACATCATTAATACACGTCGGCTTAGCCAAAGAAGTGATGGCCTTTATCTTGTCCGAGTTAGCCTCAATGCCACGCTCGGAGACCAAGAATCCCAAGAGCTTGCCTGCAGGCACACCAAACACACACTTTGCCGGGTTAAGCATCATCTTGTAAATCCGCAGATTATCAAAGGTTTCCTTCAAATCAGCGAACAGAGTCTCCTTCTTCCTTGACTTGACCACAATATCATCCACATAAGCATGAACATTGCACCCAATTTGACCATGAAGACAGTTCTACACACAGCGCTGATAAGTCGCCTGAGCGCTCTTGAGCCCGAAAGGCATAGACACATAGCAGAAAGCTCCAAAAGGCGTAATGAAAGACGTCTTCTCTTGGTCTTTGACTGCCATCTTGATCTGGTGATAACCCGAATAAGCGTCCAGGAAACATAAGCTCTCACAACCCGCCGTTGCGTCAATAATTTGGTCGATACGGGGGAGAGCAAACGGATCAACCGGACACGCCTTGTTGAGATCAGTGTAATCCACACACATGCGTGATACGTCTCCAACGTATCTATAATTTATGAAGTATTCATGCCATGTTTACAATAATTCTATATGATTTTGGTATGATTTTATTAGAACTAACCCGGACTGACGCTGTTTTCAGCAGAACTACCGTGGTGTTGTTTTTGTGCAGAAATAAAAGTTCTCGGAATCGGCTGAAAATTTATGGAGAATATTTTTGGAAAATATAAAAAATACTGGAGCGAAAAGTCACCGGAGAGGAAGGCCGAGGAAGCCACAAGGGTGGGGGGCGCCCCCCCCTAGGGCGCCCCCCTGGCTTGTCACCTCCTCACGAACCTTCTGGACATGGGACCAATGCCAAAAACTCTTATAAATACAGAAACCTCCGAAAAGAAACCTAGATCGGGAGTTCCGCCGCCACAAGCCTCCAGAGCCACAAAAAACCAATCGGGAGCCCGTTTCGGCACCCTGCCGAAGGGGGAAACCATCACCGGAGGCCATCTTCATCATCCCGGCGGTCTCCATGACGAGGAGGGAGTAGTTCATCCTCGGGGCTGAGGGTATGTACCAGTAGCTATGTGTTTGATCTCTCTCTCTTGTGTTCTTGAGATGACACGATCTTGATGTATCGCGAGTTTTATTAATATAGATGAATCATATGGAGTTTTCCCCTCTCTATCTTCTTGTGATGAATTAAGTTTTCCCTTTGAAGTTTTCTTATCGGATTGAGTCTTTAAAGGATTTGAGAACACTTGATGTATGTCTTGCGATGGGATATCCGTGGTGACAATGGGATGTTCTATTGATCCACTTGATGTATGTTTTGGTGATCAACTTGCGGGTTCCGTGACCTTGGGAATCTATGCATAGGGGTTGGCACATGTTTTCGTCTTAACTCTCCGGTAGAAACTTTGGGGCACTCTTTGAAGTTCTTTGTGTTGGATTGAACATGATGAATCTGAAATTGTGTGATGCATATCGTATAATCAAGCCCATGGGTACTTGTGGTGACATTGGAGTATCTAGGTGATATTAGGGTTTTGGTTGATGTGTATCTTAAGGTGTTATTTTAGTACGAACTCTAGGGCTGTTCGTGACACTTATAGGGATAGCTCATAAGATTGATCGGAAAAGATAACTTTGAGGTGGTTTTGTACCCTACAATAATTTCTTCATTTGTTCTCCGCTATTTGTAAATTTGGAGTGAACTCTTTGTCGCACGTGAGGGATTTACATATGATTCAACTATGTTAGTATTGTTGAGAGAACTTGCACTAGTGAAAGTATGAACCTTAGGCCTTGTTTTCAAGCATTGCAATACCGTTTGTGCTCTCTTTTATCATTAGTTACCTTGCTGTTTTTATATTTTTAGATTACAAAAACCTATATCTACCATCCATATTACACTTGTATCACCATCTCTTCGCCGAACTAGTGCACCTATACAATTTACCATTGTATTGGGTGTGTTGGGGACACAAGAGACTCTTTGTTATTTGGTTGCAGGGTTGTTTGAGAGAGACCATCTTCATCCTACGCCTCCCACGGATTGATAAACCTTAGGTCATCCACTTGAGGGAAATTTGCTACTGTCCTACAAAACTCTGCGCTTGGAGGCCCAACACGAGTCTACAAGAAGAAGGTTGCGTAGTAGACATCAATGCGCCACGTGCCGTTCTTTTTTAAGTACAAGCACGGGATTAGCTAACCACTCTGGGTGAAACACTTCAACGATAAACCCTGCTGCCAAGAGCCGGGCTACCTCTTCTCCAATAGCCTTACGCCTCTCCTCGTTAAAATGATGTAAGAACTGTTGAACCGGCTTAAACTTAGGATCCACATTAAGGTGGTGCTCAGCGAATTCTCTCGGTACACCCGGCATGTCAGAAGGATTCCATGCAAATATGTCCCGATTCTCACGGACGAATTCGATGAGCGCGCTTTCCTATTTGGGATCCATATTGGCCCCAATAGTGAACTGCTGCGATGAGTCACCAGGAGTAAAATCCACCAGCTTGGTATCTTCTGCCACAAACTTAAGGGGCGGCTCAGATTCCGTGCTAGGTTTCTTCAACGGGGTCATGTCTGCCGGGTCAACATTCTCCTTATAAAACTTGAGCTCTGCCTCAGCACAACTTGATTCTGCATACGCAGCGTCGCCTTCCTCGCACTCAAGAGCAATCTTCCGATCACCATGCACTGTAATCGTCCCGTTTAATCCGGGCATATTGAGCTGCAAGTAGACATAACAAGGCCTAGCCATGAACTTGGCATAAGCTGGCCGCCCAAACAAAGCGTGGTACGGGCTCTTGATTTTGACCACCTCAAACCATAAGGTCTCCACCCTGTAGTTGAACTCATCACCAAAGGCTACTTCCAGGGAAATCTTTCCAACTGGATAAGCCGACTTTCCGGGCACCACACCTTGAAAAACCGTTGAAGCTGGCTTGAGATCCTTGTCAAGCAAGTTCATCCGGCGGAACGTGTCATAGTACAGGATGTTGATGCTGCTGCCACCATCCATAAGCACCTTAGTGAACACGTAGCCTCCTACTTGGGGGGCTACTACCAAGGCCAACTGCCCTGGGTTATCCACACGCGGCGGGTGATCCTCCCTGCTCCAAGTTATGTCATACTCAGACCACTTCAAGTACCGCGGGAGAGCTGGCATGACCGCATTAACCGCCCGCTTGCGCACCTTCTGATCCCGCTTGTCCAGGCTTGTCGTAAAGACATGGTATTGACCTCCATTAAGCTGTTTTGGATTACTCTGATACCCGGACTGGTTGTTTTCTTGCTGACCTCCATTGCCAGACTGTTGATTATGACCTCCATGGTTTCCCTGACCTTGATAACCAGAACCTGAGCCGCATGCATCAAAGCCGGACCCAGGGGATCCTGACCCGCCGGACGGTCCATTGCCGCCACCCTAATGCTGGTTAATGCTGTAATTCCGGAACTCCCGCATGACCCAACAATCCTTCCAGGCATGAGTGGATGGTTTATCGGGAACACTATGTTTTGGGCAAGGGGCATTCAACATCGCCTCCATATTGAAAGGCTTAGACTTGCCGAAAGGCGGTTTACCATTGCCCTTGCCACGGTTGTTCCCAGCACTAGTGTTGGCCACCAGATCTGACCCGCCGTCCAGGTGTTTCCGCTTACCGCCATTACCATTATTATTATTTCCTGCCCCACTCTGCTGCTGACCCTTGCCATTGCCATTCTTCTTACCCTTAGCAGATTTCTTCTCATCAGACCCAGGATCCTTCGTACTGTCAGAATCTGCATATCTGGTGAGAGTCGCCATAAGCTCCCCCATATCCTGGCATGAAAGCTTGAGCCGTCCAAGCTTCTGCTTGAGGGGCAAAAAGTTGCAATTCTTCTCCAGAATTAGAACCGCCTGAGCCGCCATGATATTATCAGAGGAGTGGATAATGGTTGAGACCCGCCTGAGCCGCCGCGATATTATCAGAGGAGTGGATAATGGTTGATGAGCATCTATGAGAGGAGAGATCGGATCCACATACCCTTGTAGATCGCTAAGCGGGAAGCGTTAAGAAACGCGGTTGACGTAGTTGAACGTCTTCGCGATCCAAATCGCAAGCCGTCCTGCGATCCAATCACGATCTAGCGCCGAACGGACGGCACCTCCGCATTTAGCACACGTACAGCACGATGACGATCTCCGCCTCCTTGATCCAGCAAGCGAGGGTGGAGAGGTAGATGTGTTCTCCGCCAGCACAACGGCGTGGTGGCGGTGGTGGTGGAGCTGTCCCGGCAGAGCTTCGCCAAGCACGACCGAGACGATCTAGTGGAGAACAGATCTAGAGGGAGAGAGAGGCAGCCGTGGCTTTTTCAGGTGTTGTCTGCCCTCAAAACCTCCACTATATATAGGAGGGAGAGGGGGTAGATGGGGTGCCCTAGGGTTTCCCCTAGGGGCTTGGCCGGCGCAAGGGGGAGGAGTCCACCTCCCATAAGAGAGGTGGAGTCCTAGTAGGACTCCCTCCCCACTTGGCCTTTCCCACCCCTTGCGCAAGGGCCTCCTAGGGGCTGGCTGACCAGCCCACCAGGGGCAGGTGCGCCACCTCCTAGGCCCATGTGGCCCCTGGGGTTGGTGGCCCCTACCGATGGACCCCCGGAACCCATTCGCCACTCCCGGTACACTACCGGAAGTGCCCGAAACTTTTCCGGAATCCAAATACCACTTTCCTATATAGCAATCTTTACCTCCGGACCATTCCGGAGCTCCTCGTGACGTCCGGGATCTCATCCGGGACTCCGAACAACCTTCGGTCACCAACATACATAACTCAATACTACCGAAACCTCACCGAACATTAAGTGTGCAGACCATGCGGGTTCGAGAACTATGTAGACATGACCGAGACACCTCTACAGTCAATAACCAATAGCGGGACCTGGATGCCCATATTGGTTGCTACATATTCTACAAAGATCTTTATCGGTTGAACCTCTATGTCAAGGATTCAGTTAATCTCGTACGATGTTCCTTTTGTTTATCGGTATGTTACTTGCCCGAGATTCGATCGTCGGTATCTCCATACCTAGTTCAATCTCGTTACCGGAAAGTCTCTTTACTCGTTCCGTAAAACGAGATCCTGTGGCTAACACTTTAGTCACTTTGCTTGCAAGGCTCATTGTGATGTTGTATTACCGAGTGGGCCCTGAGATACCTCTCCGTCACACGGAGTAACAAATCCCAGTCTTGATCCATGTCAACTCAACAGACACCTTCGGAGATACCTGTAGAGCATCTTTATAGTCACCCAGTTACGTTGTGACGTTTGATACACACAAGGTACTCCTCCGGTGTTAGTGAGTTACATGATCTCATGGTCATAGGAACACATACTTTGACATGCAGAAAACAATAGCAATAAACTTACACGATCATATGCTACGTTCATAGTTTGGGTCTTGTCCATCACATCATTCTCCTAATGATGTGATCCCATTATCAAATGACAACTCTTGTCCATGGCTAGGAAACCTTGACCATCTTTGATCAAAGAGCTAGTCCTATAGATGCTCACTAGGGACATGGTGTTTGTCTATGTACCCACACATGTATTTGCGTTTCCAGTCAATAAAATTATAGCATGGATAATAAACATTTATCATGAACAAGGAAATATAATAATAACCATTTTATTATTGCCTCTAGGGCATATTTCCAACACATAGAGTCATGCACAATGCAAGTATGAACGAGGAGTGCAACAGAGACAAACCTAGGGAGGTTGTCACCACATCATCATGCTTTTTCATGCAACGAGTAAATATGCTATAATGCCATGCATAAAGTAGTTTCATCAACATGGTCAAAGGGCTGCTTGCCTGTCTCAGCAAAGTCTTTGAGGTCTTCAAAAGGATCTGGTCCAACTCCTTCGTCAACCACGTAATCTAACATCGCAAAACAACGGGCAAAAATATGGCCATAGCAAAAATAGGAAAAACAAAGCACTCAAAAAAATTTCAACCTATTTTTGTTAAATACTACATTAGGAACTAAAAATACTACACTTGTTGGTTTTGGAGTTGGAGTGACAGAAATATAGATATGGATTTTAAGGAGTGGATTTAAATGCCCATACAGGGATTTAAAAAGGAACATTGCAGCAAATATTGTTCAAATGGAGTGAAAGTTGTACCATCAAATAGGTTGGGTTTTAAAATATTTTAGAAACTTGAATCACTGGATTTGGATAAAAATACAGATCTCCGGAATTTTTGGAAAGTTCACTGAAACAGAAAAAGAAAAACGCCAACAGGGCCATCGGGCCAGATCGGCCGTAGCTGAGCCGTCCCGAGGCCAACCACCCCAGGCGAGTAGGGTGCGCGGGCCCCGCTGCCAAAGAGATAGGGTGCTGGAGGCTGACGCGCGGGCCCCGTGGGGTCGTCGTCAACCTCCGGCCATGGAGGTGGCGGCGCTCACCAGTGGCGTTCTCGGGCACGGCGAGGCCAACCGAGGGTGGGGATGGATTCAGCATGCTCCCGCCGTTCGGGTGGAGGTGGTGAAAGTCGCCGGAGCACAGGGAATCACCGGTGACGAGCAGACATGGAGGAGGGCTTCGGTTGGTGGTCGCCGCGATCGTCTTTGACTGCAAATCACACGGGAAAGAGAGGGAAAAGGGTCAGGGGTGCACGGGGGTTTCCGGATCGGGAGAGAACAAGGGTGGACAAGCTCCCTACCGTGCTTTCTCTGGCGAGCCAAAGCGGCGGAGCTCGAGCTTGATCTCGAGCTCGAGGGCTTCGGAGGGGGCTCGGGTGGTTTGGGTGCGCGATTGAGTGTGAGGGTGAGCGAAAGGAGCGGAGAGAAGGGCTCTGGAGTAGCTTAAATAGCCGGGCCGTGGTCCACCATGGACAGAGCTCACCGGTGCCCGCGTTGTCCGCTCTAGGGGCAACCGGAGGAGGAACTGGTGGCTCGGGGGTGTTCATGGAGGTGGTCCACGACCAGGAGAAGATGGAGGGAGGAGCCAGGGGTGTCTGACGCTCGCGCGCATGAGCGTGCTCATTGGAGCTCTCGAGCAATCATGGCGCGCATGCGAGGGAGGCCACAAGAGGGATAGAGAGGAGGGAGGCGACAAGATGCAGTGTCGCGAATGCCAAGGCGCATCGACTGGCGCTAGGGGGAGGCTCGAGGTGGTCGCGGCGCGGGGTTAACCCTCTGGAGCGTGGCTGTGCGCTTCAGAGCACCCGTTTGTCCGGCACTGGCATGTTCGCGTGCGCTCTGGCGCATCCACTAGTGCCCAAAAGTTGCAGGGGAGTAAACTAAAGGAGTGGAGGCTTTGGATGCTTCTGGTGATCGCCAGGAGAGAGGGAGAGCTGAGAGAGAGAGAGAGAGAGAGAGTAGAAAAAGGGTTGTCCAGGGGGTGCAAGTGGGGTTTTCATTCCCTCAATCATGGAGCTAGGTGCTGGAAATGTTACTGGAGGAGGGGAGAGACCTGCTGGAGGTGTGGTAAAAACCTCAACTCAAGGAGAGCTCATTTGTGGCTCCAATGATTGATCCCAAGAATGCACCAGAAGGTGTTTAACATGGTTTTGAGCTAGCTAAGTTGTTCTACTTGCTATGAGATTAAGCAGGACTGAGACTTAGAACCAAATGGTCATCTCCACAAATTTTCAGCTCATTAGGAGAAAGTGGCCAATGCAATTATTGCAAACCCTAGAAATGGGCAGAAATGGATTTGATTAGATCTAGCTAAGCTATACTATTCTCTTTGATGCACCACTTGGTGTAGATGCATAATTAGGGGATTAGAACATGTCCACAAAGTTTGAGATCAATTCATGACAGTTAGCAATACAAAGTTGTTAAAAATTGGATCTGGACAAAGAGGGTTTTGGGGCACTTTTGTGACCAAAACTATTTGGATTGAGATGAAACTTGTCAAGATCATCATATGAGGCATATGTGACTCGCTAGAATTTTTCCTGGATTTATTTCACAATATTTCTTATAGAAATATTTCAAATACTTAAAATATCCATAGAAGGGTTTTGGAGGGTTTTGTCCAATATTTTTAAGATGACCATGTGTTGAAACTCATATATATGGAAAATATGTCCACTGAGTTTCCGTAAATTTTCTCAAATATTTTTGAAACATTAAAATAAAATTTCCCTATAAAAGACCATTGCTGGCCTTAAGAAAAAGCCTTTAAATAAAATAGGAAAATAACCTTTAAGAATAATATTTTGTGGTTTTGGGAAGTCTTATATATAATAGGTTTCAAATATTATTTTTGAAAGAATTTAAACGCCCTAATTCAAGGACTTATAGTTCAAGTCTCAAGTCAGGATTTTTTGAAAACCTAAATTTGATAAATGCTTTTTGGCCAAAATAATTTTGTATAAAAATATTTTTATGTCCTATACAAATGGCATGATCATTGGGCAAGATCTTGGTTCAAGGAGAACAGTTTTGAGAGTAGGGGAATTATTATGAATTAGGAGCACACCCAGACAAGCAATCAAATAGCAATCAAGTCAAGCATCACAAGCACACAAAAAGTTTTTGTTGGTCCTAATTTTTAAGCTTTATTAAAATAGTGATGTGATACAAAACTCAGGGTGTGACAACGTGGTAGAGATGTCATGTCAATTTTAACCCCACAATTACCATGGCAAATATTCAATCTATAATTTGGGTCTAGCATTTGTAGGGACAATCTGTAGTAGTCATGGCCAAGTCCTAGTTCACACATTATCTTGGCAAATTCATAAATCTTTTGTGATAGCTGCAGGGCAAGTCCATGGAAAACAAATTTATAACACATGGCAATTATTATTTTTGTAAAATGAATGGAGTGACTCACATGGCAATATCGAGGTGTAATTGTGTTAGTGATAATTTGTTCATGGCAATTTGCCACTGTTTTAGGGAATAAAAAATTATTGTTATTTTTTTGATGGTTTATGAGCTCTCAACATTTGCCATGTCTCCACATTTTCCATGGAGACATGGGTAAAAATATGACAGCGGGTACATATTAGCATCCATTTCACCATGGTCTACTTCTGCCTCCATTTTATTAGTATCGTTTTTCTGCTTCTCGTCCGTGGTAGCTTCTGCTTTACTAAATAGTTGTCATGGCATAATCGCTATTAATTTGTTATGCTTTTTGCGATAAACCACGGTGAATTGTTTGTAAACAGTTGCCATGATAGCTTTGTTTACTCAATAGTTTCCATGGCAAATTGCTATTCATCCTTTTACAGATCAATTATTGCCATGTCAATCCACTGTGTCGTGTGTAATTTTGTCATGCATTAGAGATCATTTTAATTAGAGATCTCTATAACTTTGCCATGACAAATGATCTATAATTCATACCCATTTTTTCTTCCATTTCTCATGAACTCTAGAGAACGTTTAATTTCTTATACCATGGCAAATCACTATGACTAGAAATCATTTTGCCATGGCAAATTATCATCAATTGACATGGCAAATTTATAATCTTCTATCGATACGCTCTTTCTCTTGTGTAAATAGTTGTCATGGATTTCTTGATATGAATTTGTAGTGAAAGATTCTTTTTCTCTTGCAACATGAAAAAAAGTTACTCTCTACCAGACCATGTCAATTTAAGTTCATGGAGCATGGCATTTGTAGTTTATGTATGATGGAAAATTGTCTCTCTCTTGTGTAAGTGCATCTAGTGCCCCATAGTGATTTTGGTGTATTGAAGACTTATAGGTTAAGGGACTAATATGTTTGTGAGTGTACACAGGCTCTATAAGTCGATGAGGAGTTTGGTGTATTCGAAGAATATCGACCCCTAAAAATGAATTTCTTCAACTGAAGACTTTGGTGAAGACTTTGCTAAAGACTTTGGTATTCCCTGAAGACTTTGAAAATGAAGAAGATGGTGTGACCTTGAAGATATGAACGAGGACAATGAAGCGTGAAGACTTTTGTTTTTATTGTTTCATTTCCTTTCTTTGAGTCATAGGAAACACCATACTGCTAAAGGGGGTCGAGGTAATACTAAGGAAAATTTTCCATCTGATGCTCAACTCAAAAGCCTTAACATAACCCAATCTTTCGAGTGAAGCCTTTGGAAACCTCTTACAGTTCAGTCAAGTGCTTCAGTGACAGAGAAGATGTTCTTCTGGTCTCTGAGGAAATTGGTCTGAGTGAGGAGTTAGGATTTCGCCAGTGCGAATTGCCTACAAGTGAGGAATATGATAAGCCCTGAGGAATTTGACAGTTCAAATTCCGACCGTTGCTGTGCTTTGCGCCAGCTGTCCAGATATTCTACCCACCTAACGGTCATATCATTGGGGGGCATTTATGTCTTATCATGACGGGTTGCACCCTGGCTATAAATAGCCGCCCCCCACAACCACTAGATGGTTGGCTGCTCCGAGAGAGAACTTGACACCTGTCATTTGAGAGCATCCCATTCCTCGAGGACTTTGAGCGAAAATCATGAGTGAGGAAAAACCCCAAACTACCAAAACCCATAGTGATTGAGTATCACTGAAGAAATTGTTCCTGTGTGGAACCGACGCTTTTTACCTTTGAAGACTGTGTATCTTCCAGACGGTTAGGCGTCATGGTCTAGTGCATCCTGCAGTCAATTGGGGATCGCCGGGTGACCATGGTCTAGAGCATCCATTAGTCAATTGTGGATCGCCGGGTGACCAGTTTGTGAGGGTTTTGGAAGTCTACCCTGAAGACTTACCACGAGTTTTGGGCGAGGTCTGTGTGACCTTAGCTCAAGGAGAATACGGTAAGGACTGTGTGTCCTGGGACTATGTGTCTTTTGGTTTAAATACCAAGCCGCTCCGAACCAGACGTACGACTGTCACAGCAGTTGGAACTGGGTCATCAAATCATTGTCTTCATCGAGCTACCTGGTTCCATTTCCACAACCCTTTCATTTCCTCGTATACCTGTTGATGAAATTGATCGTTACTGTTTGAAGAATTTGACTGAAGACTTTCTCAATTTCCTCACCTCGAATTCTTCAGTTACTTTATCTTCTGCCTGCTTATCCTGTTCACGCTACTCATGCTCTGTGTATGTTTCATTTCATCATGATGACTATGCTACTGCTATGTTTCGCATGCACTTGAGTACTTATTCCGCTGCGAGTAGTTCGTCACTTAGCAAATTCCTCAACTAGTATTTCCACAAGTGACGATTTTGTAAAAATCGCCTATTCACCCCCCCTCTAGTCGATATAACGCACTTTCATCTTGCAACAATGGAAAAAATTTATTTCTATTGGAACATGGCAACTTAAGTTCATGATGCATGGCAAATTCTATTCTTTTTCTAGCTACCATCTTTCGTTTCAGGAAATTGTTGCCATGGCAATTATAATACAAATACAACGACGAATTTTAATATGCATATGCCATGGCAATTTTTGTTCAGTTTAAAAAAATGCCCCCAACAAGTTCTAGTTCATCGAGCATAGCATGGCACGGTGTGTCTCATACATTGTAGCATAATAGAAACATTTTTTTAGAATAGTCACACGAAAATTGTATGAAATTTTAATCTTCACGTGTCAAATTAACATTGTAGCATCGAAAAATTACTTCATTTTCCAGTGTAAATATTCACTCTACTTTTGGCATGGCAAATTTTCCATGCTTTTCTTCCCATATCAACTTTACTTTTAAGGACATGACAAATTTTACTTTCACATACATGGCAATTTTACTTTGTAGAATGGAAAATTTACTTTATTTTCCATGGCAAATGTTTAGTCTACTTTTTCCATGGCAAATTTCTACTTTTTTTGCCATGGAAATTTTACTTTTAATGATATGAAATTTTTTACTTTATTTGTGCATGGCAATTTACAATATTCTTCACAACGATTTTTTACACGGAAATTTTATTTTGTAGCATGGCAAATTCACTTCAATTTTACTTGGCATTTTTACTTCATTCTCCATGGAAAATATTTTACTCCACATTTCATGGCAAAAAAAATCTCTTTCTTTGCCATGACAAATTTTACTTTTAATGACATAGCATGTTTTACCTATTTTGCCATGGCAAATTTCACTATATTCTCCACGGCGAATTTACTTTCACATACATGGCAATTTTACTTTTTATCCTTCATGGAAAATTGACTTTAAAATTGTTCCATGGAAAATTCATCCTTTTATTGCCATGACTAATGTACTATGAATCTACGATGGCATTGTACTTTTACTATGAATGTGCCATAATAAATTTTCTTTTACTATAATCTACCATGGCAATTTATTTTTTGTTTCTATGATGGAAATTACCATGATTTTTTCCTGTTGGGTCATTGCAAAAAAAATCTTTTAACCCATGGCAATTTTCTGCCTTTAAAGATGATGACATTTTCTTCGTAGCACAACACAAACTAGGCTTTATTTGTCAAAGCAAAAAAAAATCTAGGATTTTCTTTTGTTTTGTTAGTGGGCTTTATTTTCCTTTTTTGTTTTTCGCAGGGAGAAGGCCTGTAGGGGCGATGGGGAGTTCGTTCGGGTTGTGGGGGTTCTCCCATCGAACGGTATCGTTCGTTGGGTCGATCCGTCGTACCGAACGATTTATTCAGTCTAGGGTCCCCACACTGAACGTTTGGGTGTTAGTGGCATCCTAGATGTATAATCATGAAAATATTAAACCCATGGGTCGAACATGTACGGGTATGTGATCATATAACTATTACTCGTATGCCATATACCCATATAAATGACAAGTGACTCTCCTGTATATTTGCCCGTAACTAACTCTATTATTTACCTCTATAGTTCGTTGTAAGTCGCTGAACTTGAAATTTGTGACTATGTGTTTTTTTATGACGATGTGTTGTTGTTTTGATGCATTATTGTTTACAAGTAAGTGCTATTGTTTATGAGAATGAGTTGTTGTTATGTTATGTTAATGTTTATAAGTATATGTTGCTGTTATGATGCGCTGTTATTTATAAATCATGATTATATGTTTTGATTTATGACTATATGTTTCTCAAGTTAATGTGTTGCAAACATGTGTATTTATCCCGTGGTACTCATTTATCGTGTCGGGTGGCAGGTATCGGGAAAATTTGAATCCGTTGACGGGTATGAGTATGGGTGATGCGTAACCTCAAAGGAGAGGAGTTAGGGTATGGGTTGTCTCCACCCATACCCAAACCGGGTGGGTGCCATCCCTCATGAGTGGCTCAAGATCGACTCTTTATTTGGATCAACTTGGGAAAAATTGGCCGCATATGACCACTATATGTAGCTCGATCGTAAAACAAGCCGATCTTGATCCAACACTGACTCGTTTGATAGCTCGATAAAATATAATTATGATAAATAGTGCTGATATTGAAATAATAGGAAAATTTCTTATATGTTGTACTATATGATTTTTTATCTATTTTATCTACTAATAAATATGAAATCTTGATTGACCAAGGAGAAAATTTAGAGCATGGTTAATAGTACAGCCAACATCCGTCTATATGAAGGTGCCACATCACCAAGAGCCAACCTAATAGCCTGCTAGTACAATAGTCGGTCATAGTAGTAAACTATATCATTATTAATGTAGCCCACCTTTTATCTCACATAGTATGTTGGAGCTCGTGCTATAGCTGGCTACAAGTTTACAACATGCTTCTCTTCTCTCTCCTCGCATCCCTCCTCCAACTAAGCACAAAAATTATATTTAAATTCTTATAGCCTGCTTAGGTCATCTTATTGTACTTTCTCTTACTCCCTCCGTCCGTCAGAAATTGTACATCAAGAATTTGAAAATTTTCCAACAAAAAGTGTACATCTACACTCCCAATGCACTTAACCTTTAGTCTAATCGGTATTAATTGACTAAGGAAGCAACTTGTGCTCTAGCTATAGGTTGCATGTCTAACCTTAACTACTGCTGACGGGGTTATTACCCCTAGGTAGGCCAAGACTAGGGAATCCAACCCCTTTTGAAAAAACCATACGGCCGGCTGGTCCGCGACCGTCTGGCGTGCTGCCGGCTGGCCCACGGCTGGCTGGACCAAGGCCGGCTGCCAGGCTACCGGCAGGCCTGCTGCCGGCTGGCCCACGGCTGGCTGGTCAGGAGCCGGCCGTCCAGCCCCTGGTCAGCCTGCGGCCGGCCGCTCTACGGCCGGCCCTTCCGCTGACCTTTGGACGGGCAGGCACCCGTCCCCTCCTACTGCGACCAAGTACGCCGACAAGACGCGACCCCCACGATGGGCTCCGGCGTGGCTACAGCGACCACTGACGCGCGAGCACGCGTGGCTACAGTCCGGGCGGTCGTACCGCTGACCAAGACTGATCGAGACCCGGCGGGGCAACAGTGCCGCCACACCGCCGTCCACTCCATTACCTGCCCCGGCATGGCTACAGTGCAGCCGGCCGTACTGCTGACTTCGGCCGGCAGGTGCAATACGACGCCGTGCGGGGCGGCCCGTGCCGCGGCAGGTAGGCGTGGTCCAATAGAAGAGCCGGCTGGCGGGCCCCAGTTGGCGATGGGACCGCGCAGCCGACGGGCCCTACGAGCGACGAGACGGCCCAGCCGGTGGGCCCCCTGGCCGGCTGGAGAGGCTGCCAGCCGGGTCCCCCCTTTAGTACCTTAGGAATATTGTAAGCCGGGGGGCTGGCCTATAAAACCCCCCGAGGCCCCCATGCATCGGGCAAGCAAGCACAGAGACATCCCCCCCTTCTCATACTCTCACTCTCACGTAGCAAGGGAAGAGGAGCCGGCTGCTCCTTCTTCCTCCTCTAGACATCAGCTCAAGGAGCACCATTGTAATATCAACCACCCTCCAACTAGACGAGCAAGACTAGGGGTGTTACCTCCCACGGAGGGCCCCGAACCTGGGTACATCGTGTGTCCCTCACCACTTGTGCCTAATCCCGCTCCCGGAGCCCGTCGGCGTGCTTTGGCCCCAACCACTCTCGATAAGCCACCCCATGGCATCTGCCGTGAGAAAACGATGACAGTTGGCGCCCACCGTGGGGCCGTCCGCGGCGCCGGCCGGAGTCACGCTCCGGGCGGGAACCTTCACCACCTCCCCCGGCCGCCCCGCGTCCGGGCGGAACTGCACGCCCGTGGGGCTGGCTCCCGCCAGGCGGAACCCCATCCCCGCTGGCCCCGCGGGCGACGCTGCTGGCCTCTCCGACGAGTGCCTCGGCAACGACCCTCTGATCGACATCACCGTCCTCACCGAGCGCGTCGGCAGGCTGAGCCTCGCCGACGAGCCAGCTGCTGACGAGTACCCTAGCCAGGTACTCGACTGCCTCGACCCGCCCTCGTCTGTGAGCGCACTCGCCCCGGGCGAGGCCAACGACTCCCGCATCCGCGCGGGGGTAATGGCCATGGCTCCTCCACGACCTCCGGCTGCGTCAGGGCGGAGGCGGAGGCGGCCGCCGCGGCCGCCCGCGCCGGCACCTCCGACCCCCCTGGTTCCGTGGTTCGGGGCCTCAGCACCCCCGTCGCGCCTACAACGAACCCAGCTACGGCTACGGCTGAGCTGGAAGCCGCTCGCCGGCTGCTATTCAACGAGGCGACCACGCTCGCCACCACCAAGCGCCGGATGGAGTCCGCGCAACGCGAGTACAACTCCGCCTATGGCCTCACCCCCGTCGGCAACGTGCCCAGCCGGCGCGGCGACCTCCGCAACCGCGGCCGTGTGGTCGCGGAAATCCTCGGTGGCAGGCTCCCCACCTACGACACGCCGGCTGCCAACCTGAGGGCTGCCCAGGTGGCCTATGCCGACCTCGCCGACCTAGTGGGCGAGAAACGGGAGCAGCAGGAGCGGCACATCCAGGACCTCATCGCCACCGCCAATGCCCAGCAGGCCGTACTCGATGATGCCTGCGCGGGCTCCGAAATTCCCGTCCCCGAGGGGGACGCCCCGCTAGCTGCTGGCCAGCGCCGGCCGGTCCAACAAGCCTCTTCCCCCCGCGGCTCCGGCCGGCGGGGTGCTGGGTCTCATAAGGGACGCTCCCGGCTGTGAGACGAGCTGCCGGCCGTCAACAGCCGGCGCAACGACGCTCTGGCTGGCGGCAGCCGGGACCATACCCCGCCCCCACGGCGGGAGCGCGCGCACTCACCTGCCCCGTCTGTCCGTCCCGAGCTCGCCGCTCGGCTCGGCCCGCGCGTCCCGCGGAGCGAGAACGACGCCCGGACCCGCATCGACCGGCTAGCGCAGTCAGCCCTCCTCGAGTTGGAGGGCTCGATCGGCCCGGCGTGTTTCGGCCCCCGGATCCGCAACGAGCCGTTCCCGGCCGGCTTCACTCTCCCTCGCGACACCCCGAAGTATAACGGCACCGCCAAGCCGAAGGACTGGCTGATCGACTACACCACCGCAGTCGGCATCGCCAGGGGAAACAAGCGCGTAGCCGTACGCTACGCCCCCCTAATGTTGACCGGCTCGGCACGAACCTGGCTTAACAGCCTGTCGGCCGGCAGCATCAACACCTGGACGGACTTCGAGGAAGCGTTTGCTACTTCTTGAGCATGCGTTGGTTTCCCTTGAAGAGGAAAGGGTGATGCAGCAAAGTAGATAAGTATTTCCCTCAGTTGTTGAGAACCAAGGTATCAATCCAGTAGGAGAGACAAGCAAGTCACCAATAGATGCACCTACACAAATAATCAAACACTTGCACCCATCGCTATAAAGGGGTTGTCAATCCCTTCACGGTTACTTGCAAGGATGAGATCTAATAGAGATAGATGGAAAAGAATACTAAAACGAAAAGCAAAGTAAATAGATCTGAAAATATAAGATGGAAAATAGACCCGGGGGCCATAGGTTTCACTAGAGGCTTCTCTCATGAAGGCAAATAATACGGTGGGTAAACAAATTACTGTCGAGCAATTGATAGAAAAGCGCATAGTTATGACGATATCCAAGGCAATGATTATGCATATAGGCATCACGTCCGTGTCAAGTAGACCGAAACGATTCTGCATCTACTACTATTACTCCACACATCGACCGACTCCTGCCTGCATCTAGAGTATTAAGTTCAGGAAGAACAGAGTAACGCATTAGGTAAGATGACATGATGTAGAGGGATAAACTCAAGCAATATGATGAAAACCCCATCTTTTTCTCCTCGATGGCAACAATACAATACGTGCCTCGCTACCCCTACTATGTCACTGGGTGAGGACACCGCAAGATTGAACCCAAAACTAAGCACTTCTCCCATTGCAAGAATTACCAATATAGTTGGCCAAACCAAACAAATAACTCGAAGAGACTTGCAAAGATATGAAATCATGCATATAAGAATTCAGAAAAGTCTCAAATAATATTCATAGATAATCTGATCATAAACCCACAATTCATCGGATCTCGACAAACACACCGCAAAAGAGTATTACATCGGATAGATCTCCATGAAGATCATGAAGAACATGGTATTGAAGAACATAGAGAGAGAAGAAGCCATCTAGCTACTAGCTATGGACCCGAAGGTCTGTGGTGGACTACTCACGCATCATCGGAGGGGCAATGGAGTTGATGTAGATGCCCTCCCTGATCGAATCCCCCTCCGGTAGATTACCGGAAACGGCCCCAAGATGGGATCTCACGGCAACAGAGGCTCCTGACGGCGGAAAAGTATTTTCGTGGGTTTTTCTGGTATTGGGGGAATATTTGGGAATTTATAGGCCGAAGAATAGGGTTAGGAGACCTACCGTGGGCCCACAAGCCAGGGGGGCGCCCCCCCTAGGGCGCGCCCCTGTGGCTTGTGACCACACGGCACGTCCTCTGCCTTCATCTCCATGTCTGGTACGTTTCGTTTGGTCCAAGAAAAATCATCCCGAAGATTTTATTCCGTTTGGACTCCGTTTGATATTCCTTATCTGCAATACTCAAAAACAAGGAAAAAACATAAACTGGCACTAGGCACTAGATTAATAGGTTAGTCCCAAAAATAATATAAAATAGCATATTAATGCATATAAAACATCCAAAACAGATAATATAATAGCACGGAACAATCAAAAATTATAGATACGTTGGAGACGTATCAAGCATCGCCAAGCTTAATTCCTGCTCGTCCTCGAGTAGGTAAATGATAAAAACAGAATTTTTGATGTGGAATGCTACCTAACATATTTATCCATGTAATATTCTTTATTGTGGCATGAATATTCAGATCCATAAGATTCAATACAATAGCTTAATCTTGACATAAAAACAATAATACTTAAAGCATACTAACAAGCAATCATATCTTTTCAAAATACCATGGCTAAAGAAAGTTATCCCTACAATATCATATAGTCTGGCTATGCTCCATCTTCCCCACACAAAGTATCTAAATCATGCACACCCCCAATGACAAGTCAAGCAATTGTTTCACACTTTTTATGTTCTCAAACCTTTTCAACTCTCACGCAATACATGAGCGTGAGCCATGGATATAGCACTATAGGTGGAATAGAATATGGTGGAGGTGGCAAGGAAAAAGGGGAAAATAGTCTCACATCAACTAGGCATATCAACGAGCTATGGAGATGCCCATCAATAGATATCAATGTGAGTGAGTAGGGATTGCCATGCAACGGATGCACTAGAGCTATAAGTGTATGAAAGCTCAAAAAGAAACTAAGTGGGTGTGCATCCAACTTGCTTGCTCACGAAGACCTAGGGTACTTTGAGGAAGCCCATCATTGGAATATACAATCCAAGTTACATAATGAAAAATTCCCACTAGTATATGAAAGTGACAAAATAGGAGACTCTCTATCATGAAGAACATGGTGCTACTCGAAGCACAAGTGTGGAAAAGGATAGTAGCATTGTCCCTTCTCTCTTTTCTCTAATTTTTATTTATTTTGGTGGGCATCTCTGGCCTCTTTATTTATTTATTTTGGGCTTCATTGGCCTCTTTTATTATTTGTAAAGTCCGGAGACTCATCCCATCTAGTGAGGGAATCATTGCTTCCATCATCCTTTCCTCTCATGGGACAATGCTGTAATAATGATGATCATCACACTTTTATTTACTTACAACTCAAAACTTAGAACAAACATGACTCTATATGAATGCCTCCGGCGGAGTACCGGGATGCAATGATCTAGCATAGCAAATGACATCAAAAAACGGACAAGCCATAAAAACATCATGCTAGCTGTCTTACGATCATGCAAAGCAATATGACAATGATGGTGCGTGTCATAATAAATAGAACGGTGGAAGTTGCATGGCAATATATCTCGGAATGGCTATGGAAATGCCATAATAGGTAGGTATGGTGGCTGTTTTGAGGAAGGTATATGGTGGCTGTTTTGAGGAAGGTGGGTTTAATGCACCGGCGAAAGTTGCGCGGTACTAGAGAGGCTAGCAAAGGTGGAAGGGTGAGAGTGCGTATAATCCATGGACTCACATTAGTCATAAAGAACTCACATACTTATTGAAAAAGTCTATTAGTTATCAAAGCAAAGTGTTAGACGCATGCCCCTAGGGGAGAAGTTGGTAGGAGTAAACCATCGCGCGCTCCCGACCCATCACACAAAGGATGACAATCATTAAACAAATCATGCTCCGACTTCGTTACATAACGGTTCACCATACGTGCATGCTACGGGAATCACAAACCTTAACACAAGTATTTCTACCAATCCACAATTACTTACTAGCATAACTCTTAATATCACCATCTCTACATCTCAAAACTATATGCACGGAATCGAACTTCTCATCATATTCAATGCACTTAACATGAAAGTTTTTATTATATCCCTCTTGGATGCCTATTATATCAGGACCAAAATCATAACCTAAGCCAATTACCATACTGTTTAGAGACTCTCAAAATAATATAAGTGAGGTATGAGAGTTCAATTATTTCTATAAAACATAACACCACCATGCTCTAAAAAGATATAAGTGAAGCACTAGAGCAAAATTGCCTAGCGCAAAAGATATAAGTGAAGCACATAGAGTATTCTAATAAATTCACGATTCAGCGTGTCCTTCTCAAAAAGATGTGTGCATCAAGGATGATTGTGGCAAACTAAAAAGCAAAGACTCAAATCATACAAGACGCTCCAAGCAAAACACATATCATGTGGTGAATAAAAATATAGCCTCAAGTAAATTTACCGATGGATTGAAGACGAAAGAGGGGATGCCTTCCGGGGCATCCCCAAGCTTAGGCTCTTTGGTATCCTTGAATATGGCTTGGGGTGCCTTGGGCATCCCCAAGCTTAGGCTCTTGCCACTCTTTATTCCATAGTCCATCAAATCTTTACCCAAAACTTGAAAACTTCACAACACAAAACTCAACAGAAAACTCGTGAGTTAGTATAAGAAAAATAAATCACCACTTTAGGTACTGTTGTGAACTCATTCTGTATTTATATTGGTGTAATATCTACTGTATTCCAACTTCTCCATGGTTCATACCCCCCGATACAACCCATAGATACATCAAAATAAGCAAACAACACGAAGAAAACAGAATCTGTCTAAAACAGAACAGTCTGTAGCAATATATAGACTTAGAATACTTCTGTAAATCCAAAAATTATGAAAAATTAGGAAAATCAGGGAAATTTGTATATCAATATTTTGTAAAAATTTCAGACTCATTCGACACTCTGGTGAATTCATAAAATTCCTGGACTGAGCGCAAAAGTTTCTGTTTTTCAGCAAAATCAAATCAACAAACACCGTAGACCATCCCAAAGGTCTTACTTGGCTCAAACACTAATAAAAACATAAAAACACAATTACTACAGAAGTAATAATGTGGAAAACACACCAAAAAAGAAACAAAAACAAAAGCATAAAAATAAAATTGGGTTGCCTCCGAACAAGCGCTATTGTTTAACGCCCCTAGCTAGGCATAATGATTTCAATGATGCTCACATAAAAAGTAGTAATCGAAATATGCAATGGAGCATCATGAATCTCATGAAAAACACGTTTAAGTCTAACCCACTTCCTATGCATAGGGATTTTGTGAGCAAACAATTTATGGGAACAAGAATCAATTAGCATAGGAAGGCAAAACAAACATAACTTCAAAACTTTGAACACATAGAGAGGAAACTTGATATTATTGCAATTCCTACAAGCATATGTTCATCCTTCATAATAAATTTCAGTAGCATCATGAAGGAATTCAACAATATAACTATCACATAAATCATTCTTTTCATGATGCACAAGCATAGAATCATCATAATGAATTTGCTCATCAAAACTTGGGGGACAAAAAATATCATCTTCATGAAACATAGCATCCCCAAGCTTGTGGCTTTGCATATCATTAGCATCATGGGTATTTAGAGAATTCATACTAGCAACAAAGCAATCATGCTTTTCAATCAGGGATCTATCATGAATCATGCTATAAATTTCTTCTTTCAACACTTCATCAAAATTTTCAGATTCATGATTTTCAAAAAAAACTTCATAGAGATAATCAAGTGCACTCAACTCACTAGCAATTGGTTCATCATAATTTGGCCTTTTGAAAAGATTAGCAAGTGGATGAGGATCCATATCAATAGATTTTTAGCAAGTGAAGATGCAAGCAAATAGAAGGCACATGGCAACACAAGCAAACGAAAAGACGAACTGAACAAGGGCGAATAAAAAGGCAAATGGCAAATAATGTAAATGCAAGAGATGAGTTTGTGATGGGTACTTGGTAGGCTTGATGTAGATCTCCCCGGCAACGGCGCCAGAAATTGGCAAGTTGACGGGAAAGTTCTTGTCTTGACTTGCTATGTGATCTCCCCAGCAACGGCGCCAGAAATCCTTCTTGCTACTACTTGAGCATGCGTTGGTTTCCCTTGAAGAGGAAAGGGTGATGCAGCAAAGTAGATAAGTATTTCCCTCAGTTGTTGAGAACCAAGGTATCAATCCAGTAGGAGACACAAGCAAGTCACCAATAGATGCACCTACACAAATAATCAAACACTTGCACCCAACGCTATAAAGGGGTTGTCAATCCCTTCACGGTTACTTGCAAGGATGAGATATAATAGAGATAGATGGAAAAGAATACTAAAACGAAAAGCAAAGTAAATAGATCTGAAAATATAAGATGGAAAATAGACCCGGGGGCCATAGGTTTCACTAGAGGCTTCTCTCATGAAGGCAAATAATACGGTGGGTAAACAAATTACTGTCGAGCAATTGATAGAAAAGCGCATAGTTATGACGATATCCAAGGCAATGATTATGCATATAGGCATCACGTCCGTGTCAAGTAGACCGAAACGATTCTGCATTTACTACTATTGCTCCACACATCGACCGACTCCTGCCTGCATCTAGAGTATTAAGTTCATGAAGAACAGAGTAACGCATTAGGTAAGATGACATGATGTAGAGGGATAAACTCAAGCAATATGATGAAAACCCCATATTTTTATCCTTGATGGCAACAATACAATACGTGTCTCGCTACCCCTACTATGTCACTGGGTGAGGACACCGCAAGATTGAACCCAAAACTAAGCACTTCTCCCATTGCAAGAATTACCAATCTAGTTGGCCAAACCAAACCAATAACTCGAAGAGACTTGCAAAGATATGAAATCATGCATATAAGAATTTAGAAAAGACTGAAATAATATTCATAGATAATCTGATCATAAACCCACAATTCATCGGATCTCGACAAACACACCGCAAAAGAGTATTACATCGGATAGATCTCCATGAAGATCATGAAGAACATGGTATTGAAGAACATAGAGAGAGAAGAAGCCATATAGCTACTAGCTATGGACCCGAAGGTCTGTGGTGGACTACTCACGCATCATCGGAGGGGCAATGGAGTTGATGTAGATGCCCTCCGTGATTGAATCCCCCTCCGACAGATTACCGAAAAAGGCCCCAAGATGAGATCTCACGGGAACAGAGGCTCCTGGCGGCGGAAAAGTATTTTCGTGGCTTGTTCTGGTATTGGGGGAATATTTGGGAATTTATAGGCCGAAGAACAGGGTTAGGAGACCTGCCGTGGGCCCACAAGCCAGGGGGGCGCCCCCCCTAGGGCGCGCCCCTGTGGCTTGTGACCACACGGCACGTCCTGTGCCTTCATCTCCAAGTATGGTACGTTTCTTTTGGTCCAAGAAGAATCATCCCGAAGATTTTATTCCATTTGGACTCCGTTTGATATTCCTTATCTGCAATACTGAAAAACAAGGAAAAAACAGAAACTGGCACTAGGCACTAGATTAATAGGTTAGTCCCAAAAATAATATAAAATAGCATATTAATGCATATAAAACAACCAAAACAGATAATATAATAGCATGGAACAATCAAAAATTATAGCTACGTTGGAGACGTATCAGCGTTTGTCCGCAACTTCACCGGCACCTACAAGCGGCCCGGCCGGCCCCGCGAGCTGGCCATGTGCGTCCAGGGGCCGGAGGAGCCCCTCCGCGACTACCTCACGCGTTGGACCGAGCTCCGCAACTCCTGCGAAGGGCTACACGAGGTGCAGGCCATCTAGTACTTCATCGAGGGCTGCCGCGACGGCACCCACCTCAAGCACAAGCTCTTGTGCTCCGAGCCGGCAACCCTGGTGGACCTAATGGCCAAGGCGGACAAGTACGCCACGGCCGACTCCGCGATGCGGACGAAGGTCACCACGCCGGCCAAGCCGACCCCGCCACCTGCCGCGCTGCGGGCGGCTGCCGACAACCGGCCACAACAGAACAACAAGCGCAAGGCCGACTAGTCGGATCCCCGCTACGGGAGCCGGCAGGTCGCGACCATCGAGGAAGAGCAGCTGGCTGCCCAGGCCTCCAGCCAGCGTCAGCGAACCGGCAAAGCCTCCTAGCAGCCCAAGCTCACCTTCGAGCAGATGCTCGATACCCCGTGCAAAATGCACTCCGGGGCTAAGCTGGCCACGCACACGATGCGGCAGTGCAGCTTCTCCTAGCGGTTGGCTCGAGGCGAGGGCCTTCCGGTTCCTCCGCCTCTGGTTCCCCGCGCACCGGCTCCGGCTCCGGCCCAGCCACCCGTGCCGGCTCCGGCTACCAACAATGGCCGCCTCCATGATCAGTTCCCCGACCAGGATGGAGCCTACGTCATCTTCACCAGCGAGGGAACTGACAAGCACAGCTTGCGTCAGCACCGGCACGAGGTGAATGCCACCGTTCCCTCGGTCCCCCAGTTCATGCACTGGTCCGAGAAGCCGGTTACCTGGAGCCGGGCGGACCACCCGGCCGTGATGCCAAACCCCGGCAGCCACACCCTCGTCCTCGATCCCACCATTATCACCGAGAGGCGCACCTGCCATTTCTCGCGGGTGCTGATCGATGGGGGTAGCAGCATCAACATCCTCTATCACGACACGCTGCTCAAACTGGCGCTCGGAGAGAAAGACCTGCGGACGAGCCGGACGGTTTTCCACGGCATCGTGCCAGGAAAGTCCTGCACCCCCGTCGGCAAGATCGAGCTCGACGTTCTCTTCGGCAACAAGAGTCACTTCCGCCGCGAACCAATATGGTTCGAGGTGGTGGACCTCGACAGTCCCTACCACGCGCTGCTGGGCAGGTCGGCCCTCGTCAAGTTCATGGCGATCCCCCACTATGCCTACCTCAAGCTCAAGATGCCGGGCCCCAAGGGCATCATCACCGTCTCCGGCGACTACAAGATGTCGATCGAATGCGCGCGCGAAACCAGCCGGCAGGCTGAGGCCCTGGAGATAGTGGAGTAGAGGTGGCAGCTCGACCGGCTCGTGGCTCACGCCTCAGGGCAGCCGGCCGTACCGGCTCCTCCGTCCCAGTCGGCCAGCGAAGCATCGTTCCAGCCGTCCAAGGACACCAGGCAGGTGCCACTCGACCCGGCCAACCCCAAGCAGTGTGTCACCATCGGCGCCCACCTCGACAGCAAATAGGAAGGCGAGCTCGTCGACTTCCTCCGTGAGAATCGGGACATCTTTGCATGGTCTCCAAAAGACATGCCGGGTGTTCCGAGCACAAACTTCATGTGCGGCCGGATGCCAAGCCGGTGAAGCAACCCCTGCGCCGTTTCTCCAAGGAGAAGCGGCATACTATAGGAGAAGAGATCGCCAGGCTGCTCGCAGCCGGCTTCATCATGGAAGTGTTCCACTCGGACTGGCTGGCCAACCCAGTCCTGGTGCTGAAGAAAAACAAAACCTGGCGCATGTGTATCGACTACACCAGCCTGAACAAGGCCTGTCCCAAGGATCCTTTCGCTCTGCCCCGGATCGATCAAGTCATCGACTCCACGGCCGGCTGCGACCTGCTGTCCTTCCTGGACGCCTATTCCGGCTACCACCATATCAAGCTAGATCCAGCCGACCGGCTGAAGACCTCCTTCATCACCCCTTTCGGGGCCTACTACTACATCACCATGTCCTTCGGCTTGAAGAACGCATGCGCTACCTTCCAGCGCTGCATGCAGAAGTGTCTCCTGCCTCAGATCGGCAGGAACGTCCATGTTTACATGGACGACATCGTCGTCAAGACCAAGAAGCATTTCAACCTCCTCGACGATCTCCGAGAGACCTTCGCCAACCTGCGCGAATACAAGATCATGCTCAATCCAAAGAAGTGTGTCTTCGGCGTGCCGGCCGGTCAGCTCCTGGGTTTCTTCGTGTCTGCCCGCGGCATCGAAGCTAACCCGGAGAAGATCAGAGCCATCGAGCGCATGCACAAGCCGGCCAAACTCCGCGACGTCCAGAAGTTCGCCGGTTGACTTGCCTCGCTCAGCCGGTTCGTCAGCCGGCTGGGCGAGAAGGCGCTGCTCCTCTACCAGCTCATGAGGAATACACCCAAGTTCGAGTGGACCGACCAAGCGGATGAGGCGTTCCGCGACCTTAAGTGCGCGCTCTCGAACGCTCCCGTCCTGCGCCGGCTGAGAAGGAGCCGATGCTCGCGTACATCGCGGCGACCACCCGCCTGATCAGCGTCGTGCTGGTGGTAGAGCGGCCGGAGGAGGGCAAAGAGCTGCCGGTCCAGTGCCCTGTCTACTACCTCAGCGAGGTCCTCTCCGCCTCCAAACAGAACTACCCCACTACCAGAAGATGTGCTACGGCATATACTTCGCCGCCAAGAAGGTCAAGCAGTACTTCCATACCATCAATATAATCAAGCAGGACGTAGGGTATTACCTCCATAGGAGGGCCCGAACCTGGGTAAAACCTTGTCCCCTTCGTCTCTTGTTACCATCGATCCTAGCATCACAGCTCGGGACCCCCTACCCGAGATCCGCCGGTTTTGACACCGACAACGGGCAGGCACCCGTCCCCTCCTACTGCGACCAAGTACGCCGACAAGACGCGACCCCACGATGGGCTCCGACGTGGCTACAGCGACCACTGACGCGCGAGCACGCGTGGCTACAGTCCGGGTGGTCGTACCGCTGACCAAGACTGATCGAGACCCGGCGGGGCAACAGTGCCGCCACGCCGCCGTCCACTCCATTACCTGCCCCGGCGTGGCTACAGTGCAGCCGGCCGTACCGCTAACTTCGGCCGGCAGGCGCAAGACGACGCCGTGCGGGGCGGCCCGTGCCGCGGCAGGTAGGCGCGGGCCAATAGAAGAGCCGGCTGGCGGGCCCCAGTTGGCGATGGGACCGCGCAGCCGACGGGCCCTACGAGCGACGAGACGGCCCAGCCGGTGGGCCCCCTAGCCGGCTGGAGAGGCTGCTGCTACTTCTTGAGCTTGCGTTGGTTTTCCCTTGAAGAGGAAAGGGTGATGCAGCAAAGTAGATAAGTATTCCCCTCAGTTGTTGAGAACCAAGGTATCAATCCAGTAGGAGATACAAGCAAGTCCCCAATAGATGTACCTACACAAATAATCAAACACTTGCACCCAACGCTATAAAGGGGTTGTCAATCCCTTCACGGTTATTTGCAAGGATGAGATCTGATAGAGATAGATATAGAAGATTACTAAAACGAAAAGTAAAACAAAAGTAAAAAGATTGCAGCAAAGTATTTTTGGTATTTTTGGTTTATAGATCTAAAAATATAATATGGAAAATAGACCCGGGGGCCATAGGTTTCACTAGAGGCTTCTCTCATGAAGGAAAATAATACGGTGGGTGGACAAATTACTGTCAAGCAATTGATAGAAAAGCGCATAGTTATGACGATATCCAAGGCAATGATTATGCATATAGGCATCACGTCCGTGTCAAGTAGACCGAAACGATTCTGCATCTACTACTATTACTCCGCACATCGACCGACTCCTGCCTGCATCTAGAGTATTAATTTCATGAAGAACAGAGTAACGCATTAGGTAAGATGACATGATGTAGAGGGATAAACTCAAGCAATATGATGAAAACCCCATCTTTTTATCCTCGATGGAAACAATACATTTGGCCAAAACCAAACACCGCAAGATTGAACCCAAAACCAAACACTTCTCCCATTGCAAGAATTACCAATCTATTTGGCCAAACCAAACCAATAACTCGAAGAGACTTGCAAGGATATGACATCATGCATATAAGAATTCAGAGAAGATTCAAATAATATTCATAGATAATCTGATCATAAACCCACAATTCATCGGATCTCGACATACACACCGCAAAAGAGTATTACATCGGATAGATCTCCATGAGGATCATGAAGAACATGGTATTAAAGAACAAAGAGAGAGAAGAAGCCATCTAGCTACTAGCTATGGACCCGAAGGTCTGTGGTGAATTACTCACGCATCATCGGAGGGGCAATGGAGTTGATGTAGATGCCCTCCGTGATCGAATCCCCCTCCGGCAGATTACCGGGAAAGGCTCCAAGATTATCGGAGGGGCAACAGAGGCTTCCGGTGGCAGAAAAGTATTTTCGTGGCTCTTTTTGGTATTGGGGGAATATTTGGGAATTTATAGGCCAAAGAATAGGGTTAGGAGGTCTGTCGTGGGGCCACAAGCCAGGGGGCGCCCCCCTAGGGCGCGCCCTGGTGGCTTGTCGCCACACGGTAGGTCTTCTGCCTTCATCTCCAAGTCTGGCAGGTTTCTTCTGGTCCAAGAAAAGTCATTCCGAAGATTTTATTCCATTTGGACTCCGTTTAATATTCCTTATCTGCAATACTCAAAAACAAAGAAAAAACAGAAACTGGCACTAGGCACTAGATTAATAGGTTAGTCCCAAAAATAATATAAAATAGCATATTAATGCATATAAACATCCAAAACAGATAATATAATAGCATGGAACTATCAAAAATTATAGATACGTTGGAGACGTATCAAGCATCCCCAAGCTTAATTCCTGCTCGTCCTCGAGTAGGTAAATGATAAAAACAGAATTTTTGATGTGGAATGCTACCTAACATATTTATCCAAGTAATATTCTTTATTGTGGCATGAATGTTCATATCCATAAGATTCAAAACAAAAGCTCAATATTGGCATAAAAACAGTAATACTTCAAGCATACTAACAAGCAATTGTGTCCTTTCAAAATAACATGGCCTTAGAAAGTTTATCCCTACAAAATCATATGGTCTGGCTATGCTCCATCTTCCCCACACAAAGTATCTAAATCATGCACACCCCCAATGACAAGTCAAGCAATTGTTTCACACCTTTTATGTTCTCAAACCTTTTCAACTTTCACGCAATACATGAGCGTGAGCCATGGATATAGCACTATAGGTGGAATAGAATATGGTGGAGGTTGTGTGGAAAAGGAGAAGATAGTCTCACATCAACTAGGCGTATCAACGGGCTATGGAGATGCCCATCAATAGATATCAATGTGAGTGAGTAGGGATTGCCATGCAACGGATGCACTAGAGCTATAAGTGTATGAAAGCTCAAAAAGAAACTAAGTGGGTGTGCATCCAACTTGCTTGCTCACGAAGACCTAGGACAATTTGAGGAAGCCCATCATTGGAATATACAAGCCAAGTTATGTAATGAAAAATTCCCACTAGTATATGAAAGTGACAAAAATAGGAGACTCTCTATCATGAAGATCAAGGTGCTACTTTGAAGCACAAGTGTGGAAAAAAGATAGTAACATTGTCCCTTCTCTCTTTTCTCTCATTTTTATTTATTTTGGTGGGCATCTCTGGCCTCTTTATTTATTTATTTTGGGCTTCATTGGCCTCTTTTATTATTTGTAAAGTCTGGAGACTCATCCCTTCTTGTGAGGGAATCATAGCTTCCATCATCCCTTCCTCACATGAGACAATGCTCTAATAATGATGATCATCACACTTTTATTTACTTGCAACTCGATTCCTACAACAAGATATGACTCTATATGAATGCTTCCGGTGGTGTACCGGGATGTGCAACGATCTAGCATAGCAAATGACATCAAAAAACGGACAAGCCATGGAAACATCATGCTAGCTGTCTTACGATCATGCAAAGCAATATGACAATGATGGTGCGTGTCATAAAAAAACGGAACGGTGGAAGTTGCATGGCAATATATCTCGGAATGGCTATGGAAATGCCATAATAGGAAGGTATGGTGGCTGTTTTGAGGAAGGTATATGGTGTCTGTTTTGAGGAAGGTGGGTTTAATGCACCAGCGAAAGTTGCGCGGTACTAGAGAGGCTAGCAAAGGTGGAAGGGTGAGAGTGCGTATAATCCATGGACTCACATTAGTCATAAAGAACTCACATACTTATTGCAAAAATCTATTAGTTATCGAAGCAAAGTGTTAGACGCATGCTCCTAGGGAAGAGGTTGGTAGGAGTAAACCATCGCGCGCTCCCGACCCTCACACAAAGGATGACAATCATTAAACAAATCATGCTCCGACTTCGTTACATAACGGTTCACCATACGTGCATGCTACGGGAGTCACAAACTTTAACACAAGTATTTTTTTTACCATTCCACAATTACTCACTAGCATGACTCTAACATCACCATCTTTATCTCTCAAAACTATATGCAAGGAATCCAACTTCTCATAGTATTCAATGCACTTTATATGAAAGTTTTTATTATACCCCTCTTGGATGCCCATTATATTAGGACCAAATTCATAACCTAAACCAATTACCATGCTGTTTAAAGACTCTCAAAATAATATAAGTGAGGTACGAGAGTTCAATTATTTCTATAAAATAAAACACCACCGTGCTCTAAAAAGATATAAGTGAAGCACTAGAGCAACATTGCCTAGCTCAAAAGATATAAGTGAAGCACATAGAGTATTCTAATATTACCGATGGATTGAAGACGAAAGAGGGGATGCCTTCCGGGGCATCCCCAAGCTTAGGCTCTTTGGTATACTTGAATATGGCTTGGGGTGCCTTGGGAATCCCCAAGCTTAGGCTCTTGCCACTCCTTATTCCATAGTCCATCAAATCTTTACCCAAAACTTGAAAACTTCACAACACAAAACTCAACAGAAAACTCATGAGATCCGTTAGTATAAGAAAAATAAATCACCACTTTAGGTACTGTTGTGAACTCATTCTTTATTTATATTGATGTAATATTTACTATATTCTAACTTCTCCATGGTTTATACCCCCCGATACAACCCATAGATACATCAAAATAAGCAAACAAGACAAAGAAAACAGAATCTGTCAAAAACAGAACAGTCTGTAGCAATCTGTAGACTTCGAATACTTCTCTAACTCCAAAAATTCTGAAAAATTAGGAAAATCAGGGAAATTTGTATATCAATCTTTTGTAAAAAAATCAGATCCAATTGACGCTCTGGTGAATTTATTAAATTCCTGGACTGAGCGCGAAAGTTTCTATTTTTCAGCAAAACCAAATCAACAATCACCGTAAACCATCCCAAAGGTCTTACTTGGCACAAACACTAATTAAAACAATAAAACACAATTACTACAGAGGTAATAATGTGCAAAACACTCAAGAACAGAAGCAAAAAACAGAAACATAAAATAAAATTGGGTTGCCTCCCAACAAGCGCTATTGTTTAACGCCCCTAGCTAGGCATAACGCAATAGATCTAGGTATTGTCATGTTTGGTATGCAACTCCTCAATTGCACACTTATAAACCCTAGGAGGTTCTTTGCTCTTATCAATAATAATGTTCCTAGGCAAGAAGTAAAGAGATTCACTTGTGGTAATAGGTTTCCTAACAATATCGATAAAGCTGGGGTGAACTCTTATCATCTTAAGATCTTCATCCTCTTTCCTAGAGGATTCACCCTTATTTTTAGGAACATAAACAAACTTGGCAGTCTTAGAAGGAGAAATTTTTTGAGTGGTTTGAACAGAGGCAAAAGCGGAACCCAAGTTGGTAATAATATCCTCTAGTTTTCCGATTGTAGAGGAATCCTGATCCAATTTTTCATTAACTATGGGTTCTTTTTCCCTTAAGTTTTTTAAAGTAACTCCTACCTTAGATCCATATTGAGTAATATGATTATGAATCTTTTTATCCAAGTTTTCAATGAGCTCTATAGTAGCAACTTTATTTTCAATAACATCAAGCCTTCGCATAACATGTTCCAAAGTCAAGATTGTTTCATTAACCACGAGTGGGGGTGAACCTACCAAACTTGTCATAGTATTATAAGAATCAAAGGTATGGCTTCCCAAGAAATTTCCTCCCGTAATGGTGTCCAAAACATATCTATTCCAAGGAGAAACACCCACATAAAAATTGCGAAGGAGAACGGTAGTAGATTGCTTACGAGTAGATCTATTTTGAGCATTGCAAATTCTATACCAAGCATCTTTTAAGTTTTCTCCCTCCCTCTGCTTAAAATTAAGAAATTCACTTTTGGGAGTACTAGCGATAGTAGTAAGGATAGCCATGAGTTTAAGCGTTCTAACACACGAGCAAACAAAAAGCAAACGAAAAGACGAACGGAAGAAGGGCGAATAAAAAGGCAAATTTTTCTGAAAATCGTTTTAGAAGTGGGGGAGAGGAAAACGAGAGGCAAATGGCAAATAATGTAAATGCAAGAGATGAGTTTGTGATGGGTACTTGGTAGGCTTGATGTAGATCTCCCTGGCAACGGGGACAGAAATCCTTCTTGCTACTTCTTGAGCTTGCGTTGGTTTTCAATTGAAGAGGAAAGGGTGATGCAGCAAAGTAGATAAGTATTTCCCTCAGTTGTTGAGAACCAAGGTATCAATCCAGTAGGAGATACAAGCAAGTCCCCAATAGATGTACCTACAAAAATAATCAAACACTTGCACCCAACGCTATAAAGGGGTTGTCAATCCCTTCACGGTTATTTGCAAGGATGAGATCTGATAGAGATAGATATAGAAGATTACTAAAACGAAAAGTAAAACAAAAGTAAAAAGATTGCAGCAAAGTATTTTTGGTATTTTTGGTTTATAGATCTGAAAATATAATATGGAAAATAGACCCGGGGGCCATAGGTTTCACTAGAGGCTTCTCTCAAGAAGGAAAATAATACGGTGGGTGAACAAATTACTGTCAAGCAATTGATAGAAAAGCGCATAGTTATGACGATATCCAAGGCAATGATTATGCATATAGGCATCACGTGTAGGAGATATGCCCTAGAGGCAATAATAAATGTTATTGATTATCTCCCTGTTCATAATTAGGTTTATGTTCCATGCTATAAATGCTATGGTTCTCGAGTCTACAATAACCACGAGGCACGGAGGAAGACTCATATGCACGTGTGGAATAATAAACGGTAAAATGTATTCCTAGTCTTGCCTCTAAGACTGGCTCAAGTATTGCATGATGATCCTGTTTTCCTGATCATGGGCATGGATATGCCGGCAATTTTGAGGGCGCAATGTTGGTAGAACACTTGTGTTGAATCGACCCGAATTGATGTTATGCTATGAGATTCATTCGTCGCAAGTTAATGGTTAATAACACAGAGATGGTTAACATTTGCATGATTCCTTAGACCATGAGAGTATCGAGTTTCTTCATGCTTGCTTCATGAACTTTGGGGTTTGTTAAACGTCATCCGTAAATGGGTGGCTATTACGGCGGCTTACGGGTTCATGGAAAAGTATGTCAAGTAACTTGATAGCTCAAGATTGGGATTTGCTCCTCCGACAATGGAGAGATATCTCTGGGCCCTCTCGGTGTTATGGTATCCATCATCGTCTGGCCAGACACTTTGTGATTTGATCACGGGGATGCCGGAACACGGTAACGAGAAAAGAGAACAATACCGGTAACGAGGTAACTAGCATAGTGGACAAGTTGTTGATCCACGAGGATGCCAACATGTCTCACCTCGAGTATTTGTAACATATCGTGAAGCAACAAGAATAGCACACGGCAACTGGAGGTTCACTCGAATATTCATTCGTGTGGGTATAGGGGTCAATATGGGTGTCCACGGCTCCGATGTTGATCATTGATCGGAAGGGGTTCCGGGTCATGTCTATACTTCATCGAACCTATAGGGTCACACGCTTAAGGGTCATCTATCTGCTGAATACTAGACTGGGAGTCTGAGAGAAAGTTTCCGGAAAAAGTTTTCGGAGACAGCGGAAAAGTTCCGAAGAGAGAGGTCACCGGATGAGTTCCGGTGAAACTAAAAAGTTGTTTCAGGGGATACCATAAAGTCAAATTCGTTTGGGCACATGCCTGATAATTGTTGGAGGGTGCCAGAATCGTTCTGGAAACTTTCTGGAATTTTCCGGGATGAAAACCGGAAATGTTCCGGAGCTGCCGGAACCGCTTCAGATGCTTTTCGCAGATGAAAATCACTAAACCGGAATTGTTTCGGAACGCATTGAAATTTATTTTAGTGGGTACTGGAAATGTTCTAAGCCCACGTAAATATTTTCAGTTCGAACAGACGCTGAAAAATGTCGTCGTGAATAGTGAAATCAGCTTTATGGTTACTTTTTGGAAAGCCACCTTTTTGGGCTTTTGCTCCAAAATATCTTGGAGATGACATGGATGGATGTGGCTGAAATTTCAGCCCCTCCACCCCTCCTTCTCCTATAAATAGAGGTGGAGGGGGCAGCCCAAAACTCATCCATTCTCACATACAAGTGCCATGCATGATCTGGCTTTCTCTCTCCCTCCCAGCGAAATAGCTTCGTAGAGCCGAAAGACTGTCTGGGTTCCGGTGGGAACTAGTTCTGGACGGCGAAGCCCTGCCGGATAGATGACACCGTATGTGTGCAACTCTGTAGAGAGATCGTAGTTTCGGTCTTAGTTCGGGAGTGCCTCTCGAAGGGCTGTCCGAGTGACTGTCCGAGTTTTGAAGGTCCTCCCGAAGGGCTGTCCGAGTTTCGATGGTCCTCCCGAAGGGCTGTCCGTGACACCGTCCGGGGGACTGTCCAACCGCCTCCCGGAGGGCTGTCCGAGGGGCGGATGAGGGTATACATCCTCGCGGTTGGGAGGTTGTAAATCCTAGCTGCGGGGATCTACACCGCCGATCGTCATCGACTCTACTTCCGCTGCGCTACGAGTCGGTAACGAAAAAGATCAAACCTTGTATGCAGTCTCCATAGTGGTCCTGGGCTGGTGCGTAGGTCGAAATTTTTTGTTTTCTGCTGCGTTCGCCTACAGTGGCATCATGAGTCGTGCTATGCGTAGATGCAAGTTGCGATCTAGAATACATAGAGATGTATGGGTGTTGCACAATATAATTAGGTAGTAGATGAGTTCTATTACTTAAAATTATTTGTGCGGGTAGCAGATGAAATCTGTTACCCGATGTTCTTGTTGCTTCCCTGGAATTTGCATATTTCTGATCTTGATAACAGCATGGTGGAGTTTCAATGTTCTGGCAATCCGCGATCCTGATTGATCAACGAAGTGCTAGCAGTTCATTGAATTCCACCATAGTTAAAAAGAAAGATGAAATTTCGCAGACGAAAGGGCAATGCAGATATGATCTGCACGGGGGTCATGCGTATGACGAAGTTTAGTATGGGGCTCGAGATTTTATTATCTCGTTTTTCATACACCCCGAAATGTTAATCTAGCGACTTGGATTATCATGCTTGATGATGGACGTTGGTAGCTTAGGTTTGTTTCGAAACCTTAGAAGCCACGTAAAACAAGTTTGTGCATGAACCGATTAGAGGCGTCTAACTTGGTTTTGCAGGATGGTTTGCATGTGCATATGATGTGGTATAGCAGTGCTCATATTAATTTGATTATGTATGAGATGACTATATGATGTAATATTAACATGACCTGCGTGTCATGATTCGGCATGATGGCTGGAGCCATATGATTGTCACTTTAATGACCTGCGTGTCAACCTTAAGTAATGCACTTATTTTATTAGCTATAGAGATAGCAATATTATCTGATGCATCAACAAGGTGGTGGCAATCTTCGCGAAGGTGAACACCGACGCAAATGCCGAAGACGAAGAAATGTTTGACTTCTCCGTCAGAAGGGGCTATACCATGTCATGCTAATTATGAATTGCCTGAGATGTTTATCCCTTATGATGCACCCTTCTTGATTGCGCGGTAGTCGCTTTTTATTAGGGTGATCTCTCACTTTAAAATATCAAAGTAGTTAGTGTTCACCCAAGTGTAGCACCGTCTGAAATTCGTATCTTTTCGAGGTGCGCCATATCCACATGGGTACGAACGAATCGAGAGGAATGAGGCGGGTGAGGTCAGACCTTGCAGCAAGATCACTTGGTTGTCTTTGACGTTCAGGCAGGATAGTCCTGAGCTCGGAACACACCCATCGAAAGATGAACAAGAGTCACATAAAGATGTGATTGGCAAGTTTGCCTACCGATTAAAATTCCCGTCATCAGTGATGTCCACATCAATGGCGTTGAATTGAAATGCGGATCTTGAATCACTCACAATCAATTATGAGAGATATTGATTTGAGTGGGAGGGCACTGCAGAATTAACTTGTTTAAATTCTCAGTGAAATTAATTTTGAACACTGTCTAAGGGTGTTTTGCATAAATAGTTGTAGAATAATGGCTCGCGTTTCCACCTTCCCTATTAAAATTGAATAGCTGTTAAATATCTGGTTAAAAACTTTACGGTTGGTAACGTAATGTGAGGATTGTCCTCTAGAGTGCCGAGAAGGACTTTGTCCTATCGCATACTTTCGGTATTCTCCTGCTAATGCTATGGATGATATGACTCTCGTCCTTCGATCCAAAAGCTAAAATTCCGTTACGGTCAAGTGAAATATGTTTGCTTCCATGAGACCCGAACTTCGAAAGTTTGGATAGTTATGTGATATTCATGGAATCTGAAAATCATTTTCAGAGACGGACAAAGGCTAAAATATATGAGATATCCAAAGCAATGTTTGTTTGCAAAACATTAGTAAAGTGTTTACTATACATTGGACTGATAAAAATGGGATCCAGAAGAACGCATTTCATATGATATGAAGGTGAATAAAACAACAACTTAAAGAGAAAGGAAGTGTCCGAAGGGTGTTAGTGAAACTTTCACGCCTAGGAAGTCCGGGGCTAACGCCACTCTTAAGTTGGGTGCTTCTTTTGAAAGTAGGAGAAATACTGAAAGTTAAACTGTTAGAAGTATAAAGGCAAAAGGAAAGAAGACTAGAATATCCAGCTCATGTATGAATGTCATACAAGTTTTTGATGTATAGAAGGCTGGTCAAAGATATAGTTCTTGGGAATTATGGTTAAACATGTTAATCACTAATTCTTGGGTATTGTGAGTTGATCACAAAGATACCCGCTCGATTGCATTCTGTTGCAAATCGATGTAAGAACTACTATGGCCTGAAAGACTAGCCAGGAATGAGGTTTAGATACACGCAGGGAACATAGTAAATGTTACTATGCCTTCCATCGGTGTATTCCCTATGTATTTACTTTCATAATTCATTTTAGAGTTTCACACTCTAGCCCTTTGCATAAGGTATCTTGCAAGAAGGTTGTTCATAAGAGAACTTTTAATGTTCGGTGTTATGAATAACATAAGGGCCATACTTTCATTATGAATGAGACGTATGTTATGAATATTGATAATAATACATTACCTCTGGGTTTACTTTCATAATTCATTTTAGAGTTTCATACACTCTAGCCCATTGCACAATGTTTGTTGCAAAAGAGTTGTTCATAAAAACAACAATTGTTGTTCAGTATTATGAATAACATGAAGGGCCATGCTTCCATCAAAGATGGGATGTATGTTATGAATATTGATGGAAATATGATACATCCGTAACACTGATGCTAAATGTCGCAATACTAAAAGAATTCCACATATGTGTGGCACTGCATTTGGTCACATTGGAGAAACGAGCATGGAAAATTCCATTATGATGGATTTTGAAGTCGTTTGATTTTGAATCATCTGACACTTGCAACTTTCCTCCAAAAGGTGAAGTGACTAAAATACCGTTCATAGGCCATAAGGAACGAGCAAAGAACTTATTGGTGATCATACATTTTGATGTATGTTGTCCGATAAATGTTGTTGCAAACAGTGGATTTGTCTACCTTCAAAAATGACTCAAGTAGATATATGGATATTTACTTGATGAGACGTAAGTCTGGATCTTTTGAAATCATTCGAAAGGTTTTAAAAAATGAAGTAGAAGTTATTGTAACAAGAAAATTATGTTTCTGCAATTTGATTGCGGAAAGGAATATTTGAGTTACAAGTTTAGCGAATGTCTGATGGGTTGTGAAAATAGTTTCATAACTTGCACCTCCCGGAACACCACTGCAAGTGGAAAGTCCGTGAAGATGTAATCGAACCAATTATGACATGGTAAGATCAAAGATGACATAAATAAATTTGCCATTATCCCTTTTAAGGTGATGCTTTAGAGACTGCGGCTTTTACACTGAAAAGAGCTCCATCGGGTCTGTTGAAATGACGCCATGGTATGGTACGCCCAACCATGTTATATCTTTTCTTAACATTTGGAATATGGGGCTTGTGTAAAAGGTTACAAACCTATTCCAAATCAGACAAGTGCTACTTTGTAGGTTATCCCAAGTCATTGGGTATTCCCCCACCACTATACCGAGGCAAAGGATTTTGCCACAAAACGGTATGCTTTTAAAGAGAATAGTTCTTACAAAAGGTGAGTGGGAGGAGAGTGCAACTCGACGAGATAACCAGTATCTTCATCATCAGATCAAAGTGAAGGAACCTTGGAAGTGATTCCGGAGTTTCCTACTGCGACTAATACGGAAGTCTCTACAATAAAATGTATGGACTTCGGTCGAACTTGCAGCTGAACCACGTAGGCAAGGCTCGTGCAAACCTCTCACGTGCGCAAACGAGATATTGTTGTTAGACAATAGTATACCTACGATACACAAGGAAGCGTTGATGGGCCCTGACTCCGGAATTGGCTAAATGCCAATACAATCCGAGATAGTTTCCATATAAGTGATTCAAGATTAAAATCTTGATACACCTTTCAGAAGACTTAGAGTCTAACGAATATTTATGGAACTAAAAACTGATACGGATAAAAATGTTTTATCCATAAAGCTCGACTTGTTGCAATAACAAGTTCAAGGAGTTGACTACGATGAGGTTGTTTCACCGTAGCGATGCTTAAAGTCGGTTCGGGTTGAACTAGCAATTAATACATATTTCAATCATGAGATATGAAACAGGGATGACGAAAGGATTTCCATCTGATGGAAATGAAACCAAGGACTTGCATGTGTTACAGTCCAAGGTATTTTTCCAGTCCAGAAGATGCTAGTAAGTATGCAAACTTTAGAGATCCAGCGATGTACAGAAGAGAGAAAAATGGAGTTGGAATCTTCGTGTTTTGATGAAATGGTCAAAAGGGTTTTGACTTCATCAATGGGTAACGAAGATGCTTGTGATTCAATAAACTAAGTGGGAGCATAATAATATTTCTAAAAATGGTGTGTGCTTGACACATTGTTAATTGGAAATAAATTTCTTGACACGAATTATGACTTCATTTGAAAAGGGTTTTTCGATGAAGTGCTTGGGCTAAATAGCCTTAATATTAGGCATGATGATCTATGGAGATAGATTTACCTAATGCGGCTGAGCAAAGATACATATTGACAAGATGCTAAAACTTTTTAGCATTTAAAACGCCAAGGAGTGATTCTTGCCGAAGTCACATGGAAAGTGTTTTTGCAAGACTTGGTGTCCCAAAAACACTGATGAGCAAAATACATGATGGAGATTCCACACACCTTCGTGTTTGGATTAATCATGTATTCCATGGTATGTAAAAACAACCAGATATGTCCAATACTCCAAAGTTGTTGCGAGTATAGATACCAAAGTGATCAAAAGTACTAATCATGGGACAACAGTGAAAGATGTCATTAAGTACTAGAGTAGTACTGATGACATGTTTTCTCGCCAAGCAGAGATTATGAAGTACTCGTTGTAAGTAATTACATCGATACAGTCTTCATCAATGCTCCATGCGATTTTCGATTTAAGTTAGGGATTTTTTGTGTAATACACAATATGGTGGCACGGTAGTTGGAAATTGTTCCAAACAGGTTACTGTGGCGAATTCTATAACAAATGGCTAAGTATGTTGACGCTTTAGAAGCGACAAAGAAGTTGTTGAATCATATAGTTCATTCATGAACTTAGTATGGTTCCAAGATGGCTTTGGTCAATGGGACACTATTGTAGATAGTTGCTCCATAGCTCAGTCTGAGGAATCAGGTTTCGACCAATGATTCACACATATGCAAAGCCAAGTCCACACAAAATATGAATTTTGTGAAAGCGTGAAAACGAGAGGATATGCAAAGATACACACGGAGCTGAAGTCGTCAGATCCATTGGACATCAGGCTATACCACATGCGAAGCATATTTTACACCAGTGTGCCACAGGTGTAAAGTGCATTAGCATTAACTAGATTATTGACTCTAGTGCAAGTGGGAGTCTGTAGGAGATATGCCCTAGAGGCAATAATAAATGTTATTGATTATCTCCCTGTTCATAATTAGGTTTATGTTCCATGCTATAACTGCTATGGTTCTCGAGTCTACAATAACCACGAGGCTCGGAGGAAGACTCATATGCACGTGTGGAATAATAAACGGTAAAATGTATTCCTAGTCTTGCCTCTAAGACTGGCTCAAGTATTGCATGATGATCCTGTTTTCCCGATCATGGGCATGGATATGCCGGCAATTTTGAGGGCGCAATGTTGGTAGAACACTTGTGTTGAATCGACCCGAATTGATGTTATGCTATGAGATTCATTCGTCGCAAGTTAATGGTTAATAACACAGAGATGGTTAATGTTTGCATGATTCCTTAGACCATGAGAGTATCGAGTTTCTTCATGCTTGCTTCATGAACTTTGGGGTTTGTTAAACATCATCCGTAAATGGGTGGCTATTACGGCGGCTTACGGGTTCATGGAAAAGTATGTCAAGTAAATTGATAGCTCAAGATTGGGATTTGCTCCTCCGACGATGGAGAGATATCTCTCGGCCCTCTCGGTGTTACGGTATCCATCATCGTCTGGCCAGAAACTTTGTGATTTGATCACGGGGATGCCGGAACACGGTAACGAGAAAAGAGAACAATACCGGTAACGAGGTAACTAGCATAGTGAACAAGTTGTTGATCCACGAGGATGCCAACATATCTCACCTCGGGTATTTGTAACATATCGCGAAGCAATAGGAATAGCACACGGCAACTGGAGGTTCACTCGAATATTCATTCGTGTGGGTATAGGGGTCAATATGGGTGTCCACGGCTCCGATGTTGATCATTGATCGGAAGGGGTTCCGGGTCATGTCTATACTTCACCGAACCTATAGGGTCACACGCTTAAGGGTCATCTATCTGCTGAATACTAGACTGGGAGTCTGAGAGAAAGTTTCCGGAAAAAGTTTTTGGAGACAGCGGAAAAGTTGCGAAGAGAGAGGTCACCGGATGAGTTCCGGTGAAACTGAAAAGTTGTTTCAGGGGATACCATAAAGTCAAATTGGTTTCGGCACATGCCTGATAATTCTTGGAGGGTGCCAGAATCGTTCTGGAAACTTTCTGGAATTTTCCGGGATGAAAACCGGAAATGTTCCGGAGCTGCCGGAACCGCTTCAGATGCTTTTCGCAGATGAAAATCACTAAACCGGAATTGTTTCGAAACATGTTGAAAATTATTTTAGTGGGTACTAGAAATGTTCTAAGCCCACGTAAATATTTTCAGTTCGAACAGACGCTGAAAAATGTCGTCGTGAATAGTGAAATCAGCTTTATGGTTACTTTTTGGAAAGCCACCTTTTTGGGCTTTTGCTCCAAAATATCTTGGAGATGACATGGATGGATGTGGCTGAAATTTCAGCCCCTCCACCCCTCCTTCTCCTATAAATAGAGGTGGAGAGGGCAGCCCAAAACTCATCCCTTCTCACATACAAGTGCCATGCATGATCTGGCTTTCTCTCTCCCTCCCAGCGAAATAGTTTCGTAGAGCCGAAAGGCTGTCTGGGTTCCGGTGGGAACTAGTTCTGGACGGCGAAGCCCTGCCGGATAGATGACACCGTATGTGTGCAACTCTGTAGAGAGATCGTAGTTTCGGTCTTAGTTCGGGAGTGCCTCTCGAAGGGCTGTCCGAGTTTTGAAGGTCCTCCCGAAGGGCTGTCCGAGTGACTGTCCGAGTTTCGATGGTCCTCCCGAAGGGCTGTCCGTGACACCGTCCGGGGGACTGTCCGTCCGCCTCCCGGAGGGGTGTCCGAGGGGCGGATGAGGGTATACATCCTCGCGGTTGGGAGGTTGTAAATCCTAGCTGCGGGGATCTGCACCGCCGATCATCATCGACTCTACTTCCGCTGCGCTATGAGTAGGTAACGAAAAAGATCAAACCTTGTATGCAGTCTCCATAGTGGTCCTGGGCTGGTGTGTAGGTCGAATTTTTTTGTTTTCTGCTGCGTTCGCCTACAACACGTGCGTGTCAAGTAGACCGAAACGATTCTGCATCTACTACTATTACTCCACACATCGACCGACTCTTGCCTGCATCTAGAGTATTAAGTTCATGAAGAACAGCGTAACGCATTAGGTAAAATGACATGATGTAGAGGGATAAACTCAAGCAATATGATGAAAACTCCATCTTTTTATCCTCGATAGCAACAATACAAATACGTGCCTCGCTACCCCTACTTTGTCACTGGGTGAGGACACCGCAAGATTGAACCCAAAACCAAGCACTTCTCCCATTGCAAGAATTACCAATCTAGTTGGCCAAACCAAACCAATAACTCGAAGAGACTTGCAAGGATATGAAATCATGCATATAAGAATTCAGAGAAGATTCAAATAATATTCATAGATAATCTGATCATAAACCCACAATTCATCGGATCTCGACAAACACACCGCAAAAGAGTATTACATCGGATAGATCTCCATGAAGATCATGAAGAACATGGTATTGAAGAACAAAGAGAGAGAAGAAGCCATCTAGCAACTAGCTATGGACCCGAAGGTCTATGGTGAACTACTCACGCATCATCAGAGGGGCAATGGAGTTGATGTAGATGCACTCCGTGATCGAATCCCCCTCCGGAAGATTAGCGGAAAAGGCTCCAAGATGGGATTTCACGGGAACAGAGGCTTCCGGCGGCGGAAAAGTATTTTCGTGGCTCTTTTTGGTATTGGGAGAATATTTGGGAATTTATAGGCCGAAGAATAGGGTTAGGAGGTCTGCCATGGGGCCACAAGCCAGGGGGGCGCCCCCCCTAGGGCACGCCCTGGTGGCTTGTCGCCACACGGCAGGTCTTCTGCCTTCATCTCCAAGTCTGGCAGGTTTCTTCTGGTCCAAGAAAAATCATTCCGAAGATTTTATTCCGTTTGGACTCCGTTTAATATTCCTTATCTGCAATACTCAAAAACAAGGAAAAAACAGAAACTGGCACTAGGCACTAGATTAATAGGTTAGTCCCAAAAATAATATAAAATAGCATATTAATGCATATAAAACATCCAAAACAGATAATATAATAGCATGGAACAATCAAAAATTATAGATACGTTGGAGACGTATCAGCTGCCAGCTGGGTCCCCCCTTTGGTACCTTAGGAATATTGTAAGCTGGGGGGCTGGCCTATAACACGCCCCCCCCCCCCCCCCCCCCCCGAGGCCCCCATGCATCGGGCATGCAAGCACAAAGACATCCCCCCCATCTCATACTCTCACTCTCACGTAGCAAGGGAAGAGGAGCTGGCTGCTCCTTCTTCCTCCTCTAGACATCAGCTCAAGGAGCACCATTGTAATATCAACCACCCTCCAACTAGACGAGCAGGACTAGGGGTGTTACCTCCCACGGAGGGCCCCGAACCTGGGTACATCGTGTGTCCCTCACCGCTTGTGCCTAATCCCGCTGCCGGAGCCCGTCGGCGTCCTTCGGCCCCAACCACTCTCAATAAGCCACCCCATGGCATCTGCCGTGAGAAAACGACGACAACTGCATGCAGCAACCTTCATTTAATCTTCTTCTCTCAATGGTCGCATGCACACATAAGTCTTCTACGGAGGTTTTTCTTGGTCTATGTGCAAATCTCTATATGTACGGTCCTTCACGGACGGAGGGAGTAGGCTTTAATATGGTATGATCGTCCGTGTATCAAATTAATATCCTATTATGTTTTCTAAAGTTTGGGAGTAGATGCACCTTTATTTTATTTGAGAGAGAATAATTCAACCTACCTTGAAAGAAACATATTATTGTCGTTTTAGTTGGAATAATATTTTATAGTGGTTTATTATGTTGTGTTGTGGCCTTTTTTGTTTGAAAAGTTGCCCTAGATTACTAAAAATATATTTAGCTCTAAACTAGCTTAAGATCATTACAAGCAGAGCACACGCTACTTCCTACAACTCCACCATGAGTTTCTCTCGATTTGAGCCCGCTCAAATTTTAGTAGAAGTTGAACTGAGTACTAGTCCAACTCGCTTGAACTCGACTCGTTTGCAACCCTATGTGTTGCTCGTCACGGCATCTCCAACGCTATCCTCTAACACAGACATATTATCCATTCAGGACAGTGATACGAGATTAAACCGAACAAATTTCATGCAAACCGGATGAAATTCAAGACATATTTCATTAAACAAAATCGAACACAACATCTTTTTAACCTAGTATAAATCATTGCTGGTCATGGAGGCGTATGTGTTCCATGTCCTGTGTTCCCCATGTCCTGCGAGATCAACAGCCGTGAGCTTCGGGAAGCGAACCTTCGGGTCGCCAGCGGGGAAAAGTGTAGGACACACGACATAGAGCTATCCCGCATGGGACACGAGACGTGCCGACATCCATGTCCCACCTCCTACACTTCCTCACCGGAGTCCGCTTTGTAGACGTCACCGGTAGAAGTGAGGTCCACCGTCGACATGGACAGGCCGACCTCGTGATCCATGTGGCCCGACACGAACCGCGCGAGTGACGCAAACGACACAAAGTTGCACACGTCCCCGTTCGCGATCGCCCATTCCTGCATCGCTTCTGCGTCCAAGATCGCGCTGCAGCCGGCACGATCACAACGTTCAGCCTTGTAGAGCGCCCACTGTTTCTCAACGAAGTGCGGGTCTACTGCAACCATAGCCATCATGGCCTCCTCGCTCGTGAACTCGCCGTATATCTGCCCCTCAGCCAACCGGTGATGCGCGAGGAGGGCACAGTTGTAGCATTGGTCCTCCTGTGCCAACCGAAACAACGACACCGAGTGCTTCTCCGCCATGAAGGTATTGAAGTGTGCATGTGCCTGCTCCATGGTGAAGCTGACCTGGGACAGTGTGGGTGCGGCGACGACTCATCGTCTGCTGCCTCCTCCATCGTCGGGTCATCGTCCCTCACTTCCAACAAGCTTGCTGGCAAGCCGGCCTCTATCTGTCGCGTACAACAGGCCTACCAGCTCGTGCTTCTACTCTGCTGAGAGGCTCTCCCACATCACGCTAGAGCTCGCTGTCATGGCGGAGGTGGTGCATGAAGGAGGAATAAAAGCGGGTTGATGTGCGGATCTTGCCGTGCGTGACCACGTATAAATAGCGGATACTGGCCAAGCCAAGCAATAGTTGTTTCAGTGTAGGCGTTAGAGTGGGTTTCTCGGCCGTCGCTCATGTTTAATGCCGACAAGCGAACGAACGGGCATCTGACTTTGATGGTGTAGATAGTCGCCCTGTTGCCCCGTACAGTCACATCTCCCTGATACTAAATACATGTGGAGACCGGGATGCGACGCGGGCAGCACTCTCAGCCGGCTCCTGTGACTAATCTTGTGCGCTCTGGGCCGACATGAATGCGTCGTGGGGAGCTAAGGTGAAGTCATGAGAGAAGTTTTTTTTATGGGACGGGCTGTTGGATATGTACGTGGCGATGGTCTGTACGCCCACAAATCTCCTCCTAGTTTGCAAAAAAAAAATAGACAGACAGGAGAAATGTGGGTCATAATAGACTGTTCATCTCTCTCATCTTCTACTCCTAAAGAGGGAGTTGGTACACCGTTCGTCTCGTATTCCCCTCAGCGATTTTCAACGCAAATCCCACGTCAATCTAGTTTCTATTACCGAATTTTCTTGCCATACCAATTGATCGTAACTAAGGAAGCCCATAATCTGAATGTATCAGAACTTTTCATGTGGTTATTTAATAATGTATTTATAGGAAAGAATCAATCACGTTCAATCTCTAACCAATCTTTAAATACAAAATCTAAATTAATTAACCTTATCATACATCGCTCAATCACATTAATTAATCTTTCTATACATCACCCAAGTTATATTAATTAATCTTACCATACATCGCCAAATCTCTACTTCTAAAGGCTGAGTTGGTAGGCCGTCACGTGCGATTTATTTTTGCATCACATTCCACCATCCTTTTCATGGTGGTTTTTTATCCCTTGCACATTTTCGCTGATTTTTTCTCAACTGAAGCCCACCTTCCCATTTGTCATACCAATTTTTATAACTTATAAAAATGTGAATCGTATCAAAACTTTTCATGTGGACGCAAGTTATTTAGTAATGTCTTTATGGGTAGGAATCAATCAAGGTCAATCTCTAAACACCAAATCTAAATCAATTAATCTTACCATACCTCGCTTGATCGCATTAGTTAATCTTTTCATACATCGCTCAATCGCATTAATTAATCTTTCCATACATCGCTTGATCGCATTAATTAATCTCTACTCCTAACTAGGAGTTGGTAGGTTGTTTCGCTTCATTTCGTTCCCGATCAAATGACGACGTTCGCTCCTCTGCACTCCCGCATCGCCAAGCACATTGGCTAAGCCTAGCCTCATGAGGCAGCCCACAACACATCCAGCCCTAGCTTGTCCCTCGCCTTCTTGGTTGTGCCTTTGACTCCAACCTCTGGTCCATGCCACCATTTCCACTACTCCCCACATCTTATTAGCGCAGCGGCGGCCGCCGCCCCGCCCATGTCGTGTCAACCTCTCCCACCCTATATGGTTGTGCTCGCCCTTGTCCTCGCTGTTGTCATAGCTGAAGGTGACATCAACACCAGCCTCGCAGCCGAGGAGACTTGGTGCTATCCACCAGCGCTGTTGGGGAACGTTGCATGGGAAACAAAAAAATTCCTACGAACACCCAAGATCTATCCATGGAGATGTATAGCTACGAGAGGGGGAGTGTATCTACATACCCTTGTAGATCGCTAAGCGGAAGCGTATATAACGCGGTTGACGTAGTCGTACGTCTTCATGATCCAATCGCGATCCGAACCGATCTAGCGCCGTACGGACGACACCTCCGCATTCAGCACACGTGCGGCTCGATGACGTCTCCGCCTCCTCGATCCAGCGAGCGAGGGCGGAGTAGTAGATGAGTTCTCTGGCAGCTCGACGAAGTGATCTCAGCAGGGCTTCGCCAAGCGCCGCCGCAGACGCGATCTCAGCAGGGCTTCGCCAAGCACTGCCGCAGACGCGATCGGAGGAGAAAAAGATCTTGGGAGAGAGGGAGGGCTGTACAAAGCCTTGGTGTGTGGCTGCCCTCCCTCTCCTCTCATATATATAGGGGGAAGGGAGGAGGGGCCGGCGCCCTAGGGTTTCCCCTAGGGGTGGGGCGGCGGCCTAGGGGGTGGCTTGGCCCCCAAGCAAGGGTGGCGCCCCCCTAGGGTTAGCCCTCCACCAGCCCTAGCCGCATGGGCCTAGGTGGGGAGGGGCTCGTGCGCACCTCTCTCAGCCCATGTGCCCCCCTGGGGCAGGTGGACCCCCCGGAACCCTTCCGGCACTCCCGATACACTACCGGTGATGCCCAAACTTTTTCGATGACCAAAACAGAACTTCCCATATATGAATCTTTACCTCCGGACCATTCCGAAGCTCCTCGTCATGCCCGGGATCTCATCCGGGACTCCAAACAACTTATGGTCACCAACATATATAACTCAATAATACTATATCGTCACCGAACGTTAAGCGTGCGGACCCTACGGGTTCAAGAATCATTTAGACATGACCGAGACACCTCTCCGGTCAATAACTAATAGCGGGACCTGGATGCCCATATTAGTTCCTATATATTCTACGAAGATCTTTATCGGTCGAACCACAATGTCAAGGATTCAGTCAATCCCGTATGCAGTTCCCTTTGTCCATCGGTATGTTACTTGCCCGAGATTCGATCCTCGGTATCTCCATACCTAGTTCAATCTCGTTACCGGCAAGTCTCTTTACTCGTTCCGTAATACAAGATCCCATGACTAACTCATTAGTCACATTGCTTGCAAGCTTCTTGTGATACTGTATTACCGAGAGGGCCCAGAGATACCTCTCCGTCATACGGAGTGACAAATCCTAGTCTCGATCCATGCCAACCCAACAGACACCCTCGGAGATACCTGTAGAGCACCTTTATGATCACCCAGTTACGAAGCGGCGTTTGATACACACAAGGCATTCCGCTGGTGTCAGTGAGTTGGATGATCTCATGGTTACAGGAACAAATACTCGTCATGAAGAAAGTAGCAGCAATAAACTAATACAATCAAATGCTATGCTTACGGTTGGGTCTTTTCCATCACATCATTCTCCTAATGATGTGACCCCATTATCAAATGACAACTCATGTCTATGGTTAGGAAACCTTAACCATCTTTGATCAACGAGCTAGTCTAGTAGAGGCTCACTAGGGACACAGTGTTGTCTATGTATCCACACATGTATCTGAGTTTCTGATCAATACAATTCTAGCATGGATAATAGACTTTTATCATGAATAGGGAAATATGATAATAATCAATTTATTATTGCCTCTAGGGCATATTTCCAATAGTCTCCCACTTGCACTAGAGTCAATAATCTAGTTCACATCGCCATGTGATTCACACCCAATGAGTTCTGGGGTTTGATCATGTTTTGCTTGTGAGAGAGGTTTTAGTCAACGGGTCTGCAACATTCAGATCCGTGTGTACTTTGCAACTCTATATGTAGATGCTGCTACGATGCCCACTTGGAGCTATTCCAAATGACTACTCCACTATACGTATCCGGTTTATGACTCAGTGTCATCCGGATCGGTGTCGAAGCTTGCATCGACGTAACCCCTTACGATGAACTCTTTACCACCTCCATAACCGAGAAATATTTCCTTAGTCCTCTAAGGATAATTTTGACCGTTGTCCAGTGATCCACTCCTGGATCACCCTTGTACCCCCTTTCCAGACTCATGGCAAGCCACACATCATATGCGGTACACAGCATGGCATAAGGTATAGAGCCTATGGATGAGGCATAGGGGACGACCTTCGTCCTTTCTCTTTCTTCTGCCTGGTCGAGTTTGAGTCTTACTCAACTTCACACCTTACAATACATGCAAGAACTCCTTCTTTGACTAATCCATTTTGAACTCCTTCAAAATCCAGTCAAGGTGTGTGCTCTGTGAAAATCTTATCAAGCGTCTTGATCTATCTCTATAGATTTTGATGCTCAATATGTAAGTAGCCTTTTCCAGGTCTTCCTTTGAAAAACTCCTTTCAAACGACCCTTTATGCTTTCTAGAAATTCAACATCATTTTCAATCAACAATATGTCATCCACATATACTTATCGGAAATGCTATAGTGCTCCCACTCACTTTCTTGTAAATACAAGTTTCTTCACAAACTTTGTATAAACACAAAAGCTTTGATCACCTCATCAAAGCGTGTATTCCAACTCCAAGATGCTCGCACCAGTCCATAGAAGGATCGCTGGAGCTTGCATACCTTTTAGCATCCTTAGGATCAACAAAACCTTCCGGTTATATCACATACAACCTTTCCTCACAGAAATCGTTAAGGAAACGTTGTTTTGACATCCATCTGCTAGATTTCTTAATCGAAAAATGCAGCAACTGCTAACATAATCCCAATAGACTTTAGCATCGCTACCGGTGAGAAAGTCACATTGTAGTCAACTCCTTGAACTTGTCGGAAACCTCTTTATAAATAGTGACATTACTATCATCGTCTATGTTCTTCTTAAAGATCCATTTGTACTTAATGGCCTGCCGGTCATCGGGCAAGTCTACCAAAGTCCATACTTGGTTTTCATACATGGATCCTATCTCGGATTTCATGGCTCCTAGCCATTTGTCGGAATCCGGGCCCACCATCGCTTCTTCATAGTTCGTAGGCTCATCGTTATCTAACAACATGACTTCCAAGACAGGATTACCGTACCAGTCTGGGCAGTACGTGTCCTTGTCGTCCTACGAGACTCAATAGTAACTTGATCTAAAGTTTCATGATCATCATCATTAGCTTCCTCTTCAATTGGTGTACGCATCACAGGAACACTTTTCTGCGTCGCGCTAATTTCTAATTCAAGTGAAGGTTCGATTACCTTATCAAGTTCTACCTTCCTCCCACTCACTTCTTTAGAGAGAATCTCCTTCTCTGGAAAGGATCCATTCTTGGCAACAAAGACCTTTCCTCCGGATCTGTGATAGAAGGTATACCCAATTGTTACTCTAGGGTATCTTACGAAGATGCACTTTTCCGCTTTGGGTTCGAGCTTACCAGACATAAGTGCCGTATCCCCAAACTCTAAGAAATGACAATTTAGGTTTCTTGCCAAACCATAATTCATACGGTGTCATCTCAACGGATTTAGATGCTGCTCTATTTAAAGTGAATGTAGTTGTCTCTAATGCATAACCCCAAAACGATAGTGGTAAATCAGTAAGAGATATCATAGACCTCACCATATCCAATAGAGTACGGCTACGACGTTCGGACACACCATTACACTGTGGTGTTCTAGGTGGCGTGAGTTGTGAAACAATTTCCACATTGTCTTAAATGCATGCCAAACTCATAACTCGGACATTCTCTACCACGATCAGATCGTAGAAACTTTATCTTCTTCTTACGATGATCTCTACTTCACTCTGAAATTTCTTGAACTTTTCAAACGTTTCAGACTTGTGTTTCATTAAGTAAATATACCCATATCTACTCAAATCATCAGTGAAGGTAAGAAAATAACGATATCCACCGCGCGCCTCAACACTCATTGGACCGTACACATCAGTATGTATGATTTCCAATAAGTCACTTCTTCGCTCCATTGTTTCGGAGAACGGGGTTTTCGTCATCTTGCCCATGAGGCATGGTTCGCATGTATCAAGCGATTCAAAATCGAGTGATTCCAAAAGTCCATCAGCATGGAGTTTCTTCATGCGCTTTACACTAATATGACCTTTAGCGGCAGTGCCACAAGTATGTGGTACTATCATTATTAACTTTGCATCTTTTGGCATCAATATTATGAACATGTGTATCACTACGATCGAGATTCAATAAACCATTCACATCGGGTGCATGACCATAGAAGGTATTATTCTTGTAAACAGAACAACCATTATTCTCTGACTTAAATGAATAACCGTATTGCAATAAACACGATCTAATCATGTTCATGCTCAGCTGGACCCTGATGAAGACGAGGTATCGCCGCAGTCCCGAAAGCGGTCGTCGGCAACGGATGAGCAGCAATGGTGGTGCGATGAAGCTTCGGGCTCGAAGAAGAAGAAGTGAAGGGGCGAGGTAAAAGTGAATGAGGGGCCCCCCAGTGAATATTTATAAAAAAGAAACCGGATTAGGATCGGGGGTATTGAACCCGACGTGAATTTTGGAAACAAATACACCTCGATTTTCGGGATAAACGGATACATGCACAGATCCGTTGTGATGTCATTGGTTTCCTGGATTTCCGGCGGGTGACGTCACAGATGGATGGCACGAGAAAAATTACATGTCTGGAAATGTCGTAAGCCAGCATTTCGTGATTCAGGGAAGACACAGATACAAGCAGATGATAAGCCGCCAAGTGAAGGTGAGGAAGATTGACATGAATAAATTTAAATCAATCTGGGGCCTAATGTTGGGGATATAACCCCGCGGTATAACCCGCCCTACTGGGCCAGGTCAGCATATTGGTGGCTTGTGAATCATACTCAAGATGGGTCATGCCGTTGAAGACAAGGCAGGCAAGGCGGCTTATTAAGTAAGCCGGATGGCGGCCTAGCACATGAAGACGGCGACTCAAGGCCCAAGAGGTAGAAGACGCGAGGAGTTTCCTTGCTTGAGAGGCAAGGCGAGTTAGATACAAGTAGGTCACAAATCGTAGCACGACTCGGACTCTTGTAAAGCCCAGGGTCTCGACCTGTATATAAAGGCGAGCCCCTAGGGCCAAAATACTTAAGTTACGCACCCTCGAAAGCTAGGTTAGCGATTCCGCATCCTTGTAATCAAGATCATCATCAATACACACAAAGTAGGACGTAGGCTATTACCTCCATCGGAGGGGCCGAACCTGGGTAAACTCGTCTCTCGTTCCCGATCAACCCCTTTGAGTCGCCACCTAGCGGCGATGGCCTCACACTCAAGTTCTTCGAAGAGAACATCTGCCGTGACAAAACCACGACGGGTCCCCACCTGTCAAGTAACAGTTAACAAAGATTTGACCTAACGAAATGCTCCGTTTGGGCATTTGCGAGGCTTGGGTGGAGGGATGAGGGGAAAAGTGAGGAATGTTAAGTCAGCTGGGCAAAACTGAGTAGTACTAAGGAACTAGGGACATGAAAATAGAAGTCCCAAATTTTATCAGCATGCTCCAGTGCCTAGAAATTGTTCCTCAGAATGCTATTGTAGTTTATGCCATCGTGAAATGTGTGAAGTTCGTAATGACACGAGATTTCACCAATGGCCATGGCTTCAAAATTTCCTCTTGTTTATTTCATATGTTTAACTCTCTTTTAGATAATGGTAGATTGCTCATCTAGCATCTAATGCTGAATTAACATTTTTGGATAATTATGACTATATACTATTCTTTGACTATTTAGATAAAATCAGAATGACATTTTTAGATAGGCTGGAAGGGTGATCCTCTTCTGGAACTATTGAACATATGATATTCACCAGTCTAAAAATTATGATAGCCCACTAGGATTGTATTCTAAGATTAGCTTATTTAGTGTAGACTTTCTAATTTGTGGCTAATGAAAATTTCATATTATTTAGGGAATTTTGATACTATAGAATATAGATGGAAAGCAATATCATATAGTTTGGTTTCAGAATTAGAAGAGAACAAGTGCCTAAATTCAAAGTTGTGCACACTTGTGGTAGAGCCCTTGTTTTGTATCCCATGGATGTAGTCGGGTATTGTATTTTTTCCAAGGTCACAATGAACAGATTATTCTTCTTCATCTCAGTACAAATATTTAGACATAAATGTTGTTTAATATCCATAATTGTCGTTAAAGGTTGTAAACTGATCTCATTTTTTACCCTTTGAAAGTTTCCTCTCGAAATTCATATCCATGTAGCCTTGCTTACCATTGGGTATAATGAATCTCTCTTAAAACTTGATGGCTTAGTTACCTTATTTGTGCGGTCATTGGTTTCTTTTTCTTTGAAGAATAAACCATTGATCTAGTTCATAAGGGAATCATGCGGCAGCGACCGTTAAAATGCTTGTCCATATTATAAGTAAATTGCAAGATTGTATATATACATCAAACTGCATGATATGGAGGGAATTGATATTGGGATGAACTGGTATTGATTGACACTATTTCAATCTTTCTTTTCAAAAATTGTTGAATTACTTTTTTCTCTATTACTTATATGGTTATGATATATGATCCACCAACTATGTGTTCAAACTTCAAATATGCCAGCAAGCAAATTTAGTTGTATTAACTTTGGAATGAATTATGCTGGAAAACATGGATGGTCAAGTTAAGCATTATGATGTGAATTGAAGAAAACTAACAATTGAAAGAGAGGGAGAGGGTGATGGAGTGGGGATGGTGGGAGGAGAGAGAGAGAGAGAGAGAGAGGCTTACCACGACATAAAGTATATCAAAACTACACGGCTACGTGTTTGAAAATCAAAGAGTGTAGGGGTGAAGGTGGAAGGGATTACATTTAGGTTCTCCCTTGTCAGGGTACGATGGAATGGACTTTTATGGGTTGAGGAGAGGGAGGGACGGAAAGAGTGGATGAAGGAGAAAAAGATTGATGGTGCTAGAAGTATGTTGTACACAATTAGAGATGACCAACATGATGTGTATGCATTACAATGCACGATCTTAATTTTTTGCTTAATTACTAGTTTTGTTTATAGCGTAGGAAAATCATAGTGATAAAAAAATCATATAAAATGAGATAACATGTATCTCAAATTCTATTAATAGGAATAGGAAATGAAATGCCTTTTGGTTTACATCATAGGATTTTCTTTCCATTAAGTGTAGGCTAACATTTATTTTTTCATAAAGTATGAAGGATAAGAACAATTTATCCGTAAAAATAAGATTCTATTCCTATCATCAAAGGACTCTATAGGGCCTCAGACAATTTGCGGGCGATCATGCCCTCGTCCTACTGCGCTACCAGGTTCGGTGGAGAGAAAATATATTTTAATATAATGCAATAATGGTAGGAGTACTACAGCCCCGCTAATCACCTCTACTGTAGGTTCCATGGCCACCGCCGCCGCCGGGCGCGTGGGTGGGCCGGACGGCGCAGACACGCATAACGGAAAGGAGCACACGTGGGTCCTGCGTGGTGCGGCACTCTGCGGTGGGGCCGATGGTGTCGAGGGCACATGAGCCCGCTATGTGGCTGCCCCATGCGCAGCCAGGCTGAGCCAGCGGCGCGTCAGATGGGACGGGACGCGACGGGCATATAGGTTGGGCAGTACCTGACTGCGCTTACTGCTGCGCAACGCGCGCTGCGCGCCGCTGAGAGCGTGAGAGCTCAGCCGGTGGTCACGTCGCGTCTCCGCCTCGATGGCGACCACACCGCGGCCGTCGACCGGCCGCGCAGGCGATGTGCATCGTCCGGTCGGCGCGATGCGTTTGAGTACGTCCGGGCGATTAGTTACGAGACGGGACCTGGTGCCCGGCGAGCAACGCGGGACGCGACGCCTCCAGACCATGACCGCGACGTGCGGCCGAGTAATGGCCGTTAAATGTTGGCGGATGGGGCTGGGGCCAGCTGCATCAATGGCGCCATCGATTCCATTGATCAATCTAATTAATGGGTCGTTAGAGTGGATTCAATTCGCTGGGGTTCGTGGCAGCGTGACGTGTCCAGGATTTAACAGGATATCGTCGTCGCACCAACGTACGACCAGGCATCAAGGCTGTGTACAAGATTCATTTGAAGAAAAAAAGTCCTATAAGAACATCTACGGCCGGACGTGTCAAATCCGGCACTTTACATGTCCACGGACGCACCGAAGATGCTTACCGACGCATCCGGACGGTTCATCATATGTCGTTCCCGACATCTACTCCATGTAAATCCATGTAGTAATATTTTAAATCCGGACTCTTAAATCCATGTAAATCCATGCACGTTGATTATACATGCCATTGTCGCACGTAATAAAATAAATATTGGTCACATAAATAATGCTAACATAAAATTTATTTTAAATGCACAATCAAACATCAGCTCTTTGGTTTTCATTATGGGTTCATATATGCTCCACAAGATCATTGAGTAGCCGCCTGTTCTTGAACATTTTGATGCATACGCAGAAAGTTCATAAATTGAGCCGCATCTTAATGTTTCGAGATTTCAACTAGTTCTTCGGGTGCTTCAAAATCATTGGTTTGAGCTACATCATCACCCTCATTCTCGACAATCATATTGTGCAAAATAACACAACATGTCATGAGGTACCACAAAGTTTCTGATTCTCACATCATTGCAACCCCACGAACAATTCCCCAACAAGCTTAAAGCACACCAAATGTCCTCTCAACATCTTTCCTAGCCGCCTCCTGCATTGTTCCAAAGTGCATTTTTTTTGCCATGCGGTTCGGATATGGTCTTCATAAACGCCGCCCACTGAGGGTAGGTGCTATCCGCAAGATAATATCCCATGATGTAGTCTCGGCCTTTGACGATATAGTTGCACGGCGGTGATTCTCCATTGCAAAGCCTCCCGACCATCGGAGATCGTTGAAGCACGTTGATATCGTTGTGAGAACCCAACATTTCAAAGAAAGCATGCAAAATCCATAAGTCCTGTGATGCCACCGCTTCCAGTATGATGGTGGCCTCTTTGGTGTGACCTTGATACATTCCCCGCAAACCCTTAGGGGCAACTCTCCATTGCCAATGCATGCAATCAATTGATCCAAGCATTCCTAGAAACAGCATTGCCTCTCCAATAGCCAACAACTTCTCCGTGTCCTGCACATTTGGTTCTCTGAGATACTCAGGTCCAAACACCTCCACCACTGCGCGGGCAAACTTGACAGTAGTCTTCAGGCATGTGCTCTCCCCCATCTTGACCATCTCACCAACGACATCTGCAGCTGTACCAAGTGCAAGAATTCTTAGAGCAGCCGTGCACTTCTGCTTGGCAGAGAAAGAGAGTTGACCGCAACAATCCCTTGTGAGCTTGAAATAGTCATTGTGTGCCTCCACTCCCTGCATAATGTGCAAAACAATGGATTTCGCATGCGAAAACAGTGACGAAACCATGGATCATTCGGGAAAGTTGGGTTCAGACCAAAGTAGTCCTTCTGCAGTAGCCGTGCTTCGGACGTCCTATCCTGATTGATCACTCTTCTTCCCTTGATTGAGCCCTTGAAGTTGAGAATATGCTCCACTTGTCGGTCCATTTCCTCTTGCATGCTCATGAGCATGATCATATCCACTTCTTCGTCCGAATCCGAGGAATCGAAGAACTCATCTTGAATCATTTGATCAAGCTCCATCGGTCCATATTCCTCGTTGGATGAAGCATCGGAATCCATCGTTTTCGCTAATAAAAATCACAAAAAATCCGGTCGGACAATGTGTCAAACACATCAAGTGCAAGGCGGATCTAGAGAGTTGTCGGACGTACCACGGTGGCATCCGGGCCGACAATGACATCCCTCACAGCGAGGACGGGAGAGAGGAACGCTTTGCCAGAGCTGGCGGCGCAGAGGCTAGGATCGGCTACGGAGCGCGCGCGACGGCGGGGCTGTGAGACAGACAACGCGGAGGAGGAAGAGGAGAGGAGAGAGCAAATGGGTCCGGCTGTTCTGGGGGTGGATTTGGTGCAATTTGCGGTGGGGTCAGGCTATCGGGTCCGACGTGCCGGGCGCGCCCTGGCGCCCCCATATCCGCCACATATTTGGGCCGGATATGAGGGGTGCCGGTCAGCCCATGCGTTTGAGGCCCGTTTGAGGCGCCCATCTAGGTCGAAATTTCGTGACCGGTCAGTGATCGGGCGGCCTGTTGGGGCGTTTGAGGGGGGTTTGGGGTACCTGGCTGTAGATGCTCTAAGATAGGACCGAGAAGTTAAAGCAAACACACCTAAACAAAGCTAGAGCATAGAAATTACGCTTGAGAATGCGTTTTAGACGCATGCTTGTGGATGAAAGTGATGGAGGTAGTGGAGAGGCCTAGTGCTATATATACTATAATTGTTAAGGATTAAACGAGATTGAACAAAGTGAAAATTTGGAAGAGATGAGAAAAACAGGTACTCATTCAGAGGAAGAGAGAAGAGGCATGACTGTTCGGGACTGAATACACTCTTTTGCTAATGACAACTCATTAATTAGCTTGTGTTAATTAATAACAAACATGTGCTGATTAAACACCCACTCTTGTAGATGCCCTTTAGCAAACGAGAGAAGGGGCATGACCGTTCGGACTTGACACATACATTCGCTAATGACTGTTTGTTAATTATGCTAATTAATGACAAACATGTGCTAATTAATTCCCAACACCCCCTCTTGTCGAACACCACTCGTGGACGCAACCCCAAAGACCCGGAGAAGTTCCGTTTCTCTGAAGAGCACGTCGATACCATTCGCAACGACCTCGCATGCCCCATCTCCGCCTTCCCGGTTAATAACTTAGCCTACCCTCGATGTTAGGAAAGATCGCGACATCGGCTCTCCTCCCGCTTGTCGAGAAGATTGAGAAGAAGATCCCTACTTGGAGGGCTTCCATGCTCTCCCAAGGTGATCAATGGACCTTTGTGTGACATATTCTTTGTGCGACGCCCAACCACTTCCTCATAGGTATCACACCCAACAAAACCATCCTCGTACGGGTCAACCAGGTGATCTGCGCATTCCTCTGGGCAAGTTGCAAAGATGCTAAGGGCAGTGATGACCCCCAAGTATAGTGGATCGCAACAGTCTTTGAGGGTAGTATTTCACCCAAATATATTGATTCGACACAAGTAACAATGTCCCGGAATAGGGGGTCCTAGTCGAGCTAGCCTAGTCCATGGGCCGGACTGGGGGCCTGTCAAGGAGGAAGGGCTTCGTAGGCCCTAGGACAGGGCGCGAGCACATCAGACTCTACCGAAGACTTGGCGTGTACTCCAAGAAGGGATGATTCATTCTACATGTAATTCGTAGATGGTAACCAACATTCATGTAACCCTAGATACCCCCGGTGCCTATATAATCCGAAGTTTTAGCCCGTAGGGGATACCCATACACATCATCATTACCCCTAGGGTTTAGACCACAAACATACGATCTCGAGGTAGATTAACTTTGCACTCGTTACATCGATAATACAACAAGAGCAGGATGTAGGGTTTTACCTCCATAGAGAGGGCCTGAACCTGGGTAAATACCGTGTGTTCCTTGTCCCATGTTATCCACCGATCCGATCTCATAGCTCAGGCCCCCTACCCGAGGTTTGCCAGTTTTGGCACCGACATTGGTGCTTTCATTGATAGCTCATTGTGTGATCACCGGGATTGATGGCTCGTCTGCAATTTGATAGCAGCATCGACTGCGGTGACATCTTTGTCCCCGTCCAACTCATCGCTTTCGGCAGTGTGGTACTGCATGCCAATAACCGCACATCTAGGATGCATAGAGACCTTCACTCCGAGCCAGGTCATCATGTTTGGAAGCCTGGAGTACGTCGCCGACGCCCGAGATGATCTGGTTCTATCAAAACAGATCGCGATCCAATTTGAAGATCCCCTGGGTGCAGACGCTGCGGAACAGGTTCCCGATCTGATCTTCGGATCCGAACCCCCGACGGAGCCGACCTCCGTGAAATGGGAAACCATGCAGAGCATGAAGAGGAAACAAGAGGAGCTGTACACTCATGAAGCCACACTCAACGAGAAATGGGAACAAATACTTGCGGCCGAAGCAGATCTCGAAGCGTGGCGCACAACAGCCAAGTCATTTCCACGATGGTGCCTACTGCCCGAATTCGAAGACGAGGTGGCACGTGTCGATCGTCTCGCATACGTCCACAAGGAGCAAGCTGACAGTCCCCCTAGAGGGCGAGATCGGCCTATAGGGGCATGTAAAGAACCCCATTGATACCCCACCCTCACGGCAAGAGCCCGGTCGAGTATCCTGAGCCCTATGACATGCAAACTAGGATATGCCGGAATAAATCGCTTCCCCAACTGATACGTCTCCAACGCATCTATAATTTTTGATTGTTCCATGCCGATATATTATCATTCTAGGGTACTTTTTGGGTCTTTATTTACCAATTTATAATATTTTTGAGCACTAACGTATTGACCTAGTGCCCAGTGCCAGTTGCTGTTTTCTGCATGTTTTTTACTTTTCAGGTTTACAGTACAAACGAAGTCCAATTGCCATGAAACTTTTTGATGATTTTTATGGACGAAAAGAATACCTGGAAGCTTCGGGAGGAGCCAGGAGGCCGCACGAGGGCACCAACATGCAACAGGGCGTTCCCTGGGGGGGGGGCGCCCCCTGATGTGTGCTGCCCCCCTCGGGCGCCTCCCGACGCCCCTCTCTAGCCTATAAATTCTCTAATATTCCAAAACCCCTAGAGGCAGTCCCGAAACTCTTTTTACGCCGCTGAGGGAGTCCTGGATTAAGGGATCCTCGGGAGGCCGACCTATTTCTTATGGGCCGGACTATATGGGCTGCATGCCGAGCATTGGATTGATCGAAGACCCTGTCTCCAGGAAAGAAGCTTCGGGAATCGTGGCGTATCCTCCACGTTTGAAGTAGTGAATAGGCATGTTTATCCCTTCGATGTGTAACCGACCATGTGTAAACCCTAGGTACCCTCGGCGTCTATATAAGCCGGAGGGTTTTAGGTTGTAGGGCGAGAGAACTCATCTAGGGTTTTAGTCATTCGATCTCGAGGTAGATCAACTGTGTAACCCTTATACCATCAATATAATCAAGAAGGACGTAGGGTATTACCTCCATAGGAGGGCCCGAACCTGGGTAAACATCGTCTCCCTCTTCTCCTGTTACCATCGATTCTAGTCTCACAGCTCGGGACCCCCTACCCGAGATCCGCCGGTTTTGACACCGACATTGGTGCTTTCATTGAGAGTTCCGCTGTGATCGCCAAAGGAATCGATGGCTCGCCTCGTCATCAACGAAGAGGTCTGCAATACGGGCACTTTCGTCCCCGACAGATCTTCGCTTTTGGCAGCATTGTGCTACATGCCGACCCGACCGGCCATCTAGGCCGTGTCGGAAGTTTCGCCCCTGATCAAGAGATCAGATTCGGGAACCTAGAGTTCTCCGTGGACTCTCGGGGCGACCTGTTACTAACCGGGCTCGCGGTCTCGCCTGCGACGCCCGAAGACTCTGAGGCTTTAACCTCAGATCCATCTTTCGGTCCCGCCCACGGGATCTACCCCGGCGAGGACTCGACTCTCAGTCCGGACCCGGTCATAGTGCCAGACGTCTGGACACCTGTTCTTGCCGAACACTCCCCCTGCGCGGACGCATCGGAGGTTAACTCCGGAAGCTCTGAGCAGTCCGACCCGATCGAGCTCTCGATACTCAACGAGGCCCTAGATTGGATCTCATCGATGAAAATTACCGATGAACTAACCCCGATCTTTGCTCAGATCGGGCTCAAGGCGGGTCAGGACGAATTTTTCGTCCCACCCACCACCCACTTGGTAGCCACTATCGATGATTTAACCGACATGTTGGACTATGCCTCTGAGGAGGCAGAATACATGGATGAGGAGGATCGCGCCCTCACCCCCGTTAACACAGGGCGGTGGACTGCCACCTCCACATACGACGTCTACATGGTGGACACTCCGAAAAACGATGGCGACAAATCGGGTGAAGCACCATCAAGACGCCGAAAGCCGCATAAACGGTCAAAAGGAAAAAAAGGGAAGAAAAGCTATCGACGGCACCGGGGACGGAGACACCCCGGAAGACCTCGGCGATCCCGATATCCCCGAACACCCGTTAGAGGGTCAGGAGAGGCCGGAAGACCGGCGCAACCCCGACGATCTAAATGATTCCGAGGACGACAATTACCTCCCCCCTGTTGAGGAGGAGGACATCCCGGAAACCGACGACATTCGGGATGAGTGGCTGGCTCGTCAGCTTGGCCAGGACAAACCAAGGACAATGTCCGCCCTTACATCACTCATGACTCGCTTTTGCGCAGGCGAGGATAACTGGCTGGCAAGACGTAGCCACAACCCCGAAGACCCCGGAACCTCCGAAGTTCGGGATGGAAACGGGAAATCAAAGCGCAACAAGAATAAGCGCCAGCACAACAATAGTGATGCCGATGGCACGGCCGTCAACGCCGGCTTCCGCAACTCCCAACCTGGGCAGCGGAAGAAGCCTCCTAAAGGCAATCGCGACGGACCCACCCCGCTGGATAAGATCATGGAGAGGCCTTGCCAGATCCATGGCACTCAAGAGAAGCCCGCCAACCACACCAACCGTAACTGTCGGGTATTCAAACATGCCGGCAAGCTCGCATCCGAGGACCAAGGCAAGAGCCCGCGCAGCGAGGACGAGGATGAACCCCGCGGTCCGGTCGGTGGCGGACAAAAGAAATTCCCTCCAGAGGTGAAAACAGTAAATATGATATACGCCACTCATATACCCAAGAAGGAGAGGAAGCGCTCCCTTCGAGAGGTCTACGTCGTAGAGCCTGTAGCCCCGAAGTATAACCCATGGTCGGCATACCCGATCACTTTCGATCGCCGTGACCACCCGACCAGTATCCATCATGGGGGTTCGGCCGCCCTCGTCCTAGACCCCATCATAGACGGGTATCACCTCACTAAAGTCCTAATGGACGGAGGAAGTAGCCTCAATCTGATTTACTCAGATACGGTGAAAAAGATGGGCATAGACCCGTCAAGGATCAAACCCAGTAACACTACCTTTAAAGGAGTGATCCCAGGCGTTGAAGCCCGGTGCACGGGCTCTGTAAGCCTGGAAGTAGTGTTCGGCTCGCCCGATAACTTTCGAAGTGAGGACTTGATCTTCGACATCGTACCTTTCCGCAGCGGCTATCACGCCCTGCTCGGCTGTACAGAGTTCGCTCGCTTTAACGCCGTCCCACAGTACGCATACCTCAAGCTCAAAATGCCCGGCCCCAAAGGGGTCATTACTGTCAATGGCAATACTGAGCGCTCCCTCCGAACTGAGGAACATGCGTTGGCCCTGGCGGCCGAATTCCATTACACTGATGATCGGCAAACGCCGACACCTGCTGTAAAAGCACGAACGGCTGGGAAGCGAGCTCGGTATCAACCGGAAGTACCAGAACCTTCTTCTCCCCATAAATAGGGATTCGCCCCCCATCGCACAGCCCCAGAAATGGCAAAGTACGTGCCGAGGAGGCACAACTTCGCGCTCAAAATTCCATGGGCAGCGGTGGGGAAAAACTATCAAAGGGTAAGTGTTCGGCTGGACCGAACTATTACCATCAAAACGTCTTCGGACACACTACAGGTACCATAAAGTACCTGCTACGGCGTAAAGCTCATTCACACTTCGGCGACTTCTCAAGATTTTCCCCAAAGTCCGCTCGCCGAACAGCAAAACCCATCGCGGTATACAATTCCTTAAGAGACGCAGGAGCGGACAAACGACAGGGCGCATCGAGGACGTCAGGTCACCCATCGAAGACCCCTGGTACAACCCCTCCTGTATAGTTCATATTTTATTTTCAAATACCTGTAAACAGTCGCATCGGCAATCCGAATAATAAGAGTTGTTCAGTAAAATACAGATGTATCATGTATGACCGCTTCGCTTTTTTTGGCACACTCTCTATTTCTCCCCTCTTCTTGCGAACCTGTTCGGTAAACTTTACGATGCAACCGGCTAATAAAACCGGGGGCTCGACCTTAAAAAATCGCCCTAAGCACAACTGATTTTGTGTTCGGCATCTTGGAATTCCGCTTTATATGCATTGGTTCCAAACTATGTCTTGGGTCAATAGTTGGGTTGCCCGACTCCTGTGCTTGCCCCTTTATGTTCCGCTCGTTCGGCTAAAAGGGCAAAGGGAGAACCGCTGCGATTGTGCTTCCGGCTAGCCTGGTCAAGCACCTCAGCGGAGAAAGCCGAAAACTGACTGTCATGGTATGCGAGAACCGGTCTGCGAATCCGAGCTTAACTAAATCTCGTCAGAGGTTATTCCGCGTCATGCGACGGGTTTGGTATTAGTACAAACCATGTGATATCGACTTTGGTCGCGGTTCATCCGAACATCACAAACCCCTGAGGGCTAGTCATCAGCCCCCCGTACTCCTTTCTCGCGCCCCTACGGCTAAGTGAAAGTAATAAAGCATTATAGTCCGATTGCCTTGTCCGCCCCACACTACCGACTTCGGGTACCGATAGCTCGGCTAAGGGTTACAGTGCGTTGGCAGAGACACCCCGCGTAGTATCTACATGGGGGCTGAAGCCGACGACTCGCAACTTTCAGTTTCAACGGCCACATAGGAGTTATAAGGGATGCAAAACATTAAAGACATGATAAACCATGCATCTTAAATATAAACGCGTTAAAAGGTCTTCGGACATATTACAACGCATTTACTCATAAATGTTTTCTCTCAAACACTGAGCCTCTACTGCCCGAGCACCCTCCATTACTCCGGAGAAGTATAGCTCAGGGCACCTATGCTCCTTTCCAGGAGGCGGAGGGGCGGTGGCTATCTTCATCGGATCCAGCCCCGGCCAGTGCACCTTGGCCTTCGCAATGGCCATCCGGGCTCCCTCAATACAGGAGGAACGCCTTAGTGCGTCGATCCGGGGCGAGGCGTCGCTCAGCTTCTGCACCAGGCCGAAGTAGCTGCCCGGCAGCGGCTCGTTGGGCCATAGCCAGATACAGAGATCCTTCATGCCCGGCTCCGCTATCCGGTGTAGCTTCATCAGCTGCTTCAGTTGCTCAATAAGAAGAGGAGAGCGCTCGGGGGCTTCAAACTGGGCCCAGAATAGACGATCTTCATCTCCATCTCCCCGTGAAGCATAGAACTGGTGTGCGTCCGCTGTGCTCTTCTGGAGGTCCGAGCAGGCGCCTGAGGAACGCCATACTTGGGTAAGCAACTCGAACTTGCTATCCCTGAAGACACACTGCAATAAATACGGCTTACCATCCATGATAGCCTTGGCCTGGCTGACTTGCTCCTCAAAAGACCGCCTATCCACCCGCTCCTTTTGGAGATTGGTTTTTAGGGTCGATAGTTCGGCGGCGTGCTCCTTGCCTTTCCGCTCAAGATCCTCGCATTTTTGGCCGGCGTCCTTGAGCTCCTGTTGGATTTCCTCCACCCGAGCCTCATGCTTGTCGCTGGTAGGTCTCAAGGCGGATAGCGCGGTAGCCGATTCTTTTGCTGCCGCCCTCTCAGCCGCAGCCTCCTGCTTCGCCTTCTCAAGCTCGGCCTTGAGCTTCTCAATTTCGTTCGCTGAGGCTGCGTAAGCATTAAACATATCAAAAATACTGCGTTGACAGTATGGTAATGAAGAATTTGGATACTCTAATCCGGCTTACCTTGCGCCTCGTCGAATCTCTTGTTCAGAGCGTCAAGCTCGTCTTTGGAGCTCTTGAGCTTCCGATTTAGCTTGTCCAGTTCGGCAACATTAGCAGCCGCCGCCGTCGACGAAGCCTATAAAAAACAAAACCATATCAAGTTACATGGGTTCAAAACTTCCGAACTGTCATAAAAATGATCCTGTGTCCGGTCCTCTTAGGGGCTGTTAGAACGTTCCGAACAAATATTGTCCTGCACATAGTTCGGATAATGATCTATGATTGACCCCTAGGTAAGTTTTTCCAAACTCACCCAGGGCTCAGGGACTGCCATGTATATAATGATAACACAAAGAAATTAATATTTTACAACCAGAGCATTACGTGGCTCACCTGAAAGCCCGTCAGGAGACTGTTGAAGGCCCCCTTCAGTCCGCTGTCTACGGACTGAATGCTCTGCAATACCGCACCCATAAGGGTGCGGTGCTCCTCGGAGATGGAGGCGCTTGACAAGGCCTCCCCCATAGCCGGCCACCCATTGGTCGGTGGTGCCGACGGAGATCGGTTGGCCCGATCTCCAACCGGGGATTGAACCGCTGCCTCCGGAGGCCTGGTGCGCTCCGGAGATGACCTCGGAGGTGAATGGACATCTCCTCGTCCGGTCTCCTCAGTATCCGGGAGGGGCTTCTCCCCCGGGTCTTCGGCGGCCGAGGTGTTAGCCTCGACCAGGACGTCATCGCCCCCACCTCTGGTGTCCGGCTCCAAAGGAGCCTGTTGGGATGACACCTCCGCGACATCCTTCGCGGCGCCCGGAGGAGAGGGGTGCGACGCGGTCCCGCTCTCCGCTAGCTCGGCGGGCGGGGTCTCCCCGTCCGAAACTTGATCGGTGGGGAGAACACGCGGTGGGCTGCAAGTCAATAGGCGCTCACATGTTAATAACATTTAAAACTTAGCACTAACAGCTCAGGAGGTCTTCGGATCTTTACCTTCGAGCTGGGGGCTTGACCCCGAGGTTCCTTCGCGGAACCCTCTCGAAGTCCTCGGACTCGGTATCCGAGTCCGAATTGTCGTCGGACAGAACTACTTGTGTCCGACGTGCTTTCTTCAGGGCGGGAGGAGGTATATCCTCTGAGGCGTCCGATGACGCCGCCCTCTTTCCTGCGAGGGGGGAATCGCCTCCCCCCTCACCCTCGTGCTTCTCCTCTTGATTCGAGGAGGCGTGGGTTTCCTCGGACACAGCCCCTGGCTGGTCCCTGATGCACAGGCCTGCTCGGCCTAGTTTCTTCTTCTGCTCCTTTTTCTCTGGCACCTTGTAAGGCGCCACGACGAGCATCTCCGACAGCAGCTGGGACCTAGGGTCTTCGGGCTGTGGAGCCGGGCATTTGATGCCCGTGGCCTTGCTCAGCCATTCCCGCGGAAGCAATTGGAAAGTACTTAGATTTTCTTCAGGAAAACAAAGCCGATCAAGCGAAACTGTGTTATACCTCGGAAGGGAGCTTATCGGCGCGCAGGCCCTGGTCCTCCTTCTTGGCTAGCCAGTTATCCTGTGCCTTGAACAGCGCCTTCCACAGCTTCTCCCGAGTAGTGCGAAAGAGCTGCCGAATTGTAGGCTCATCGTCAAGCCGATAAGTCCACATAGGAGAGTCCCGGCGCTGGCAGGGGAGGATGCGCCGCCGGAGCATAATTTGGACCACGTTGGTCAGCTCGATTTTGTCCTTGATCATGGAGGCGATGCCCCTTTGCAGGTCGTCCACCTCCGTATCCGACCCCCAGTCGAGACCCTTTCGGACCCATGAGGTCAATCTGGTCGGCGGGCCGGATCTGAATTCGTCAGGAACAGTTCCGCCCTCCTCCCTTGGCTTGGTGATGTAAAACCACTCTTTTTGCCAAGTCTTGATGGTGTCGATGAAGGTGCCGGATGGCCATACTGCGCAGGGAAGCTTGCTGATGACCGCCCCGCCGCAGTCTGCGTGTGCGCCTGCGACACACTTCGGCTTGATGTTGAATATCTTGAGCCATAGTCCGAAGTGTGGTTCGACCCGCAAGAAGGCCTCACAGACGATGATGAAGGCCGATATATGCATGAAGGAGTTCGGCGGGAGGTCGTGGAAGTCGAGTCCGTAGAAGAACACGAGGCCCCTAACGAAGGGGTGGAGCGGGAAGCTCAATCCTCGGATGAAATGAGGAATGAAAACCACCCTCTCGCCTGGTTTGGGGGTGGGGATCACCTGGCCCTCCTCCCCAGCGCGGTGGAAGATATTGGCAGGGAGGTAGCCGGCGTCCTTGAGGTCCCGGATGTCCTGGTCTGTGACCGTGGAAGCCTCCCACTTACCGTTGGAGCCGGAACTGGCCATGGCTGAGATCGGAGGAGGAAGGATGGAAAACCTAGATCTGGGCTCTGGAAGCTCAGGAGATTGGGGAAGCAGGGATGCGACTGGGAAGTGCGGTTAAGCCTTGGGGTTTTCTTTCCCTTTTATTAGGCTTGTTGCCGGTTAGCCTCCCTTCACTGCGCCGTGAATCCTTCCGCTTCCCAAGACGTGCGTGCCGTTATACGCGCATGATTAAACATATCCCATGTGAAACGGAGCACGATCTGTGTATTGATGGATCGTGCTGATGAAAACGGCCTCGAACCGCGAAGCGAGTCTTTACGACTGGTTCAGTGGTCGTGGTGGGCCGTGACCTTTCATCAGAAAGGTTGTCAGGGAGCACTATTTACCCCTTGACGTTTGGCCTTCAGTAGCTATTCATGGTGTTCGGACGATCCATGATCGGAAAAACTACACGTCGTCGGAGGCCGAACTAAGCTCGGCCGATCACTATTTGGAGAAAGGAACTCGCCTCGCAAGCCGAAGACTCTGCCCGTATGAAGCAGCTGGATCTAGGACCCTTGGTGTTGGAGACTAGTTCGGGGGCTACTGAGGGAGTCCTGGATTAAGGGGTCCTCGGGAGGCCGACCTATTTCTTATGGGCCGGACTATATGGGCCGCATGCCGAGCATTGGATTGATCGAAGACCCTGTCTCCAGGAAAGAAGCTTCGGGAATCGTGGCGTATCCTCCATGTTTGAAGTAGTGAATAGGCATGTTTATCCCTTTGACGTGTAATCGACCATTTGTAAACCCTAGGTACCCTCGGCGTCTATATAAGCCGGAGGGTTTTAGGTTGTAGGGCGAGAGAACTCATCTAGGGTTTTAGTCATTCGATCTCGAGGTAGATCAACTGTGTAACCCTTATACCATCAATATAATCAAGCAGGATGTAGGGTATTACCTCCATAGGAGGGCCCGAACCTGGGTAAACATCGTCTCCCTCTTCTCCTGTTACCATCGATTCTTGTCTCACAGCTCGGGACCCCCTACCAGAGATCCGCCGGTTTTGACACCGATAGCCGCCGCAAGTCTCTGTTCCGTCGCGAGGCCATCTGGAGCTCCGTTCCGGCACCCTGCCGGAGGGGGGATCGATCACGGAGGGCCTCTTCATCAACCTTGCTCCCTTCATGATGATGTGTGAGTAGTTCACCATAGACCTACGGGTCCATAGCTAGTACCTAGATGGCAATCTCTCTATCTCTTGATATTCAATACAATGATCATCGCATCTTCGATTTGATCTATCCGATGCAATCCTATTGTGCGGTGTGTTTGTTGGGATCCGATGAATTATGGGTTTATGTTCAGATTATTCATGAAAAGTATTTGAGTCACCTCTGAATATTAAGATTCTTATTTGCATGATCATTATAGCTTCGTAACGCTCTATGATTTTTTTGATGTGCTTTGGCCAAGTAGATTGATCTATCTTCAGTGGGAGTGGTGTGTTGTGGTAGGTTCAACCTGACGAGTTTCTATATCCCAGTGACAAAGTAGGGGACAAGATGCGTCTTTGTGTCGTTGCTACTAAGGATAAAATGATGGGGTTTATTCATATTGCTTGAGTTTACTTTGTCTACATCATGTCATCGTTCTCCATGCATTACTCTGTTTTACTTAATACTCTAGATGCATGCTGGATAGCGGTCGATGAGTGGAGTAATAGTAATAGGTGCAGGCAGGAGTCGGCCTATTTTTTATGGATGTGATGCCTATATATACATGATCATTGCCGTGAAAATCACATAACTATCCGCTTTTCTATCAATTGCCCAACAGTAGTTTGTTACCCACCGTATGCTGCCTACATGAGAGATGCTGCTAGGGAAAACTATGCCCCCCGGGTCTATTCACTTATAAATTTAAAAATGCTACTATTACCTTGCTGCCTTTATTTACTTTTTATTTTATTTTTCAATTTACAATTATCTACACAACTCATTTTCTTGCAAATAACGAGATCAAGTGGATTGACAACCCTCTTGCCCGCGTTGGGTGCCAGTTGTTTGTTCTTTTGTGTGCAGCCGCTGAAGACGGTTGAGGATTGATATTCCTATTGGTTCTATAAAGGTTGGTTTCATAACTGAGGGAAATACTTACCCACTTTATGCTGCTATTACTCGTTCCTCTTCACAGAAAACCCAACGCAGATCACAAGTATCAGGAAGGATTTCTGGCGCCTTTGCCAGGGAGTATCATCATCAACTATCAAGTAACTTCACAAAAATTTTCATTCACTTGTTTATCTTTTTATTTTCTGTTATATTTAGTTTGTCTCATTAAAATCAAAAATACAAAAATATTTATCTTTGCTTGTTACTAGTTTACTTCTTCGTTTGCTAGTTTACTTGTCCTGCTTGTTACTTTGCTTGTTCGGTCACCATGTCTCAAGATACTACTAAGTTGTGTGACTTCTCAAATACTAATAACAATGATTTTATTAGTACTCCTATACCACACGCCACTAGTGCAGAAGCTTTTGATATTAATGCTGCATTGCTAAATCTTGTCATGAAGGATCAATTTTTGGGAAGTCCTAATGAGGATCCCGTGTCACATCTTAATACCTTTGTTGAATTATGTGATATGCAAAAGAAAAAGGATATGGATAATGTTATTGTGAAATTAAAATTATTTCCTTTTTCACTAAGATATAAAGCTAAGGCTTGGTTTTCATCTTTACCTCGTAATAGTATTGGAACATGGGATAAGTGTAAAGATGCTTTTATTGCCAAGTATTTTCCTCCTGCTAAGATCGTCTCCCTTAGAAATCAAATAATGAATTTTAAACATCAAGATCAAGAGCATGTTGCACAAGCTTGGGACAGAATGAAATTGATGATAGGAAATTGTCCTATTCATGGCTTAAATTTGTGGATGATTATCCAAAACTTCTATGCTGGACTAAACTTTGTGTCTAGAAATCTTCTAGATTCTGCTGCAGGTGGTACCTTTATGAATGTGACCTTAGGAGAGGCCACAAAACTTCTGGACAATATTATGACAAATTATTCTCAATGGCATACCGAAAGAGCTCCAACCGGTAAGAAGGTAAATTCTGTTGAAGAAATCGCTACTTTGAGTGAAAAAGTGGATGCTCTTATGAATATGGTTGCTAGTAAAAATGCTCATGTTGATCCCAATGATATGCCCTTGTCTAATTTGATTGAGCAAAATAATGATGCTATTGATGTGAACTTTGTCTCGCGAAATAATTTCACTAACAATGCTTATAGAGGAAACTTCAATTCTAGACCGTATCCCGGTAATTCCTCTAACAACTATGGAAATTCTTATGGAAAATTTTCTACAAATTCTAATAGGATACCCTCTGATCTTTAGAACGCAATTAAATAATTAATTAATTGGCAAAAGGTTTTCAACACTATGGTAGAAGAAAAATTGCATGTAGTTGATGCTTTGGCTAAAAACATGGATATAATTTCTCTTGATGTAGAAACTCTTAAAAGTAAAGCTTTGCCACCCAAGCATGATTTTAATGTGGCTATTAAATCTATCCAAATATCTATTAATGAAAGTAGGGAGAGGACCGCTAAGTTGAAAGCTAAGCGGGAATTCTTAGAAAAGGCCCTTCCACCCGATTTTTACCGGAATCATTATGAAGATCTTAAAATGATTGGTACTTATCCTATTGAATCTTTATTTAATCCTCTGAATTTAAATGCTAAAGGGACTGGAGATGATTCAACTCTAGTTGATAAGCGTCCCGTTTGCTTGGAGGGTGATGATTTTGATGTTAAAATTGAAAAACGTGGGTTTGAAGAGGTCAAAACTTTAACTAGTGATGTGCCCACTATTTTGGATTACAAGGACTTTAATTATGATAATTGATCTTTAGTAGAATGTATTTCCTTGTTGCAAACCATTATTAGCTCACACAATGCTTATGTACAAAACAAAGCTTTTACCGAACATATAGTAGAAGCTATGATAAAAGCTTATGATGAGAAACTTGAGCTCGAAGTTTCTATTCCTAGAAAATTGCATGATGAGTGGGAAACTACTATCAAATTAAGATAAATAAATATGAATTCCATGCCTTGTGTGACCTTTGTGCTAGTGTTTCAACTATTCCTAAATCTCTTTGTGATGTGCTTGGTCTCACTAATATTGAAGATTGTTCACTTAACTTGCATCTTGCGGATTCTACCATTAAGAAACCTCTTGGTAGAATTAATGATGTGCTTATTTGCAAATAAAAATTATGTGCCTATATATTTCATTGTGCTTGATATTGATTGCAATCCTATTTGTCCCATAATACTTGGAAGGCCTTTCCTACGAACTATAGGTGCAATTATTGACATGAAAGAGGGAAACATAAGGTTCCAATTCCCATTAAATAAAGGGATGGAACACTTACCTAGAAATAGAATTAAACCACCTTATGAATCAATCATGAGCGCTACTTATGGGTCGAGTGTCAAAGATGACAATACTTAAAACTATGCATTATGCCTAGCTAGGGGCATAAAACAATAGTGCTTGTTGGGAGGCAACCCAATAGTTATCTTTATTTTTACTTTTAAATTTCTGTTTGTTTGTGATAACATGATTATTGCCTCTGTAATTATTATGTTTTTGTGTTTAAATTAGTGTTTGTTGCAAGTAAAGCCTTTGGGATGACTCACAAGATGAGTAGAATCGATGCTGAAACAAAACAGAAACTTTTGACTCCAGTACAGGAATTTTCCTTTTTTACTGGAGTGTGATAATGATATGAATTTTTTACACAGTATTTCTATACAAATTTTTGATATTTTCATAATTTTTCAGAATTGTTTGAGTTATAGAAGTATAGGTTATCTACAGATTGCTACAGACTGTTCTGTTTTAGACAGATTCTATTTTTGCTTGCATAGTTGCTTGTTTTGATTATGCTATGGATTGTATCGGGGGTTATAAGCCATGGAGAAGTTAGAATACAGTACCTATTATGCATTTATGAAATGAAAATAAATTGATAACAGTATATAAAGTTTTCAATATGTTGCTTATACTAACGGATCTCACGAAGTTTTTGTTGAGTTTTTTGTGATTGAAGTTTTCAAGTTTTGGTTGTTATCACGATGGACAAAGGAATAAGGAGCGGCAAGAGCCTAAGCTTGGGGATGCCCAAGGCACCCCAAGGTAATATTTTAAGGAAGACTCAAATGTCTAAGCTTGGGGATGCCCCGGAAGGCATCCCCTCTTTCGTCTCAATCCATCGGTATGTCACTTGAAGCTATATTTTTATTCGTTACATGATATGAGTTTTGCTTGGAGCGTCGTTTGTTTTTGTTTGCTTTTTAATTTCAGTTTACCGCAATCATTGTTTGTTGGACACACCTATTTAAGAGAGACACACCTTCATCATAATTTGGTAGAATACTCTATGTGCTTCACTTATATCTTTTGAGCTTAGCAGTTGCTCTAGTACTTCACTTATATCTTTTGAGCACAGTGGCGTGTAGATTTTATAGAAATAATTTCACTCTCGCTCTTCACTTATATTTGTTTGAGAGTTAATAGATAGTGACGGTAATTTACATGGGTCATAAGACTAGTCCAAAAATATTAGGTATTCAATGAGTGATAATCAAAACCATCATGTAGCATATATAGAGAAATTGTGGGTTAATGATATTGATGTGGTAATATGAAAAAGGTGTGAGCTCATAATTGTTGATGTGTAGAAGTTTCGATATCAAGAGAGGTTAACTTCTTGTTCATCTAAAAATTAAAGAGGCATGGTGATGATGTGTGAGCATTTCTATTCCTCGTTGAAATCCTAGTGTTGTTTCGGGTCAGAAGCGCGGGATGGTTAAATCCAACCAACCTCTTCCCTCGGGGCATGCGAGTAGTACTTTGATTTGTGATAAAACTAATAAAACTTTGCGATAAGTATATGAGTTCCTTATGACAAATGTGAAACCATGGACATACGCAATCTCATCTTCTCATATTTGCTAGCCTCTTCGGTACCGTGCATAGCCCATTCTCACCTCCAGGATCGGTGAAACTTTCGCCGGTGCATCCAAACCCCGTGACATGATACGCTCTGTTGCACATAAGCCTCATTATATCTTCCTCAAAATAGCCACCATACCTACCTATCATGGCATTTTCATAGCCATTCCGAGATATATTGCCATGCAAATTCCATCGTCATTTCACATGCACTACAGGAATCAGCTTCTTTGCCGTCTGCCATAGCGGACGGAAAAGGACCATACCACGGACGGCAAATGTCTTTGCCGTCAGCTGGCTGACGGCCCCACTTTTGGCGCTGAAAGTAATGGTAATGAGGTTCTTTGCCGTCTGCAAACCTGCAGTGGACGGCAAAGGCCTTTGCCGTCCGCTTTGTTAGGTAGGCAGACGGGAAAGCTCCTGGACGGCAACGTACAACTGTTAGCCCCGTTAGGTGGCTAACGGCCGAATTTGCCATCCGCTGGCTGGCGGCAAACCAGTAGGTGCCTTTGCCGTCTGCTCGTTGACATCAACAGTCCTATGGGTGCACGTCACTCCCTGCTTCTTTAACGTCTACCCCTTTTCTTCTTTGTCGTCTGCCAGGTCTGTATTTGTTGTCTGCCCGTTGCCACAGCAGATGGCAACGTGACCAAATGGGCAGACCTGATGCTCCCAGGTTGCATAGGTTGCTGCCACTTGGCACCTGTGCCGTCCGCCTACCGATGGCAAAGGTCTTTGCCGTCCATTGGCGGATGGCAAAGTTCCTATATTGCCTCTTTTTTTGTCTGTTTTCTATTATTGCCCAGCAGTTTCACAACACATATATGATATATATAGTTTCAGAAAGAAGCATAGGCCATGTATCCAACATCATCGTGAAATATTTAACAAGAGAACACATAGGCTAGCAAAATACATAGTTTCACATTGTTCATCCATATATACATACATAGTTTCACATTATTCGTCAATACAAATGAAAACAAAAACTAAACACTAGCAGTCCATCAATGCCAACTTCCATGAAGTGAATCAAATCTGCAAAAATGGGAGTAATTAAGAAAGTTAGAAGAAGAAGAAGAAGACTAGAAGAAGAAGAAGAAGAAGAAGGAGTAGAAGATGGAGAAAAAGAAAGAAGAGAAAAAGGAAGAATAAGAATATATTTTCTTCTTCTTCTCTCTTATATCTTTTTATCCTTTTCCTTCTCATTCTTCTTCTTTTATTCTTTTTCTATTTCTTCTCTTTCTTATTCTATTCTTTCTTTTTCTCCTCTTCCTTGTTTTTCTTCTTCTTATTCCTTATTTGTGTCATTATTGCACTAACTTAGGTAATTATGCCATTTTTGAGCTAACTAAGCTTGTTATGTCATTTTGGAGGAAAATAGGGTAAGTATAGGTCATTATTGAGCTAACTTAGGTAAGTATAGGTCATTATTGAGCTAACTTAGCCTATTATGTCATTTTGGAGGGAAATAAGCTAAGTATATGACATTTTGGAGGAAAATAAGCTAAGTATAGCCTATTATTTCATTTTGGAGGAAAATAAGCTAAGTATATGTCATTTATGAGCTAACCATGGTTATTATGCCATTTTTGACCTAACTAAGCTAATTATGTCATAAATGAACCAAATAAGCTAATTGTGTCATTTTGGAGGATAATTAGCTAAGTATGTCTTTTTGGGGGGGTAAATAAGCTAAGTCTGTGGCATATTAGGGCTAATTAGCATGTACGAAGCTTAGTATGCATTTGTTAAGCAAAACACTAGAGAGAACTTACCGTCGTCGTCATCACGGAGGTGAAGAGCCGGGGTTGCTCGGGCCGGTTTCACCTGGAGAAGGATGCCCTGGAGAAGGGTTGTGCGATGCGGCTCGGGAGTTATGCTGCACCAAAGATCATTTGCAATGTCTCGTTAGCATGATGACACTCAAATGTTAAGACTAGTAACTAATGACCATTCAAATGAAACTCACCATTCTCGCCGAAGTAATGACTGGCATCGGTGGAGGGGTCTGACCGGTCTTCTCTCACACAGACTGCACATTTGGTTTTGACGAGTCAGTCATATTAGTTAGTAATGAAACAAACATTTACATGCTTGATTTGGCTAATATGCAGAAGAAACTTACCACGAGGAGCTTGTACATGGCCCGGTGAGCCGCCTCATTCTGTGCCCACTCCTCCTCCAACAACCTAGCCGTCTTCTCCTCCGCGGCCAGTTCCTTCTCCGCCTCCACCCGTTCCCTCTCCTCCAGAAGCGCCTGGGTTGTCGCTCTCTCTTTCTAAAGAGCAGCCTGCAACACCACTACTCGTTAGCATTGTAATCATCGATGGCCGCACACACAATGTAATGGAGGAAAGATATCTGAGTCCTTATAACTAACCTCGATGGTGAGATCGTCTGGTCGTGGACGAGTCCTTATCTCAGGACGGGAGCTCGTTTAGCGCGCCTTGATCTCCAGGAGGGTGAGAGGACAACGTATCAGTCCATCTCCAATGGCTATCGAGCCATGGGGCCTCCCGCCACCAGATATCATCACCAGCTCTGGATCGAAACGATGCTGGCTCGGGTTAAAGTCCTCCCCTTTCCTCGCCTTCCCCTCGTTGTACCTCACGAGCTTGTGGTGGGAGGAGATGTTGGTGAACATTTCTAGACGGTCCATGTTGAGGATATAACTCCACGGTATAACCCTCCCTACTGGGCCGGGTCAACATATCAGCAGTCTTGTGACCCAGTTCAAGGTGAGCCGTGTCTCAATTACAATATAAGTAAGGTGGCGGCTGACCAAGACGCCGGGCGGCCCAGTACCAGAAGACGGCGGCTCAGAGCCCATAAAGCTAAGGACGCCGGTTAAAGTTTCCTTCAGATACAAGACAAATTAGAGATGTCATAGGACACGGGACATAATATGACCCGGACTCTATTGTAGACCCTAGGGCTTGACCTGTATATAAAGGCAGTCCCTTAGGGCCAAAACTCTCAAGTTACAATCTCTCGATAGCTAGGTTAGCGATTCCGCACCCTTGTAATCGAGATCCATCCATCCAATACACAAAAAGCAGGACGTAGGCTATTACCTCCATAGGAGGGGCCGAACCTGGGTAAACCCGACTCTCTCTCTCTCTCTCTCTCTCTCTCTCTCTCTCTCTCTCTCTCGCTTAAACCCCTTCGAGTAGTCACCAAGCGGCGATGGCCTCACACCTAAGTCCTGTTACGAGGACATCTACCGGGTTGACAAAACCACGATAGTTGGCGCCCACCTTGGGGCGCTCGCCCGGTGGAGTTGAGTTCTCGAAGGGAGCCCTTCCAGGGTTCGGGAGTTATGTGGTCGGTTGACGTGCTTGGACTGCGTCGGTATTTCCCCAAAGAGGAAGGGATGATGCAGCACAGCGACGGTAAGTATTTCCCTCAGTTATGAAACCAAGGTTATCGTACCAGTAGGAGGATCACCACCACCCAATAAGAAGCACCTGCACACAAACAACAAATACTTGCAACCCGACGCGAAAGAGAGGTTGTCAATCTCTCTATGGTAATAAGATAGATTAGGTAGTGATAGATAGGAGAGATAGATCTCTCAAGAACACAAATAAAAAGAGTAAATATGCAGCAATATATTTTTGGGTTTTTGGTTTTGTAGATCTGAAAACAAACATTAGAAAAAAGATAGATCGGAAAGCAATATGATGGAAAAAGTAGACCCGGGGGCCGTAGGGTTCACTAGTGGCTTCTCTCATGAGTATAGCGCACGGTGGGTGAACAAATTACTGTTGGGCAATTGATAGAAAATCAAATAGTCATGACGATATCCAAGGCAATGATCATTATATAGGCATCACAACCAAGATAGATAGACCGACTCCTGCCTGCATCTACCTCTATTACTCCACACATCGACCGCTATCCAGCATGCACCTAGTGTATTAAGTTCATGGAAAAACGGAGTAATGCAATAAGAATGATGACACGATGTACACAAGATCTATTCATGTAGGAATAGACCCCATCTCGTTATCCTTAATAGCAACGATACATGCGTGTCTTGCTGCCCCTTCTGTCACTGGGAAAGAATGCCGTAAGATCGAACCCATCACAAAGCACCTCTTCCCATGGCAAGAAAAATCGATCTAGTTGGCCTAACTAAACCAAAGATTCAAAGAAGAAATACGAGGATATTAGCAATCATGCATATAAGAGATCAAAGAAGACTCAAATAATATTCATGGATAGAAACTGATCATGAACTCAAAATTCATCGGATCCCAACAAACACACCGCAAAAGTTTACATCAAATAGATCTCCAAGAGACCATTGTATTGAGAATCATAAGAGAGAGAGAAGAAGCCATCTAGCTACTGCCTACGGACCCGGAGGTCCATGGTGGACTACTCACGCATCATCAGAGAGGCACCAATGAGGAAGATGAACCCCTCCGTGATGGTGTTTAGATTTGATCTCGCGGTTCTGGAACTTGCGGCGGCTGGAATTGTGTTTCGTCGACACTCCTAGGGTTTTCTGAATATTTGAGAATTTATAGGCATCAGAGGCGTTGCGGAAGGGGGCCGAGGAGGGCACAACCCATCAGGGCGCGTCGGGCCCCCCTGGCGCGCCCTGGTGGGTTGTGCTCTCCACAGCCCACCTCTCCGGTAGTTGTTTGGCCAATTGGGTGTCCTCTGGTCCATAAAAAATCTCCAAAAAGTTTCGTCGCGATTGAACTCCGTTTGGTATTGATTTTCTGCGAAGTAAAAAACAAGCAAAAACAGCAACTGACACTTTGGCACTATGTCAATAGGTTAGTCCCAAAAAATGATATAAATGTTGGGGAACGTTGCATGGGAAACAAAAATTTCCTACACACACGCAAGATCTATACTTGGTGATGAGCATCTACGAGAGGGAGAGTGGATCTACATACCCTTGTAGATCGCTAAGCGGGAAGCGTTAAGAAACGCGGTTGATGTAGTCGAACGTCTTCGCGATCCAAATCGCCGAGCGTCCCACGATCAAATCACGATCCGTCCCGATCTAGCGCCGAACAGACGGCACCTCCGTGTTCCGCACACGTACAGCTCGATGAAGATCTCCACCTTCTTGATCCAGCAAGAGGGAGCGGAGAGGTAGATGAGTTCTCCGGCAGCGCGACGGCGCGGCTGCGGTGGTGGTGGAACTATTCCAGCAGGGCTTCGCCTAAGCGCTGCTGAAAACTAGAGGATTTGATCTATCGGGGAGAGAGGGCTGCACCGTGGCTAAAGTTTCTTGTGCTGCTGCCCTCTCTCCCCTCTAGTATATAAAGGAGGGAGGGGAGGGGCTGGCCGACCTAGGAAGCCTCCTAGGAGTCGGCCGCAGGAGGTGGAGGTGGAGGAGTCCACCTCCAAGCCTACTCCTACTAGGACTCCTTCCCTTCCCCACTTGGACTTTCCCTTTCCCTCAAGCCCAGCCGCATAGGCCTTCTTGGGCCGGCCGCCCAGCCCACCAGGGGCCGGTGCGCCACCCTCAGGTCCATGTGACCCACTTGGGGTGTGGTGGGCCCACTTGCTGGACCCCCGGAACCCATTCGTCACTCCCGGTACACTGCCGGAAATGCCCGAAACTTTTCCGGAGTTCAAACACCACTTTCCTATATATCAATCTTTACCTCCGGACTATTCCGGAGCTCCTCCTGACGTCCGGGATGTCATCCGGGACTCCTAACAACCTTCGGTCACCACCATACATAACTCTATACTACCAAAACGTCACTGAACCTTAAGTGTGCAGACCCTGCGGGTTCGAGAACTATGTAGACATGACCGAGACACCTCTACGGTCAATAACCAATAGCGGGACCTGGATGCCCATATTGGTTCCTACATATTCTACGAATATCTTTACAGGTTGAACCTCTATGTCAAGGATTCAGTTAATCCCGTATGCTGTTCCCTTTGTTCTTCGGTATGTTACTTGCCCGAGATTCGATCGTCGGTATCTCTATACCTAGTTCAATCTCGTTACCGGAAAGTCTCTTTACTCGTTCCGTAATACAAGATCCCATGGCTAACACTTTAGTCACATTGCTTGCAAGGCTTGTTGTGATGTTGTATTACCGAGTGGGCCCTGAGATACCTCTCCGTCACACGGAGCAACAAATCCCAGTCTCGATCGATGCCCACTCAACAGACATGCTCGGAGATACCTGTAGAGCATCTTTATAGTCACCCAGTTACGTTGTGACATTTGATACACAAAAGGTATTCCTCCGGTGTTAGTGAGTTGCATGATCTCATGGTCATAGGAACAGATACTTGACATGCAGAAAACAATAGCAATAAACTGACATGATCATATGCTACGTTCATAGTTTGGGTCTTGTCCATTACATCATTCTCCTAATGATGTGATCCCGTTATCAAATGACATCTCATGTCTATGGCTAGGAAACCTGGACCATCTTTGATCAACAAGCTAGTCTACTAGAGGCATACTAGGGACACAGTGTTGTCTATGTATCCACACATGTATCGGTGTTTCCAATCAATACAATTATAGCATGGATAATAAACGATTATCATGAACAAGGAAATATAATAATAACTACTTTTATTATTGCCTCTAGGGCATATTTCCAACAGTCTCCCACTTGCACTAGAGTCAATAATCTAGGTCACATCACTATGTGATTTACATTGTAATGAATCTAACACCCATACAGTTCTGGTGTTGATCATGTTTAGCCCTTGGAAGAGGTTTACTCATCGGATCTGCAACATTCAGATCCGTGTGCACTTTGCAAATATTTATGTCGTCCTCCTTTATGTAATCGCGGATGGAATTGAAACGTCGCTTTATGTGTCTGGTCCTCTTGTGAAACCTTGGTTCCTTGGCTAGAGCAATGGCACCAGTGTTGTCACAGAATAGAGTCATTGGGTTTAGTGCACTAGGCACTACTCCAAGATCTGTCATGAACTCCTTCATCCAGACACCTTCCTTCGCCGCCTCCGAGGCAGCGATGTACTCCGCTTCGCATGTAGAATCAGCTACCACGCCCTGCTTGGAACTGCACCAGCTTACCGCGCCCCCATTGAGAATAAATACGTATCCGGTTTGAGACTTAGAGTCATCCGGATCAGTGTCAAAGCTTGCATCGACGTAACCCTTTACAACGAGCTCTTGATCACCTCCATAAACGAGAAACATGTCCTTAGTCCTTTTCAGGTACTTCAGGATATTCTTGACCGCCGTCCAGTGTTCCATTCCTGGATCACTTTGAAACCTTCCGGCCATACTTATGGCAAGGCTGACATCGGGTCTTGTGCACAGCATTGCATACATGATAGAGCCTATGGCTGAAGCATAGGGGATGACACTCATCTTTTCTCTATCTTCTGCAGTCACTGGGCATTGAGTCTTACTCAACTTCACACCTTGTAACACAGGCAAGAACCCCTTCTTGGACTGATCCATTTTGAACTTCTTCAAAACTTTGTCAAGGTATGTGCTCTGTGAAAGTCCTATTAAGCGTCTCGATCTATCTCTATAGATCTTGATGCCTAATATGAAAGCAGCTTCTCCTAGGTCCTTCATTGAAAAACTCTTGTTCAAATATTCCTTCACGCTTTCCAACATTTCTATATTGTTTCCAATCAGCAATATGTCATCCACATATAATATTAGAAATGCTATAGAGCTCCCACTCACTCTCTTGTAAATACTAGCTTCTCTGTAAACTTGTATAAACCCGAACGCTTTGAGCACCTCATCAAAGCGAATATTCCAACTCCGAGATGTTTGCACCAATCCATAAATGGATTGCTGGAGTTTGCAAACTTTGTCAGCATTCTCTGGATCAACAAAAACTTCTAGTTGCATCATATATAACTCTTCCTTAAGGAAACCGTTAAGGAACGCTGTTTTGACATCCATCTGCCAAATTTCATAATCGAAAAAGGCAGCATTGCTAACATGATTCTGATGGACTTAAGCATCGCTACGGGTGAGAAGGTCTCATCGTAGTCAACTCCTTGAACTTGTGAATAACCCTTTGCCACAAGTCGAGCTTTATAGACGGTGACATTACCGTCCACGTCCGTCTTCCTCTTAATGATCCATTTGTTCTGAATGGCCTTACGCCCTTCAGGTAATACTTCCAAAGCCCATACTTTGTTTTCATACATTGATCCCATCTCGGATTTCATGGCCTCTAACCATTTCTTGGAATCCGGGCCCATCATCGCTTCTCCATAGCTCGTAGGTTCATCGTTGTCCAACAACATGACCTCTAAGACAGGGTTGCCGTACCACTCAGGAGCAGTACGCGTCATTGTCGACCTACGAGGTTCGATAGCAACTTGATCCGAAGCTTCATGTTCATCATCATTAACTTCCTCTTCAACCGATGTAGGCTCCACAGAAACATCTTTCTGCGCTGCGCTACTCTCAGGTTGAAGTAAAGGTTCAACAACCTCATCTAGTTCTATCTTCCTCCCACTCAATTCTTTCGAGAGAAACTCTTTCTCAAGAAATGTTCCGTTTTTAGCGACAAACACTTTGCCTTCGGATCTGAGATAGAAGATATACCCAACTGTCTCTTTTGGGTATCCTATGAAGACGCATTTCTCCGCTTTGGGTTCCAGCTTTTCAGGCTGAAGCTTTTTGTCATAAGCATCACATCCCCAAACTTTAAGAAACGACAACTTTGGCTTCTTGCCAAACCATAGTTCATATGGCGTCGTCTCAACGGATTTCGATGGTGCCCTATTTAAAGTGAATGCAGCTGTCTCTAATGCATAACCCCAAAATGTTAGTGGCAAATCGGCAAGAGACATCATAGATCGCACCATATCCAATAAGGTTCGATTACGACGTTCGGACACACCATTACGCTGTGGTGTTCCAGGCGGTGTCAATTGTGAAACAATTCCACACTGTCTTAAGTGACTGCCAAACTCATAACTCAGATATTCTCCTCCTCGATCAGATCGTAGGAATTTAATCTTCTTGTTTCGATGATTCTCAACTTCACTCTGAAATTGCTTGAACTTTTCAAACGTTTCAGACTTGTGTTTCATTAAGTAAATATACCCATATCTACTTAAGTCATCAGTGAAGGTGAGAAAGTAACGATAACCACCGCACGCTTCAATGCTCATCAGACCGCACACATCAGTATGTATGATTTCCAACAAGTCACTTGCCCGTTCCACTGTACCAGAGAACGGGGTTTTAGTCATCTTGCCCATGAGGCATGGTTCACATGTGTCAAGTGATTCAAAATCAAGTGACTCCAAAAGTCCATCAGCATGGAGCTTCTTCATGCGTTTTACACCAACATGACCTAAATGGCAGTGCCACAAGAAAGTGGTATTATCATTATCAATTCTACATCTTTTGGCATCAATGTTATGAACATGTGTATCATCACTATCGAGATTCAATAAGAATAAACCCCTCACATTGGGTGCATGACCATAAAAGATATTACTCATATAAATAGAACAACCATTATTCTCTGATTTAAATGAGTAACCGTCTCGCAATAAACAAGATCCAGATATAATGTTCATGCTTAACGCAGACACTAAATAACAATTATTCAGGTTCATCACTAATCCCGATGGTAATCGAAGAGCGAGCGTGCCGATGGCGATCACATCAACCTTGGAACCATTTCCCACGCGCATCGTCACTTCGTCCTTTGCCAGCCTCCGTCTATTCCGCAGTTCCTGTTTTGAGTTGCAAATGTGAGCAACCGCACCGGTATCAAATACCCAGGCACTACAACGAGAGTTGGTAAGGTACACATCAATAACATGTATATCATACATACCTTGTTTGTTGTTGGCCGCCTTCTTGTCAGCCAAATACTTAGGGCAGTTCCACTTCCAGTGACCAGTTCCCTTGCAATGAAAGCACTCAGTTTCTGGCTTGGGTCCAGCCTTGGGTTTCTTCACGGGAGGGGCAACTGCTTTGCCACTCTTCTTGGAGTTACCCTTCTTACCCTTGCCATTCTTCTTGAAACTAGTGGTTTTATTGACCATCAACACTTGATGCTCCTTCTGAATCTCAGACTCAGCGACTTTCAACATCGCAAACAGCTCGTCGACTGACTTGTTCATCCCGTGCATGTTATAGTTCAACACGAAGCCCTTGTAGCTAGGTGGCAATGATTGAAGAACTCTGTCAGTGATCGCCTCTGCTGGAAGGGGCATCCCCAATTCAGCCAGACGGGTGGAATACCCAGAAATTTTGAGTATGTGTTCACTGACAGACCCGTTCTCCTCCATCTTGCAGGCATAGAACTTATCGGAGGTCTCATACCTCTCGATCCGGGCATTCTTCTGAAAGATAAACTTCAACTCTAGGAACATATCATATGCTCCATGACGTTCAAAACGTCTTTGAAGTCCCGGTTCTAAGCCATACAACATTGCACATTGAACCATTGAGTAATCATCAGAACGAGCCTGCCAGGCGTTCACAACGTCTGGAGACTCAACTGGAGCGGGTGGATCACCAAGCGGTGCATCAAGGACATAACCCTTTTGGGAAGCCGTAAGGATAATACTCAGATTACGGGCCTAGTCCACAAAGTTACTTCAATCATCGTCAACTTAGCTTTCTCTAGGAACACATTAAAATTCAGGGGTGCTACTGCGCGAGCCATTGATCTACAACATAAATTTTGCAAAGACAACTTAGACTATTGTTCAAGATAATGAGTTTAGTTAATCATATTACTTAAAAAACTCCCACTCAAATTGACATCCCTCCGGTCATTCGAGTGTCACATGATCCAAATCCACCAACTCAAGTCCGATCATCACGTGAGTTGAGGTGATTTCAATGGTGAACATCTTCATGTTGATCATATCTACTATATGACTCATGTTCGACCTTTCGGTCTCTTGTGTTCCGAGGCCATGTCTGTACATGCTAGGCTCGTCAAGTTTAACCCGAGTGTTCCGCACGTGCAACATTGGCTTGCACCCGTTGTATGCGGACATAGAGTCTATCACACCCGATCATCACGTGGTGTCTCGAAACGACGAACTTTCACAACGGTGCACACTCGGGGAGAACACAATTTATATTAAAATTTAAGTGAGGGATCACCTTATAATGCTACCATCGTCTTAAGCAAAATAAGATGCATAAAAGGATTAACATCACATGCAAATCATAAGTGACATGATATGGCAATGAACTTGTGCTTTTGATCTCCATCTCCAAAGTACCAGCATGATCTCCATCGTCACCGGCATAACACCATGATATCTATCATCTTGATCTCCATCAATGTGTCGCCATGAGGTTGTCGCGCCAACTGATGCTTCTACAACTATTGCTACCTCATAGCGATAAAGTAAAGCAAAACGGCGAAAATAATTAAAGACAACCCAATGGCTCCTGCCGGTTGCCGTACTCATCGACATGCAAGTCGTGATATTCTATACAATACATGATCATCTCAGACATCACATATATCTCATCATGTAATTGGCCATATCACATCACAACATACCCTGCAAAAACAAGTTAGATGTCCTCTAATTGTTGTTGCATGTTTTACGTGGCTGCTACGGGTATCTAGCAAGAACAATTCTTACCTACGCAAAAACCACAACGGTGATACGCAAATTGCTATTCAACCTTCTCAAGGACCGCCTTTGTCGAATCCGATCCAACTAAAGTGGGAGAAACAGACACCCGCCAGCCATCTTTATGCAACGAGGTTACATGTCAGTTGATGGAACCGGTCTCTCGTAAGCGTACAAGTAATGTTGGTCCGGGCCGCTTCATCCCACAATACCGCCGAATCAAGAAAAGACCAAGGGAGGAAGCAATCTGAATATCAACGCCCACAAACTCCTTTCTGTTCTACTCGTGATCTCATCTACACATAGACCTAGCTCATGATGCCATTGTTGGGGAACGTTGCATGGGAAACAAATTTTTTCCTATGCACATGCAAGATCTATCCATGGTGATGAGCATCTACAAGAGGGAGAGTGGATCTACATACCCTTGTAGATCCCTAAGCAGGAAGCGTTAAGAAACACGGTTGATGTAGTCGAACGTCTTCGCGATCCAAATCGCCGAGCGTCCCGCGATCCAATCACGATCCGTCCCGATCTAGCGCCGAACGGACGGCACCTCCGCGTTCAGCACACGTGCAGCTCGATGATGATCTCCGCCTTCTTGATCCAGCAAGAGGGAGCGGAGAGGTAGATGAGTTCTCCGGCAGCGCGACGGTGCGGCGGCGGTGGTGGTGGAACTATTCCAGTAGGGCTTCGCCTAAGCGCTGCTGAAAACTAGAGGATTTGATCTATCGGGGAGAGAGGGCTGCACCGTGGCTAAAGTTTCTTGTGCTACTGCCCTCTCTCCCCTCTAGTTTATAAAGGAGGGAGGGGAGGGGCTGGCTGACCTAGGAAGCCTCCTAGGAGTCGGCCGCAGGAGGTGGAGGTGGAGGAGTCCACCTCCAATCCTACTCCTAGTAGGACTCCTTCCCTTCCCCACTTGGACTTTCCCTTTCCCTCAAGCCCAGCCGCATAGGCCTTCTTGGGCCGGCCGCCCAGCCCACCAGGGGCTGGTGCGCCACCCTCAGGTCCATGTGACCCACTTGGGGTGTGGTGGGCCCACTTGGTGGACCCCCGGAACCCATTCGTCACTCCCGGTACACTGTCGGAAATGCCCGAAACTTTTCCGGAGTTCAAACACCACTTTCCTATATATCAATCTTTACCTCCGGACCATTCCGGAGCTCCTCGTGACGTCCGGGATCTCATTCGGGACTCCGAACAACCTTCGGTCACCACCATACATAACTCTATACTACCGAAACGTCACTGAACCTTAAGTGTGCAGACCCTGCGGGTTCGAGAACTATGTAGACATGACCGAGACACCTCTATGGTCAATAACCAATAGCGGGACCTGGATGCCCATATTGGTTCCTACATATTCTACAAAGATCTTTATAGGTTGAACCTCTATGTCAAGGATTCAGTTAATCCTGTATGATGTTCCCTTTGTTCTTCGGTATGTTACTTGCCCGAGATTCGATCGTCGGTATCTCTATACCTAGTTCAATCTCGTTACCAGCAAGTCTCATTACTCGTTCTGTAATACAAGATTCCGTGGCTAACACTTTAGTCACATTGCTTGCAAGGCTTGTTGTGATGTTGTATTACCGAGTGGGCCCTGAGATACCTCTCCATCACACGGAGCAACAAATCCCAGTCTCGATCCATGCCCACTCAACAGACACGCTCGGAGATACCTGTAGAGCATCTTTATAGTCACCCAGTTACGTTGTGACGTTTGATACACACAAGGTATTCCTCCGGTGTTAGTGAGTTGCATGATCTCATGGTCATAGGAACAGATACTTGACATGCAGAAAACAATAGCAATAAACTGACATGATCAAATGCTACGTTCATAGTTTGGGTCTTGTCCATCACATCATTCTCCTAATGATGTGATCCTGTTATCAAATGACATCTCATGTCTATGGCTAGGAAACCTTGACCATCTTTGATCAACAAGCTAGTCTACTAGAGGCATACTAGGGACACAGTGTTGTCTATGTATCCACACATGTATCGGTGTTTCCAATCAATACAATTATAGCATGGATAATAAACGATTATCATGAACAAGGAAATATAATTATAACTACTTTTATTTTTGCCTTTAGGGCATATTTCCAACAATAAAGTTGTTATAAAATGATTGTAAAACATCGAAGAATGATAATATAACAACATGGAACAAGAATAAATTATCGATACGTTGGAGACGTATCAATATCCCCTAGCTTAATTCCTACTCATCCTTGAGTAGGTAAATGATAAAAACATAATTTTTGATGTGGAATGCTGCCTAACATGTTCATCACATTCTTTTCTTTTGTATAGCATGGACATTTGGATTTATAATGATTCAAAGCAATAGTCTAGTTTTAACATAATGACTTCAATACTCAAGCATGTCAACAAATAACCATGTCTTTCAAAATATCAACACTAAAGAAAGTTATCCCTAGCCCATCATGCTCAATCATTGATCCATTCATGAAACACACTCAAATATTAGCTATGCCCATTGCTCAAGTACGATCATAGTGCCCCCTAGTTGGTGCTTATAAGAGAAGATGGAGACTCAAAGAAAAATAAAAATTGCATAAAGTAAATAGATAGACCCTTCGTAGAGGGAAGTAGGGATTTGTAGAGGTGCGAGAGCTCAAGGTTTAAATTGAGAGAGAAAAATATTTTGGGTGGCATGCTTTTCTTGTCAACGAAAATGACAAAGTAGCTCACAATACTTTCCATACTAGATATATCATAGGCGGTTCCCAAACAGAAAATAAACTTAATTCCTTTTTCCACCAAACTTTCACTTTCCATGGCGGGCCGTATCCACGGTTGCCTTCCATACCAACACTTTCCAAGGAATTTATTATTTGACAACATAAAGTAAATATTTTTTCTTTTTCATTTCGGGAATGGACATCCCTATTACCGCCGCACTCTTGTGCAATGACAAGTGAATAAACACTCATCTTGAGAATAACACATCTAGCATGGAAAAATATTGGATACTCCCCACCATTTCATGAGCGGTACGGGCACACAAAAAAGAAAATTTATTTTGAAAATTTAGAGATGGCACATACAAATTTGCTTGGAACGGCATGGAAATACCTCATATAGGTAGGTATGGTGGACTCATAAGGCAAAACTTGGTTTATGGATTTTGGATGCACAAGTAGTATTTCTACTTAGTACAAATGAAGGCTAGCAAATAGATTGGGAAGAAACCAAACCAATAAACGAAAATTCACATAAGTGAGCATTGAACATAACTAACACCGAATAATGCACCACAAGTAGGATGTAACTTCATTGCATAACTATTGACTTTCATGCATGCATAGGGAATCACAAACCTTAACACCAATATTCCTACTAAGCATAATTACTCATCAACATGACTCATATATTACTATCATCATGCTTCAAAACTATTACAAGGAATCAAGTTTAATTTGTCCAATGATCTTCATGAAAGTTTTTATTATATCCTCCTTGGATATCTATCACTTTGGGACTAGTTTCATATATTGCCATTGCTTTTTGGCAAGCTCAAACAAATTTAAGTGAAGCACATGAGCATAAAGATTTCATCTCTCAAATAGGTATAAGTGAAGAATGAGAGGATTTCTTCAAAATTTACTAACTATCAAATTAATCTAAGTGAAGCATGAGAGTATTTCTACAAAAGTTTCCAAGCACACCGTGCTCAAAAAGATATAAGTGAAGCACTAGAGTAATTTCTATAGCTCAAAAAGTTTAAGTGAAGCACATAGAGCAATTCTAAAAAATCATAGCATGATTTTGGCTTTCTCAAATAGGTGTGTACAGCAAGGATACAAAGGAAAAACTAACAAACAAAGCAAGCAAAGATACAAGACTCTCCAAGCAAAACACATGATATGTGACGAATAAAAATATAGCTCCAAGTAAAATACCGATGGTCGTTAGAAGAAAGAGGGGATGCCACTCGGGGGCATCCCCAAGCTTAGTTGCTTGTTTATCTTTGGATATATCTTGGGGGTGCGGTAGCATCCCCAAGCTTAGGCTTTTGCTACTCCTTATTCCTTCATCCATCGTGATCTCACCCAAAACTTGAAAACTTCAATCACACAAAACTGAACAAAATCTTCGTGAGATCCGTTTGTATAAGAAAGCAAATCACTACTTTAGGTACTGTTGCAAACCCATTCATATTTTGTTATTGCATTATACCTACTGTATTTTAACTTTACCATGGCTTATACCCCCCAATACAAACCATAGATTCATCAAAACAAGCACACAATGCAACGAAAACAGAATCTGTCTTAAACAGAACAGTCTGTAGTAATCTGTACTATACCCATACTTCTGTAACTCTAAAAATTCTAAAAAATTAGGAAAGCGTAAGGAATTTGTATAGCAACACTCTTAAAATTTCAGCTCAAGATCACATTCCAGCAAAAAATGAAAATTTATATACTGGACGCAAAGTTTCTGTTTTAGATTCAGAATCACTTCTACTCATCCTATGAATCATCCTAAAGGCTTTACTTGGCACAAACACTAAATAAACCATAAAAACACAATAATGACAGAGGCATAATTGTGTCAACACTCAAAAACAGAAAGGAAAAAGCAATAATTTGTTTATTCATTGGGTTGCCTCCCAACAAGCGCTATCGTTTAACGCCCCTAGCTAGGCATAATGGATAGATTCAAGTATTGTCATCCTTGGTTTTGGCTACTTTTGTGAGGGCCTTCTCGAATCCGGGTGGCTCTTTCCGCTTCCCCAAATTTTCAGGAGAAGAAACCATCTTAAGATCCAAAATATCCAAACGCTTATTGCAAAGGGTAATCAAAGTGTTCAAGCGAATGAGGTTCCCACTAATATGTTTGAGGGGTTCATGATATTTTTGTAACTCGACCAAGTGCTTATGCAAGTCACCCAATTTGTCAAGAATTTGAACTCCCTCTTATGAAAAAGCAAGCCCCTTTTTTGGTGGAGGAACCCCCAAAATTCCTTCCAAAACTTCATAAGCGGCGTTTGCATCAAGTTCAATAAAATTCCCCTATGAGGCGAAATCCAAAAGCTCTCTATGATGCAAAGCCAATCCAATGTAAAAATTTCTAAGCAAAACTTTGGCATCCCCTTTTAGATTGGAAATACGATAGGATTCCATTAGCCTATACCATGCATCTTTCAAAATTTCCCCTTGTTTTTGTTTGAAGTATAGAACTTCAAAATCTGGTGACAGAGGGGGAGTAGTAACGCTAGTCATAGCAAAAAACAAGAGATCCGGCTAGAAAAAGGGCAAATGAAAAAGAGGGCGAACAAAACGGCAAATTGGTGAAGTGGGGGAGAGGAAAACGAGAGGCAAATGGCAAATAATGTAATTGCAAGGAGATGAGATTTGTGATTAGGAACCTGGTAGATGGTGGTGGAGTCCCCTCGGCGCCTATGATAGGCACGTAAAAGAAACCGCTTCCTCCCCAGCAACGGCGCCAGAAATTCCTTTGACGTGCTTGGACTGCGTCGGTATTTCCCCAAAGAAGAATGGATGATGCAGCACAGCGACGGTAAGTATTTCCCTCAGTTATGAAACCAAGGTTATCGAACCAGTAGGAGGATCACCACCACCCAATAAGCAGCACCTGCACACAAACAACAAATACTTGCAACCCGACGCGAAAGAGAGGTTGTCAATCTCTCTACAGTAATAAGATAGATTAGGTAGTGATAGATAGGAGAGATAGATCTCTCAAGAACACAAATAAAAAGAGTAAATATGCAGCAATATATTTTTGAGTTTTTGGTTTTGTAGATCTGAAAACAAACATTGCAAAAAAGATAGATCGAAAAGCAATATGATGGAAAAGTAGACCCGGGGGCCGTAGGGTTCACTAGTGGCTTCTCTCACGAGTATAGCGCACGGTGGGTGAACAAATTACTGTTGGGCAATTGATAGAAAATCGAATAGTCATGACGATATCCAAGGCGATGATCATTATATAGGCATCACGCCCAAGATAGATAGACCGACTCCTGCCTGCATCTACCTCTATTACTCCACACATCGACCGCTATCCAGCATGCGTCTAGTGTATTAAGTTCATGGAAAACGGAGTAATGCAATAAGAACGATGACATGATGTAGACAAGATCTATTCATGTAGGAATAGACCCCATCTTGTTATCCTTAATAGCAACGATACATCCGTGTCTTGCTGCCCCTTCTGTCACTGGGAAAGAACACCGCAAGATCGAACCAATCACAAAGCACCTCTTCCCAAGGTAAGAAAAATCGATCTAGTTGGCCTAACTAAACCAAAGATTCGAAGAAGAAATACGAGGCTATAAGCAGTCATGAATATAAGAGATCAAAGAAGACTCAAATAATATTCATGGATAGAAACTGATCATCAACTCAAAATTCATCGGATCCCAACAAACACACCGCAAAAGTTTACATCAAATAGATCTCCAAGAGACCATTGTATTGAGAATCATAAGAGAGAGAGAAGAAGGCATCTAGCTACTACCTACGGACCCATAGGTCTATGGTGGACTACTCACGCATCATCGGAGAGGCACCTATGAGGAAGATGAACCCCTCCGTGATGGTGTTTAGATTGGATCTCGTGGTTCTGGAACTTGCGGCAGCTGGAATTGTGTTTCGTTGACTCTCCTAGGGTTTTCCGTATATTTGAGAATTTATAGGCATCAGAGGCGGTGCGGAAGGGGGCCGAGGAGGGAACAACCCATCAGGGCGCACCGGGGCCCCCCTGGCGTGCCCTGGTGGGTTGTGTTCTCCACAGCCCACCTCTCCGGCAGTTGTTTGGCCCACTGGGTGTCTTCTAGTCCAGAAAAAATCTCCAAAAAGTTTTGTCGCGATTGGACTCCGTTTGGTATTGATTTTCTGCGAAGTAAAAAACAAGCAAAAATAACAACTGGCACTTTGGCACTATGTCAATAGGTTAGTCCCAAAAAATGATATAAAGTTTTTTAAAATGATTGTAAAACATCCAAGAATGATAATATAACAACATGGAACAAGCAAAAATTATAGATACATTGGAGACGTATCATCGGTTGCATGACCAAGAGCCGCCGCGGCAAGATCTACATCGACGACTCTGGATGGGGCCCCGACACCGACTCAATTGAGTATGGTTACTGGGTCCCCTTCGGCAAGATCAAAGTCTTCATCGGCGAGATCGGCGTGACGGTGCCCGAGCCGGACATCTGCTCCAACTTCGTCGAGCCGGCTCGGCGTACTCAATCCGGCTGGCATCAAGCCGGTCGAGGTCACAACGTTATCAGCTCTTCTCAGCGGGTCGATCCTCCGAGCGAGCCGGCCGTCGAAAAAGCAATCATCATCAACCCGGACTCTAAACTTGGAGTCTCGCTCGGAGCGGAGACTTGCGAGGAACGTCGTGACCCCCCTCAGCAGGTCCCGGCTCACATCCGGAGCCCTCGGTGACTCTGACGAGGAACGCGGCGGGTTAGCAACGGGGCTCCAGCGGCATGGTAGCCAAGGAATTTTTCAGAAGAATCCGAGGCAGCTAAGTTGTGGTCAATACCACATGTTCACCTCCAATACTTGCAAACGTTACAACAAGGTCAAGAGCAGGGCTGTCAATATGGATGAGCCGACGGTCCCTAGGTACCTTAACTGTCAATATGGCTGAGCCAACGGTCCCTAGGTACCTTAACTGGTCCGAGCATGCGATCACCTAGAGCAGAGAGGATCATCCCCCCCGGGTTGACAATCCGGGTGGTCTGGCTTTGGTAGTGGCACCGCAAGTTGGAGGATACCATCTGTCCAAGGTTCTCATGGATGGAGGCAGCAACATAAACATATTGTACTACGAGACGTTCCGTCGAATGAATCTATCAGAGAGCACGTTGCTTCCCTCAATGACAGTTTTTCATGGGATCGTCCCTGGGAAGTCGGCTTATCCGATTGGGCGGATTAAGCTCGACGTGGCCTTTGGAGATGAGTCCAACTACAGGTGTGAGTCATTGATGTTTGAAGTTGTCAAGATAAAAAGCCCTTATCATGCTCTCTTCGGGCGGCCGGCTTATGCTCGTTTTATGGCCCGCCCGTGCTACGTCTATCTCAAACTCAAGATGCCGGGGCTTAAAGGGACCATAACCGTAGAAGGAAACCGGAACGTAGCCTAGGAATGTGAGGAAGGAGACGCGGCCTACGCCGAGTCAGCCTGTGCGGTAGGAGAGTTGAAGTTCTACACTGCCAACGTTGACCCAACTGATATGAGGCCGCTCAAGAAACCCAATACTGAGTCAGAACCCGAGCTCAAGTTCAAGCCGGCCGAGGATACTAAGCAGGTCGACTTCACACCGGCCGATTCGTCCAAGCAGTTCACTATTGGGACCGGCTTGGATCCCAAATAGGAAAGCGCGCTCATCAAGTTCATTCGTGAGAATCGGGACATCTTTGCGTGGAAGCCATCCGACATGCCTGGAGTTCCGAGAGAACTTGCTGAGCACCACCTTAATGTGGACCCCAAGATGAAGCCAGTGCGCCAGTACCTCCATCGTTTTAATGAGGAGAGACGTAAGGCCATTGGAGAGGAAGTGGCCCGGCTCCTAGCTGACGGGTTTATTGTGGAAGTTTTTCACCCTGAGTGGTTGGCTAACCCGGTGCTTGTTTTGAAAAAGAATGGCACTTGGCGCATGTGTGTTGACTACACGGATCTCAACAAAGCTTGTCCCAAGGATCGTATCGCCCTTCCACGTATTGATCAGATCATTGATTCTACGGCGGGTTGCGAGCGTTTGTGCTTTTTGGATGCATACTCTGGCTATCACCAGATCAAGATGACTGTTGAGGACCAAGAAAATACGGCTTTTATCACTCCCTTTGGAGCTTTCTGCTATGTCTCTATGCCTTTTGGGCTCAAGAGCGCTGGGGCGACTTACCAGCGCTGTGTCCAGAATTGCCTTAAGCCACAAATCGGGCGTAATGTTCATGCTTACATTGATGACATCGTGGTTAAATCTCAGAAGAAGGAAACACTTTTGGATGACATCAAGGAAACCTTTGACAATCTTCGAGTATACAAGATGAAGCTTAACCCGGCGAAGTGCGATTTTGGCATTCCCGTAGGCAAATTGTTAGGTTTTCTGGTCTCTGAGCGTGGCATCGAGGACAACCCGGACAAGATCAAGGCTGTAACATCATTATCCGAGCCGGCGAACGTGAATCAAGTTCAGCGGCTCAGTGGACGCATTGCGGCTTTAAGCCGGTTCATAAGCCGCCTAGGAGAGAAGGCGACCCCTTTTTACCAGTTGTTAAAGAAATCGGGCGACTTCAAGTGGACAGATGAAGCCGACAGAGCTTTTGAAGCGCTCAAGCAGCAACTTGTTAACCCACCCGTCTTGGCTGCTCCCATGAAAAAAGAGCCTATGCTCCTGTACATTGCTGCCAACTCCAAGGTGGCAAGTGTTGCAGTTGTGGTCGAGCAGAAAGAAGAGGGAAAGGAATATCCGGTTCAGCATCCGGTTTATTTCATTAGAGAAGTCTTAAACATATCCAAACAGCGGTACCCACACTGGCAGAAGCTGGTTTTTGGGATCTTCATGGCAAGCCAGAAGTTGAAGCATTATTTCCAGGAACACCTGATAACTGTGGTTAGTTCAGCACCTCTTGGTGATATCATACAAAACCGAGAGGCCACGGGCAGAATAGCCAAGTGGGCCATTGAGCTTGGTGACCACCACTTGAAGTACATGCCTCGAACCGCCATCAAGTCTCAAGCATTGGTGGATTTCATCAACGGTTGGACGGAGATACAGATAGCAGAGGATAGGCCAGATACCACGTACTGGACTATACAGTTTGACGGGGCCAAACAGCTGGAAGGCTCGGGGGCTGGGGTCGTACTATCTTCTCCAAAAGGTGACAAATTTTGTTATGTCCTACGGCTCATGTTCCCGTGTACTAACAATGCAGCTGAGTACGAAGCGCTCCTACATGGGCTTCAGATAGCCAAAGAGATGAACCTCAGCCGGGTCAGATGTCTGGGCAATTCAGATCTAGTAGCACAACAAGTTTAAGGGACTTGGGATTCTAAGGATCCTCTTATGGCGGCTTATCAACGAGCGGTCTCTGTCGTGGCGGGTCATTTTCAAGGTTATCAGGTTGATCACATAGATCGCCGGCTCAATGAGGCGGCTGATGCCCTGTCTAGACTTGGCTCCCAGAGAAAGCCGGTGCCGCCTAACATCTTTCTGGATGTCCTTCACAACCCATCAGTCAAGTTACCGTCGGAGGAGGACATAGCTATACCTGACCCGGAGGCACAGCTGGTGGCGGCTCTGCGTGTCACCCCTGATTGGACTGTGCCTTATTTGGCTTATCTGACCCGAGGAGAGCTCCCAGAAGAGGAAGTTGAGGCTCTTCAAATCATCCGGTGATCAAAGTCTATGACAATCGTTAAAGGCGAGTTACATCGTCGGAGCAGTACTCGTGTGTTTCAACGGTGTGTTTCCCCTGAGGAAGGCCAGGAAATTCTTAACGAAATTCATTCTGGTGACTGCGGACATCATGCCGGCTCGCGATCGCTGGTCACAAAAGCTTTCCGTCATGGATTTTATTGGCTGACGGCTCATGCCGATGCTGAGGAAATTGTGCGCAAGTGCGATGGGTGCCAAAAGTTTGGTCGACTGGCTCATGTACCAGCTCAGGAGTTGCGTATGATACCAATTACTTGGCCGTTCGCAGTCTGGGGAGTAGATATGGTCGGTCCGTTCAAGCCATCTTCTGATAAAAACACCCACTTATTAGTGGCGGTTGATAAGTTTACCAAATGGATTGAGGTAGAGCTGGTCAACAATTGTGACGCGGAGACCGCGGTCAAATTTCTGAATTAGTTGATCTTCTGTTTTGGTTACCCTCACATCATCATTACTAACAATGGTACCAATCTGTCCAAGGGAGCCATGGAGCAATTTTATCCAGCGGGAGCATATCCGGCTCAATTTAGCAGCGGTCGCGCATCCACAGTCCAACGGGCAAGCTGAAAGAGCCAATCAAGAAATCTTGAGAGGAATCAAGCCCCGGCTCATGGTGCCCCTTGAACGAACACCGGGTTGTTGGGTTGAAGAGCTCCCCTCAGTACTTTGGAGTATTCGAACAACGCCCAATAGATCCACAGGATACACTCCTTTCTTCTTGTTCTACGGAGCCGAGGTGGTCCTTCCAAACGATATTCGTCATGACTCGCCTCGGGTGACTGCTTATGTCGAGGCAGATAATGAGCAAGCACGCCAGAACTCCTTGGATGCCTTGGAAGAGGAACGTGACTTAGCAGCGGCCAAATCTGCAATATACCAACAAGACCTACGTCGCTATCACAGCTGTAGAGTCCGAAGCCGTACCTTTCAAGAAGGCGACTTAGTTCTCCGTTTGATTCAAGACCAAACGGGGAGGCACAAGCTCTCCCCGCCTTGGGAAGGCCCTTTCGTCATCAGTCGAAACCTCAACAATGGTTCGTATTACCTGGTCGACTTACGAGAGGGTTCATACACTTCTCAGGAGGAAACAACCCGGCCCTGGAATATCGCACACATGCGGCCTTGTTACACTTAGGAGCCACAGGCTCACCTTTTTGTAATCCCCCCCTGCAAAATTCTGTATATACTTCTTTATGTTCAAATATAATAAAGCCGGCATCCCCGAAACTCGGGGCCTCTGTCGTTTCAGCCTATAAATTGAGCATGAGTCTTTATTGTTTGAAACATAGGTCACTTGGGGGCTTCCAACTCATTGAGTTTAGCTTTCTTACCTTCTTGACCCGGCAAAGATGCCACTAGAATATGGTTAAACCTGCCTGTATGTTTGATGCGACTCCGATCAGATGACCCCATGTACTCTTAAAAGTTAATCCTTTTCTGGACCCTGAACTTTTAAGGTTAAAACATTGGCTTGAGTCATGTGAGAGCCGACATACAGAAAGCTAGGACAAACCATGGGTTATTATGCCCGCTTCATGGAAGCAAGACTTGAGCCTCGAAAGCGAGTCTCCTTTTTCCGAGTCTCATTGAGCCGGATTATTATATATATATATATATATATATATATATATATATATATATATATGTGCTTACATTTTTTAGGTACAATATTATCCTTGCCACCAGCTTATATTTGGATGGCCGGGTTACATAACTGAGTTCATATGATGACCAGTTTCCGGATCATCTATCTTCAATATTATTGAAGGAAAAAAATCGATTGACTTAAAGTTTCAAAAAAGAGCAGGCTATGGTGCCGGCTTACTCCAGATTTGCTTTATGGTAAAAAATGGCCAGAAATTAAGCAAGGAAGGTGCGGGAGTGAACAATGCCATGAGCATATTAAAAAGAAGCTTGTCAAATCAGAGTTTAGCGCTGACAAAAGGCGCCAAACGTGCATGATGGCACGGCAAAGCAAATTCAAAGTTATGAAGAGTACTACTCCAATTACAGGTTCATAGTGGAGCCACATAATCCTTCACAAAAAGTTTGTCTTACACCAGGGGGCTCGTCTGACGAGGCGACTCATCCAGCTTCTAAGCCGTCTTCAATCTCTATCATCGGACGCCTCTGGACCTAACCCCGCCAGCTCGTCATAATCTTCAACCTGCTGGCCTTTCTATTGCCAACGAATTGAGAGCAAAGATTCATAATTTGCGGTCCCTTCAACAAGAGCTGACGCGTCAATGTCAGGAGCAAAAGTTGTCTTACGGCGAGGCGGCACCAGGTCAGACGGCTCGTCCTTGGGCGCGCTAATGCGTTCATTATCAGCATTGTAGGCTGGATGATACTTTGAAAGATCTACCTCGTCGGCTATCAAAGACGCCAGTGGCCGGGTCTCCAAAAGACACTTGGCGTAATCTTCACGAGTAAAGGCTGACCCGTCAAGCTTAAATTCCGGGAAGCCGCCTTTCAGCTGCTCCACATCCAATTCGGGCAGATAAGCCTTTGCCCGAGCAAGTGCCATATTCGCTCCTACACGAGCCGCCGATTTCTGAGTTTCAATAACCCATTATGGTACGGTAGAGAGCTGTTTCAACATATCTTTGATACTTCTCGGCGGATGCTTCAGGTTCTTCACAGCCATAATGGAATTAACGGAGCCCGTAAACAACTGCTTCACGTACGTGAAAATGGTTTTCAATTTTACGATTGGCAGCTATACGAGGTTGTGATTTTTTTGCCCTGCACATAAGAGAAAGGACAATAAGTCACCACAAGATTTATAAAGTTGGCACATTGACGTAGGCGGGACGGCACACGTACCGAAGATTGCAGTCAGCATATCATTGATCTGTTTCACGAGGGTGGCGTATTTTTCTTTCATAGGGCCAAAGTTCTCCTCAGCCTTCTCTGCACGTTTGGTCAGGGCAGCCTTTTCCGTCTCAAACAGTTTTATGGCCTTTTCCAAATGTTTGTTCGCCTGACGAGCGGAAATTTCAAAGTGATCCGCGATGGACTCGGCTTCAGTTTTCAATCTCCTTTCCTCCTTGAGCCGTTTCTGCAGTCTCACAGCAACAAACTCATCAACTTCACTATATCCCTGATGGATGAATAACAAACATCAGCAATTATGGTTTACAAGTCTCAAGAAGATTGCAAGCAAATATCCTTGACACTTGGGGGCTAATGTAATTCAGCTCTCTTCAAATTAAAGAATGGAGAAGACCCGGCTCATCTCAAGAAGATGAGTCGGACCTTGGGGGCTACAGGTCGAACTTCTTCAGTCTTAAAAGACCTGGCTCATCTCAAGAAGATGAGTTGGCCCTTGGGGGCTACAGGTCGAACTTCTTCAGTCTTAAAAGACCCGCTTGATCTCAAGAAGATGAGTCGGCCCTTGGGGGCTACAGGTCGAAGTTCTTTTATCTTAAAAGACCCTCCTCATCTCAAGAAGATGAGTTGGCCCTTGGGGGGTACAGGTCGAAGTTCTTTTATTTTAAAAGACCCGACTCATCTCAAGCAGATGAGTCGTCCCTTGGGGCTACATGGATATTACAGGCTTTCAGTTATTCTATAAAACCGGCTTATCATAACAAGCTGGTCTTTGGAAGCTAATGGTTGTATGCAAGATAATGGTAAAAGGAGGAGATTACCTCATATTTTTCCTTCATAGCATTTATCATGCTCTTTTCAATTTCTCGGCTCTCAGATAGCCGGGACAAGTACTCTTGATACAAGTCTTCAACACCAAGTATGGATAAATCTAGGAATTCCATTTTGGCCTTTCCCTTATCCAAAGTCGCTGATTCATCCTTGCTCACGATTTTGGCCAAGGAAGTGGAAGCAGTGGGGGCTTGCAAATTTTCTTTGACAAACACAACGTCTGGAACGTTGTGGTCAGATGACGCGAGAAGTTCATCTACGCAAGTTGATTTGGATGGAAAGAGGGATGACTCAATCTCAGGAGCAGCATCAATAAAAACCGGCTCATTTATTCCGGGTATCTCAGTGGCAGCCTCCGGCTCTACCCTGACATCAATTTCCTTTTCAACAGAAGAGTCAACCATTGGAGTCATCTTCAATAGAATTGGCGTCTCTTGGCTTGTTGGTCCAGAGGATGACCCGCCTTTCCGTTTGGACACAACAGCTTTGGCCCTGGATTATTGGTATAACAGAAGTTATCATAAGATTGAGATCAAAACAAACGAAAAAATACAACACGGACTTCACAAAAATAAAAGCTTACCCACGATTGACATTAAAAGGGGGAAGCTGTGACGTGCTTGAGTCGCCTGACGATGAAGGAGAATCCTGATAAAGGGAATTTGAAGGACTAAGAGGTTGTTTAAACAAACCGGCTCTAGGGCGAGAATCAGTTGGACTATGGGGCACCTCAAGGCGTGGTTTGCGAGCCGGCGGCGCATGAGATAAACTAGGGTGTTCATCATCCCAAGTCTTGCGTTTCGATGAGCCGGCAAACTGTGTGTTCTTCAAAAGAAAGTCAGGAACCAAATGAGCTTCTGGGTGTGATAATTTAACTTTCCGAACGGCTTGTCTTGGTTTCCGAGGAGCAAGCATTTCCTAAGGATTGAGGGAAATTGGAGTTACCTCAGTTTTGCCGGCTTGGCTACATTCCGAGTCATCCTGACAAGAAGGCGCGTCAGCAAGTTCATTAAACAGGCGGCCGAGAGAATCAAGTTCTACCTCAGATTCCTCCTCTGAAGATGACACGGAGACTGGGGCGTTCTTTTTACCCGTAGCAGGAAAGGAGCTTTGAGGTGCAACTTTCCAAAAGTTAGAATCCGCCTACAGATATACAAAATATAGAATAAGTAAATGGCGAGTCAAGAGAAAAACAGGGACAAGAGACAATGGAAATAGTCAATACCTGAGGCGGTGGGTTGAGAAGGTAAAATGGACCCAAACCGGTAACACTGCACAGTTCTTTTGAATCAGAGAAAAACTTCTTTGTTTCCTTCGTAAGAGCATTGTCAGTGAGATTTTCACGAGAAAACCGCTGAGGATCATTAGAGGTGCCAGTATAAGTACACATCAAGCCGCGTCTCAAATTAACGGGTTGGATCCGCCACTTTAACCAGCAACGAATCAGATCTATCCCGGCCAGGCCATGTGCGATCAGGGCTCTCAGCTTGCATGAAGAGGCATTAAGGTTGTTTTCTCTTCGTCAGTTGGCCAACCCAGGAATTCCAGTTTCCGACTAAGTCTTTCCAATCTGAAACCCGACAAGGGATTTTCTCCTTCGGGTGAAGTTTCCCTGCAATAGAACCAGGTTTTGTTCCACCCTTTGGGGTGACTCGCCAGGTTCGATTCCGGAAAGGTGATCTTCTTTCTCTTCTGGATAGAAATACCACCAAGCTCACAGGAAGCACCGTTCTTTGTTTCCGTTTGACGGTTGAGATAGAAGAACTCTCTGAACAGAGTCACGGATGGCTCAACCTGAAGGTACACTTCACATAACACTTGAAATTGGCAAATGTTTGTCATGGAATTCGTACTAATGTCTTGAGGCCTGATCTTGAAGAAGTGTAAGAGGTCTCTAAAGAATTTTGAGCCGGGAGGGCGGAAACCCCTGCGCAAATGATCAGTAAATACTACAACCTCCCCTAGTTGCGGTTGAGGGAATGACTCTTCTTCAGGAGCTCACCATTTTATAGTCTTTCGAGCCGGCAAGAGGCCCTGATCCAAAAGGTTCTCCAAGGTGAGCTTGGACTCTTTGCTCTTTACCCAATTACAAACTTTTGAGTTTTTTGAAGCCATGGCGGGTTGTGCAGTAGCTACAAGAGTAGTGAGAAAAATAAGCCGGAGTAGATTATAAGTCGCCTATATTAAAGTGTTGTTATGAGCCAGCGAAATTTGAGAAGGTCAAAAGGATATCTTCAACACTTAGCAGAGACATTGGGTCACGAACAGGTTTCTATGAAAGTTTTTCTCTGGGCAGATCTAATTAAACGAAGAAAAACAGTGAGATACATGTTCTAGCCGACGAAACGACCGAAACTACAACAGTCCAAAGGATAACCCTTGATGGTTTGTTTTAGATCTACTTTAAAGGAAAATGGAGCGGAGGATGTTCTAAGAATAACATCGCAATGAGCGGATGATGTGTGGATGTACTAAAGAAGTTTCAGATGAACACTATGAGAGCGGCAAGAACTCCAAAAATGCCAAACCCTAAATGGTGGGGATTCATACCAGATGGCGTCGGAGCAGGAGCGAAGATGATCGAGTACGCTTCGGCGGTCGCGAGAGGGTTTGATGATGCCGGCAATGGAGTCAAAGAATCCCGAAGTCGCCCTAGGAGCTTTGATGGTGTTCAGTCAATGGAGAAGCCGGAGGAGGAATACGATGAGGAAAGGTTCCTGTGGGGTCCAGTGGGGCCTAATTATAAGAAGAAGTAAGTGAAGCGGCACCGCGAAAAATGAAGCGACCATGCTAAATTTGTGGCTACAAGCGCGCCTCGATTTTCGCACCCACCTAGATTTAGCACAGTCTTCGAGGGGATACGTTATATTGATCTTGAAGAACAACGGTCAGCAAAGATGACGTCATAATAAATGAACGTTGGGAAAGTGACAAGTGTGGGAGCAGAACAAGCCGGCAACATGAAATCTGTTGAAGATACCAGTTCGAAGATGAGTCGCCATAGGAAAAGATGAGCCGCCACGAGAAGGAAAGATCTATTGACATGAATGGATTCAAATCAATCTGGGGCCTAATGTTAGGGATATAACTCCACGGTATAACCCGCCCTACTGAGCCGGGTCAACATATCAGCAGTCTTGTAACCCAGTTCAAGGTGGGCCGTGTCTCAAGTACAAGATAAGTAATGTGGCGGCTGACCAAGAGGCCGGGCGGCCCAATACCAAAAGACGGCGGCTCAGAGCCCATAAAGCTAAGGATGTCGGTTAAAGTTTCCTTAAGATACAAGACAAATTAGAGATGTCATAGGACACGGGACATAGTATGACCCTGACTCTATTGTAGACCCTAGGGCTTGACCTGTATATAAAGACAGGCCCTTGGGGTCGAAACTCTCAAGTTACAATCTCTCGATTGCTAGGTTAGCGATTCCGCACCCTTGTAATCGAGATCCATCCATCCAATACACAAAAAGCAGGACGTAGGCTATTATCTCCATAGGAGGGGCCGAACCTGGGTAAACCCGACTCTCTCTCTCGCTTAAACCCCTTCGAGTCGCCACCAAGCGGTGATGGCCTCACACCTAAGTCCTGTTACGAGGACATCTGCCGGGTTGACAAAACCACGATAGTCCATGTCAGACTCAGAGAATGCCTTGGCCTTCTTGTACGAGGCAGTATGGGCCATGGCATAGAGGTCGTACACCTCTGGCACCTCCGTGTTATTGTGTCGCGCCTAAAAGAGAGGAACAAAGTATTAGTAAAGGGCTCAAGCTAGCATGAAGAATGAATTGCACGAATCATGAAGCAAACAACATACCCAGTTCCGCCCGAACTGAAATAAGTTGGCGCTGCCTTGATGGTGTGGCACACCAACTATTTGGGCACGCCGGTCCTTTGCATTGTCGTGGACGGTGAGGGAGTCCTGGACTAAGGGGTCCTCAGGCCGCTGGCCTATCTCCCAATAGGCCGGCATGGTGGGCCGATCTCTGACTATCGCAGGAAGGGGCGGGTACACCGCGACCCCGTGTTCTAGAAGGAAGTCTCGAAGGCGCGTCGTGCACTGCAAGTTAGGATGAGGAAATCGGCAGCTCCATCCCTGGCAGGAGACCTATCATGTGTAAACCCTAGGTACCCCCCGCTGTCTATATAAACCGGGGAGGTTTAGATTGTAGGACAAGAAAACTCATCTAGGGTTTTAGCTATTCGATCTCGTGGTAGATCAACTCTGTAACCTTCATACACACCAATATAATCGAGTGGGACGTAGGGTTTTACCTCCGTAGGAGGGCCCGAACCTGGGTAAAACATCGTCTCCTTCGTCCCCTGTTAGCATCGATCCTAGACTCACAGCTCGGGACCCCCTACCCGAGATCCACCGGTTTTGACACCGACATTGGTGCTTTCATTGAGAGTTCCGCTGTGATCGCCAAAGGAATCAATGGCATGCTTAGTCATTAGCGAGGAAGTCCGCAACATGGACTCCTTTGTCCCGGTACAGATCTTCGCTTTTGGCAGCGTCGTGCTGCACGCCGACCCAACCGGCCGTCTTGGTCGGGTTGGGACTTTCGCCCATGATCAAGTGGTCAGATTCGGGAACCTAGAGTTCTCCGTAGACTCTCGGGGCGATCTTTTGCTCACCGGGCTTGCAATCTCATCTGATGCGCCCGAGGACTCCGAGGCGTTGACTTCGGATTTTGCTCTCAACCCCGCCCACGGGACCAACCCCGATGACAATCTGGCTTTTAGTCCAGATCTGGTCGTAGTACCGGATGGTCGGGGGACAGCTCCTGCTGAACACACTCCTTGTTCGGACGCACCGGAGGAGTATCAAGATAATATCATACCTGGGTAGGAGGGTTATCGGCGCTTTAGCCCGAGTCCTCCTCCTTGGCTGGCCAACTCTTCTGGGGCTTGAATAATGCCTTCCACAACTTCTGGTGGGTAGTGCGGAAGAATCCTTGCACCGTGGGCTGGTCCTCGAGCTGATAGGCCCACATTGGGGAGGCCCGGCGCTGGCAGGGGAGAAGGCGGCGGTGGAACATGACCTGGACAACATTGACCAGCTCGACCTTGGCCGCGATCACCAAGGAAATGCGCTTCTGCAGTGATTTCACCTCTGCGTCCGACCCCCAGTCAAGGCCCTTCTTGAGCCACGAGGCTAACCTCGCAGGGGGTCCAGATCTAAACTCGGCAGGTGTCACCCAGCCCTCGTCCCTTGGTTCGGTGATGTAGAACCATTCCTTCTGCCAGATCTTGATTGTATTGATGAAGGTGCCGGCCGGCCACTCGACGCGGGGGAGCTTACTGATTACCGCTCCTCCGCAGTCCGTGTGCTCACCCGCGACTATCTTCGGCTTGACAGTGAAAACCTTGAGCCACAGGCCAAAGTGCGGCTCGACCCGCAGGAAGGCTTCACAAAGAATGATGAAAGCCGAAATATGCATGAAGGAGTTCGGGGGAAGATCGTGGAAATCCAGCTCGTAGAAAAACATGAGGCCCCTAACAAAGGGGTGGAGCGGAAAGCCTTGTCCCCGGAGGAAGTGGGGGACGAATACCACCCTCTCGCCTGGCTTAGGGGTGGGGACGACCTGGTTCGCTTCTGGAGCGCGGTGGAAGACGTTGGCGGGGAGGTAGCCGGCGAGCTTTAACTCCCGGATATCCTTGTCGGTGACCGTGGAGGCCTCCCACTTGACCATAGAGCCTGAACCTGCCATGGGTAAGCTCGGAGGAGAGATTGAAGGAGAACTGGATCTGGGCTCCTGCAGCTTGGGAAGATTGAGGAAGCGAGGGATGCGAATGGGAAGCGTGAATAGGCCTCAGGTTTTTTTTTCCTTTTATGAGGCATGACGTCGATAAGCTTCCCTCTACTGCGCCGCGAGCCTCTCCGCTTCCCGAGATATCCATGCCGTTATGCACGCGTGAGAAAACTTAGGGCGTTAATTATATCCCATGTGAAACGGAGCACGATATGTACATTGATGAGTCGTGCCAATGTAAAAACGGCCTCGAACCGCGAATCAAGTTTCCATAACTGGTTCAGTGGTCAAGATAGGCCGCGACCCTTCGTCAAAAGGGCTGACAGGAAACACTGTTTACACTTTAACGTTTGGCCTTTGGGGCTAAGCGACTCATGACATTCGGACGATCATATGATCGGATTGATTATGCATCACCGGAAGCCGGGCTAGTGTCAGCCGATTATTAATGGGAAGAAGAACTCACCCCGCAAGCCGAAGACTCCGATCACATGAAGCTGCCAGTGTTGTGACCCTTGGCGTTGGGGGCTAGTTCGGGGGCTACTGAAGGAGTCCTGGACTAAGGGGTCCTCGGGCCGCGGGCCTATCTCCCAATAAGCCGGCATGGTGGGTCGATCTCTGGCTATCGCAGGAAGGGGCGGATACACCACGACCCCGTGTTCTAGAAGGAAGTCTCGAAGGCGCGTCGTGCAATCCAAGTTAAGATGAGGAAATCGGCATCTCCATCCCTGGCAGGAGACCTATCATGTATAAACCCTAGGTACCCCCCGGTGTCTATATAAACAGGGGAGGTTTTAGATTGTAGGACAGGGAAACTCATCTAGGGTTTTAGCTATTCGATCTCGTGGTAGATCAACTTTGTAACCTTCATACACATCAATATAATCGAGCAGGACGTAGGGTTTTACCTCCGTAGGAGGGCCCGAACCTGGGTAAAACATCGTCTCCTTCGTCCCCTGTTACCATCGATCCTAGACTCACAGCTCGGGACCCCCTACCCGAGGTCCGCCGGTTTTGACACCGACAGACGGCTCCCCAGCGATATATGCATCACTCATCCACCAATGCCTCCCAACAATCCATCTTATCCGCACACCATCTTGGGGGCACCTAAGTTAGTAAAGAGAAATTTGAGCGCTACGCCTACGAATCAAATCAAGGAAACTAAGTACAAGGCCTTAAGAATAGGTAATTACCTTCACATACCGATGCTTCTTCTGAAACTTTTCGCGGCATAACGACTTTTCCTTCTTAACACCACGCGTGGCGTAGTAGTCTCGAACAGCCTGTGGCCGAGCCTCGTGCCTTAAGTTCTGTAATAGGCGCTTGCACTCGGTTTCGATAACCTTTGCCGTGGCCTCCTCGTATCCGTCCTGACACCTGTAGAAGGTCTGCAATCAAACGAGACAACACTGATTAGTACAATAACTAGCTATTGTTAATTTTGGATTGTGTAAAGGAGAAATTACCCAAAAGCTATTGATTACCATATCGGCCCTCGTGTGGCACAAGACACCGTCGATCATCTCCTCCGGCGGGGCCTGGGCAGCCTTGTAGTGATCCCAGCTCAATCCTAGCTGTGGAAGCTGACCCTCACCGGGTAACGTGACAAACCCCTGAAAATTGTGCCGGCAAAGAACACCAAGGACGGTGTTGGGCCTGCGGACTCCATTGGTGTGATGCCAACCCCTGCAGTATGACAGGGCCAACGCATTAGATATTTGAAGAAACGTGAAGGCAAAAGGTACAAAAAGAGTAAATGCACTTACTTCTCCCCATCAGACCTAATCACCGGCCTCTGCTTGTGGGTCGCCGGCAGGGGCGGGAGCCGTGTACTACCACGCTGGTACACGATGACCCCCTCAACCACCTCGCCCTCACTATCAGTAAACTGATCCCCGCCACCATCAGCATGGCCACTCGGCCCCTGAGACGGATCCGGCCAGGTACCCCATCCGGAAGTCTCCTCCGACGTAGCCCCATCTGGAGTCTCGTGGGCTGAAGCATCTGGGACCGAAGTCTCGGGGGCCGAAGGCCCGTCGACCCAAGGCTCATGGTCCGGAGTCCCCGTAGCCTCCACCTCAGACGGGTCCATCCTAGCAGTCCTGTGCTTGGGTGAATGAGCTGGGGGTGTCGGCGAGGAAGGCATATCAGTCCGCCTACCTCTCCCGCGAAGAAAACCTGTACCTCTCTTCTGCCCTCCCCTACCTCCTCTCCCGGTGGGCAACGTGGCCGACGAAGAAGCGCACACCGGTGTCCCCATACTATCTATCAACGGTCTCCAGAGAGATTGGGGTGGAATGGAAGTACCCCTCCCGCGGGCCGTCGCCCGCTCTGGACCTGCGCCCACCATCTTTCAACACCTGCCATGACAAAGAGTAAATGAAATTAGTACAACATAAAAAAATGAACACCTGACATGAATAATAATATGTACATAATTAAAGTTGGGATGCATAGAAACTAATAATAGTCTGGATTGTCGTCATCAATAAATGCATCATCATCATCACTATCATGTGTGTCGTCATGAATGACGTGCTCATCGGGTTCAGTGGCATGATCATGTGGAAGGCCTTTCAGCAATCGGTCAAGCATTGACATGTCATCCACAGCAGTAACCTCTTCTTCTTTCGGCTCTTCTTGTTCATGCTCAGGGGTGAAGTCGGATTCATTGTCGATGTCTACTTCCATGTTCTGGGGGTAAAGTAGAGCGGTTCTTGATTTTTTTGGAAAGACGTGTTTCTTGGAAGAATTCTGCTTCATATGTGTCTGGGTTAATGTGAGGTTCATAATCCTCTTCATTGGGGGGTGTTGGTCTAGCATGTGGTGGCACATCATAAACGACATTCCAACCATTCAGATTTTTATTAGTTTGGCAGGCCCACGGTAGATAGAAAACTTGGGTCGCCTATTGAGCCATAATATAAACATCGGAAACATCTAAATGGGTGCTTTGTTTGATTTCGACTAGCCCTATATGTTCACGAGTCCTTCTAGTCTCCTTCGGCTGGAACCAATAACATTTGAAGACTATGACGTTCGGTGGGTTTTCACCATAGAATAGAAGTTCATAAATTGCTTCAACTCTTCCATAATACTCGGTACCTCCTTCGTCGATAGCAGAGACACCACAATTTGTAGTTTTTCGGTCGGCCATAGATTGCTCTTTTCCAAAGGTACGAAAGCGATACCCATTGATGGTGTATTTCTCAAATGAACGGACCTTATATTCAAAAGCATTAGCGGCTTGTCTTAATTTGGCGTCCGTAGACTCTGAATTAGCCTACAAGTTTAATACGACATGATAGTTGCATTAGCCGCAAATTAGACCAAGAAATGAAACCGGGATAGCCACCTTCATGCTTTGCCAGAACCTCATACTCTTCGATGGAATCCTTTTGGATCACCGCTCCATCCGAGAATTTGGTGACGTATCGACTGTATCAAATATCCAGGAATAAGAGCAGTTCAAAGGAATTAGAAGTTGCGAAACAATGTACCGAGAACTTACTCGATATACGAACGCACTTCTGTTAGGTTGTTGAACATATACAACGAAATGGTCTGCCATTCTTCGACATCCGACACTATTGGTTTCCAAGCACCGACTGGTGCGAGCTTCCCTTTGAATAGGCTGAGGTTGGATCCACCTTTTCTAGGGTCGTCAGCATTGTACCGAGGCTTCGGATTATGCAAATGACAATTTTTGGCTTCGTAGTGTGCTGTTACGAAGTTTGCCGCCTCCTCAGTAATGAATGCCTAGGCCATCGATGCTTCAATTCTATGTTTATTTTTACATTTTGCTCGAAGCGTCTTCTGCATCCTCTCAGTTGCATAGCCCCAATGATTTTGCATGGGCCCCCCAATCTTGCCTCGGTTGGGAGATGTAAAATCAAATGCTACATATTGGATTAAAGAAGCCCGGAGGAAAGATCTTCTCTAACTTGCAAAGCAACTACGGTGCCAACTTTTCCATGTCATCTAGCACGCCAGGCGATATTTCTTTCGCACAAACAACATGGAAGAAATAGCTCAGCTCTGACAGTACTAGCCATTCAGCCTCAGGGATAAAGCCATGCAATAGCATCGGCATTACCTCTCAAGCCATATGTGCCAATCATGACTCTTGAGACCAAATATTTTCAATTTTTCAAGACTCTCTCCCCTCTTTAGATTCGTGGCATACCCATCGGGGAACAACAAGTGCATTTTCACCCACAAGATAATTTCCCTCATAGCTCCCCTTGCAAGATTGAACCAGGCCTTTGGCTTCGACTAGTTCTACTTTCCTTTCGGTTGTCGCATGTTCTGTAACGGTCTATCACATAGAGTCTGCTGATCGACTCTAGCCTTAGGATTATCCTTTGACTTCCCCTCTATGTTGAACAATGTACCAAAAAGGGCCTCTCCGATATTCTTTTCAGTGTGCATCACGTCGATGTTGTGTGGAATAAGGAGGTCTTTGAAGTAAGGCAGATCCCACAAGCATGTCTTGTGAGTCCAGGAGTGTTCCGAATTATACCCCTTGAAATACCCTGGACGCTCTAGATCAGGCTCGAGAGCATTTAACTGATCCAGGATCTGTTGGCCTGTCAACGCAGGTGGTGCAGTGTTTTTGACAAATGTACCTTTGATGAAGTTCTTCTTGTCTTATCTGAACTCATGGCGAGGATCCAGGAACTGTCTATGCAAGTCGAAGCAAGAATACTTCCGACCCGCCTGCAACCAATGAAACTGAAGAGCTGCCTTGCATGTGGGGCACGGGAACCTTCCATGCACACACCAGCCAGCGAATAGGGCATACGCCGACAAGTCATGCATCGAGTACATGTACCAGACATGCATTTTGAAGGTTTCTTTTCTAGCGGCGTCGTATGTCTTGAACCCATTATCCCAAGATTCTTGCAATTCATCCTTAAGCGGCTGCATGTACACATTCATATTCTTCCCCGGATAGTTGGCCCTGGAATTATCAACGTCAGGAAAATGTTCTTTCTTTGCATAATCTGTCCGGGGGGGGGGGGGGAGATTGAGTGGAATGACAAATACAGGCCAACAACTGTATTGGGTTACCGTCATACCAAACGGATTGAACCCATCCGTGGCGACGCAGACTCGAGGATGCTTTGGATCTGCCACTTTATCCTCATGTAATGCATTGAAGTGCTTCCACGCAAAAGCATCCGATGTGTGTACCAACATCTGATTCCCATCTGCATCTAGTTCAATTCTTTTGCCCAATTTGTGACATGTCATCTGTCTGGCCGTCTCTTCAACCATGAAAAGACGTTGAAATCTTGGTATGATTGGAATGTACCGAACAACATTAACTGGGATTTTGGTCTGCCTCTTCTCACCCATACCGTTGTCTATCACAACATACCTGGAAGACTTGCAAATGGGACAATAGTTCAAGCCCGCATACTCAAGCCTAAATAAGGCACATCCATTCTCATAGGCATCTATCTTCTCATAGGGCATCTTAAGTAAACGAAGGATTTTGTCCGACTGGTACAGGTTTGCAGGCATGACATGGCCTTTGGGTAGAAAGCGTCCAAATAGTGTCATCATCGCGTTGTAGCATTCTATGCCCAAGTTGAATTGAGCCTTCAGACTCATTACTTGCGCAATGGCATCCAACCGACAAAGCTTAGTGTGCTCGTGGAGAGGACATTTTGAAGACTCCAACATTTCATAGAAGGCCTTTGCAGATTCCCCCATCTCATTTTTCGAATCCCAAGCATCATCAAAGTCTTGCACCATGTCTTCGATCCCGATACCATTCTCGTCGGTGCGATGATGAACCACCTCAGCTCTGGTACGTTGGGCAGACTCACCATGAAATATCCACACCGTATAATCAGGCGTAAAACCCCACTTCTGCAGGTGTTGACCCATTTCACCCTCCGTCCTCTGTTTAAAGTTGTCGCACCTAATACAGGGGCACCAGGTTTTTCTCTGGCCATTTGCAAACGCGGCTTTCACAAACCCCTTGGTTTTTTGTTAACCATTCATTGGTTATGTCTTTCTGACTAGTGTGACCGGTGTACATCCACGCACGATCACTCATCTTGGCTAGCTGTTAAACACACAAGAAATATATATATATATAATTCAGCATACAAATATTCATCAGTTAATCAAGTTTGTCAATTTTATTATGTCTATGCAACCTACACGCTAATAGGTAAAGATATGTCCTAATCCCACCCGAGTATGTGTAGATTGGGTTCGTTTTCCCATGCTCTGCTCCGGATCCGACGCAGAATTTCGACAACACCTCCCCGTTGTTCTCCTAATACATGTCTCGGCATTAAACAGAGAGGATGTGTACCCGGAGAACAACAGGGAGGTACTGATGAAATTCTGCATCGGATCCGGGGCAGAGCATGGGAAAACGAACCCAATCTACACATACTCGGGCTGTCCATGGATAACATGGACAATTCGAAAGGATGGAGGTTATAAATATGCAAAGACATGCATATTTATAGATGCTGCCCTTTCGAACGGGATACGCCTAGATTACGAGACTTGACATGAAAGTAAAATCTAGTGGCATCAGCACGATGACTAGAACATAGCAAATAGGGGAGGGGGAGGAGATGACAGACGAGCTGACCCCTAGACCGCAGAGGCAATAGTCGAACGACGACGGCAACGGCAATGGGACCGACGGTGCTCCTTGAGGTGAAGAGAAGATCCCTGCAAATGGAAAGCACCAGCACGGCCAACATAAGCACCAAAAAATCAACTAATATTTACAATCTGTCCAAATCATCTAGTTTTTACTCTTCTTCCGTTTCTTCTTCTTTCTTCTTCTTTCTCCTCTTTTTCTTCTTCTTTCTCCTCTTCTTCCGTTTTTCCTCTTCTTCTCCTCTTCTCCTGTTTTTCTTTCTTCTTCTTCTTCTTCTTCTTCTTCTTCTTCCTTCTTTTACTTTTTTCCTCTTCTTCTACTTCTTCTTCTTTTCTTCTTTTTTCTAACCTAACCTAGCAGTAACCTAATTGAACTAAACTAACCTAATACTCTCTAACAGCAAAAATTAAATGAAAAAAAACAAAGAATAGGAAAAAATGCTCACCGGAGGAAGGGAGGCTGCCGGGCGGCGGGGGCGCCGGGGCGCCGGGGCGGCGGGGAGGCGTGGCGCCGGGTCGGCTGGGCACCGGGGCGGCGTGGCCGCAGGTGACAGGACCACGGGGCGGTGGCGAGGCGGGGAGCCGGGCCGGCTTGGCACTGGGGCGGTGGGTGGCGGAGCGGCGGGGCGGAGGCCACGAAGGGCGGGACGCGGCGGGGGCGGTGGACGTGGCGGGGGCGGCCGGTGGTTCGGTGCGGGGGCGGCCGGCCGGGGGGGAAAGAGAGAGAGAGAGAGAGAGAGAGAGAGAGAGAGAGAGAGGTGGGGGCAGGGGTGGTGACGGCCGTTACATATGTTAGCTTCTTTGCCATCTGCTCGCGGACGGCAAAGAGCCTGACAGCACACGACAAAGAAGGTACTGACAACATGTGTGCCGTCAATTTGACCTACCCATCAGGGCCATCCAGTGGGGCCCAACTGGTCTCTTTGCCGTCTGCCGTTAGGCTCTTTGTCGTCTGCCAGCAGACGGCAAAGAGTGTACTAATGGCAAATAATATCTTTGCCGTGAGTCCCTTCTTTGCCGTCTGTTTTGTGGAAGCTGACGGCAAAGAACTTCTTTGCCGTCCGCTGGCAGACGGCAAAGAATGGTCTGATGGCAAATTTTCTGATTCTAGTAGTGATGACTAGTTCGTTCATCATCATATTGCTTTATATGATCATAAAGAGCCGACATAGTATTTGTGGCAAAGCCACCATTCATCATATTTTTGATATGTGTCACGCTAGATCATTGCACATCCTGGTACACTGCCAGCGGCATTCATATAGAGTCATATCTTTATATCAGCTCTCCATATTGAGTTGTAAGTAAATAAAAGTGTGATGATCATCATTGTTAGAGCATTGTCCCAGTGAGGAAATAATGATGGGGGAGGCCTAATGAGCCCACCATTCTGAATAAAAAAATGAAGAGAGAAAATGAGAGAAGGGACTTTGCTACTATCCTTTACCACACGTGTGCCTCAAACTGGCACCTTGTTCCTTATAAAGAGAGTCTCATGTTATGTCATTTTCATATGCTAGTGGTAATTACTTTGTCATTATTACAAACTTGGCTTGTATATTCCTATGATGGGCTTCCTCAAATGCCCGAGGTCTTCATGATCAAGCAAGTTGGACGCACACCCCACTTAGCTTCATTTGAGCTTTCATACACTTATAGCTCTAGTGCATCATTTGCATGTCAATCCCTACTCCTTGCATTGACATCTATTGATGGGCATCTCCATAGCCCGTTGGTACGCCTAGTTGATGTGAGACTATATTCTCCACTTTTTGCCCCTTTGATATCTACCACCATATTCTACTCCACCTAAATGCTATGTCCAATGGCTCACGCTCATGTATTGCGTGAAGAATAAAAACTTGATGCATATTGAAAAGTACGATACAATTGCCTGACTTGGACACCGTGGTGCTTGACATTTGTATTAATGTGGTGAAGCTGGAGCCATGGCTTGCTAATATTATAAGATGAATGGGGGCGGTAAACATTCTTTGAAGATCGTATACTTTGAAAGATTGATGATTTTTTCTTATACTTATAAGTATTGCTATGTTAATATTTATTGATTCATCGTTTCTCAATGAGCATACATGCATAAGATTACATAATGGATAGCATGTCACATCAAAAATTCTGTTTTTATCATTTACCTACTCGAGGACAAGCAAGAATTAAGCTTGGGGATGCTTGATACATCTCCAACGTATCTATAATTTTTTATTGTTCCATGCTGATATATTATCATTCCAGGATACTTTTTGGGTCTTTATTTACCAATTTATAATATTTTTGAGCACTAACCTAATGACCCAATGCCCAGTGCCCGTTGCTGTTTTCTACATGTTTTTTACTTTTCAGGTTACAGTACCAAACGAAGTCCAATTGCCATGAAACTTTTTGATGTTTTTATGGACCAAAAGAATACCCGGATGCTTCGGGAGGAGTGAGGAGGCCTCACGAGGGCACCAGAACGCAACAGGGCGCGCCCTGGGGGGGCCCTGATGTGTGCAGGCCCCCTCGGGCTCCTCCTGACGCCCCTCTCTGGCCTATAAATTCTCTAATATTCCAAAAACCCTAGAGGCAGTCCTGGAACTCTTTTTACGCTGCCCCAAGTCTCTGTTCCATTGCGAGGCCATCTGGAGCTCCATTCCGACACCCTGCCGGAGGGGGGATCGATCACGGAGGGCCTCTTTATCAACCTTGCTGCCATCATGATGATGTGTGAGTAGTTCACCACAGACCTACGGGTCCATAGCTAGTACCTAGATGGCAATCTCTCTATCTCTTGATCTTCAATACAATGATCATGGCATATTCGCTTTGATCTATCCGATGTAATCCTATTGTGCTGTGTGTTTGTTGGGATCCGATGAATTGTGGGTTTATGTTCAGATTATTCATGAAAAGTATTTGAGTCACCTCTGAATATTAAGATTCTTATTTGCATGATTATTATAGCTTTGTAATGCTCTCCAATTTATTGATGTGCTTTGGCCAAGTAGATTGATCTATCTTCAGTGGGAGTGGTGCGTTGTGGTAGGTTCAACCTGACGAGTTTCTATATCCCAGTGACAAAGTAGGAGACAAGATGTGTCTTTGTGTTGTTGCTACTAAGGATAACACGATGGGGTTTATTCATATTGCTTGAGTTTACTTTGTCTACATCATGTCATCGTTCTCCATGCATTACTCTATTTTACTTAATACTCTAGATGCCTGCTGGATAGCGGTCGATGAGTGGAGTAATAGTAATAGGTGCAGGCACGAGTCGGCCTGTTTGTTTATGGACGTGATGCCTATATACACATGATCATTGCCGTGAAAATCGCAGAACACTACTGCAGGATGGTCCAAAGACGACACATCAATCAGAGACCCTTCGACAAAACTGTGTGCGATCCACCAATCGCAAACGGTATTGTTCAACCTCCGTCGCAAATGGCACGAACTGTGTGCGATGGTGGATCCAACAAATACGATTCAGAAAATAGTTGCGTGTGTGATCCATGGCACATAGTTTATTCTTATGAACTGTTTGGGATTAGCTAAGATAACAGAAACAGTTAACAAAACTACGTACGTGTGTGAAGTATGGCACACAGTTCACTCGGATAAACTGTTTGCGCTGATCCAGCAGAACACAAACGGGTTAGCGTAAGAAGGTGTGTGTGATACGCAACAATTGGTTCATTCATCAGAATTGTGTGGGAAGACCAATAATAACCAAAACGATTCATCCGGACAAGTTGTGTGTGTTGTGGGCAGACGATTGTTGCCAAACAATTGTCAGCAATTGATGAAAACATTTCCGACGGTACATACGGAAGTGCCGTTTGCCCATATTAATATCGCAGATGTTTTATTATTATTATCAGACTGGCTGCGCATCACCTCTTCTTCCTCTCTCACGCCTTATCACCGCGTTTTCGCCCGAGGATTCCAGTGCACGCTTCGGCACCACACCGGCGTTTCTTTTGGCCACGTTCCCGCGTGGAACCGTTCATGTTCCCACGCAAGCTTCCCCATCGGTTTCCCGCCAGAAGCGAATGAGCATAAGAGCCTCTGCGCGTCACACGCGGATGCACACCTAGTGCACCCTAGCCCATCTACGAAGCATGCCAACCCGACCAAGCATCGCCTCTTCCATCAACCTCCTTGACGACGAAAACGATCCGGTGCAGGCGCAACGGCCTGTCGAGGCCGATGGCGTGTCCAGCGACGCGCCGAACAATGCTGTGCTGCGCGTCATTGCAAGGGTTGATCAGACCCTTGGCGCAGGGCGCGGCAGTGCCGACGAGCAACATAGCTGCCTCGCCGCCGAGAGGCTGCAGCGCGCCGTACAAGAAGATCATCGGTGGTGCTCTGTAGAGCAAAACATGAGCATCCGCCCTGAGATGGCAAGGCGTGCCGCACAGCAAGACCGATGGAGGGCTGCAGAGCGAGAGGCGTGGCGCGCGACAGAGCAAGAGTGGTTCCATCCCCGCTTGCCTGCTATCCCACCATCATGACGTTGTAGCTGTGTTCAAGGCACGTGAGTAGCCCTATTTCTCGCCAGGAATGGGCAGCGGCCGTCTGTGCCGTACTTGCACCAGAGCCCGGCCGCACCGTCCTTGCACCGGACGCCGGCCGTGGCGTTTGCATGGGTCGCGTCGTTCGCCTTGTCTGCGGCCCCCTCGATGCTAACGGCTCGTCAGTAGGCTCGAGCGCCTCCTTGGCCCAGGTGTCCAGCGGGGAGCAGTAGAAGAAAATGGCCGTCGCATCCTCGAGATGGTAATCTCCGAAGAAATAGCCAGCTTGGAGCTCGAGATCACGCTACACCTATACCGCGAGCGTGTAAACCGCATGGACGAACGCCTGACCGAGTTCAGGCACAGCCAAGAGCTTCCGTAGGTTAGGGTGTAGTCATGGACGCATTTTATTTTGTTGAATCGTTTAGATGTCGATCCCAATGTCTGGACAACAATCACAATATTGATATGTTTCGATGTATGAATGATTTATGTTCTAGTGTTATGTTTCAATATGTGTAAAAGGCTAACAGTTAGAGCCAGAAAATCAGTATGAAAAGAGATAGAAATGTGAAACTAATAATATATATTAATTGTTGAATAGCTCATTGAAGACATAATACATATACAGTATATATCATCACATATACGTGATAATAGTACTTAACTAATACGTACAATGAATAAAAACTACACTAATAATAACCCCTCCTGGAGCGGGGAGCAGTAAAATGGCAGCCTCTCACGAGCAGCTCCCTGGTGCGCGGTGGGTTCCCAACGCGGAGGGAGTTCGCCGCCTCCTCCGCCTCGCAGCGCTCGACGTGTCGATCAGCCTCTTGCTGGCGGAGGCGCGCGACCATGCAGGACAGTTCAGTGGGTGCCCACTGGAGCTCTTTGGCGGTGGCACGCTAGAGCTTATCGGCCCACACCCACGCAGCAGTGAGGTGCCTAGCGCCTCTGGCTTTCCTTGCGTGGTACTGGCCGTCTTCGTACACCTGCACCGCCCGTCGACTCGCCCGCCGCCAAAGCTCCAGCTCCTCCTTTTCCCTTGGGCGCTCCTCAGCCCGCTCCTTCTTGAACGCCACCTGCCTGGCTCTCTCAGCCGGCGGCAGCGCCTTCCACAAAGCTAGATCGTACTGGCCCCAAAACCAATCTTCAGTTGGGGGGTATGGCGCGACCACGTCTGGGGGCACGAAGGGGTCCTCCTCGTCGCTGCATTTCGCCATGTCCCCGTGGGGTGGCGCCTCCTCCTTTGCTTGTGCACAGACCGGCCGCGCCATGGCAGAGTTTTGTGTGAGGGGTGGGATAGAGAGACGAGAGAATGCAGGCGGGATGACGTCTCGAGGGGCAGCATTTATAGGCGGCTGGAATCTTGATCGACGCCAGCAGTGATTGCACACGATTTCCTAGTCAACAACCGTGTGTGAATTAACATCACCGATGGTTCCCAATGCATGACCGTGTGCGACTAATAGCCCGCGAAAATTGGCTTCCAAAACTCGAAACGTGAAACACGGCGCCAATCATGTGCGACCCATTTGTTTTGCCAAATATTTACATTTTCTATCCAAATGTAATGCATGCGTGCCATTTGTGTTACAGAAGCAAGTTTGAGAGCAGTAACCATGACATCTTGGTCCCATGGCGGGAAATCATGCATATTTTCATGTACTTCAGAATTCAAAGCATTTTTTCATTTTTTTAAATTTACAACCTAGATTCTCAATGCTTTTGTGTCCAAACTGTCACTCAAGAAGTTTGGAACTCCTTCAAATTTATTGCAAGCGGCATATATAGGGAAGCAAGTACTACATAAATATGATTTTCCAGCGGTTTTTGCTTCATCTAGCTTGTTCATGTGTTTGAGTTTTAAACTATGGCCATTAAATTTCTATAAACTAACTAAATGTATAAAAATGCCAATAGAATGCCCTTTTAAAAAAAAAAGGATGCTGGTCATATTCATGCATTGTATCGATGAAAAAAAAACTAGGTCGAATGACACAGCGATTGGCGGTTCTTCATCACACATGGCCTCACGTTCCCTCTCGGAACCACGCGCCTTCGTGTGATGCTCCGGTTTGTGAGAGGCTTGTGTCTAAAGCTGGGGATTTTTTAGGCGAGTAGAGTCACATCTTTGTCCCCATCACCGCCCTCCCTTCCCCGTCCCCATCTACGTACCCGTGCGCGGGGATAAAAAGTTTTCCATCCACGTCCCCACCGAGTTGTTTATCACCGTGGGGAAACTCACACATGCATTTAAGAACAACCTTGGCGTATTTCAGTAGAAAAAATAGCATTTCAACGCAATAAAAATATGTTGTGCCTAGGTTTTGGATTTCTTAGGGAATTTTAGGCCAAAGGGGTGGGATGTGTGTAAATTTGGGTGACCGAAGCCACAAATTACGTGGGGGCTACTAATTTCAAAGCCCACATGTAAGTACTTCTATTCATGGGTAAGGCTGGTAATGCTATCCCATCCTCATCCCCGTCCTGCACGCTCAGTAAGGTATTTGACCCACCAACTTCCAGATGGGCATTCCAGCTGGCACCCGTGCCCTAATAGATCAATTACCCATGGGGACGCGGGTAATAGTTAACCTTGCATTGCCAGCTTGACATGTGTTAAAGCTTATCTCGAAAAAGCCATTACTTTGATCACTACATCTTGGCCCCATGTCGGGAAATCATGCATATTTTCATGTACTTCCGCGCAGTTTTCATTTTTTGACTTTAAAAAACTAGATTCCCAATGCTTTTGTGTCAAAACCGTCACTCAAGATGTTTGTAACTCCTTCAAATTTATTGCATGTGGCAAATATATGGAAGCAAGTAGTGCATAAATATGATTTTCTTGCATTTTTTGCTTCATCTTGCTTGTTCATGTGTTTCAGTTTTGAACTATGGCCATTAAATTTCTGGAAACTAACTTCATGTGTAAAAATGCCAATCGAACCCCGAATATTTCCTAATTTTAGGATGACGGTCATATTCGTACATTGTAACGATGAAAACAAACTAGGCCGAATGAGGCAGCGATCCGGTTCGTCATCACACAACGCCCCACGTTCCCTCTCGGAACTATACGAGCGTGCATGTGATGCTCCGGTTTGTGAGAGGCATGTGTCAAAGTTTATCTCGAACAAGCCGTTACTTTGACCACGACATATTGGCCCCATGGCGGAAAATCATGCTTATTTTCGTGTACTTCTTAGCATATTTATTTATTTATTTATTTTAATTTAAAAACCTAGATTATTCTCAATGCTTGTGTCCTAACCGTTACTCAAGATGTCTGGAACTCCTTCAAATTTATTGCACGTGGCATATAGACGGAAGCACTAGTACATATATAAATATGATTTTTTCCTGCAGTTTTTGTTTCATCTTGCACATGTCCATGTGTTTTAGTTTTGAATTATGACCACTAGATATCTAGAAACTAACTTCATGTATAAAATGCTCATTGAACCCCAAAAATGTCCAAATTTCAGGATGACGGACGTATTCGTGCATTGTAACGAATTAAAAAAACCAAGGCCAAATGAGACAACGACTAGCGGTTCGTCATCAAACAAGGCTCTCATGTTCCCTCTCGGAACCACGACCCTTTGTGTGATGCTCCGTTTTGTGGGAGGCATGTGTCAAAGCTTATCTCGAACAAGCCGTTATTTTGACCACGATATCTTGGCCCCATGTTGGGAAATCATAAAGATTATTATCATGTACTTCAGAGCATTTTTTCATTTTTTGAATTTTAAAACCTAGATTCCCAATGCGTGCACGTCTGTGCAAACCGTTACCCAAGATGTTTGCAACTCCTTAAAATTTATTGCAAGCGGCATATATAGGGAAGCAAGTAGTACATAAATATGATTTTTCCAGCAATTTTTGCTTCATCTTGCATGTTCGTGTGTTACACTTTTGAATTATGGCCGTAAAATTTGTACAAACTAACGTAATGTATAAAATGCCAATTTAACCCCGAATATTTCCTAATTTTAGGATGCCGTTAGTGGATTTTGACGGTAGGAATCATTTTCTTACAAATAAAACAATATCCGTTACCGCTGTACCCCAAAATAGTTTTACAATTCAATACAAAAAGTGAACTACGTAGACACGGTTTCATACAGGAACCGTTTGCGATGAAAATTCACGGATCTATTTATGTCTTACGAGGGAAGCTTCGTCGGCTTCGTCTTACTCGGATTCCGTTCACCCTCGATCCCCATTCCCTAAGAAACCTTCTCTACAAAGACTGACCCCGCGGCAACGCTTCGTAAGGGTGCGTACGACCGCCCCCTCGGCCCTGAGCGCTCCCGCCTCTGCCAGAACGCGGCCGCCTCGGCCGAGAGCGCAGCCGCATCCTTCTTAAGCGCGTCCGCATCCGCTGAAAGGGCCTCTGCGGCGGCCGACAGGGCCTCTTCGGTGGCCGAAAGGGCATCTGTAGCCGCGGAGACGGCAGCTGCAGCTGCAACGACGGCGTCTGCAAACGCCAAGAGCGCTCGAGCAGCGTGCCTTGCCGCGGAGGCCGCCCTGGCCTGGGTCAAGGCCATCCAGGCCTATATCATCGAGAACGCCCATGACACGATACTCCAAGCTTCGCCGGAATCTAGCATGCACCACACGTCCGAAGAGGCGGCTGATGCGGATGCCGAGATGCATGCCGATGATGCGGTGGCGGAGGCCATGGAGCCCCTTCCGCACGAGATCTCCTAGTGAGAGCTGGAGATGTGGGAGCCGTCCGAGAGAACCGAGTGCTAGGAGGAGTTGCGTGTGGCTCAGGAGGAGGTCGAGAAGCGCCTGTCCATCGAGGAATTAGCGGTGGAGTACCAACGCAAGCTATGGCGGCGCCACTACTACGAGTACTACGAAGATGAGCGCGACACCGATGACGAGGACAACGTCGAGGATGAGCACGTCGCCACGGTCGAAGTCAGCCTGGGGGATGCGGAGTCCAGCACCGGTGGAATGTCGCCCAGACAAGTCGTCGACATCTCATCGAACAGCGGTGAGGCATAGGGTGGCTGCTCGTCGGCGTCTTTGTTAAAATTATGCGTATTACTAATAGCCTTTGTTCAGAGAACCGGTCTTTTGTAAGAGCTATGCCTAGTTCAAGCAGCTTGATTATTTAGTGAACTTGCTCGGTTTAGTAACTGTGAGCTATGTGTGTCCGCTAATTTGTATACCCAAGTTAGAATTTGATGTTACATTATGCAATCACGTGGATGTGCACTATAACCAGGGAATACGTGGGGAGGGGCGAAATGTTGTATGTTCTGTATCATCGCACACGATAAAAGAAGAAACACCGTGTCTGATGAATCTTTGCGCGCCAAGATTCCCTGCAACGAGCGAAAAATTTCGCTGACCGCCGAAATATCTGCCTCCCCACCCCTTCCCCCCAAAGGGCCACATTTCCCCTGCAACCCCCATCCCCCTCCCCCCTACGCCGCCGCCCACATCTCTCCCTCTAGCTTCCGACCGCCGCGGACACGCCATGGTCTCCTCAAGTGACCCCTCAAGCGGTATCTCCGACGATGACGAATCTCTCACCAGCCAGGTATTCGTCTCTCTTCTCTCTGGCTCAACTAGGCTTAGGGTTTTGTTTTGGAATTGGGGATTTTAAAGCGGCAGGCCCATTTGCGCCATTTCTTTCTCTTGTAGCTCCCTAGGACAATCACTTCCAAGGAATGGAGATGGGTAGCTAAAGACCTGGCTGTTCATGGTCAACATCAATTTCAATCCGTGAAGTTACGAGCTTTTCAATCCGGGTACAGTGGGAGGAAGTTTCTGGGACGTGCAAAGAAGGTAAGCCTAACTCTCGTTGTTAGAAATCATTTGTTATATTAGGAGTGATTCAGACACTTCCCGTGTGCTATTTGATTCTGGATGTGATTAAGACACTGTCATAGTTTTAACCTGAAGGCATATTGACAGCAAGAAAAGTATGTGCTACATGAGTTATCATTGAATGAAAATTTACAGCCAATTAGTACACATAAAGCACTTCATTTCATTCAGCACAAGCAAGGTCTAATTATGCACAGAAACATGGCTAGCATCAACACTGTTCGAGCGTACACACACCTCGATTGTCAGGTGGCTGAACCACATGAAACATGGCAATCTAAAATAAACAGATTCTCAGACTTAGTGAAAAAAACATGGTGCAAGATAGTAGTATTTAACAAATTGGAATGTTTGATAGCATAATGTACGTAGCCGTCACTATTAATTTGATATCATTCAAACACTGCCGATGTGCATCCTGTACTACAAAGACTGTTGCATTTATATTTAGCTTCCTGGTAAAATTGGCAATTTGTTATTACACATGATAGAAATAGAGGAGGGATGAGTACCAGAGCATCCTACTACGAAGACTCTTCGAGCAGAACCATGGCATGGCCGATGAAGACCCATGTAATCCCGGTTCTGACCACATGTCTGAAGCGGACCTTGAAAAGCAACTTTCTAGTAAGGAAGTAGACTCATTTGAGAAACACAAGTACAAGCATGGCCAGCCATTCCTTGTTGGTGAATACTTTGAGGAGTGCAGTTCCAGTTGTCACAAGTTACATAAATATTGCATGGACATAATGTCGGAAGGAGAAGATACTAACATTCTGCAAGTGCACTACAACAGCTGGCATTTCTCTCACGATGCAGGTATCATCAGTGTGGAATTCGAGGACTTTCATCTCTTCTTCAACTTCGATGAGCTTGCTCGCACTCTTGTCAAATGCTTGATGTTGTAAGTACTTCACAAACTCTGTGATCAACTTCTCCATACAAGGCTGCAAAAGTTAACTGTATTGTTTTCCTCTCAGGTGATTGTATATACAGAGATCGATAAGAGCGCATTGGCATTTCATAGATCCTGATTTAGCAAATGGCGTTTTGTTACAAGATAGTGGCTCACGCAAGGCTTCCATTCATTATGTCGCCAAGATCTTGTTCAACTTACAGATAGGAGAATTCTTCATGTGGCCATAACATGAACGGTAAGTTAAATATACAACCACACATACATTGATCGTCTTTCAGTTTTAGATATAGTTCGTACGTTCATGGTTTTCTTAAAATGTAGAGGTCACTGGATCTTGGTGGTCATTGTTCCAAAACGCAACACGGTTTACTACATGGATTCTGTCAAAGAGTCAAATGCGCCTCAGGATCTGAGTCATCTTCAGGATTTCATGGATAAGTATTGAATTCTTTGATGTTAATGCGTTGTGTTCATATCTGGTTCCAGAATTGAGTGTGTGAAAATTCATCTTCATTTGTAGTGTATTGTCAATGAACATAACTTTAAGAGGGAATTGGTTCGACCGCCAACTACCTCTGCTGCACGTAATCGTTTCTCCGGTAAGACAACGAAATCCGTTATTTTCATAAAATGCTAGTCAGATGTTCAAGTTTCTAAGTAAACCTCTTTCTATTTCTCTCCATAGAAAAAAGAAGAAACAAATTACACCGGTTAGGTTTTGTTCCTAACAGGGCAAATACATGACTAATACTGTACACAAAATTTCTGTGTCCTCAGCAAAAGCAAGGTACCAGCCTATTGGATACTACGTTTGTGCACACACGATGAACCTCTGTAGACGTGTTGAATGTGGTCTCGATGCTAACAGGATAAAACTAGTAAGTCTGCTTCTTAATTACTATCTTCTACTCCACACATATGTCACATTCTAATCTAAAAGTCCTGCAGTTGATCTTCGGACCGATGACCTCTTCACCGCTCGCCGCAGATGAATTGATGTCTGTTAGGAAATTTATCAGCACCTTCTTTGTGAAACACTATATCAAGCCCGATGAAGGCGTCGAAGATTTCTGGGTTCATATCCCCTAATAATAAGTACGCATTCATATAGTGTTATCAAATAAACTTATACACATGGATGCATTATTTTCCATGTGAACATGTCTTTGTATTTTGTACACTATGATTATGTATTGCATATGTTGGTTTAACAGCTGTGGAATTTAGCTAGCATTTGCTCAATTGCATATTGTCGTGAATTATGATGAATCCTCTGCTTGTGGACACTATTCGTTGAATTGCATATTGTGGCGAATTATGATGAATGTTCTTCATGTGGACACTATTTGTCGATTGCATGTGGCGAATTTGCTATTTGCAGGGTGAATTAAATGCGATATTTTACAATAACTTGGCAATTTCAGCGCACACGGTTCAAGCAACTAAGCGTGTGTGGTCCAGAATGGAAAGCACACGCAACTCATAGCGCAACCACCTGCGATCCACAGGAAAAGCACACGAGATATAATCTAAAACGTTGGTGATACATAAGTAATCGCAAACGGTTTGCGGCACTTGTACGTGTCCGATAATGCTATGCATGGCGGACGGTTTCCAGAGAAATCTCGTGTGCGATGATGAACATATCACACATAGTTTCCACAAAAATCTCGTGTGGATTAGGTAATGTTTCGCAAACGGTAGAAGGTCAAACTCCGTTTGTTTTCCATGAGCAATTAGACGCGTTTGACTCGTCTTGCACGTGTGTGATTGATCCCAAATCCCACACGTAAGCCCGAAACATTATGTGTGCGATATGTTCCTGCACCGCACATGATTATATTTGCAGATCTTTTGCGTTCGTTGGTCACCATCGCCGACGGGTTTTCCATGTCGTGTGGGATGGACCCTCCTATCGCCCACACATCCAAGGCGACGGTTTAAAACTACGTCGTGGAAAGTGGTTAAAAACCGTTTGTATAGCACGTCGCTGCACTAGTGTAAGTATCCGCTTTTCTATCAATTGCCCAACATTAATTTCTTACCCACCGTATGCTGCCTAGATGAGAGATGCTGCTAGGGAAAACTATGGCCCCCGGGTCTATTCACTTATAAATTTACAAACGCTACTATTACCTTGCTGCCTTTATTAACTTTTTGTTTTATGTTGGAATTTACAATTATCTACAATTATCTACACAACTCATTTGCTTGCAAATAACGAGATCAAGGGGATTGACAACCCTCTTGCCCGCGTTGGGTGCAAGTTGTTTGTTCTTTTGTGTGCAGTCGCTGAAGATGGTTGAGGATTGATATTCCTATTGGTTCGATAAACCTTGGTTTCATAACTGAGGAAAATACTTACCCACTTTGTGATGCAATTACCCGTTCCTCTTCACGGAAAACCCAACGCAGATCACAAGTATCACCAACCCATATATGGAATACGATAACACGTGCCCACTGGCTTGGAGTGGTATGACACGTGGATAGATAGGCAAGGGCGAGCTCGGGAGCAGAGAAGAGAATGGGCGATCGCCAACAACCGCCAGGATGCATTTCGATACCGAGCTCCTGCACATCTAGTCTGTTTTACAGACGAGGTCGTGGAACATCAGTTCCCAGAAGGGTTTAAACCATTCAATAGTGATCAATATGACACCACCACAGATCCAACCGTCTGGATAGAAGATTTCCTTCTACACATCCACATGGCCCGAGTAGATGATCTTCATGCCATAAAGTACTTGCCGCTCAAGCTCAAGGGGCCGGCATGACACTGGCTCCATAGCCTCCCCATAAATTCTATCGAAAGTTGGGAAGAGTTGGTGGACGTCTATAGGGAAAACTTTCAGGACACTTATGTTCGTCCCCCGAAGCCGATGACCTTAGGCACATAGTCAATAAGGAGGGCAAGTAAGCTCGGTAATTCTGGAACCGGTTCTTGACGCAGAACAACTAGATAGTTGATTTCCCGGACGCCAGGGCCATTGTAGCATTCAAGCATAGCATTCGGGACGAATGGTTAGCCCAACAGCTCGGACATGATAAGCCGAGGACCATGGCGGCCCTCACCTCTTTGATGACCCGCTTCTGCAGGAGCAAGGACAGTTGGCTGGCCCATTGCTCCCAAAGGAGCGACCCCGGCACCTCGGAAGTCCAAGATGGGAACGACAAGCCAAGGTGCAACAAACACAAGCGCCGAAACAAGAACAGCGGAAGCGACGCCGAGGACCCAGCAATCGATGCAGGATTTAGCTCACGGAGCGGACCTAAGAAGAGACCATTTAAGGGAACAAGGACGGCTCAAGCACTCTAGATAAAATACTGGACAAGCCCTGCCAGATCCACGACACCCCAGAGAAACCTGCCAACCACACCAATAGAAAGAACCGGGTGTTCAAGTAGGACGGAAAAGCTCTAGCCCAGGAGTTAAGCAAGGGCCAGTCCCGGAGCGACGACAATGAAGATGAACGTCGGTGGCCGAGCAGTGGTGGCCAAAAATAGTTTCCCTCCAAGGTAAAAGATGTGAGTATGATCTATATCACACAAATTCCTAAGAAGAAGAGAAAACGGGAACTCCGAGACTTCTACGCCTTAGAGCTTGTAGCCCCGAGGCGCTCCCTTTGGATGGCCTGCCCGATCACTTTTGACAAGAAAGACCATCCGACCAGCATCCGTTATTGCGGGTCACCCGCCCTAGTTCTGGATCCCATTGTCAATGGGTTTCACCTCACCCACGTCCTTATGGACGACGGAAGTAGTCTGAACCTGATATATGCGGACACACTGCGGAAAATGGGTATTGACTCATCAAGAATCAAAAAAATAGTAAAACTACGTTCAAGGGACTAATACCCGACGTGGAGGCCCAATGGACGGGCAATATAACATTACATGTTGTTGATGGCTCCCCCGACAACTTCTACTGCGAGGACTTAATCTTTGATATAGTTCCTTTCTGTAGTGGCTATCACGCGTTGCTTGGTCGTACTGCATACGCTCGCTTTAACGTGGTGTCGTAATCCACTTACCTTAAGGTCAAAATGCCGGGGCCCAATGGGGTCATTACCATTAACTGCAACACGGAATGCTCCCTCCATACAGAGGAGCACACAATAGCCTATGCATCCAATTCCCAGGCGGTCGAAGAAGCGGCAAGACAAGAAGCTCGACGTGATCTTCTGAGCTCGTCAAAGCATGTTCGCACTGCCACATCGGCCCCTGGTCGAACCTGCGTAAACCCTAAGTAGGGATACACGCTCCCCTGACCCTACCATCTGGTAGCGGACTACATACCTCGAGTACACAACTTCGCGCTTAAAATTCTTTGGGGAATTGGGGAGCAAAAATACATCACACAAGGATGTTATCTCGGATAATCCGAGCACACCTGATACCTGGTGATCTCTTCGGAACAGTAAAGGCCCGCCTGAAGCAACATCTCGACAACATCAATCTACCAAATCATGGATCCAGCCTCTTTGGAGGCCCTGCCTTTCTGAAAGCACATATGCTCCCTTGGAGGTTTTGATAATTCATGACAACATACATTGTCTCTTGGACTAATAGTTCTACCTAGTTTGTTTCAGATAAAGTCCACAAAGAAGATTAGCCATGGATTGTGTGGAGAATCCCCAAGGAGAGAAGAAGAAGAAAAGGAATAGGATTGGCAAAATCAACAGCTGAAGACTCTACATTTTACTTTATGTGAGAAATAACTTTGAGTCAATAGGAAAGCCAATACTATTAAAAGGGGATGAGTTGTCTATGATGATCTGGTTGCTCAAGTGCTTAGAGATTAGCCACCAAAGATACACATGAAATTCTCCCACAAATATTCTGTCCAAAACCAAATATCCAAAATCGGTGCCACCAACTTTTTCCATTCGGCCCTACCGAGTTTTGCCTCACACAGATCCTAAGCCAAATCCTAGCTTCTCGGTGACACCAACTTTCACTTTCGGTGCAACCGAAAAACAGTGACCAACTTTCTGGTATCTCCTTTTCAAGAATCAGAATTTCCAAGATTTGGAAATCGGTACCATCGAGTTGTGTAACTGCCTAGGTCACCCATATCGGTACCACCGAGAATTATATATCGGTCTCACCGAAACGCCAAAAGTTGCCACAATTTGCACTAGTCAGTGCAACCGGGTTTTTACTCCGGTTTCACCGAGTTGGGCAATAATGTTGTAATGGTTGGAAGCACTCAGAACATACCTACACTCTCGCGACTGCTACTCTGCATGGGTTGAAGTCTCCATCAGTGTGGACGTACAACAGCACCACCTATCGGAACCACGGGAAAAATCTTTGTGTCATCTATTGCGTTTGATCTTCCTATCTCTACTCCTTTTTACATATGCTTGTATTTACTTTCCGCTGCTATACTTGTTGACTAGCGTGTGTAGGGTGCAATAGACTTGTTAGAATTGCTAAAATTTGCCAACCATTAAAATTGGGAAAAGGTTAGGTTTTTAATTTGTCAAGTAGTCTATTCACCCCCTCTAGACGTCCCTTCTCGATCCCACAATTGGTATCAGAGCTTGGGTATCCATAGCTTTGGTTTTATAAATATCGGAGGAAGATGGACGTGTCTAGTTTGGGGAGTCTTAGTTGTTGAGTACCCATTCTCGATGGGGAGTACTACAGTTGTCGGGCCTCTGGGACTGGGGGTACCCAGGCCCGTCTGCCCGCGACCCGTGTTGGAAATATGCCCTAGAGGCAATAATAAAAGTAGTTATTATTATATTTCCTTGTTCATGATAATCGTTTATTATCCATGCTATAATTGTATTGATTGGAAACATCGATACATGTGTGGATACATAGACAACACTGTGTCCCTAGTATGCCTCTAGTAGACTAGCTTGTTGATCAAAGATGGTCAAGGTTTCCTAGCCATAGACATGAGATGTCATTTGATAACAGGATCACATCATTGGGAGAATGATGTGATGGACAAAACCCAAACTATGAACATAGCATATGATCATGTCAGTTTATTGCTATAGTTTTCTGCATGTCAAGTATCTGTTCCTATGACCATGAGATCATGCAACTCACTAACACCGGAGGAGTACCTTGTGTGTATCAAACGTCGCAACGTAACTGGGTGACTATAAAGATGCTCTACAGGTATCTCCGAGGGTGTCTGTTGAGTGGGCATGGATCAAGACTGGGATATGTTACTCTGTGTGACGGAGAGGTATCTCGGGGCCCACTCGGTAATACAACATCACACTAAGCCTTGCAAGCAATGTGAGTAAGGAGTTAGCCACGGGATCATTTATTACGGAACGAGTAAAGAGACTTGCCGGTAACGAGATTCAACTAGGTATAGAGATGCCGACGATTGAATCTCGGGCAAGTAACATACCGAAGAACAAAGGGAATAGCATACGGGATTAACTGAATCCATGACATAGAGGTTCAACCGATGAAGATCGTCGTAGAATATGTAGGAACCAATATGGGCATCCAGGTCCTGCTATTGGTTATTGACCGTAGAGGTGTCTCGGTCATGTCTACATAGTTCTCGAACCCGCAGCGTCTGCACACTTAAGGTTCGGTGACGTTTCGGTATAGTGGAGTTATGTATGTTGGTGACCGAAGGTTGTTCGGAGTCTCGGATGAGATCCCGGACGTCACGAAGAGCTTCAGAATGGTCCGGAGGTAAAGATTGATATATAGGAAGGTGGTGTTTGAACTCCGGAAAAGTTTCGGGCATTTCCGACAGTGTACCGGGAGTGACGAATGGGTTCCGGGGGTCCACCAAGTGGGCCCACCACACCCCAAGTGGGTCACATGGACCTGAGGGTGGCGCACCAGCCCCTGGTGGGCTGGGCGGCCGGCCCAAGAAGGCCTATGCGGTTGGGCTTGAGGGAAAGGAAAGTCCAAGTGGGGAAGGGAAGGTCTCCTACTAGGAGTAGGATTGGAGGTGGACTCCTCCACCTCCTCCTCCTTGCGGCCGACTCCTAGGTTTTTGCGTAGTTAAGAATTTTTCTTGCTAGATACCAGTAGCAGCCACGTAAAACATGCAACAACAATTAGAGGACGTCTAACTTGTTTTTGCAGGGTATGTTGTGATGTGATATGGCCAATTACATGATGAGATATATGTGATGTATGAGATGATCATGTATTGTATAGAATATCACGACTTGCATGTCGATGAGTACGGCAACCGGCAGGAGCCATAGGGTTGTCTTTAATTATTGTTGTCGTTTTGCTTTACTTTATCACTATGAGTTAGCAATAGTCGTAGAAGCAACAGTTGGCGCGACAACCTCATGGCGACACATTGATGGAGATCAAGATGATGGAGATCATTGTGTTATGCCGGTGACGATGGAGATCATGCCGGTGCTTTGGAGATGGAGATCAAAAGAACAAGTTCATGGCCATATCATGTCACTTATGATTTGCATGTGATGTTAATCCTTTTATGCATCTTATTTTGCTTAGGACGACGGTAGCATTATAAGGTGATCCCTCACTTAAATTTCAAGATAAATTGTGTTCTCCCCGAGTGTGCACCGTTGCGAAAGTTTGTCATTTCGAGACACCACGTGATGATCGGGTGTGACAGACTCTATGTTCGCATACAACGGGTGCAAGCCAGTGTTGCACGTGCGGAACACTCGGGTTAAACTTGACGAGCCTAGCATGTACATACATGGCCTCGGAACACAAGAGACCGAAAGGTCAAACATGAGTCATATAGTAGATATGATCAACATGAAAATGTTCACCATTGAAACTACCTCAACTCACGTGATGATCGGACTTGAGTTGGTGGATTTGGATCATGTGACACTCGAATGACCGGAGCGATGTCAATTTGAGTGGGAGTTTTTGAGTAATATGATTAACTAAACTCATTATCTTGAACAATAGTCTAATTTGTTTTTGCAAAATTTATGTTGTAGATCATGGCTCGCGCAGTAGCACCCCTGAATTTTAATGCGTTCCTAGAGAAAGCTAAGTTGAAAGATGATGGAAGTAACTTTGTGGACTGGGCCCGTAATCTGAGGATTATCCTTACGGCTTCCCAAAAGGGTTATGTCCTTGATGCACCGCTTGGTTATCCACCCGCTCCAGTTGAGTCTCCAGACGTTGTGAACGCCTGGCAGGCTCGTTCTGATGATTACTCAATGGTTCAACGTGCAATGTTGTATGGCTTAGAACCGGGACTTCAAAGACGTTTTGAACATCATGGAGCATATGATATGTTCCTAGAATTGAAGTTTATCTTTCAGAAGAATGCCCAGATCGAGAGGTATGAGACCTTCGATAAGTTCTATGCCTGCAAGATGGAGGAGAACGGGTCTGTCAGTGAACACATACTCAAAATGTCTGGGTATTCCACACGTCTAGCTGAATTGGGGATGCCCCTTCCAGCAGAGGCGATCACTGACAAAGTTCTTCAATCATTGCCACCTAGCTACAAGAGCTTCGTGTTGAACTATAACATGCACGGGATGAACAAGTCAGTCGTCGAGCTGTTTGCGATGTTGAAAGTCGCTGAGTCTGAGATTCAGAAGGAGCATCAAGTGTTGATGGTCAATAAAACCACTAGTTTCAAGAAGAATGGCAAGGGTAAGAAGGGTAACTCCAAGAAGAGTGGCAAAGCAGTTTCCCCTCGCCTGAAGAAACCCAAGGCTGGACCCAAGCCAGAAACTGAGTGGTTTCATTGCAAGGGAACTGGTCACTGGAAGCGGAACTGCCCCAAGTATTTGGCTGACAAGAAGGCGGCCAACAACAAACAAGGTATATATGATACACATGTTATTGATGTGTACCTTACCAACTCTCGTTGTAGTGCCTGGGTATTTGATACCGGTGCGGTTGCTCACATTTGCAACTCAAAACAGGAACTGCGGAATATACAGAGGCTGGCAAAGGACGAAGTGACGATGCGCGTGGGAAATGGTTCCAAGGTTGATGTGATCGCCGTCGGCACGCTCGCTCTTCGATTACCATCGGGATTACTGATGAACCTGAATAATTGTTATTTAGTGCCTGCTTAAGCATGAACATTATATCTGGATCTTGTTTATTGCGAGACGGTTACTCATTTAAATCAGAGAATAATGGTTGTTCTATTTATATGAGTAATATATTTTATGGTCATGCATCCAATGTGAGGGGTTTATTCTTATTGAATCTCAATAGTGATGATACACATGTTCATAACATTGATGCCAAAAGATGTAGAATTGATAAGTATAATACCACTTTCTTGTGGCACTGCCGTTTAGGTCATATTGGTGTAAAACGCATGAAGAAGCTCCATGCTGATGGACTTTTGGAGTCACTTGATTTTGAATCACTTGACACATGTGAACCATGCCTCATGGGCAAGATGCCTAAAACCCCGTTCTCTGGTACAGTGGAACGGGCAAGTGACTTGTTGGAAATCATACATACTGATGTGTGCGGTCCGATGAGCATTGAGGCGCGCGGTGGTTATCGTTACTTTCTCACCTCCACTGATGACTTAAGTAGATATGGGTATATTTACTTAATGAAACACAAGTCTGAAACGTTTGAAAAGTTCAAGCAATTTCAGAGTGAAGTTGAGAATCATCGTAACAAGAAGATTAAATTCCTACGAACTAATCGAGGAGGAGAATATCTGAGTTATGAGTTTGGTAGTCACTTAAGACAGTGTGGAATTGTTTCACAATTGACACCGCCTGGAACACCACAGCGTAATGGTGTGTCCGAACGTCGTAATCGAATCTTATTGGATATGGTGCGATCTATGATGTCTCTTGCCGATTTGCCACTATCGTTTTGGGGTTATGCATTAGAGATAGCTGCATTCACTTTAAATAGGGCACCATCGAAATCCGTTGAGACGACGCCATATGAACTGTGGTTTGGCAAGAAGCCAAAGTTGTCGTTTCTTAAAGTTTGGGGATGTGATGCTTATGTCAAAAAGCTTCAGCCTGAAAAGCTGGAACCCAAAGCAGAGAAATGCGTCTTCATAGGATACCTAAAAGAGACAGTTGGGTATACCTTCTATCTCAGATCCGAAGGCAAAGTGTTTGTCGCTAAAAATGGAACATTTCTTGAGAAAGAGTTTCTCTCGAAAGAATTGAGTGGGAGGAAGATAGAACTTGATGAGGTTGTTGAACCTTTACTTCAACCTGAGAGTAGCGCAGCATAGAAAGATGTATCTGTGGAGCCTACATCAGTTGAAGAGGAAGTTAATGATGATGATCATGAAGCTTCGAATCAAGTTGCTATAGAACCTCGTAGGTCGACAAGGACGCGTACTGCTCCTGTGTGGTACGGCAACCCTATCTTAGAGGTCATGTTGTTGGACAACGATGAACCTAGGAGCTATGGAGAAGCGACGATGGGCCTGGATTCCAAGAAATGGTTAGAGGCCATGAAATCCGAGATGGGATCCATGTATGAAAACAAAGTATGGGCTTTGGAAGTATTACCTGAAGGGCGTAAGGCCATTCAGAACAAATGGATCTTTAAGAGGAAGACGGACACGGACGGTAATGTCACCGTCTATAATGCTCGACTTGTGGCAAAGGGTTTTTCACAAGTTCAAGGAGTTGACTACGATAAGACCTTCTCACCCGTAGCGATGCTTAAGTCCGTCAGAATCATGTTAGCAATAGCTGCCTTTTTCGATTATGAAATTTGGCAGATGGATGTCAAAACAGCGTTCCTTAACGGTTTCCTTAAGGAAGAGTTGTATATGATGGAACCAGAAGGTTTTATCGATCCAGAGAATGCTGACAAAGTTTGCAAACTCCAGCGATCCATTTATGGACTGGTGCATGCATCTCGGAGTTGGAATCTTCGCTTTGATGAGGTGATCAAAGCATTTGGGTTTATACAAGTTTACGGAGAAGCTTGTATTTACAAGAAAGTGAGTGGGAGCTCTATAGCATTTCTAATATTATATGTGGATGACATATTGCTGATTGGAAACAATATAGAAATGTTGGAAAGCGTGAAGGAATATTTGAACAAGAGTTTTACAATGAAGGACCTAGGAGAAGTTGCTTTCATATTAGGCATCAAGATCAATAGAGATAGATTGAGACGCTTAATAGGACTTTCACAGAGCACATACCTTGACAAAGTTTTGAAGAAGTTCAAAATGGATCAGTCCAAGAAGGGGTTCTTGCCTGTGTTGCAAGGTGTGAAGTTGAGTAAGAGTCAATGCCCAGTGACTGCAGAAGATAGAGAAAAGATGAGTGTCGTCCCTTATGCTTCAGCCATAGGCTCTATCATGTATGCAATGCTGTGCACAAGACCCGATGCTAGCCTTGCCATAAGTATGGCCGGAAGGTTTCAAAGTGATCCAGGAATGGAACACTTGATGGCGGTCAAGAATATCCTGAAGTACCTGAAAAGGACTAAGGACATTTTTCTCGTTTATGGAGGTGATCAAGAGCTTGTCGTAAAGGGTTACGTCGATGCAAGCTTTGACACTGATCCGGATGACTCTAAGTCTCCAACCAGATACGTTTTATTCTCAATGGGGGCGCGGTAAGCTAGTGCAGTTCCAAGCAAAGCATGGTAGCTGATTCTACATGCGAAGTGGAGTACATCGCTGCCTCGGAGGCGGCAAAGGAAGGTGTCTGGATGAAGGAGTTCATGACAGATCTTGGAGTAGTGCCTAGTGCACTAATCCCAATGATATTGCTCTAGCCAAGGAACCAAGGTTTCACAAGAGGACCAGACACATAAAGCGACATTTCAATTCCATCTGCGATTACATCAAGGAGGACGACATAAATATTTGCAAAGTACACACGGATCTAAATGTTGCAGATCTGATGGCTAAACCTCTTCCAAGGGGTAAACATGATCAACACCAGAACTGCATGGGTGTTATATTCATTACAATGTAAATCAGATAGTGATGTGAGCTAGATTATTGACTCTAGTGCAAGTGGGAGACTATTGGAAATATGCCCTAGAGGCAATAATAAAAGTAGTTATTATTATATTTCCTTGTTAATGATAATCGTTTATTATCCATGCTATAATTGTATTGATTGGAAACACCGATACATGTGTGGATACATAGACAACACTGTGTCCCTAGTATGCCTCTAGTAGACTAGTTTGTTGATCAAAGATGGTCAAGGTTTCCTAGTCATAGACATGAGATGTCATTTGATAACAGGATCACATCATTGGGAGAATGGTGTGATGGACAAGACCCAAACTATGAACGTAGCATATGACCGTGTCAGTTTATTGCTATAGTTTTCTGCATGTCAAGTATCTGTTCCTATGACCATGAGATCATGCAACTCACTGACACCGGAGGAGTACCTTGTGTGTATCAAACGTCGCAACGTAACGGGGTGACTATAAAGATGCTCTACAGGTATCTCCGAGGGTGTCTGTTGAGTGGGCGTGGATGAAGACTAGGATTTGTTACTCCGTGTGACGGAGAGGTATCTCAGGGCCCACTCGGTAATACAACATCACACTAAGCCTTGCAAGCAATGTGACTAAGGAGTTAGCCACGGGATATTGTATTACGGAACGAGTAAAGAGACTTACTGGTAACGAGATTGAACTAGGTATGGAGATACCGACGATCGAATCTCGGGCAAGTAACATACCGAAGAACAAAGGGAACAACATACGGGATTAACTGAATCCTTGACATAGAGGTTCAACCGATGAAGATTTTCGTAGAATATGTAGGAACCAATATGGGCTTCCAGCTCCCGCTATTGGTTATTGACCGTAGATGTGTCTCAGTCATATCTACATAGTTCTCGAACCCGCAGGGTCTGCACACTTAAGGTTCGGTGACGTTTCGGTATAGTTGAGTTATGTATGTTGGTGACCGAAGGTTGTTCGGAGTCCCGGATGAGATCTCGGACGTCACGAGGAGCTCCGGAATGGTCTGGAGGTAAAGATTGATATATAGGAAGGTGGTGTTTGAACTCCGGAAAAGTTTCGGGCATTTCCGGCAGTGTACCGGGAGTGACGAATGGGTTCCGGGGGTCCACCAAGTGGGCCCACCACACCCCAAGTGGGTCACATGGACCTGAGGGTGGCGCACCAGCCCCTGGTGGGTTGGGCGGCCGGCCCAAGAGGGCCTATGCGGCTAGGCTTGAGGGAAAGGAAAGTCCAAGTAGGGAAGGGAAGGAATCCTACTAGGAGTACGATTGGAGGTGGACTCCTCCACCTCCTCCTCCTTGCAGCCGACTCCTAGGATGAGATTTCGGCCGGCCAGTCCCTCCCCTCCCTCCTATATATACTAGAGGGAGAGACGGCAAAAGCACTTCAACCCAAAAGGCCATAGTGCAGCCCTCTCTCCCGATAGATTGATTCCTCTAGTTTTTCAGCAGCGCTTAGGCGAAGCCCTGCTGGAATAGTTCCACCACCGCCGCTGCCGCGCTGTCGCGCTGCCGGAGAACTCATCTACCTCTCCGCTCCCTCTTGCTGGATCAAGAAGGCGGAGATCGTCATCGAGCTATACGTGTGCTGAACGCGGAGGTGCCGTCCATTCAGCACTAGATCGTGATTGGATCGCGGGACGCTCGGCGATTTGGATCGCAAAGACATTCGACTACATCAACCACGATTCTTAACGCTTCCCGCTTAGCGATCTACAAGGGTATGTAGATCCACTCTCCCTCTCGTAGATGCTCATCACCATGGATAGATCTTGCGTGTGCGTAGGAAATTTTTTGTTTCCCTTGCAACGTTCCCCAACAGCCCGGGCATGACGCTGGCTCTAAGCAACCAAATGGCAATGGTGACCCCCGGCCATGAACGGGCTTTATGTCGGCTTGCGTGACCACCAAGGCCTCGTGGAAAGTGGGGCACCCCGCGCCCCAAAGCGTCGCGCCGGCCCACGGGCGATTATGTCATGCGTCGCGTCGCCCCCACCAACAGGCGGGATCATGCGCATCGCGGGCCCGGGGGCTACTGTCGGGCCTCTAGGACTGGGGGTACCCAGGTCCGTCTGCCCGCGGCCCGGGCATGACGCTGGCTCTAAGCAACCAAATGGCCCACCAATCATCCTCATAAGGGGAGCCCTCGCGATGGCCGATGCCTCGCGAGGCGCACAACGGCCACGACATCACAAGCCTCCCGGGGCCCCCTCGCGGAGCCAACTCTGGTGCCCTCGCAGGGTCGGCGCTCCTGCCCCTCCACGTGGTTGACGTGGCTCGCACCGAGCGGCCCTCTTTGCTGATAGAGGAGAGCCATCAGCTTGCGGGTTCCCAAGGCAACCCCCAAAAGGTTGCCGTTTCGGTGCAAGAATACCAAGACTGAGGGCTTGGCAGAACGGATGTCACCCCCGAGCCCACGAGCGCGTCACGGCGAGCAACTTTAGCAGGCGAAGACTACCTTTTGTCAGCGTAAGTTGCAACCCTGTCCCCTTTCAAAATGGCCGTTGTGGCAACCCTTCCCGCCTGAAATTTTTGGGTGGAAGAGGACCGGGGCCAATATAAGGGGGACCCGGCCACCATAGAGAGAGATACTTTTGGTGGGCAAGAACACGCCTTGTACTCATCTTCCGTCTCAAGCAATCCACCAAGCAGGAGTAGGGTTTTACACCGCGAGGTGGCCCGAATCTGGGTAAACTCTGTGTGTCCTTGTTCATCTTCCTTAGCTCAAGCCACCGGAGAGTCGTTGTGTGGTTGCGAAGTAGAGTAGGGTAGGATAGCGAGCGCACCCCAGTGTTCGATCCTTCTTGGGTCTGCGGAGCCCCGATTCCGACATTTGGCGCGTTAGGTAGGGGTGCGCCGATGTTCTCCAACTCCGTCGACCCCGGCTTCATCAACCCCATGGCCGACGCTCGCCGTGTGCTCATATGTCCATTTTGCATCATGATTTACTTGTGTTATTTATTATGTTTTGTTGAATAATAATGCTTTAGGGAGTGATTCTAATGCCTTTTCTCTCATAATATGCAAGGTTTACACAAAGAGGGAGAATACCGGCGGTTGGAATTCTGGACCTAAAAAAAGCACATCAGAGATACCTATTCTGCACATCTCCAATGGAGTTGTAACTTTACGGAGATTACTTTAGGAATTAATAAAAACTACTGGAGCAATGAACTACCGGAGGGGGCCACCCTGGTGGGCACAAGACACAAGGGCGCGTGAGGGCCCCCCAGGCGCGCCCTGGTCGGTTGTGCCCTCCTCGGCCCACCTCCGGTGCCCATCTTCTGGTATATAATATCTTTTGACCTAGAAAAAAATAAAAGGAGGACTTTTGGGATGGAGCGCCGCCGTCTCGAGGCGGAACTTGGGCAGGAGCACTTTTTGCCCTCCGGCGGAGCGATTCCGCTGGGGGAACTTCCCTCCCAGAGGGGGAAATCGAAGCCATCGTCATCACCAACACCCCACTCGTCTTTGGGAGGCCAAACATCATCAACATCTTCAATAGCACCATCTCCTCTCAAACCCTAGTTCATCTCTTGTGTTCAATCTTTGTACCCGAACCTCAGATTGGTACCTGTGGGTGACTAGTAGTGTTGATTACCTTGCGTAGTTGATTACTATATGGTTTATTTGGTGGAAGATTATATGTTCAAATCCATTATGCTATTCAATACCCCTCTTATCTTGAGCATTATTATTATTTGTGAGTAGTTACCTTTGTTCTTGAGGTCACGGGAGAAGTCATGTTGCAAGTAATCATGTGAATTTGATATGTGTTCGATATTTTGATGATATGTATGTTGTGATTCCCTTAGTGGTGTCATGTGAACGTCGACTACATGACACTGCACCAGAATGCATTGTGGAGTAGTTATTAGATGATGGGTTGCTAGAGTGACAGAAGCTTAAACCCTAGTTTATGCGCTACTTCGTAAGGGGCTGATTTTGATCCAAACGTTTAATGCTATGGTTAGATTTTATCTTAATACTTTTGTCGTAGTTGCGGATGCTTGCGAGGGGGTTAATCATAAGTGGGAGGTTGTTCAAGTAAGAACAGCACCAAAGCACCGGTCCACCCACATATCAAATTATCAAAGTAGCAAACACGAATCAAACCAACATGATAAAAGTGACTAGATGAAATTCCCGTGTACCCTCAAGAACACTTTGCCTATTACTAGAGACTGTTCTGGCCTGTCCTTTGCCACAAAAGGATTGGGCTACCTTGCTGCACTTTATTTACCGTTACTGTCACTTGCTTGTTACCAATTTTCTTGCTATCAAACTATCTGTTACCTACAATTTCAGTGCTTGCAGAAATTACCTTGCCGAAAACCGCTTGTCATTTCCTTCTGCTCCTCGTTGGGTTCGACACTCTTACTTATCGAAAGGACTACGATTGATCCCCTATACTTGTGGGTCATCAAGACTCTTTTCTGGCGCCGTTTCCGGGGAGTGAAGCCCTCTTGGTAATTGGAAATTGGTAAGGAAAAACTTATACTACGTGTTGTAAGTTATTGCTACTTGCTACTATGGAAAACAATCCTTTGAGGGGTTTGTTCGGGGTATCTTTACCTCAACCGGAACCACAATTAGTTGCCCCTCAACCTACTGCACCTACTGAAAATATCGGTTATGAAATTCCTTCGGGTATGGTAGAACAACTGCTTGCTAAACCTTATGCAGGAGATGGAACTGAACATCCTCATATGCACCTCTTATATGTGAACGAAATTTGTGGATTATTTAAGCTTGCATGTCTACCCGGAGATGAAGCTAAGAAGAAGGTTTGCCCTTTATCTTTGAAGGGAAAAGCATTGACGTGGTATAGGCTATGTGATGATCTTGGATCGTGGAACTGGAATCGTTTGCAATTGGAATTCCACCAAAAGTTTTGTCCCATGCATCTAGTTCATCGCGATCGGAATTATATATATAATTTTTGGCCTCGTGAAGGAGAAAGCATCGCTCTAGCTTGGGGGAGGCTTAAGTCAATGTTATATTCATGTCCCAATCATGATATCCCGAGAGAAGTTATCATTCAGAATTTTTATGCTTGGTTTTCTCATAATGATCAATCCATGCTCGATACTTCTTGTGCTGGTTCTTATATGAAGAAGACTATTAAATTCAAGTGGGATCCCTTGGAAAGAATTAAACGCAACTCTGAAGATTGGGAACTCGACGAAGGTAATGAGTCAGGTATAAACCTTGAGTTTGATTGTGTTAAATCTTTTATGACTACCGATACTTTTCACAAGTTTTGGACTAAATATGGACTTGACTCTGAGATAGTAGCCTCTTTCTGTGAAGCATTTGCTACTCACGTTGATCTCCCTAAGGAGAAGTGGTTTAAATATCATCCCCCTATTAAAGAAGAAATTAAAGAACCGGTCATAGCTAAAGATGAAACCATCATTTACAATGTTGATCCAGTTGTGCCTACCGCTTATATTGAAAAAATGACCTTTCCCGGTTAGGATAAAGGAACATGCTAAGGTATCAACCGTGGTTCGTAAGAGTAATATTAGAGCACCTAAGCCCCCTGAGCAAATTAAAGTTAAACCTAGTGTTGCTATGGTTAAGGATCTCTTGGTAGAAAATATTGATGGGCATGTAATCTACTCCTGTGATGAAGCTGCTAGAATCGCCAAACCTGATGAAAAAGATAAACAGAGACCCATAGAAGGCATGCCTGTTGTCTCAGTCAAAATAGGAGATCATTGCTACCATGGTTTATGTGATTTGGGTGCTAGTGTGAGTGCTACCCCTTTTTCCCTATACCAAGAAATTATGGATGAAATAGCACCTGCTGAAATTGAAGACATTGATGTTACTATTAAACTTGCTAATAGAGACACCATCACACCACTTCGGATTGTTAGAGATGTTGAAGTCTTGTGTGGGAAAGTAAAATACCCTACTGATTTTCTAGTTCTTGGATCCCCACAAGATGACTTTTGTTGTGGTGTGTATCATGAGTTTAATTTTTCCAAGTTTAGTAGACAACCTCCTGATAGAGCGTTATCTAGTAAGGATGAAATAATTGGTCTTGCTTCTATTGCCGTGCCTCCTACTGATCCATTAGAACAATATTTGCTTGAAAATGAAAATGATATGCACTTGCGTGAAAGGAATGAAATAGATCAAATTTTGTTTGAACAACAACCTCTCCTGAAAGACAATTTGCCTATTGAAACTCTAGGAGGTCCTCCTCCACCTAAAGGCGATCCTGTGTTTGAATTAAAGCAATTGCCTGACACTTTGAAGTATGCTTATCTTGATGAGAAGAAGATATATCCTGTTATTATTAGTGCTAACCTTTCAGAACATGAAGAAGAAAGATTATTAAAAGTTCTAAGGAAGCACCGGGCTGCTATTGGTTATAGTCTTGATGATCTTAAGGGTATTAGTCCCACTCTATGTCAGCATAAGATTAATATGGAACCTGATGCTAAACCTGTTGTTGATCACCAACGACGATTGAATCCTAAGATGAAAGAAGTGGTAAGAACTGAAATATTAAAGCTTCTGAAAGCAGGTATACCTATCCCATAGCTGATAGTAGATGGGTAAATCCCGTTCATTGTGTCCCTAAGAAAGGAGGTATAACCGTTGTTCCTAATGATAAAATGAACTCATTCCACAAAGAATTGTCACTGGCTATAGAATGGTAATTGATTTTAGAAAATTAAATAAAACTACTAGAAAAGATCATTAACCTCTGCCTTTCATTGATCAAATGCTAGAAACATTATCTAAGCACACACACTTTTTCTTTCTGGCCGGATATTCTGGTTTCTCTCAAATACCCGTGTCACAATATGATCAAGAGAAAACCACTTTTACTTGCCCTTTTGGAACCTATGCTTATAGACGTATGCCTTTTGGTTTATACAATGCACCTGCTACCTTTCAAAGATGTATGACTGCAATATTCTTTGACTTTTGTGAAAAGATTGTGGAGGTTTTCATGGATGATTTTTCCATTTACGTGACTTCTTTTGATGATTGCTTAAGCAACCCTGATCGAGTTTTGCAGAGATGTGAACAAACTAATCTTGTCTTGAGTTGGGAGAAGTGCCACCTTATGGTTAATGAAGGCATTGTCTTGGGGCATAAAATATCTGAATGAGGTATTGAGGTGGATAAAGCTAAAGTTGATGCAATTGAGAAAATGCCATGTCCTAAAGGTATTAAAGGTATTCGAAGTTTCCTGGGTCATGCTGGTTTCTATAGGAGGTTCGTTAAAGTATTCTCTAAAATTTCTAGGCCTCTTACTAATCTTTTGCAAAAGGATATTCCTTTTGTTTTTGATGATGGTTGTGTGGAAGCCTTTGAAACACTCAAGAAAGCCTTAACCTCAGCACCTATCGTTCAACCACCTGATTGGAACTTGCCTTTTGAAATTATGTGTGATGCTAGTGATTATGTTGTTGGTGCTTTTCTAGGACAAAGAGTTGATAAAAAAATGAATGTTATCCTGTCGGATTTTAGGCTCAGCAAAACCCTAAGGAATTCGAACCCAGGGGCGTGTGCGAAGATCCCCAACTGCTTCGCCCCCTCCAAGCCCACAACACGATGACCCCGCTCAATGGCGAGGAAGAAGATAGCACATGAGAGTTTACCCAGGTTCGGGCTGCTGCGAAGCGTAAAACCCTACTCCTGCTTTTAGTGGATTGCCTCCCGAGGTGGTTTGTGGATGAACTAGTACAGTGGTGAGTTGCCTCGCGGTTTGTTTGCGGGTGGTTATTCCCCTCTCTCCGAGCAGCCTAGCCTCTATTTATAGAGGCTCGAGTCCTCTTCCCTTATCGCAATGGCGGGAAGGGATCCCACAACGGCCAATTTTGAGAGGGGACATGAGGTACATCTTATCCTGACGAAAGGTGGTCTTTGCCTGCAAAGTGGTCGACGATGATGCAGTGGTGGGCTCGGTGATGATGTCCATCCTGCGGGGCTCAGGGTCTTGGTCTTGTTGCACCGAAGGGGAAATCGTTGGGGTCCGCTTTGGGAACTCGCATGCGCCCCTGCCTCCTTTGCACCAAAGGGGAAACTATCCCCTCTGGCGCACTGGCGCCCACCTGGCCTGGCTGGCGTCAGCCTTGGCCTCCTGAGGTCGTGTGTTGCATAGAAGTCTCTGCCGCTCAGGAAGGGGCCTAGGGAGGCCCATCTCCCCGCGGGTCTTGGCGCTGTTTCCCTCGCGAGCTCGGGGTCTCGCGAGGGCCTTGTGTCGAGTGAGGCCGCGCCGGGACGTACTTGGTCGTCGAGGTGGGCCACGTCTTGGGCCGCAAGCAGGCAAGTCTAGGTACCCCGGTATCGAGAACGTCGACAGTAGCCCCGGGCCCGAGGCACGCTCGAGCTAGCTTCGGGGCGAAGCCACGGAGGATGGACCGAAGTGCCGTGGGCCCCAATCGCCTGCGGGCCCGACTCGACGCGTGGGGCACCACGAGACGTGGGCGTCTTGGCTCCCCGAAGACGTATGGAACCGCCTTGAGTCGAGCTGACGCCTGGCCTGCGCACCTCCTTGGCCATCATTGCTCTTCTTTGAATGCGGCTGACCCCTTGCATCCTCACCCGCCTCGGGCCACGCGGATGTGACCCAATGGGGGCAGGGGAAGCGACGTGAGGCAGGATAGCACGCCGGTCGAGTCTGGCTCGCGCCGCTCGAGGTGCCTGGCGACTCCACTTCCCACGACGCCCCACGTGCTGTGGTTGCGCCTATAAACTCGCCCCGCTCGGGGGGCCTTGCCATCTTGACGCGCCCTCTCGCTTCTCTTCCTTCCAAGTTATCTTCCTCGTCTTCCTTCTTTCCTTTGCTCACCCATGGAGTCCGGTGGAAGCACGGCAGGTGCGGGGAGGCGTTCGGAGCCCCCGGCTCCACCGTCGGCCCCCGGAGGCAGCGGTGGGGGACCCTCAAGGCCAGCCCAAGTCCGCCAGCGCTGGGCCATTGTCGATCAGTAAGTTCCTTGTCCCCCGCTTCCATTTTTTGTAATCGCATCTGCCGCGCCGGTATTCATTGTTTCCTCCTCCCAAGGCGCCCGCGCCCAAGAGGCGTAGGCTCTACGAGCTCCAGGAGTAGACGGATGCGCTGAGGGCTCAGCTGGCGGACGCCGAGGCCGCCCTCTAGGCTGCGCTCAGGGGCGAGGCAGAGGCTCAGGTGGAGCTGGCGTCGCTCCAGACCCAGGTCAAGGGGGCCGTCGACGCCGTGCAGGCCGCCCAAGACGAGGCGGCCCACACGAAGATGCTAGAGGCGTAGCGCGCCAAGCAGTATCGGGACATCGCCCTCCACGCAGTCGGCGCGGTGAGCCGGTTCGTCGGGGAGGCCCGTGCGCCGCTGTGCGCGCACGGCGATGGGGGCTACCCCAACTTCTTCGATAAGGTGGTGGAGGCGCTGGAAACCGGCGTCTCCCGGGTTGACGAGGACAACGCGTCCAGCGCGCGCGACCTCCTGGACCTCGCGCTGACACGCGTCTTCTCCAACCTTTGCCGCCTCGTCCCCGAGCTCAACCTCCTCCGCGTCATGGAGCCGGTGCCCGAGGAGCTCCAGAGGCCCCTCAGGGACGAGACGCGCCTGCAGGTGGAGTCCTTGGTGGAGCGGTTCGTCCAGGAGCCCCTTTCCAAAGAGGGTGTCGACTCCGGCGTCGCCTGTTTTGTCTTCCCAGTTCCTGTCATGTCAAGCAACACCTGGCCCCTGGGGGCGTTAACTTTTGTGTTTTTACCTTCATATTCCTCCTTTTTGAACCGTCGATTGTTTGTTTTGCGTGGCACGAACCCGCGCCTCCCGCGGGGCTTTGTGTTATTGCCGATGCGCCCCGGCGTCCCTCGAGAGGCCCATGAGGGTATCGCGCTAAGACCGGCAACGGCATCCGGTTGGGCCCTCGCGGGGCGGGCCCTCCTGAGGGGGATCGCGCCGCCCCTAAGGTCAGGCCCTTAGCCACGTCGCCTAGAGTCGCCAGACCCCTTCTCCCGCGTTGCCCTTCCCTACTCCTGGAATCCACAAGAATCCTGATGGGGTTACGTAGCGGGCCGCAGCGCCTGTATTTTTATGTTAGCGCTCATGCCTCTTGCCCGGCATTCGGGCTATCATCTGGTTAGAAGGTTCTGCACTTATTCGGCGGCTGTACTTAGCTCATCGGGTCGTGGTGAGCTCGAGTGTCGCGAAGCGTAGGTGGAGCGTCCAGGGAGGTCGGGGATCCCGTCAGGGAGGGATTCTTCCTTGCTTGTGGGGTGGTCCGCGAGCCCTTTCGGCACTGTGCGTCGACGGGGCCCGATCCCGAGCAGACCTCGACCACCGTTGGGGCGTCCGGATCACCAGGACGAGACCAAAGGGGCGAGGCCTCGGCCACAATTGGGACGTCTGGATCACCAGGACGAGACCAAGGGGCACAAAGCTACACGATCGGTGAGGTTCCCGAGGCGCATTACCTGGGAACCCCCCTTGACGCTCAAGCGGCGCTCTGCGTCTGCGGAGCCTGGCCCCGCGCATACCTCGACCACCGTTGGGGCGTCCGGATCACCAGGACGAGACCAAAAGGGGCGAGGCTTCGGCCACAATTGGGGCGTCCGGATCACCAGGACGAGACCAAGGGGCTTGGAGCTACGTGACCAGTGTGGCTCCTGAGGCGCGTTGCTCAGGAGTCCTCCTTGACGCTCAAGCGGCTCCCATACCTTTCCGTCGGTTGCTACTCCGGGAGGTGCCTGAGCCTCTCGAGGTTCTGTGATGTCGCGCCGGGCGACGGCCAGAGCCCCCGAGCGGAATTCGACCGCTAAAAGATGCGTGCTTTCGAAGCACAGGTCCTTGTCGGCCTGCTCTTGAAGGGCCACGGGGGGAGGCCAAGGTGCACGGGCCCCGCCAAGGTGCCAACTCAAAAGAAAACAGACTTCAAGGCCAGAAAGAGGAATCGCGAAGAGAGAAAAGTTCCCGCCCCTTTTTCAAATAGAGTTACGAAATCTCGAACTTCATTTCAAAAAGTGGCAATACGAACACAAAAAGAAGCAAGCAACAACCGCGTCCAGCACCTAGGCTAGTCTTCGCCATCGTCTTCCCCCTGCACGGAGCGTAGGGCATCCACGTTGCATGGGCATAGCCATTGGAGGGCAGTGTTGTCCGCCAGCGCGGAGCATGGGGCTTCCACTTGGGCGTGGGATGGAACCCCTCCGCGTCCTCGGGGGGCTCCGGGCATATACAGCCCACTCATTATTATGTGAGAGTGTCACGGCCGTACATAGCTGGGCAAGCCCCCAGGCGCACGGCCCAGGTGCTCCCAACTCAGTTAAGAGCCATCCCACGCATTGCTGTGCGGTTGCGCGCCTCTACAGCCCAAACCTGTGTGCATTGCTCCCCGCGTAGCCGCAGGATTGCGCTCCCGCGGCCCAAACATGAGCACAATGCACCCAGCGCAGCTGCTGAGGTGTTTTGTCGGTGAAGCCGCCTCGTGAGGCGTCGCGGCGCCGGGCGGATCTTGGCTTGCGGGCCTCATGAGGCCCCGCCTCCCGAGGACCGCTCCGGCGCCCCCGTTGCCGCGGGTGGCCCGCATTGCTTGTACCCTGCCGTTTCCCTAGGCCGTCACTCCTGAGGCCCTGGGCTCAGCCGTGCGCTGCTTGCTCGTGGGGGCGGCGGCTGCATCGCGCCCCCGCGCTTCCCAGGGCGCCCCCCTTCTCCCCTGCTTGCATAGGCCTGGCCTGGTGCTCCCTCTGTGGAAGCCCCCATGCCCGGCTTAGGGAGGGCGTCCTGGACATCCCCTATTCCGGGAGGGTGCCGACATCTACAGAGGGCGCCTGATCCTCCGCGCCCTCCGCAGGTATGACGTAGCTTGGAACGTAGGCCTCCGTATAGAGGCTTTGGCCCCCTCCTGAGTCGTCTCCTTGCGCACCAAGGCCAGTCTCCCCGGGTGGCGGGATGACACCATCCTGGGCGCGCAGGCCACAAACCCTCCTGCGGCGGGCCTCTGCCCGAAGTTGCCTGGCTCTGCCGCCGCCGTGGGGTGGGCCGCGCGTACCTTGCCGTGAGTTCTCTCTCTGATTTTCCATCGCGCCTCCATTACGGTTACCTGCCTGGCTGGAAACCTGAGCCGCCTGCTCCCTGCGCCGGTTGGCGCGCTCCCGCCGGGATGAGCCAGGCTGTCGATGATCCATTTGGGCGTGGGCGTGTACGTCGAGGTGCGCACGGGGCGTCCCAGCACCTCCTTCGTAGGCACTACCGGCTGGACCGGGCGGCGCTCCGAAGCCGGTCACCAGGGTCCGGAGAAGGAGAAGCACGGCGTGCGGCGGGCCCAGCCCGGGCTCGCCCGAGAGTGGGGCATGCGCACCGTCCGCAGGTGGGGCGACGGGTACGGCGAGCGAGCCCCCGGCGCCCAGCGCCGGTGGTCGTGGAGGGAGGTGGGGGACCCAGGCCCTCCTTGCGACGGCGACTAGCTCGGCGATGTGGTCGGCCCAGGCGTCGAAGCCCCCGTGCGTAGGGCGGTGGTGAAGCATCTCACTCGCCATTAGGAGCGAGTCATGCGCGTTGAGGTCTCCCACGTGGGTGAGTGCGATGCCGGTCGCGCGGGCACCATTCGCCCGCCTTGTGCCTGGCTGGCACGAGCTGCGACGGTGGCGGAAACGACGCTGGTGGCCTGGTAACGGCCACCCTGCATCGTGCTGTTGAGGCGCGGGTCTTGGACGGCAGTGGCGGGGTTGGTGAAGGAAGACCCGCCGAGGCCGAGAGGAGCTTGCCCGGCGTCGGCCATCGACACGACGGGGCGAAGGGGAAGCGAAGCTTGTCAAAGACTCCGACACGCCCCTACCTGGCGCGCCAAATGTCGGATTTCGGGCTCCGCAAAACCCTAAGGAATTCGAACCCAGGGGCGTGTACGAAGATCCCCAACTGCTTCGCCCCCTCCAAGCCCACAAGACGATGACCCCGCTCGATGGCGAGGAAGAAGATAGCACAAGAGAGTTTACCCAGGTTCGGGCCACTACGAAACGTAAAACCCTACTCCTGCTTTTAGTGGATTGCCTCCCAAGGTGGTTTGTGGATGAACTAGTACAGTGGTGAGTTGCCTCGCGGTGTGTTTGCGGGTGGTTCTTCCCCTCTCTCCGAGCAGCCTAGCCTCTATTTATAGCGGCCCGGGTCCTCTTCCCTTATCGCAATGGCGGGAAGGGATCCCACAGTGGCCAATTTTGAGAGGGGACATGAGGTACATCTTATCCTGACGAAAGGTGGTCTTCGCCTGCAAAGTGGTAGACGGTGATGCAGTGGTGGGCTCGGTGATGACGTCCGTCCTGCGGGGCTCGGGGTCTTGGTCTTGTTGCACCGAAGTGGAAACCTTTGGGGGGCGCTTTGGGAACTCGCGTGCGCCCCTGCCTCCTTTCCACCAAAGGGGAAACTGTCCCCTCTGGCGCACTGGCGCCCGCCTGGCCTGGCTGGCATCAGCCTTGGCCTCCTGATGTCGTGTGTTGCATAGAAGTCTCCGCCGCTCAGGAGGGGGCCTAGGGAGGCCCATCTCCCCGTGGGTCTTGGCACTATTTCCCTCGCGAGGTCGGGGTCTCGCGAGGGCCTTGTGTCGAGTGAGTCCGCGCCAGGCCGTACTTGGTCGTCGAGGTGGGCCACGTCTTGGGCCGCAGGCAGGCAAGTCTGGGTACCCCGGTATCCAGAACGCCGACATATCCATTATGCTAGCAAAACTCTAGACAGTGCACAACGAAATTATGCTACTACTGAAAAAGAATTTTTAACAGTTGTGTTTGCCTGTGATAAATTTAGATCTGATATTGTTGATTCCAAAGTTATTGTTCACACCGATCATGCTGCTATAAAATATCTTATGGAAAAGAAAGATGCTAAACCTAGACTTATTAGGTGGGTTCTCTAGCTTCAAGAATTTGACTTACATATCGTTGATAGGAAGGGAGCCGAGAACCCCGTAGCTGATAACTTGTCTAGGTTAGAAAATATTCTTGATGACCCACTACCTATTGATGATAGTTTCCCTGACGAAGAGTTAGCTGCAATAAGTGTTTCTCAAAACACCCCTTGGTATGCTGATTATTCTAACTACATTGTTGCTAAATATATACCACCCAGCTTCACATACCAACAAAAAAAATTCTTCTATGATTTAAGACATTACTTTTGGGATGACCCACATCTCTAAAGAAGGTGTAGATGGTATTATTAGATGTTGTGTACCTGAGCATGAACATGAACAAATCCTACGGAAATGTCATTCCAAAGCTTATGGAGGACATCATGCGGGAGATAGAACTGCTCACAAGGTATTGCAATCTGGTTTTTATTGGCCTACTCTCTTCAAGGATGCATGTAAGTTTCTCTTGTCTTGTGATGAATGTCAAAGAATTGGTAATATCGGTAAGCGTCAGGAAATGCCTATGAATTATTCACTTTATGTAGAACCATTTGATGTTTGGGGTTTTGATTATATGGGACCTTTTCCTTCCTCTAATGGGTACACTCATATTTTGGTTGCTGTTGATTATGTCACTAAGTGGGTAGAAGCTATTCCAACTAGTAGTGCTGATCACCACACCTCCATTAAATTGCTTAAAGAAATTATCTTCCCGAGGATTGGAGTCCCTACACACTTAATGACTGATGGTGGTTCACACTTTATTCATGGTGCTTTCCGTAAGATGCTCGCTAAATATGATGTTAACCATAGAATTGCATCACCCTATCATCCTCAATCTAGTGGTCAAGTTGAACTTAGCAATAGAGAAATAAAATTAATATTACAAGAAACTGTCAATAGGTCTCGAAGAATTGGTCTAAGAAACTAGAGATGCACTTTGGGCCTATAGAACAACTTATAAAAATCCTATGGGTATGTCTCCATACAAAATGGTATATGGTAAAACTTGTCATTTGCCTCTAGAATTAGAACATAAAGCATTTTGGGCAATTAAAGAACTCAACTATGATTTCAAACTTGCCGGTGAGAAGAGGCTATTTGATATTAGCTCACTAGATGAATGGAGAATGCAAGCCTATGAAAATTCCAAAATATTCAAAGAAAAATTAAAAAGGTGGAATGACAAAAGAATCCAAAAGCGGGAATTCAAAATAGGAGACTATGTTCTTTTGTTCAACTCTCGCTTAAGATTTTTTGCAGGTAAGCTTCTCTCCAAATGGGAAGGACCTTATATTATCGAAGAGGTTTATCGTTCTGGAGCTATCAAGATTAATAATGCCAAAGGTACTAACCCGAAGGTGGTCAATGGACAAAGAATTAAGCAATATATCTCAGGTACGCCTATTAACGTTGAAAGCAATGTTATCCAAACCATGACACCAGAGGAACACATAAAAGAAACCTTCCGGAACACTCCAGAATTCTGGAAAATAGGAGGTACGTGATACGGTAAGTAAACGGACTCCAAAAAATCCGCGAAAATATTTTTTGTCAGTTTTGGAATATTAGAAAATTTTGGAATTTAAGAAATAAACCGGAAGGTGATCGAGGTGAGCACGATACACCAGGGCACGCCAGCCCCCCTGGGCGCGCCCTGGTGGGTTGTGCCCACCTCGGACACCTTCCCGACTCCGTTTTCCTTCCATATGCTTGTTTCCCAAGAATAAAAATTCTCTATATATACCCCCGACTGTTTTGACGACCGCATCGTAGAAAAATCCTCTGTTCTTGTTTTGTGTTGTTTTCTCATCAGATCTAGATCTCCACGGCTCCACCAAGCTCCTCCAAGGACAAGTACTTCAAGAAGGTCATCAACCCGTACTTGCCAGAGGTGATGAAGCACCCTCAAGCCATTGAGATACGTGAGGGGGTGCTCCACATCCGCGATGTGCAGGAACCCAAGAGGACCGGAAGTGTGGAGGCTAGGCTAGAGGCGGTGGAACGAGAAATCTTCAAGTGCCAAAAGATGGTGGAGCGTGGACTTAGTGCCAATCACTCCATAATCACGGAGTTCACCCGTGATCAGATGGTGGATGGCCGGTCTTTGAAGGACATCATCTCCACCCTCAACGAGCAAATCAATTTTCTGCAAAGCCAAGTTTATGATCTTCAAAACCAGGTTTTTTAATGTGAAGCAAGATTTAAAGGCTCCTTTGATACAAAGGAATTTCTTTGGATTTTCGTTGGATTTGGATCCTTAGGATTTTTTCCAACAATGGTCGTTTGATTCGTAGGATTGAAATCCTTTGGAATTTTACCATAGGATTCATTTGTACTACATTTTGGAGGAAATTTTCCATCCACTCAAACCTCTTTGTAGAATTCCTTTGTTTTTCCTGTGCTGTCAAACACACTTCCAAATCCTGTAGGGTAGAAAATGACATGACACCCTATTCCTACGTTTTTCCTATTCCTGCATTTTGAGAATCTTGCGAATCAAAGAGGCCCTAAAGTTATGAGTTTAGCTGCCAGTTGCAGGACTCAGGGGACTCTGGCGTCAGCTTTTGATGGTGAGCCTTTTCCTTGGAATCTAGAGGACAAGCCTACCACTTCATCACCACTACCAAAGGAGACTTGAGCACTCGGGTATGGGCACTCCCCTTGGCTTCAGCCAAGCTTGGGGGAGGTGCCCCGGTATCGTATCACCATCACTTTTTTTCACCTTTACCTTTTTAGTTCAATCATTAGTTTCCTTTTGATTTAGTTGAATAAAAGTTTAGCATGATCTATTTTCGTGTGTTAGTTCCGTGGTCTATCTATCTATGTAATCGAGTGAGAGTTATATATAATAAAGTTTAGTTTGAGTTTTTTCTTCTCTACTTTCTTGTTGTAATCAAAATAAAGGAAAAAGAAATAAGTGAAAAGAATCATATGCTAATCTTATGTTGAGTAATGACATCACATAAGGAGAAGTATAAGTAGTAAAATTTACTGGAGATTGACAAACATAGCATTGGTCATATGATGCAATTCATGACAGAATTAATTAGGGAAGAGAAGATCCACATGAAAATACACTATCTTGGACATCTTTTATGATTGTGAGCCCCCATTAAATATTATATGTCAAAATTGCTGACGTTGGACAAGGAAGAAAACGTAATGATTTATGTTTGTTCATATCCACATAGAAGTTATATTGTCATAGATCCTTCAACATGTGGTGCTTGCTTAATATCTTTGCTAGCCAAAAATTCCGCACTAAGTAGAGATACTACTTGTGCATCCAAAAACCCAAACCCAAATTCATTCTTTGAGAGTCCACCATACCTACCTATGGATCGAGTAAGATCCTTCAAGTAAGTTGTCATCGGTGCAATAAGGCAATAAAAATTTCTTCTAAAAGTGTTTTGATCAATTAGTGTAAGAGAAAACTGAGCGCTATACGAACTTATGATGGCAAAGTAATAAAAGCGACGGACTATATAATAAAGGTTGCTATCATAGGGGGCAATATAGCATGACATTCTTTTACATTAAGGGATTGGGCATACAAACCAAAAAGCGCATGACAACCTCTGCTTCCCTCTGCGAAGGGACTATCTTTTACTTTTATGAATTTACTTTTATGCAAGAGTCATAGTATTCTTCCCTATTCCTTTTTACTTTTTTCTTTTGCAAGCATCATGTGGTGAGGAAAGATCTAGGCACATATATCCAGTTGGATGTGAGTGGGCATGAGTTATTATTGTTGACATCACCCTTGAGGTGAATACGTTGGGAGGCGAAACTATAAGCCCCTATCTTTCTATGTGTCCGGTTGAATTTTTTTGCTCATGGGTATGTTGTGAGTGTTAGCAATCATAGAAGAATAAATGATGGTTGAGTATGTGGACTTGCCAAAAGGATGCGACATGAGACCCTTCCTGAAAATATAATGAATTGTAGTTACAAAGTTGACTGAGAACATAGTTTGTTGGTTTTCAATAAGGTTTATGCTTTATACTTCTATGTTGTGATGAATTGCTACTTGTTCACGAGAAGTTATATGATGAAAGTATATGAATAAGTTTTATGAAAGAGTTTGTGTCTGTTATGATAATAAGCATGATGCTTCTATGTCCGTATTTTGTTTTTATCGACACCTCTCTCTCAAACCATGTGGACATGCTTTTCAATTTCGGATTTTCGCTTGAGGACAAGCGAGGTCTAACCTTGGGGGAGTTCATATGTCCATTTTGCATCATGATTTCCTACTGTTATTTATAATTTTTTGTTGAATAATAGTGCTTTAGGGAGTGATTCCAATGCCTTTTCTCTCATAATATGCAAGGTTTACACAAAGAGGGAGAATACCGGCAGCTGGAATTCTGGACCTGAAAAAAAAGCAAATGGGAGATACCTATTCTGCACATCTCCAATGGAGCTAAAACTTTTTGGAGATTACTTTTGGAATTAATAAAAAATACTGGAGCAAAGACCTACCGGAGTGGGCCAGCCTGGTGGGCACAAGACACCAGGGCGCGTGAGGCCCCCCCAAGCGCGCCCTGGTGGGTTCTGCCCTCCTCGGTCCACCTCCGGTGCCCATCTTCTGGTATATAATCTCTTTTTAACTAGAAAAAAAATAAAAGGAGGACTTTCGGGACGGAGCGCCGCCGTCTCGAGGCGGAACTTGGGCAGGAGCACTTTTTGCCCTCTGGCGGAGCGATTCCGCCAGGGGAACTTCCCTCCCGGAGGGGGAAATTGAAGCCATCGTCATCACCAACACCCCTCTCATCTTTGGGAGGCCAATCTTCATCAACATCTTCAACAACACCATCTCCTCTCAAACCCTAGTTCATCTCTTGTGTTCAATCTTTGTACCGGAACCTTAGATTGGTACCTTTGGGTGACTGGTAGTGTTGATTACCTTGCGTAGTTGATTACTATATGGTTTATTTGGTGGAAGATTATATGTTCAGATCCATTATGCTATTCAATACCCCTCTGATCTTGAGCATGATTATTATTTGTGAGTAATTACCTTTGTTCTTGAGGTCATGTGAGAAGTCATGTTGCAAGTAATCATGTGAATTTGATACGTGTTCGATATTTTGATGATATGTATGTTGTGATTCCCTTAGTGGTGTCATGTGAACGTCGACTACATGACACTTGACAATCCTTGGGCGCATTGTGGAGTAGTTATTAGATGATGAGTTGCTAGAGTGACAGAAGCTTAAACCCTAGTTTATGCGCTACTTCGTAAGGGGCTGATTTGGATCCAAACGTTTAATGCTATGGTTAGATTTTATCTTAATACTTTTCTCGTAGTTGCGGATGCTTGCGAGGGGGTTAATCATAAGTGGGAGGTTGTTCAAGTAAGAATAGCACCCAAGCACCGGTCCACCACATATCAAATTATCAAAGTAGTGAACACGAATCAAACCAACATGATAAAAGTGACTAGATGAAATTCCCGTGTACCCTCAAGAACACTTTGCCTATTACTAGAGACTGTTCTGGCTTGTCCTTTGCCACAAAAGGATTGGGCTACCTTGCTGCACTTTATTTACCGTTACCGTCACTTGCTCGTTACCAATTATCTTGCTATCAAACTATCTGTAACCTACAATTTTAGTGCTTGCAGAAATTACCTTGCTGAAAACCGCTTGTCATTTCCTTCTGCTCCTCGTTGGGTTCGACACTCTTACTTATCGAAAGGACTATGATTGATCCCCTATACTTGTGGGTCATCATGTGCGCGCTGAGCGCAGGGCGGCCCGGGTCGTTCAAACCACCCCGGCTGGCCGCGTTGGTCGTCGCCACTCCGCCGGCGTCAAGGGCGCGGCGGCCACCTACCCCGCTACTCGTGAGCAGCAGGACTCCTCCACGCACCCCTCTGTGCAGCGGGAGGGTCGCACTGCCACGACTTCCTCCTCCCACGCCTGCCGCTAGCGGGTGAATGTGCAGGCGGTGCTGCTCATGGCACGCGAGCTACTCCGCTACCGCCCTGCAGACGGGCCTGGCTACGATGCGTGGCTGGGCCGCATCACGGAACTCGTCACCGCCGCAGGGGAGGCCCAAGTACACTCCCGGTCATTTCACCCCCCACCGTCCTGAGCGGGCAAAGTGGCTCATGGAGTGCCTCCGCCTCCCCCCTTGCACGACGAGTGGATCGAACCCCGGCACGATGCGCGCCCCCGCGACCAGCGCCATGAAGCACCCCCGCGGGACCAGGACGAGGCCAGCTGCCAGATCGTCAACCGCGCGGCGCCTGACGCACACGCGGTCCTTGACCAGCAGCGCCAGCGTCAGGACCGGGTCGCGCAGGATGTGGCCGCAGCCGGGCGCTAGAACCGGGCCGCCCTCACGCGCGGCGGTCCTCTGAGCACCGTGGGCTGCCGGGCCTTCACCTGTGAGCTCCGCAGGGTAGTTTGGCCCACCAAGTTCAAGCCCGAGCTGCCCCAGCGTTACGATGGCACCCTCGACCCCACGGAGTTCCTCCAGCTCTATGCACTGAGTGTGGAGGCAGCGGGCGGCGACGACAAGGTCATGGCGAACTGGCTCCCGCTGGCTCTCAAGGAGGGCGTGCGGTCCTGGCTCCTGAACATTACCGAGGGTTTGGTCTCTTCATGGGGCGAGCTCTGCGAGCTGTTCATCGCCAACTTCAAGGGCATGCATGACCGTCCCCTCTCCATGAACGACCTGCGGCGCGTGAAGCAGCGCCCTGGAGAAACCCTGCGCAAATACATCCAGCGGTTCAGCCAAGTGCGCAACAAGATCCCGCGCGCCACGGATGATGCCGTCATCATGGCGTTCACCAATGGCGTTAAGGACCTCTAGATGTGCGAGAAGCTCGCGATCAATGACAACCTCAGCTCGGCCCTGGAGGAGGGCCGCCTGTTCGCCCACGACGACCTGGATGCCGCGCAAGATGACGCAAGGCCAAGACCAAGGAAGTCAAGCGCAAGGGCCCCACTGTGGTTGCGGCGGAGCCAGAGCAGAAGCGCAGCCGCGACCATACCATGCCCGAGAAAGACCGGCGCTCGTTCTGTTGGAGATATGCCCTAGAGGCAATCATGTATGATGATATTTCCTATGTGTTTATGAATAAAGATAGTCCTTGGACATTATCATTGATGTGTATTAACAAGTATGTGACTTGTTTGTGAGACTATGCATTGCATGATGACTGTCCTAAATGGTCCCTAGTCGAAAGGGTTGTGTGGACGCGCATCCAGTTAGACTAGCATATGACACGGTGGATGGTCTGGTCTCACTGACCATGTAGCATTGTATGCTAGTTGGATAATATGGACTCAGAAAGATCTGGTCGGATTCGACGTAGTCGGATCCGAGTCGAGATAAGGTCTGAGTTGGACAAACCCAAGTATGAGACGCAGTAATAGGTCATCTATAAGTCTCTAGTACAACATACGTTCTGTGTCCTAAGACCTGAGCTGGCGCATGTACTCGGGATGGTGACAGACTTGCTTTGGGCCGACCAAACGCTATTCCATGACAGGGTAGTTATAAAGGTAGGTTTCGGGCTTGTCCAGACCCATGCTGCGAGACGTGGTCGAGCAAGATGGGATTTGCCCCTCCGATGAGGAGAGATATACTCTGGGCCCCTCGGGTGATCCGACCTGGATAAGCATGGCCATGCGATGAGGATTATGAGATAATCCAAAGTGTTGCTCGGATTCACTGGAACGAGAAAGAGGTCATGCGGCAACAAAGATGACCATGTCGCCTTGAGCACGACAACATATATCGTGTGGCAAAGGGAACAGAAGTATGAAGTACAGGTTCGCCTAACTAGCTTCATTAGACACTTGGAGTCGACACGCTTTGCTAGAGGCCGCTACCGACTAGTCGAGTCGGATGTGATCTGACTCACGACCAAGTGAACGAGAACCTAAGGGGTCGCGCGCTTAAGGGAAGGAACTACACGTGGGCTTTAGGATCCGTGCGAGGCCCAAGAGTTGAGCCCGCTCCGGATGCTTATATATAGTGGAGGTGCGGCACACCCATCTGGTTGATCGCTTCAGCGCCATCATTAGGGCTTTGCATGTGTTGCAGCTAGCCACCTCCACTTGTCGCCGCCGACTGTGTGATCGGACCTAGCAGTCCGCCGCACGGTGTTCCTCCTGCACGCGTGGATACCATTAGAGGCGGTGCACTTGCGCCTCTCCTGCGAACCTGTACGTGGGATCCGGCGACCGGCTGCGCGAGGGAGATCGGATCGGCTGTTCGAGGGAGATCGGACGAGGAGGAGACGGACCACGCGAATGCGCTGCCCCAACTCTACTTCCGCTGCACGGCACTGAGCGTCTAGTGGTAACGAGTTGTGATCCATCTCCGTAGCATGTTCTTGGATGTTCTGCGCGTAGGAAATTTTTTAATTGGCATGCGATGCACCTACGGTAGACCCCAACACGTTCCGCATCTACCATGACCTGCACACCCACAACAATGAAAACTGCCAAGAGCTCGGGATCCTCCGAGACGAGCGCGTTGGACGGCACCCGGAGCGGAGCGACCATGGCGCTGGCCGCGGAGGCTGTGGCAGCCATGGCGGCGGCCGGTGGGATGGTCGCGGCGGCAGCCCCCGCCAGGACTGGCAAGAGCAGCCTCGTGACAATGGACGACGCGATCAGCCTCGTGAGGTGCGTCCTTGGGACAACACCGTGCTTCCCCCGCTGCCGCCGCTGCCAAGCAGAAACGACGACGGCCAACGCAATGATGACGTTGGGGGCTACCAGGGGCCTCGCGCGGTGGCTTGCATCCTTGGTGGGGCCCATACCCCTCTGTTGAACCACCGGTTCAAGCAGTTTTCCCGTGAGGTGAATGCCGCCCTCCTGAGGCTTGAAGCCGTGAAGCCTCTCAAGTGGTGCCAGTATGCCATCTCTTTCCACGCCGGGGACAGCCTCAAGTCCTCGGCCGCCACGGGTGCACTCCCCATGATGTGCACCCCCACGATCAGCAATGTCGCTATCACCAAGACCCTCATCGACGGAGGCGCGGGCCTCAACGTGCTCTCGGTGGAGACCTTCGACACGCTCCAAGTGCCCTACGACCAGCTGATGCCAACCAGGCCATTCTCCAAAGTGACCAGCGGCTCCACCACTCCGCTGGGGCAGATCTGCCTCCCCGTCACGTTTGGCATGCGCGACAACTACCACACAGAGCTCATCGACTTCGACGTGGCGCACATCGGCCTCCCGTACAACGCCATCCTGGGATACCCGGCGCTGGCCAAGTTTATGGCAGCAACGCACCACGGCTACAACGTCATCAAGATGCCGCGATGCAGCGGCATAATCAACGTCACCTGTGATGAAAAGAACGCGGTCTGCTCCCTCGAGAGTGCCTATAAGCTCACCGTGGCGGAGCATTCCGGAGACGCGGGGGATGCTGAGCCTCGCGAGGCCGCGCCCCTGAGGAAGAAACAACTGTTGCCCATCCCAAGCCTCGCCAAGACCAAGAATGCGGCACCTTCCAACACGGGTCCTTTGCCCGTCGCTGGCACCGACCACCTAACTGCATAGGAAGGCGCGCGCAGCACCTCCCTCAGGCTAGGCTCGGGGGCTTCCACGTGGGAAGTGTCCGACTTGGCCGGTATGATGAGGGAGGTGCTCGGGCATCACCTGGAGGTGTGCCTCGTAGCGCGCCCCCGGAGGGAAGGAATGTGGCGCCAGGCGCCAACATCACAGGAATTCATCAACCAGGAAGACGGCAGGATGTAGGAGGAGCATCACCCGGAGCGCGGCGGGGCGCGCCTGTGCGTCGTTGTCGCGGGTCTTAACCGGGCCGGGTCCCAAGGCCTCTTCCGGCTGCACGTCGTCACACACCGCGTTCGCATGCCCTTTGGCTTGGCGAACACTGCCGCCGCCTTCCAGAGGTTGGCGCAGTTTGTGACGACGCCTCGTGTGGCCCCGAGGCCCCGCGAGCCTACAGGACCTCAGGAGCCGGCCGGCCCCTGAAGGGCTGACCTCTGCAGCACGCCCAGCAAGACGACCAGACACTTCCGCAGCAGCGCAACTGCTAGGTGATTTTTTGTTGTTCTGTTCAAATTGAGGGCACCCTCCGGGCTGCAACACCCTCAGGCTGGCTTGGGTCCGTCCCTGTAGCATCCTCACTTTTTGGAAGTGTAGTGAACCGTTTCATTTCTTTCGAAGTTTCTGATTTCGGCTTAAGCCTAGCACTCGGTGCCTTGCCACCGCTTGAAATCGCCGCGCTCCTGCGACCCTTCTTTTGAAAATCCCCCGGTCGGTGTTAGGCATGGCGTCTGTGCTTGGGTACGTCCCTACAGCGTTGATAAATCCAAGCGACCGAGGTATGTCTCGTGGGCTCGCTCCCGTGTATGTCTCCTCCTGAGGTCCTTGGTGTCTTGCCCTCAGGGGATTGGTGAGAGTAGGTGAGTGAGGGCGTGGTTTGTTATATTCCATTGCCAGTTGGGGTGCTTCGTCACCTCGGGCGCTGCGGATTGGGTGGTTTTCCCTTGTTCATCTCATGAAGGAACCCGACACGGCATCTGTGCTCGGGTCCGTCCCTGCAGCGTCGCTAAATCCGAGAGACTGAGCTCTGACTGATGGGCTACCCCCGAACACATCACCTCCTGGGGTCCTCGGTGTCGAACCTCTTTGTGTGGTGGCCTCGGGACGGCCACCCGGCTTGCGTCGCGCCCCATGTCACAGGTCCCATATGCACACAGCCGTGTGAAAAGTGAGGCGTAACTCGCCTGAAGAATTGAGGAAGGAGCTCCTGAGCCTTGTGCCTGGAGGATCCGATACCTATTTTAAATCGCCGCCTGTGACCCTCTCACGTAATAATGAGGTTGGGGATGTACACGCCCCGAAGCCTTCCGAAGGGCCGCCTCTCGGCCCTGGGAGGACACCCGCCCACGCTCAGTGGAAGCCCCATGCTCCGCATTGGTGGATAAAGAACTGAGGAAGGAGCTCCCGAGCCATGTTCCTGGGGCGTCCGACACCTCTTTTCAAATCGCCGCCCGTGACCCTCTCACGTAATAATGAGGTTGGGGCTGTACATGCCCCGGAGCCTCCCGAAGGGCCGCCCCTCGGCCCTGGGAGGACTCCCGCCCACGCCCAGTGGAAGCCCCATGCTCCGTGCTGGTGGATGATCGACGGAGCTCCGTGCTTGCCAGTTTTCCCTTGTACCTCGCGCGAGCGGGGGCTGGACACGGTGCCTCTGCTTGGGTTCGTCCCTGCAGCGTTGATAAACCCAAGCGATCGAGCTCTGTCTCGCGGGCTTTCTCCCGTGCACGTCACCTCCTGAGATCCTTGGGGTCTAGTCTCCTTGCGCGACACCCAAGTGTAAGCTCGCAAGAGCGCAACGCTCCGGGCACGGCTTACCGTGCGCAGGATTCTTCTTCACGAGAGCTGCTTGCGCGTTAAGGGGGGGTTCTTGAGCATCGCATCTCAGGAACCTTCACTGGCGCCCGTAGCCCCTCACCTCCTGGTTTAGCTCAGGCATCGTGACCTGGCGTCCTAGCGACGGCTGAGGTATGCGCGGGGCTGGGCTCTCCCGACGCAGAGCGTAATGACTTTCGAGCAGGCCGCTTGCGCGTCAAGGAGGGGTTCTTGAGCATCGCGTCTCACGAACCTTCACTAGCGCCCGTAGCCCCTCACCTCCTAGTTCAGCTTAGGCATCGCGACCTGGCATCCCTGCAATGGCTGACGTATGCGCGGGGCTGGGCCCTGCTGACGCAGAGCGTGAGGACTCTCAAGCTGGTCGCTTGCGCGTCAAAGGGGGGCTCTTGAGCAACGCACCTCAGGAACCTTCACTAGCGCTCGTAGCCCCTCACCTCCTTGTCCGGCTTAGGCATCGCGACCTGGCGCTCCAGCGACGGCTAAGGTATGCACAGGGCTGGGCCCTGCCGACGCAGAGCGTGAAGACAAGCAAGAGAGAAACCCAGCCAAGAAAGGGAAGTCGCGGATCACAAGCAGTTATTACAAAGTCCGAAATATTCCCTACAACTTAAAATGTCATCTCATGTCTCCTCGAGGCAGACTCAGTTTATTGCAGGGTGGTAAAAGAAGGCTCCCCGCTAGGCTCTTCGTCGCTGTCGTAGTAGAGGAACTTCTCGAGCACTGCCTTCATGTGGATCTCCATACCTGCCGCCATATCGCCGCGAGATTCTTCGGGAACGGGGCCCATCACCTCGTCAAATTTGAAGTTGGGGTCGCGAAGGAGGAGATGGTTGAAGACGCGGGTCGCCACCACGGAGGGGAGACCATGGCTTTCCTCTTCCAGGATGCCATCCACCTCCTGGGCCGCGCCCTCGAGTGCCTTCACAAGCCTGGAGGAAAGCTCGGTGTGGCTGGAGCCTTGAGGAACGAGAGGGACGCCGAAACTCGACCTACAAATGGAGGACATGGCCTCGCAGGCCCTGCGTTCGAGGGAGGAGAGCGTGGCGTGGTCTGAGGCCGCCCTCGCGTCGACGACAGCTCCTTCTCCCGGGCGTCCAGCTTGGCGTTGACCTCGGAGATCCGCTTGGCATGAGCCTCTTGGGCCTCAGCCACCTCGCACCGCAGCGCCTCCAGGCATTCGTTCTCCGTGGCCTGCTCGGCCGCCAGCTTCGCGAGCTCAGTATCGCGGGCCTTGAAATATTCTTCCCGCAGCTGGAGTTGCTGCGCTTGCACGGCTCGCTCCTGAAGCGCCTTCATGCCGGCTTCTGCTTCCTCAAGGCGCTTGGCGAGCACTGTCTTCTTGGCAAGAGCCCTCTCGCAAGCGGCCTTCGCCTCAGCGACCTCCTTCTTGCCCTCCGGAAGGATGGCTTCGGCCCTGTTGTGAGCCTCCTTAGTGGAGGCATCAATTTGACGCCACCCCATGGCGAGCTCCAGGCGCTCGACAGAGAGACGCGCCTCGGCGTCTCGGAAGTCCGCCCCCATCCGAACGAGCGCGTCCTGGGCGTCGGTCAGAGCTCCCCGCCCGACAAGGCGTTCTGGTCCATCAAGGCAAGAGTTGGCCCGGGGGTTGGCGCCCCGGCAGTCGACGCAGCTGGAGCAAGGAGGGCCCCGGCGCCCCGCGCTTGAGGCTCCGGGGGCTCCAAGTTCTCCCCCGAGCTTGGCCCCATGGTTCACTTGGGGAGATCTCCGTGCTGGCGCCAGGGGCCCCTAGAGCGATCACCACCGGAGGACAGCCTAAGTTGCGCCCCGCGTTGTGGCTGGTCGCGAGGGCTGGAGCGGCCGGCAAAGGCTGGGGCGCCTCTCTCTCTTCCGCTGGCTGAGAGGCCGCGGCCTCGACGGGCGGCATCGGGGGCTGAGCAGCCGTGGCTTCGGTAGGTGGCACCCGAGGCCGGACCCCCGCGGACTTGGCAGGTGGTGCCGGGGGCTGAACCGTCGAGGCCCCGAGGCACGCGCCCCCTCGCCTCGGCTGAGAGACGCTGGGCCCCGTGGTCGCGCCTGCACGGCCGAGCACGACGCTGGGCTGGTGCAGAACGCCCCCGCACCCGCCAAGGCTTCGGCTGAGGGTTGAGGCCGCCTTCTTGGCGGGCGTAACCTTCGCCCCAGCGTTCACATTCTTCTTCTTCTCCTCGCTGCCACCGGAGCACCTGTGCCGAGGAGGGAGTCAGCTGGAACAACCAGTCAAAGACGTACGATGTGGGAGCGGATTAAGGAACTTACTCATCTCGGGCTGCCCACTTCCTCTTCTTCGCAATGGCTGATGCCGTGCCCGCGCCGCCCCCGCGTGCCGTCTCAACGATGTCTAAAGGGCACTCCGCATGGTCCTTTGCAGGACCGGCCAAACTCTCTCTTTCCGTAGGTGCCTGGGAGGCCTCCGGAGGAGGCGTGGCAGCCGCCGGAGTGGGCGTAGCGTCTTCGCCATCGGCCTCCGTCACCAGTACAGGAGGGGTCACGGGGCCCGACCCCGCTCCGTCTCCCGGGCCTGCGGGCCTGGGGGGAATAACTTGGCGCTGCTCGTTTGAAGTAGCATCGTCATCCCCGAGACTGCGCAGGGATGTGTGGAGGCTGGCAGACGGTGCCCGACCGGCACTCCCCTCTTCCTCGGTCGCCTCCGAGTCCTCGCCGCCATCACCTTCGCCGGAGGACGTCACCGTGATGGAGGGGATCTTGCACGATCCAACGATACCCCACTCGTCGAAGACGGGCATCTCCCCAACCAGCTCCTCCATGTCGCCGCAAGCGTACAACGGCGGCGCCGCCTCTGGAGGACCCTCGGGAGTGTAGCCGAGTAGGGCCCATAGGGCCCCATCCAGCTCGTCATGCGTCAAGCCGTAGACGCGCAGCCTCATCGGGTCCCCCGAGCCGGTGAACTTCCACAGGGGCAGCGAGCGCGCCTGGAGCGGCGCGATGTGCTGACCCAAGAATTCCTAGATGACCATTGGCCCCATTAGAGAGGTGTGCCCATGCGCGGCGTTGCGCTCCAGGATGGGCTCCGTCTTCGGGTCGGTGAGTTTCTCCTGCGCCCACCCCGGGGACTGCACGGGATGGTCCGTGAGGGACGTTAGGAGCGAGTTAACCCGACGCGCGTCCATGAATACCCAACGCTGCCGGTAGCCCTCCACCTTCTTCCCGGCCTTCAGGTGGAAGCTCGCGCCCGTGACATCTACGAAGGAGACGCATGCGGAATGATTCTCCGGGACGGTAAACCGCAGGCTGAAAAAGTGGCGAAAGAGCGCCACCAAGGGCCTCACGCCCACGAATGCCTCGCAATAGAAGGCGAAGATGGCCAGGAGGAGGATGGAGTTGGGCTGAAGGTGCAAGGTGTGGATCTAATAATGGGAGAGGATGGCGTAGAAGAACCTGGAGAATGGCGGGACTAGCCCGGCGTAGATGTTGTGGAGGAAGAAGGGATAGGCGGACTTTGGTAAGCCGCTCAGTGCCGACGAGCCTGGCCAGAGTCTGGTCGCCTGCCCCCGTTCTGCCCATCGGCCACCAGCGGGAGCACTGGGCTTAGATCCTCTTCGTCAGAAATGAGGGAGGGCAAGAGTGCTTGCCCAACGGCAGCAGGGCTCACGGCGGAAGCCGCAGCCTTCGCCTTCTTGCTGACGGGCACCATCTAAGCGCTGGGGTTGTAGGAAGGGTAAGAGAAGCTCCTCACAAGAGTTTGGATCTGGAGCGGTTCTGCGCGGTGGAAAAAGACGTAGGACGACGAAGACAACACGATGAATGGCAATGGTGACCCCCGGCCATGAACGGGCTTTATGTCGGCTTGCGTGACCACCAAGGCCTCGTGGAAAGTGGGGCACCCCGCGCCCCAAAGCGTCGCGCCGGCCCACGGGCGATTATGTCATGCGTCGCGTCGCCCCCACCAACAGGCGGGATCATGCGCATCGCGGGCCCGGGGGCTACTGTCGGGCCTCTAGGACTGGGGGTACCCAGGTCCGTCTGCCCGCGGCCCGGGCATGACGCTGGCTCTAAGCAACCAAATGGCCCACCAATCATCCTCATAAGGGGAGCCCTCGCGATGGCCGATGCCTCGCGAGGCGCACAACGGCCGCGACATCACCAGCCTCCCGAGGCCCCCTCGCAGAGCCACCTCTGGCGCCCTCGCGGAGTCGGGTGGTCCTGCCCCTCCACGTGGTTGACGTGGTTCGCACCGAGCGGCCCCCAGGGCCGCGCCAGCTGGCGCAGACAGGGAGGTTTTCCTCTTTGGTGATAGAGGAGAGCCATCAGCTTGCGTGTCCCCAAAGCAGCCCCCAAAGGTTGCCGTTTCGGTGCAAGAAGACCAAGACCGAGGGCTTGGCAGGACGGATGTCATCCCGAGCCCACGAGCGCGTCACGGCGAGGAACTTTAGCAGGCGAAGACCACCTTTTGTCAGGATAAGCTGCAACCCTGTCCCCTTTCAAAATGGACATTGTGGCAACCCTTCCCGCCTGATATTTTTGGGGGGAAGAGGACCGGGGCCAATATAAGGGGGACCTGGCCACCATAGAGAGAGAGATACTTTGGGTGGGCAAGAACACGCCTTGTACTCATCTTCCACCTCAAGCAATCCACCAAGAAGGAGTAGGGTTTTACACCACGAGGTGGCCCAAACCTGGGTAAACTCTGTGTGTCCTTGTTCATCTTCCTTACTTCAAGCCGCCGGAGAGTCGCCGTGTGGTTGCGAAGTAGAGTAGGGTAGGAGAGAGAGCGCACCCCAGTGTTCGAACCTTCTTGGATCTGTGGAGCCCCGATTCCGACAACAGTTAATGGAAATATGAGATTCTTAAGCTATGCAATGAATTCCATTTGAGCAAGTATGTTAAGAGCCCTTATGTGCCTCCCATTGATCCTTTACATCCTTCACATGAAGAAGAAATTGACATGCTTCGTAATCTTAGAACTGTTAATCTTATCATTAGAGGATTGCCAAGACTTGTGTTTGATCAAATGAGAAACTTTGAGTGTGCTTATACTTTGTGGAATGATTTAGAGAATAGATATCCAAATTACTCCTTGAAAAATCTTGATGTCATTCTCCATAAAACTATTGCTTTTCCCAAAATGAAGCCTAGTGATCAAAATATTGACAATTATCTATTTGATCTTAGAGATCTCATGCGTGCTAAAGGAGATGTCACAACTATCAACAACATCATTGTTGAAGCCATTCGCATTCATAATCTTGAACATTGTCATGATCACAACCTTAATGAATCTCTTGTCTCTTATGACGAGGATATCCCACTTGATGATGACGATGTGGAACATGGCTACTATGATGAAGATGAGTTGTTCGACATCGAGTATGAGAAGACTATGAAGAATCTAAGTCTCATGGCGAACTTCAAGGATTACGTGTCTGGAGGAATAGAGTGGATTCTCGACAGTGCATGCACCGATCACATGACCAGAGATAGAGACATGTTTCAAGAGGTCACACCAAACCATGGACCGCGGAGGTATGTGACTTTTGGAGACAACTCCAAGGGTAAGGTACTCGGTCTTGGTAAGGTAGCCATATCTCATGATAGCTCCATTCAAAATGTCATGCTCGTTGAATCCCTTGGCTACAATCTTCTTTCCGTATCTAGACTAGCCAACTTTGGTTTCAATGTGCTATTTACTAAAGTTGATTGCCAAGTGTTTCGTCAAGACAATCATAGCATGGTCTTTACCGGTTTTCGTAGAGGCGATCTATACATCGTTAATTTCACTATGAGCTCCAAACCTCGTACATGTCTTATTGAAAAATATTCAAAAGGTTGGCTTTGGCATAGAAGGCTAGGACATGTTGGCATGCGTAATCTGTACATTGTTGATTTTACTAAGAGATCCAAACCTCGTACTTGTCTTATTGCAAAATCTTCAAAAGGTTGGCTTTGGCATAGAAGGCTAGGACATGTTGGCATGCGTAATCTAGACAAGCTCATCAAAGGTGATCATATACTTGGTGTTAAAGATGTTATCTTTGACAAAGATAGACTTTGTAGTGCTTGCCAAGCTGGAAAGCAAGTAGGTGGAAGTCATCTCGTAAAGAATATCATGACTACTAGGAGACCACTCGAGTTGCTTCATATGGATCTCTTTGGTCCCAATGCTTACAAGAGCCTCAGTGGAAATTCCTTTGGTCTGGTTATAGTAGATGATTTTTCCAGATTTACAAGGGTATTCTTTCTTGATGATAAGTTGCAGGTGCAAAATATCTTCAAGAACTTCGCTCGCAAGTCTCAAAATCAATTTGAATTGAAGATGAAGAAAGTTCGGAGCGATAACGGATCGGAGTTCAAGAACACAAATGTGGACACCTTTCTTGACGAAGACGGGATTTCACTTGAGTTCTCGGCAAAAATAATGGAGTCGTTGAGAGGAAGAACCGGACTCTTATAGAGATGGCTAGAACGATGCGTGATGAATACAAGACGCCAAGACACTTTTGGGCAGAAGCCGTGGAAACAGCTTGTCATGCTACGAACCGACTCTACCTTCACAAGCTCCTCGGTAAAACGGCATACGAGCTACTCACTGGTAACAAGCCCCAAGTTGGATACTTTCGGGTATTTGGATCCAAGTATTACATTCTTGATAAGCATCGTCATTCTAAATTTTCTCCTAAATCTCATGAAGGTTTCCTACTCGGTTACGGATCAAACTCTCACACTTACCGTGTCTACAACAACTTCACACGAAAAGTTGAAGAGACGGTAGATGTGAAGTTTGATTAATCTAATGGTTCGCAAATCAAACAATTGCCTAATGATGTAGGACATAAGGAACCTTCGGAAGCCATTCAAGACTTGTCCATCGGTAAGATTCGTCCCATGGAGGTGAAGGACAGTACTTCATCTACTCAAGTGGAAGCTCGAACCTCGCGTCAAGGCAAACCTCAAAACGACATGGAGGCATCCACAAGCGGTACACAACAAGATGAAGAGGAGGAGGAAGTTCATCATGATGATCCACCACAACCGTCCTCACCATCACCTCAAGGAAAAGAGACCTTCAACAACGATGAAGATGATGAGGATGAGGAAGCTCCGCCATCCAACAAGCAAAAGCTACCATGAGTTCGAGCAAGAGTGAACAAAAATCATCCCTTAGAGCAAATCTTCGGTGACATACAAACCGGGAGGATAATTTGCTCTAAAACTCGGTTGGCTAACTTTTGTGAGCATTACTCAGTCATCTCTAGTATTGAGACTATGAAGGTGGAAGAAGCGCATGAGGACCCCGATTGGGTGAATGCCATGCACGAGGAGCTACACAAGTTCGAGAGGAATGAAGTGTGGACAGTAGTGGAGAAGCCCAAGGACGAGCAAAATATCATCGGAACCAAGTGGGTGTTTCGGAACAAGCAAGACGAAGATGGCCAAGTGGTACACAACAAGGCACGTCTCGTGGCTCAAGGCTACACCCAAGTCGAAGGTATGGACTACGATGAGACCTATGCCCCCGTTGCTAGACTTGAGGTTATTAACATACTTCTTGCTTATGCAAATCACCATGACATTACTCTTTACCAAATGGATATTAAAAGTGCATTTTTGAGTGGTGAAATCGAAGAAGAGGTCTATGTTAAACAACCCCCTGGTTTTGTGAACCCTAAGAAACCTAATCATGTTTAGAAGCTTCGCAAAGCTCTCTATGGTCTTAAGCAAGCCCCATGAGTTTGGTACAAATGCTTAACGAAGTTTCTTATTGAAAAGGGTTTTGAAATTGGTAAAATTGACGCAACCTTTTTCACTAAGAGAGTTAATGGTGAGCTATTTGTGTGCCGAATTTATGTGGATGATAGTATCTTTGGATCTACTAACCCACATTTTAGTGAGAAATTCGGAAGGTTGATGTCCGAGAAGTATGAGATGTCTATGATGTGTGAGCTGAAATTCTTCCTTGGTTTGCAAATCAAGCAAATGAGAGAAGGAACATTCATCTCTCAAACCAAGTATACCAAGGATTTGATCAAGAAGTTCAGCATGCAAGAGTGTAAAGGTATGAGAAGTCCTATGCCTACTAGTGGACATGCTGATCTCACCAAGGAGGACAAACCGGTTGATCAAAAGGTATATCGATCAATGATTGGTTCATGGCTATATCTATGTGCCTCCCGACCCGATATCATGCTTAGTGTGTGCATGTGCGCTCGATATCAAGCCGCTCCTAAAGAGTGTTATCATAAGGCTGTGAAAAGAATTGTGAGATACTTGATACATACACCAAAGTTTGGCATTTGGTATCCCAAGGGATCTTCTTTTAACGTTGTTGGCTATTCTGACTCAGACTATAACGGAGATAAGGTTTATAGAAAATCCACCTTGGGTACATGTCAATTTCTTGGTATATCTCTTGTGTCTTGGTCATCCAAGAAACAAAACTTGGTATCTCTATCTACCGCTGAAGCGGAATACATTGCCTCCGGATCATGTTGTTCGCAATTACTATGGATGACTCAAACTCTTAAGGATTATGGAATCCATGTGGGACATGTTCCATTGTTGTGTGAAAATGAGAGTGTTATTAAGATTGCTCATAATCCCGTGCAACATTCTCGAACTAAACATATACAAGTTCGTCATCATTTCATTCATGATCATGTTGCCAAAGGGGACATTAATCTCAAACATGTTTGCACCAACAAGCAATTGTCTGATATGTTTACTAAGCCACTTGAAGAGAAAGTGTTTTGTCACTTGAGGAGTGAGTTGAACATCATTGATGCTTCAAACTTTAGCTATACTCACTCGGATGCATGCAAGGGCATGAGCTTACATGACTATTCCTTGATACCTTTGATGCACTATATTATATCTTGGAAATCTATGCTCCCTTGTATTGCATCTAACCTTTTGTAGGTACTTGGATGAACTACATTCCATGAGATTGCAAACAACTCCAATCATAAGCAATCTTGTCAAAAGCCAAGTATTGACAACCCTATGTTGTGATGGAGGAAGAAAACAACACAAAACATATCCTTGACTTGCCTTTAATGAAAATTTCATCATTGTCATTTGGATATATTATGTTTTTCCTTGCATGCCTAACCCTTGTAGGAGGACCTAGCTTAAAATAAAAGAAGGATTGCTCCTAATGGAACATGCGGTATGCTACGCTAGCGCCAAATAATTTTTTTCTACCGCGCACCCAAGAACATGCTGCTAGAAATAGATCACGGGATCGGGTTTACTACAAGACGCGCAGTCACCGCAGTGGAAGTAGAGTTGGTGATGTGTGTAGTCGATCAGCCGATTCGTCTCCTCCTCCTGTAGCATATCTCCCAAGAGCAGTGATCTCACATGAATAGATCCTCGTGGATCCCTCGAACGGTTCGTCACGGATGCCTCGAACGGTTCGTCCAAGCACCGCATATGCGATGCCTCCAAGGTATCCACACGTACGGGGGCAGCGTCGGGCGGCGGACTGCTAGGTCCGATCGCACGGCATGGTGGCGTGGGAGTGGCGATGGCTGTCGAGGGGAGAAAAGGATCAACCCGGAAAGGTGCGCCCACTCCCCTTTATATAGACCTCCGAGGTGGGCTCAACACTTGAGGCCCACAACGAATCTAGTCCCATTTTCCATTCGGATCCAATCCGAATGGGCTGCAATCCCTTAAGTGTGCGACCCTATAGGTTCACATACACATGGACACGACCCGAGTCGATAGTCGATAGCAGCTCCTAGCAGAACGTACCAACTCCCATGTGTGTGCAAAGTCGTTAGGCGAACCTCGACAATGTGTCATATGCAACATTCCTTTTGCCTCATGATATAGGTTGTAGAGCTCAAGGCGAGTACTTGTCACCCTTGGGGTAGCTCGACACCTCTTCTCAAAACTGTGATGTAGATTCCCGAACTGGGTTAACACTTAACCCATGTCGCATGGCAATGCTTTCTGAATCTGATCACATGAGAGGGCCCGGAGAATATCTCTCCTCATGGAGGGGCAAATCCCATCTTGGCCAACCATGTCTCGCGACATGTCTCACGGCTCACCCGAAAGCTACCTTTATAACTACCTAGTTACGGAGTAGCGTTTGATAGACCCTAAGTAAGTCGATCCTCATCCTGAGAACATGCGAGGACCTCAGGTCTAGGACATGGCATATACATTGTACTTGAGACTAACGGATCACATTATCTCGCTGTGTCTCAAAGTGGGTCTGTCTGACTCGGTGATCTCAATCCCCGAGTCCATACTATTAGTTTAGCATCTCTATGCACATGACTTGTGAAACGTAGTCATCAACTAAATCATATACTAGTAAAGGATATGTGTCCGCATAACCTTAACAACTAGGGACTATTAGAACAATCATCATACAATATATAGTCGCACAAATAAGTCACATACTTATTGATACATATCACTGATGATGTTCAAGAACAATACAAAATACTCATGAATACACACGAAACGAAATCATCACATGATTGCCTCTAGGGCATATCTCCAACAGTCTCCCACTTGCACTAGAGTCAATCATCTAGGCATCGTATGCCCATGGACCTCATGTGCACCTCATGCTTCGACTGCGGGAGAGGCTTCGTTAATGGATCAACAACATTTCCATCCGTGTGTATCTTGCATATGTTTACACCGCCTCGCTCGACCATGTCGCGAATGAGGTTAAAACGCCTGAGTATGTGTTGGGTTTTATGATGGTTCCGTGGTTCCTTGACTTGTGCGATAGAACCACTATTATCACAATTGAGGTCCAACGGATTGGACGAGTCTTGAACCACTCCAAGATCAGAAATAAAATTCTTCACCCAAACACCTTCTTTTGCAGCTTCAGTAGCCGCAATGTACTCAGCCTCCGTTGTAGATACAGCTACCATATCTTGCTTGGCACTCCTCCAGCTCACTGCTCCTCCGTTCAGAATGAACACAAACCCAGATTGCGATCGACTATCATCCCTATCGGTTTGGAAACTAGCATCAGTGTAACTCCTTACAACGAGCTCATCCTCACCTCCATAAACCAGGAACATATCCTATGTCCTTGTCAGGTATTTAAGGATATTCTTTACCACTGTCCAGTGACTCTCACCTGGATCAGCCTGGTATCTGCCTACTACTCTTAGAGCAAAGCTAACATTGGGACGAGTACATACCATAGCATACATGATGGACCCGACAGCCAAAGCATACGGAATCCCATCCATGCGTCTTCGCTCATCAGGAGTCGAGGGACTCCGAGTCTTTCTAAGACTAATGCCGTGTGACATGGGCAAGAACCCTTTCTTGGCATCTTGCATGTTGAACCGCTTCAACACCTTGTCTATATACGTACTTTGGCTTAATCCAATAAGCCTTCTCGATCTATCTCTATAGATCTTGATTCCCAGAATATAAGCTGCTTCTCCCAAGTCTTTCATCGAAAAACTATTTTTCAATGAGTCCTTGACAGATTCAAGCATTTGAACATCATTTCCAATCAACAATATGTCATCCACATATAGGATCAGAAATGCAACTGAGCTCCCACTAACCTTCTTGAATACACAATGATCATAGTCGTTCTTGATGAAGCCAAACTCTTTGACCACTTCATTAAAACGAATGTTCCAATTCCGAGATGCTTGCCTCAATCCATAAATGGATCTCTGAAGCTTGCATACCATGCCGGTATTCTTTGGATCGACAAAACCCTCAGGCTGTGTCATATACATGACCTCAATTAAATTTCCATTAAGGAAAGCCGTTTTGACATCCATCTTCCATATCTCATGGTCGAAATATGCAGCTATAGCAAGAATGATCCGAATTGATTTAGGCATCGCTACCTGTGAATAATTCTCACCGTAGTCAACTCCTTGAACTTGTCGATAACCTTTAGTGACAAGTCGAGCCTTATGGACTATAACATTTTCGTCCATATCAGTTTTCTTCTTAAAGATCCATTTGCACTCAATGGCTCGAACACCATCTGGCGGATCAACCAAGTTCCAAACTTGATTGTCATCCATGGACTTTAATTCGAATCTCATGGCCTCAAGCCATAACTCGGAATCAGGGCTCACCATCGCTTCCGCATACGTGGCCGGTTTGTTGTTCTCCAAGAACAACACATTACAGTCGTGCATATTGCGCAACCTTTCCGTCTTATGTGGAACCGGCGCCGATTCCACTACAGGTTCCCTGAGCAACTCCGGCGTGATTGAATCACCTGTCGGAACGTCCCCGTGTGGCTCTCGAATTTCTTCGAGTCGGACCGATCTCCCACTAGTCTTCCGATTGAAAAACTCTTTCCCAAGGAAATCTCCATGTCGAGCGACAAACACTTTGCCCTCTTCATGGTTGTAGAAGTAATATCCCAAGGTTTCCCTCGGATATCCCACGAATATGCACTTGTTCGACTGGAGTCGCTTGACATATGCTTCACAACCTCAAATCTTTAGAAAAGACAAGCTATGACTCTTCGCAGTCCATATCTCATATGGTTTCTTATCTACGGACTTTGATGGTACCCTGTTTAGTGTGAAAGTTGTGGTTTCTAGAGCGTATCCCCAAAATGACAAGGGTAAATCTGACTAACTCATCATCGATCGGACCATGTCTAACAGAGTCCGATTCCTCCGTTCCGACACACCATTTCTCTGTGGCGTACCTAGAGGAGTGAGTTGTGGAACTATTCCACGGTTCTTCAGATGATCATCAAACTCCTGGCTCATAAACTCACCGCCACGATCAGATCGTAGAAGCTTGATTGTCTTGCCGAGTTGATTTTCCACTTCATTCTGAAACTCCTTGAACTTTTCAAAAGTTTCTGACTTGTGCCTCATCAAGTAGACATATCGATATCTACTGAAGTCGTTGCTAAAAGTCACGAAGTATTGGAAACCACCTCTAGCTGTCATGCTCACTGGTCCACATACATCACTATGTATAAGTTCCAATAGCTAAACGCCCTCTCACAACTCTTTGCAAAAGGTGTCTTAGTCATCTTGCCGAGTAGGCAGGACTCGCATGTCTCAAATGATTCAAAATCAAATGAATCAGAATTCCATCATCATGGAGCTTCTTCATGCGCTTTTGACTAATGTGTCCTAGTCGACAATGCCAGATGTAAGTCGGATATATCTCGTTAGGCTTATGCCTATTGACATTTATGTTATAGACCAATTCACCTTCAAGATCTAATATAAATAACCCGTTCACAACAAGCACAAAGCCATAAAACATTTTATTCAAGTAAATAGAACAACCATTGTCCTTAATACCGAATTCATAACCTTGCCTCATCAAACATGAGGCCGAAATAATGTTTCGACTTAATGTAGGAACATAATAACAATTCTCAAGTTCCATTACAAATCCTAAAGGTAAATTAAGTTGGATGGTGCCGACGGCTAATGCATCAACTCTTGCTTTATTCCCGACGCATATGTCAACTTCTCCTCTTGCAACATTCCTAGTCCTTCTTAGCCCCTGCATCGAGTTGCATATGTGAACAACCGATCCGGTATCATATACCCAAGATCTACTAGAAATATCAACACGAAAAATGCCTATAACATATACATCAAGTGTACCTAAAGAAGAAGTCACACTTCCAGTCTTCTTGCCTATCTGGGCAAGCCACTTGCTGCAGTTCCTCTTCCAGTGACCGGTTTCCTTGCAGTGAAAGCAAACGGTCCCTGTGTTTGGTCTGGACTTGAGCGCGGCGGCAACGGTAGGAGTTGCCTCCTGGCCCTTTGCCTTAGTATTTTTCTTGGACCAGCTCTTTTTGAACTTTGCCGTGTTCTGCACCATCAACACATGATGCGTGCCTTTCCTGATATCCTGCTCTGCCACTTTTAGCATCCCATGCAATTCAGTGAGCTTATTTTCCATGCCGTGCATATGGAAGTTCGATATGAACGCCCCATAGCTAGTCGGAAGAGAAGCCAGAATTGTATCCGTGGACAATTCGTCCCCAAGTGGGAAGCCTAACCGATCCAAAGCTTGCACGTATCCGATCATATTGATCACATGCGGGCTCAGTGGATCACCCTCTTTCATCTTACAATCCATCAAGGATCGCCATACGTTGAACCTTTCGGTCCTTGCCTGCATCTAAAACATGCTCTTGAGGTTCTCGATCATATCGAAAGCCTCAATGTTTTCAAAATGCTGCTCCAGATCGGGCTCCATTGAAGCCAGCATGAGATAGCTGATCTCGTTTGACTCAACAACAAGTTTTTGGTGGGCATTCCTGGCCATGGCATTAGCATTCTCGGCAGGTTCCTCTGGAAGGGGTTCCTCTAGAACATGTTCCTTTTTATCATGCCTGAGAACAATTCTCAGATTTCCATACCAGGTGGTAAAGTTTGTTCCATTCAGTTTATCCTTTTCTAGGATTGATTTCAACAAAAAACTAGGTTGAGCAGGTGGTGCCATTGATCTACAACAGAAATATGCAAAACACTAGGACATGTATTCATAAAGAGTAATTCAAATTAAACATTTTAATAAGAACATTACTCCCACTAAAATCAACATCCCTCTGTTGATTCTTAGCGATTCAAGATCCAAGATCCACATGTCAACTAGTGAGATTTTGCATCACCGCTAGAAGAATAGATCACTCGGTAAGCAACACTTGCTAATCGTATCTCTATACGACTCTTGTTTGTTGGGGACATCTCATGCCACACCAACTCTTATGCCTCGAGGCCCAAAACTATTTTAATAGCCACGACAAGTTAACCAATGCTTCGCTCGTAAGTGTCCAACACAAACACACCATGTTAAGGAGAATTAGCAGCACTTATAGGCCCGCCACTAAAAATACTTAACATGTGACGGTGCGGCAATTAGGGAGACAATTTTACTTGACATTCTTTGAGGGATCACCCTACTTAAAACATCTATCATGCAAAAGAAGGGCGCGTAAAAGGGATAAACTTTCACATGCAGTATATATATACGTGTGATATGGTATAGCCCCTTTCATTAATGCATGGTGATCTCCATCTCCACGTGTGCTGCACGCCCATGGCGATCTCCATCTCCATGCATGTTTTCCCTTGTGGTGATCTCCATCTCCACACATGGTGCCAACCGCCAAGTGTTACATAAGATACTATGCTATTACAAACTAATAGCTATGAGAGTAAATTACATTACAAGACATCTAATGTTGACATGCAGGTCATTAATACAATAATGGGACAACCATATGGCTCCAGCTGGTTGCCGCAATCATGACACACAGGCCATGATTTAATAATTTACAAGCAACATTCATGGGCTATACCAAATCAGAAGCATTCCCTGCAAAAACAAGTCTGACGTTCTACCACCGAAAATAAAACCGTCCGAAACTCTATTTTCCAAGAGGATTTTGACCTTGAAAATTTTGCCAAAAAGAACAAAGCTGTTGGAGGCACAATGCATCTTTTCGTGCTGTTCAGTTTGACAGGTCGTGGAGCGAAAACGGAGTTCGTATGCAAAAGTTATGCCCGTTTTACTGAGACTGCTCCAACAGATTTCAACACTACGGAAATCACATTTCCACGGTGTCGATCTTTGTTTCGGTTCGATCAATCTCATTGATCTTCGCGTTCTGCATCTGGATTTACGTTCCACTGTCTACCCCGATGGCGGATACCGACCGGTAGGGATAATTCGTATCCCGACCTCTGCATCACGATCATGAAAGTAAGATCACGAAACCAACGTTCAACACTAACGTGCACGATAGATCTCATCGACCCGCACCTGAACCGATATACATATCTCATATGCAAATCACTGAATCTATCACCACACAACCTGGCTCTGATACCACTGTTGGAACACGCGGTACGCTACGCTAGCGCCAAATATATTTTTTTCTACCGCGCACCCAAAAACATGCTGCTTGAAATAGATCAAGGGATCGGGTTTACCACTAGACGTGCAGTCACCGCGCGGAAGTAGAGTTGGTGATGTGTGTAGTCGATCAACCGATTCGTCTCCTCCTCCTATAGCCGATCTCCCACGAGCAGTGATCTCCCATGAATAGCTTCTCGCGGATCCCTCGAACGGTTCGTCACGGATCCCTCGAACGGTTCGTCCAAGCACCGCAGATGGGATGCCTCCAAGGTATCCACACGTACGGGGGCAGCGTGGGGCGGCGGACTGCTAGGTCCGATCGCACGGCATGGTGGCGTGGGAGTGGCGGTGGCTGTCGAGGGGAGTAAAGGATCAACCCTGAAAGGTGCACCCACTCCCCTTTATATAGACCTCCGAGGTGGGCTCAACACTTGAGGCCCACGATGAGTCTAGTCCCATTTTCCATTCGGATCCAATCCAAATGGGCTGCAATCCCTTAAGTGTGCAACCCTATAGGTTCACGTACACATCGACACGACCCGAGTCGATAGTAGGTAGCGGCTCCTAGCAGAACGTGTCAACTCCCATGTGTGCGCAAAGTCGTTAGACGAACCTCGACAATGTGTCATATACAACATTCCTTTTGCCTCATGATATAGGTTGTAGAGCTCAAGGCGGGTACTTGTCACCCTTGGGGTAGCTCGACATCTCTTCTGGAAACTAGGATGCAGATTCCCGAACTGGGTTAACACTTAACCCATGCCGCATGGCCATGCTTTATGAATCTGATCACACGAGAGGGCCGAGCGAATATCTCTGCTCATGGAGGGGTAAATCCCATCTTGGTCAACCATGTCTTGCGGCATGTCTCACGACTCACCCGAAAGCTACCTTTATAACTACCCAGTTACGGAGTAGCGTTTGATAGACCCTAAGTAAGTCGATCCTCATCCTGAGAACATGTGAGGACCTCAGGTCTAGGACATGGCATATACATTGTACTTGAGACTACCAGATGACATTATCTCGCTGTGTCTCAAAGTGGGTCTGTCCGACTCGGTGATCTCAATCCCCGAGTCCATACTATCAGTTTAGCATCTCTATGCACATGACTTGTGAAACATAGTCATCAACTGAATCATATACTAGTAAAGGATATGTGTCCGCATAACCTTAACAACTAGGGACTATTTGAACAATCATCATACAATATACAGTCTCACAAATAAGTCACATACTTATTGATACATATCAATGATGATATTCAAGGACAATACAAAATACTCATGAATACACAGGAAACGAAATCATCACATGATTGCCTCTAGGGCATATCTCCCACAGCTCCCAACTCAAGATGATCTTCATCAACTTTGAGCATCCACAACAAGCCCTCCTACACGCCATGTCATCTACATCACGCCAAGGTATGTGATCTTATCCTTGAAGAAGCTTTACTCCAAGTCATGAGCCAAAGCAATTCAAGTGATATGAAAACATTAAAATGCTTAAACTAAAAATGGTAACCCCACTTTGAGCTGAACGTAGAGTATGACCTATGATCAAGTATTCTTGCTTGGCTCCTAAGTCAATATACTCTAATATAGGTGACCTAGTCATCGACCATCATCTAGATGAAGTTTCTTGTTTGGTTCATCTTATAGTTGCATGCTTTCTTGGAACCACTCAATCTACATCTTGATGAAAATTCCTTGCAAATATTTTTGAAAATTCCTTGCAAATCTTTTGAAAAATTAATTGCAAATTCTTTTATTTTATTGAGACTTTCTGAAAAACTGTTTTTGACAAAATGGCAAATAACACCTCTGTCAAATTTCTCTTATGCTCTGCGGACCCTCCGATCAAAGTCACTCGGTCTCACCGATATTGCAGATAAGCTGCACGTACACACATCGGTGCCACCGATTCACCTTGCCTTGGAGCCACCGATTTTGCCATCTTTTGTGTTGTTTGTCAAACAAAATCTCAAACGTTGAAGGATCCCTTCGTTAAAGGGGGAGAAATCTTAAGGTTTTCAGATATCTGTAGGGGGAGAAATTATCTTCAACGATCCCTATGTCTTATTGCTCTCTATGACCCTTACTTTCAATGACCCTTATTCTCAAGGATCCCTTCCCTCTCAATGATCCCTTTCCTCTGACCCTTTGTGTCACTCATTTTGGAAATTAATGCCAAATGGGGAGAAATATCAAAGCTTATACTTGCTGACAAAGGGGGAGAAATCTCAAAAGGGGGAGAAATATCAAAATCTTATGCTTACCTATAGGGGGAGAAATGTGAGTGCTTATGTCTTATCTATGAAGGGGGAGAACATCTTACTATCATTCTAAGAAGAAAGTGCATACGATCTTGTGTTAGACTTGTCTCACCCTACCTACTCCCAATATCTACATGCTAAGATTCAGGGGGAGAGGAAGACTTACAAATCCATTAGGGGAGATAGTTCTAAATGATTTTGGAGACATATCAAGTTTTATGAACTTTATCTTCTATATGTCTTTCATATCTTGGTAGTTTTGAACTCTTTTGCATTTGGATGAGTAGAATACTCTTGTGTTCCCTAACAATGTTTTCTCAAGTGTGTTTCTACTAGTAGAATGCTCAAGAACTTCAAGGTAAGTATATGCATCATATCCTTGGTCAAGATGATCTCTTGCTTCTTGCACATATTGTTTGCAAGAGTGAAGTCCTGAACATGGAAACATCTTATTCATATCTATTTGATGCATCTTGCCAAGGCTAACATGACTCATCATATCCCTTCTACTATGTGTGTGCTCATGCATTCCAAAGTAACTATCCTCTAAGTGGGATTGCACACTTTTAGGGGGAGCATGTCTTAGTCATGTGTCTCTTAAAGCTTTCATATATTCTTGCATATATAAATTTGAAGCTTTGATTGTATGTTGTCATCAATTACCAAAAAGGGGGAGATTGAAAGCACATATGCTCCCTTGGAGATTTTGATAATTCATGACAACATACATTGTCTCTTGGACTAATAGTTTTACCTAGTTTGTTTCAGATAAAGTCCACAGGAAAGATTGGGCAAGGAATGTGTGGAGAATCCCCAAGGAGAGAAGAAGAAGAAAAGGAATAGGATTGGCAAAATCAACAAGCTTGAAGACTCTACATTTTACTTTATGTGAGAAATCACTTTGAGTCCATAGTTTCCACCTAAACCATCTAAGAAGAAAGATGATAAAGATTTTGAGCACTTTGCTGAAATGATTAGGCCGGTCTTTTTGCGTACCCGTTTAACCGATATCCTAAAGATGGCCCCTTATGCAAAGTATATGAAAGACAACAACACTAATAAAAGAAAGATACTAGAAGCTGAAATCTCCACCATGCTTGCTAATTATTCTTTTAAGGATGGAGTACCTAAAAAACTTGGAGATCCGGGAATACCAACTATACCTTGCTCCATTAAAAGAAACTATGTCAAAACTGCTTTGTGTGACTTACGAGCCGGTGTTAGTGTTATGCCTTTCTACTTATATAAGAGACTTGATTTGAATAAACTCACACCTATTAAAATATCATTGCAAATGGCTGACAAATCAACTGCCGTACCTATCAGTATTTGTGAGGACGTGCCCGTTGTTGTTGCAAATGTTACTATCTTAACGGACTTTGTTATTCTTGAGATGCCAGAGGATGACAACACGTCGATTATCCTTGCTAGACCCTTTTTGAATACTGCAGGGGCTGTTATTGATTGCAATAAAAGCAAAGTCACTTTTCATATCAATGGTAATGAGCATACGGTGCACTTTCCGAAGAAACAATTCCAAGTGAATGGTATAAATGTTATTGAAGAATCTCCGACCATCACTATTGGGAGTTTCCAATTACCACTACCTACTGCTAAAAAGAAATATGATTTACTTATTGTAGGGGATATGCACATCCCCATTGAGGTAACTTAGTGTTCTACGAAAGTTCTTCGGTTTCATGCTAATCGGAAGTGGTTGTTAATAAGACTTGATCAACCTTATTAATGGATCATTTTTGAGAGGTATGAAGTCGATGAATTTAGTAAGCACAACTCTCTGCTCCCACCTTTTATTTTCCGTTTTAGTTAGTCAAATAAAATAAAATGCCGTGATTATCCTGTTTTCTGTTTTCACCGTGCAATAAAAAAATGTGCCAAAAATAAAAGTTCTCAGAATGTCCTGAAAATTTAACACGATTTTTTCCCAAATATTTATGAATTTTTGGTGCAAATAATACCATAGGGGGGTGCACCTGGTGCCCACAAGACACGAGGGCATGCCAGCACCCCCAGGCGCGCCCTGGTGGGTTGTGGCCCCCACGTGGGCCCCCTCACTCATCTCTTTAGCCCACATCATCACCTACCTCTAGAAAAAATTCACCACAGCCACCATTCCCGTGTTCTTGCTCTCAAACCCGCGGATTTCGATCTCTTAGCTCGAAGCTCTGTTTCTGAAACTGTTTGGAGGGATTGCTACTTGGTATGTTACTCCTCCATTGCTCCAATTAGTTTTTGATTTAGTGGGTTATTTTTAGAGTAATTAGCTGCTCTTGGTGCTGCTGTAGATGAGCTTGCATGTTGAATTCTTAGATTTGTAAGTAGTTTGAATGCTCAATATGGCCTCTATGCATGCTTAGGAGTAGTTGCTATCAATTTTGCAAAGTTTCGTTGACAAAATTTTTGTGGACTAAATTTTTTCAGAATTTTTATAGGAACAAGATGTATTTCTTTAGGAAGTTTTCCTCCAAGAAAAATGCCAAAGGAGTCATTGGGGAATCATCGAACAGTGAAATGCTAACTGTGACCAATATCACATCCTTACAAATTCCTTTGTGCAAGGTTTTTATTTTCTGGGGAGGAACAATCCTCCTGAAGTGCAGTTTAATCTCTATGCTGAAAATTACAAAATGTCGCTAACTGATTTCTGCAACATATGCTTGATCCCTTCTGATGGGGAATTGAGAGAACCTAGGCCATCTGAGTTTGAGGATTTTCTCCTCACTTTAACAGTGGGTGAGGATAGAGGTGTGTCAAACACTACTGCTACCAGCTTGCAGTCTCCCTCAGTGCATTACTTTGCTTTGGTCACCGCTAAGTGTTTAACCGCTAGGGAGAATGTCGGCGCACTAAGTGCCCCTGACCTTGCTATTTTACGTCGTGCACTTTATGATGATCACACCTTTAGTATGGGGGCTATTATTGCTCGTCGCTTACACCTTAACAAAACTAAGGGAAAGATACATGGTGGTATTTATGCTACTCGCTTAGCGAGACACTTTAATGTTTAGTTTCGCCCACATGATTATCTCTTGTCCCGAGTTTACCTTGATCACAAGTCGCTACAAGATCATCAATTCCTTGATGTAACTGATTCTCCTCGCGGCATTCTTTACAACCTGGTATTTAGCAAAGAAACTCGTGATGTTTTTCCGTTGCCTGCACCTGCTCTGTTTGATTCTATTGCCAAGAACAGATACAGGATTATGCCAGATGACATTACAGCCTACCGGAACAACCTAGCAGCTGTTGAGGAGGAGCCCCAGGGGTGGGATGCTCAGGTGCCGCCTCCACCTCACTTCGACTTGGGACCGGATGGTTTCAACGGATGGTTATTACCAAGCTAGGCCAAAAGCCTAAGCTTGGGGGAGTAAGTATTTCCACCGACATTACATTCATGTTCACACATTTCATTCCAGTTGTCGGTGTTCATACTTTTTCATTGTAATATCCATGCTAAATTTGTTTCCTCGCTTTCTTCTTGTGTGTTTGAAAAACTTTGAGAAAACCCAAAACTATTTCCTACTTCTTTTCGGTTTTTCTTTCTAGCTTAGTTTAATTGTACTATTAAAAGAAAACCCCAAAAAAGATTTCTCATATCTTCTTTTTCTTGTTGAGAGCTTTCCCGTGTAAATAGTTTTTCTCGTTTTGTTTTTCTCTTTAATTTGCTTTCTTCAAGAAAAAACCAAAAACTCCAAAAATACTTCAGTGTGTTTTTCTGAAATTCTTTTCTTTTAGTTTGAGTCGTACCAAGGAGAAGACCACGATGAAAATGTTCAGTGGCTCTCACATGCATTATTGTTAATCTAACAAAGAGCCCATTTTACCTTGTCTTCTCCCCTTGAATAAAATGTTGCAGATTCCAGCTTAGTCCACGACACTCTTGCACTATTATTATTTTCTTATCATTCGGTCCTGCAAGTGAAAGGCAATGATGACGATATTTGATGAATTGACTGTGGCAGAGTAGGGCGGGTATGAACTCAACTTGTTTTTGTTTTTGTAAATATGTTTAACCTAGTATCCCTTGATTCAGCTTATTATGATCAAACATGTTTGTAATGACCTTTAGAGATTATAGTTGTTCATGCCATGCTTAACTAGCTAGGAGTGGATAATGATTTATCTTGGATGTCAACATGCATTAAAATGGTTGTAGGATGCTTTATGTGATAGTTATATTGTGAAATTCCTTCATAATGCTACTGAAAATTATTATTAGGGAGGAACATGTGCTTGTAGGAATTGCAATAATATCAAGTTTCCTCCCTATGTTTTCAAAGTTTTGAAGTTATGCTTGTTTTGCCTTCCTATGCAAGTCGATTATTGTTCCCATAAATTGTTTGCTCACAAAATCCCTATGCATAGGAAGCGAGTTAGACTTAAATGTGCTTGTCATGAGATTTAAGATGCTCTCTTGCATGTTTCAATTACTACATTTTATGTGAGCATCATTGAAATCATCATGCCTAGCTAAAAGGCTTTAAAGAAAAGCGCTTGTTGGGAGACAACCCAACACTTTTCCTTTCTGTTTTTGTGTGTTCACATGATTAATATACTATAGTAATCATGTTTTGTGTATTTTATTTTAATAAAGTGCCAAGTAAAGCCTTTGGGATGACTCATAAGATGAGTAGAATTGATGCTGAACCAAAACAGAGACTTTTGACTTGAGTACAGGAATTTTCATTTTTAGTGGAGCGTGATAATGATTTGAAATTTTTACACAGTGTTGATATACAAATTCTTCAGGGTTTCCTCATTTTTCAGAATTTCTAGAGACAGGGAAGTATGGTTATACTACAGATCTTCACAAACTGTTCGGTTTTTGACAGATTCTGTTTTGCATGCATAGTTTGCTTGTTTTAGTGTTCCCTTAGCTTATATTCAGTGATATAAATTATGTGAATGATAGAATACAGTAGGTATCATGTGGGAACAATTATTAGTCTTGACTTAATAGTACCTAAGTAAATGATCTATATTTACTATACTAACCCATCTCACGAAGTTCGGTTAAGTTTTGTGTGATTGAAGTTTTCAAGTTTTGGGTGAGACACCGATATGAGGATAATAAGGAGTGAAAAGAACCTAAGCTTGGGGATGCCCAAGGCACCCCGAAGGTAATATCCAAGGAACACTCAAGCGTCTAAGCTTGGGGATGCCCCGGAAGGCATCCCCTCTTTTGTCTTCAACATTATCGGTATGTCTTACTTAGAGCTATATTTTTATTCGTCACTGTCGGGGCACGGATGCTCACGATCACCTATGGGACCAGAGTTCCCTTGTGTTTCGGCAAGGGGGGTCACGTTGCACGAAGAGCGGAGAGCATGAGACGGCGCAACGATCAATGGTCAGGCATTTTACCCAGGTTCGGGCCGCTGCTAAGCGTAAAACCCTACTCCTGCTTTTTGGTGGATTGATTGGAGGAACACGAAGAATGCAGGGCACGTAACCCCGGCAAGGACTGCTGCCGGGGAAAGAGCGGCTATGCGAGTACAAGCGTTCAGGGGGTTCGAGTTCCCAACCTTGAGCTAGGTTGCCTTGGGCCTCCTTTTATAGTGCAAGGGGCTACCACAGTGGCAAAACAGACATTATCTATCGATTAGATGGCTAAGCAAAGCTATCATACCTAACTCTGGCATTTAGGACAAAATGCCATGATTACCTGCCTAGGTGGTGCTTGGGGGTGCATCCCCGGCAAGCCCTTGCCACCGCTTGGCCGGTCGCTGCTTAAGATCTTGACACGCTGTAGGGCGGGTGTCACCCGAGCGTAACTTGCCTTCCAATGTGTCGCCATGTGCTTAGCGAGAGCTGATTAATCGCCTGAGGGCTCGACACCGCATCGATAAGTGACAGGCGTAGCGATGCGGTGGAGTGGTGGCTGGATGGCTCACGCCTGCCGGGAAATGGCTTGCCGGGTCTTCCGAGAGGTGTATTCGTCTGGGTCCCCGGCAGGTGTGTGATTGGCGCGTCGCAGCCCAGGCTTGGGTTGCCGCATTGAACTTGCTGGAGTCTTGGTGTTGATTGCTGGCGGTGTTTTCTGCTCTTCTGCAGGTTGTGGTTGCCGGGCGTTGGTGGCCGTCTGTCCGGGCACGAGTCAGGGAAAAAATGAACACCCCTGTTTGTTTACGCCGACAGAAGCCCCCGGGCCTAAGCCATACGTGTCGCCTGGCATGTTGGGTTAGGCCCCAAACAGTGCACGGACACGCGGCAGAGGGGTTCTGCCTTTCCATCCACGTCCACTCCGCAAAATTATCGTGGGTCGTGGGGTCATTGACGAGAGCCGTTGGAGAATAAAATGAACTGTCAGTAATAAAACGACAGTTTTTCGAAAAGATAGTGAAGAGCCAGCCCTTGCGCGAGTCCCCTGATAAAAAAGGACAACACGCAGGGGCGCTGCTCATTCGCAACCTTTTCTCCGTCCTTCGTCTTCCTCCTCAAGTCAAGAAACTGCTTCCACCACCACTCTCGTCCCATCGAGCGCCGCCGGACCATCTGTCACCCTTGAAGATTTCCAAGATGGGGCAGAAGAAGGCGGGCAACAAAGGGACGCAGGTGGCCACATCCACAGACCCGGCGGCCGAGGAATGGAGGAGGAAGGCGGAAGAGCTCGAGAGGCGGCGACAGGGAGATGTGGTTATCTCTCTGTCGAGCCTGGATGGTAATACTCTGATCGAGAGGTACGCCAACATGTGGGGGCGGTTGACAAAGGGGCATGGAGCGCCTTAAGTTCTGCCAGAAACCCCAGGGAGAAGAAGCCCTCAGATTCGTACCACTTCTTCTGTGCATACTTTTTCTGTGGTCTTGTTCCTCCCTTTTCGGACTTCTTCTGTGCCATGATGGTGACATATGGATTTCACCTTTTGGATTTCACGCCCAATGCGATGTCTTGCATGGCGATATTTTCCCATCTGTGTGAGAACTTTATCGGGGTTGCCCCCAATGTGGACTTGTTCAAGCACTTCTTCCTTCCCCGGATTGAGGACAAATCCCACGGCTCCGAAAATATACGATGGATCCCCCGGGATAAGAAGGAGTACCTTTCCGGGAGCCTGCGTGGGAAGTGGGAAGAATGGAGGGGCGACTGGTGCTGGATCAAGGACGACAAAGCCCCCGAGTTTTGCCGGGTGCAGACTGAATGCGTCATGCGACGCAGCGACTAGGGGAAGCCTGGCCCATCTGACAGCAAACTCTGCTTGGCGCTGAACAGGATCATCTGCCTCAAGGCTGCCGGATTGACCATTGAACATGTGGGGGCAGACTTCCTCCGCCGCCGCATCGCTCCTTTGCAAAAGAGGGACCGGTTTGCTTGGGAGTTCAATGGTCCCGCCGATTGGATGCGCCTGTATCCTGGTACTGCCAACAACCTGACCGCTTACTGCCATGGCTGGCTGTGGGATCAGTTGTTTGGCCGTTTCGGGACACATCGCGTGCCGGAGAAAGTTATCAGCTGCATCGGAATTCTGCAAGGAATCAGATTCTTCAATGGATGCCGGAATGCGACGCCTTCGGCGTTAAGTCTGACTGGGAGCTGCCCGCCCTGGAGAACGAGATGGAGTGGATCTCCGCCTTGGAGGAAAGGGTTATCAAACCGGAGGATAACTTGACCACGCCGACCAGGGAGGCGGAGAGGGCCTTTATCTCCGGACGAATCGCGGAGGACAAGGCCGTCAGGTCCGCTAGGGGAGCAGCTTCCGAAGGAGAAGAGGATCCTGGGGATGGCGGCTCTTCTGATGAGGAGGGCAAAAATCTTGTTCCGAAGGAGTCCGCCGGGCTGGAGATTGCCGGGGCTAGCGGTTCCCAAACCGCGGCAACAGGGCTCCAGGTGGAAGGCGAGGCGGAAGGGACGAAGGACCCGGAGGTGGTAGAGGAGGGGCTCGAAGATGGACCCCAAGCTCCAGAGCCGGGTCGCCGCCCCCGTCTACGCACCAATCGGGAGCCAACGGCCTCCGCGTCTTCGCGAAGTTCCTCGAAGGTGAAGAAGACGACTGCCAAGGGCGGCGGGCGTGGAGTGGCACGTCGCCAATCCTCGCGCCTTGCTCAGACCAAGGCATCCCCCGCTAAGCGAGGGAAAGTGCATGGGGTGGATCCCAGCCCCCTGTCGAGTCCAACTCCTCCGCCAAGCTCGCCCATGCTGGCAGCCCTGGCCTCTCCGCCAAACCCCGCCCTCCAACTCTGAAGAGGAGCCGAGCAACTCCACCACCTGCGTCGTACAAGCTGGGATCAATGCTCCTTGCCTCGGAGTAAGTTTTGTTAATCCCAGCTCCCGTCAGAAGGCTTTCAATTTATAATCTTCCTGATTGATCATGTATGGTTGACCTTAACAGGGACGAAGATGATGAGACTCTTGCGCACAGGGTCAAGAGGGCCAAGTCTGCCGCGGGCTCGGACCTTTCAGCAGGTGGAGGCTCCGCAGGGGACGTGGAAGGGAATCCCGTGTCTAGCCCCCAGCCCAGCCCTCTTCGCGAAACTCAGGCGCAGGTCTCGTCCGCTGGCAAGGATGAGGAAGGGTGCCTTCCTTCTGTCGTCTGGGGAACGGGAGAGGAAGATCGGAGGGAGGCCCATCCAGTGGAACTCCTCCTCCAAAATTCCTCGTCAACCGTTGCCCATGAGGGGGACTCGCCGGCAAGGGCCTCCGCCAAGGAATCTGCTCGTGCAAGGGCTATCGCCGAAGGGACAGCGACAGACAGCACACCGGCAACTGATGTTGCCAGGGAAGGGGATGTCCTTCCGCAGCATTCTCCATCGGGTATCCCTCTTGCCGGTATTCTGGTTTCCCCTGTATCTTCTTCCTTACGCGCTTTGTTGATTCATGATGTCCATGCTTCTGTTTTGTTTTCCTATTCAGCAGCCCCACTTTTTGAAGAGCCCAAACTGCTGGAGGAGGTTGCCGTTATTGGGAAACACGCTGCCGCGAAAGTGATAAAGATCGTTGCCGCAGAAGAACACGGCTCGGGTGCCGGGGATATTCAGGGGTCCCCGAAGAGGATGGAGCAAAATTCCGGCAGCGTGCCTGTCCTGAGCTCAGGGGTTGAAGAGAAGACTCCCCTTCAGGCCATGATGCCTTCTTCGTCCAGCTACCCCCTGGCGTCGGCCCTGCAATCCCCACAAAGTCATCTGGCGCTGATCACTGCTCCGTTAAGCCACACAGCTCTTGACTCGCCCTTCGCAGTGGGTGTGGATCTTGACGAAGAGATCAACAGGATCCTGGTGCCACTGTCCAAGAGGGTCAAAGGGGCCCATAGCACTGCCGACGCTGCCAAGGACTTGGCTTTTCTGGAATCCATAGCAGCAGGGCTTAAGGATGTTCAGAACAGGTACAACCTCCAGTGGAAGACGGTCAAGGAGCAACGAGATTCGGTCGGGCTTGTGGATCGGCAGCTGAGGAGCAAAGGGAGCGAACTACGGGACTGGTATCGGCAAGTCCATTCCCTCAAGAGGCAGCACGAAACGCTGTCCATGGCTAACAAGGACGTCATCGCCCAGAAGGTCCGTCTAGCGGAGCGCGAGGCGCTTCTGGACACCGGAGAGGACGATATTTCTGCCCGGGAAGAGAAACTCGAGGCCAACCTGCGTGCCAAGGATGATGAGCTGGAGGATCGCATCCGACAGTGTACCAAGGAGCTGAAGGATGGCCACAAGATTGCTCTTGATGCACTTTCCTTGGAATCTGCTGCTCGGCTGAAGGAGGTGACTGACGACTTGGCTGCTGCTTCTACCGCCAAGGTCAAATTTGAAACCTAACTGACCAAACTGACAGAGGATCTTGCCAGGAGAACCAAGGAGGTCGAGGCCCTCAAGGAGGAAGCGCGTAAGGCGACTGCAATTCTGGAAGAGGTGCAATTACAGCTTTCCTCCAAGGGCCAGGACCTTTATGCCGCCAATGGTACTATCTCCGAGATGAAATCCAGGCTTGCTTCCTTGAGAGCAATCGTGAATCCACCGAGGCCCGTGAGAAGCTGTTGCTGACGGATGCGATCCGCGCTCAGATCCTTCATAATGATGCTGAAGAGACCCTGGAGAATGTGGTTGAGCAGCGTGACCTCTGGATCAAGAGGATGGTTGATATTGCCGAGCGCCTTACTGCCCAGATTGCCAAAATGGACATGAAGAGCTGGGCCTATTCCGCCAGCAAGCATGAAGCCCCCAGTGTCAAGCTGACAATCTTCTTCGAGGGCCTGACTGAGGGTTTGAAGACGTATGAAGAGGACAGGGCCGCATCCTTCGCCGATGAATCCCGGAAGCTAGTGCGCAATGCCCTCTTCCTGGTCTTGAGCAACCTCGCCTTCTTCCATCTGGAGCTCGACCTTTCTGGTGGTTTCAAGAAGCTGCCGTTAGGCGCCGACACTTCAGCTGCTGCGGAGAAGGCCGGGCCTCTCACCGACAGGATCCTAAAAGTTCCAAGGACTCAGGGAGGCCACCGGAGTTAGCTCCGTATCTTTCTTGTCGCCACGTTGCCCTGTACTCAAGACATAGTAGTTATCTCATATTAGGGCGTGAATTCTCTTTATTTTATCGTTTGCCGAACTGATGTTTCTATGTAATCGTATACTATGCCCTTCGTTTTCCTTCTGGTGTTCGTATGATTTTCACCATTGTGCGTTTCTAGTTACCCGCTAACGACGTGCTGCCGCGAACTGCTTTGAGGAACATGTCCTTAGCTTTCTGCTGGCAAAAACACGCTGCCGGCGGATTACCTCTGGCAGTGTTGACGCTGCCGCGTGTTTCGTTGAGCAGGCTCGAAACAAAACACGGGCGAGAATGTACACAGTAAGGTTCGGTCACACGCAAGGTTCGGCATACGAACATTTTGGTTCTACGTAAGGGCATACAAACATATATCTTAATGGAAATTGACTATTGAGTCAACTTAGCTTTTGGTCTTTCATGTCATCCAGGCGTCTTCTTTCTCTAGTGCCCCCTGTGGAAAGCGCGCAAGCATATGCTCACTGCAGCCCTGAAAGAGAGGGAACGTAGAGAAGAGCAAAAAACGGGGATACTTGAAGATCAGTTAGTCTTGCATACGGTCCGCGGCAAGAGCTTGCCAGGTCGATGCAATATTCATAATTGATTCGAAAATGGAAAAAGGAAAAAAGCGGGCACGGTCATCTCTTCTCTCCTTCCCCCTTCCTTTTTTTTGCACCCAACGGTCCCGTGGTGTCCCGCGAGGGGTGTACAGGACCTTGCCGCGGTTCGCCTGCCGGGAGCGTCTACCAATGGATATACTCTAGCATTTGGTTCAGGATTCGTCCCTTGGCGGGACAAATGCAAGACCGAACCTTATGCGAGTTTATCGACACTGACGACGTCATCGCCTGCACAGAGCTAACCATAGGTGGGGAAGGAGGAGGAAGAAGGATATGGCCAGGTACCTCTTTCTCCCCTTAACCTGCTGGACTGTGCCATATCTCTCTGGGGTCGAGCGGACCCATTTCTTTCTGACGTTCTCCGCTCCGGTCTCGGCCACGGGGAACGCAACGGCGGCGCCGCCGACGTCGGCCGTGTTGCTTACGGCGCCTTCCCCACCTGCGGCCGCCGCGTCGCCCGCCATGTTCGTGGCTACGCGCGTGGGGGTCCTTGGAGTGGAAAGACGCGTGGCCATGCCGGATTCCTTCTTCGGGGCCATTGTGGAAGGAGATGATGATGAAGACTGATTCGCCGTTCACGAACTCGGGTTCGTGCAAATGATGCATGCCCCCTACCTGGCGCGCCAAAGATGTCAGGGCACGGATGCTCACGGCCACATATGGGACCAGAGATCCCTTGTGGTTCGGCAAGGGGGGTCACGTTGGACAAAGAGCGGAGAGCATGAGACGGCGCAACGATCAAGGGTCAGGCATTTTACACAGGTTCGTGCCGCTGCTAAGCGTAAAACCCTACTCCTGCTTTTTGGTGGATAGATTGGAGGAACACGAAGAACACAGGGCGCCTAACCCCGGCAAGGACTGCTGCCGGGGGAAGAGCGGCTATGCGAGTACAAGCGTTCAGGGGGTTCGAGTTGCCAACGTTGAGCTAGGTTGCCTTGGGCCTCCTTTTATAGTGCAAGGGCCTACCACAGTGGCAAAACAGACATTATCTACCGATTAGATAGCTAAGCAGAGCTATCATACCTAACTCTGGCATTTAGGACAAAATGCCATGATTACCTGCCTAGGTGGCGCTTGGGGGTGCATCCCCGGCAAGCCCTTGCCACCGCTTGGCCGGTCGCTGCTTAAGATCTTGACACGCTGTAGGGCGAGTGTCACCCGAGCGTAACTTGCCTTCCAATGTGTCGCCACGTGCTTAGCCAGAGCTGATTAATCGCCTGAGGGCTCGACACCGCATCGATAAGTGACAGGCGTAGCGATGCGGTGGAGCGGTGGCTGGATGGCTCACGCCTGCCGGGAAATGGCTTGCCGGGTCTTCCGAGAGGTGTATTCGTCTGGGTCCCTGGCAGGTGTGTGCTTGGCGCGTCGCACCCCAGGCTTGGGTTGGCACGTTGAGCTTGCTGGAGTCTTGGTCTTGATTGCTGGCGGGGTTTTCTGCTCTTCTGCAGGTTGTGGTTGCCGGGCGTCGGTGGCCGTCTGTCCGGGCACGAGTCAGGGGGAAAATGAACACCCCTGTTTGTTTACCCCGACAGTCACATAATATGTGCTTTGCTTGGATCATCATTTTTTTTCTGTTAGGTGTTATTTATAATCTTGTTTTTCAATAAAAAGTTCCAAGAATTGCCTTAGGATGCTTGCATTGCATGTTTGATGTGTGCTGTGTAAAAACAGAAACTTTCTCTGTAGTGTTTGAATTTTCATATTTTGCTGGAACATGGAAAGTTTCTGAAATTTTTACACGGTGTTTTCATATAAATTCTTTATCACGTCCTAAATTTTCATAATTGTTTGAGTTACGGAAGTACACTGTTTTCATAAATTGCTACAGACTGTTCTGTTTGGACAGATTGCTGTCATAGTTTTGTTATTTACTTATCCTATAGTTTCCATAGCCTATATTGGTAGATATAAATTGTGGAAATGATAGTAAACAGTAGATGATGTTTGGAAATTATTGTGCAACTTGTCTTGGCAGTACAAGAAGTGTCGACTTATACCTATGTGTACTAACCTATCTCACGAGTTCTTTTCGAGTTTTTGTGGATGAAGTTTTTAAGATTTAGGGAAACCATGATATAAAAGGAATTAAGGAGACACAAAAGCTCAAGCTTGGGGATTCCTAAGGCATCCCAAGATAATATTTCAAGAAGCCTCAAGCATCTAAGCTTTGGGATGCCCCGGTAGACATCCCACCTTTCTTCATCAACAATTATCGGTTAGTAGCGGTTGAGCCTCAGTTTTTTGCTTCATCACATGATGTGTTCTATTCTTGGAATGTCATTTTATTTTGTTTTGCTTGCTGTTTTAATAAAATACTTAGATATGAAAGTTTTTAGATGAGAGAGAGTTCTCAAATGGATACCCATTTACTTAACTACTCGCTTGATATTCACTTATATCTTATTGGAGTAGCTTGTCATTTACTCTTGTGCTTCACTTATATCTTTTTGAGCACGGTGTGCTTTAAATTTTTGAAGAATTTCTCTCATGCTTCACTTATATTATTTTGAAAGATGAATTTTTTATGCTCATATTCTTCACTTAAATTTATTTGAGCTTGTCAAAAGCAATGGCAATATATGAAACTAGTCCCAAAGTGATAGATATTCAAGAGGGATATAATAAAAACTTTCATGAAGATCATTGGACAAATTAAACTTGATTCCTTGTAATAGTTTTGAGACATGATGATAGTAATATGTGAGTCATGTTGGTGAGTAATTATGCTTTAGTAAGAATATTGGTGTTAAGTCATGCAAGCACGAAAGTCAATAGTTATGCAATGAAATTACATCCTACTTGTGGTGCATTATTCGGTGTTAGTTATGTTTAATGCCCATTTGTGTGAACTTTCATTTCTTGGTTGGTTGCTTCTCAATCTATTTGCTAGCCTCCACTTGTACTAAGTAGAAATATTACTTGTCCATCCAAAATCCTTAAACCCAGTTTTGCCATATGAGTCCACCATACCTACCTATATGCGGTATTTCCATGCCGTTCCAAGCAAATTTGTATGTGCCATCTCTAATTTTCAAAATGAGTTTCCTTTTTGTGTGCCTGTACCGCTCATGAAGCGGCAGGGGGTGGCCAATATTTTTCCATGCTAGATGTGTTATTCTCAAGATGTGTGTTTATTCACTTGTCATTGCACGAGAGTACGGCGGTAATAGGGATGCCTAGTCCCGAAATGAAAAAGAAATTTACTTTATGTTGTGAAATAATAAATTCCTTGGAAAGTGTTGGTATGAAAGGCAACACGGATACGACTAGCCATGGATTGTGAAAGAATGGTGGAAAAAGGAATAAACTTTATTTTCTGTTTGGAACTGCCTATGATATATCTAGCATGGAAAGTATTGAGAACTACTTGGTCGTTTTCGTTGTCAGGCAAAGCATGCCTCTCAAAAAAAATTATCTCTCAATTTAAGCTTTGAGATCTGGCACCTCTACAAATCTCTACTTCCCTCTGTGAAGGGCCTATCTATTTACTTTATGCAATTTTTATTTTTAATTTGTGTCTCCATCTTCTCTTATAAAGCACCAACTTGGGGGCACTATGATCATACTTTTGCATTGGGTGTAGTTAATATTCGAGTGTGTTTCATGAAAGGATCAATGATTGAGCATGATGGGCTAGGGATAACTTTCTTTAATGTTGATATTTTGAAAGACATGGTTGCCTGTTGGTATGCTTGAGTATTAAAGTCTTCATGTCAAAACTAGACTATTGCTTTGAAGCATCTAAAAGTCCAAATGTCCATGTTAAAAAAGAAAAGAAAATGTGATGAACATGTTAGGTAGCATTCCACATCAAAAATTATGTTTTTATCATTTACCTACTCGAGGACGAATATGAATTAAGCTTGGGGATGCTGATACGTCTCCAGCGTATCTATAATTTTTTATTGTTCCATGTTGTTATATTATCATTTTTGGATGTTTTATAATCATTTTATAGCAACTTTATATCATTTTTGGAACTAACCCGGAATGTAGTTATTTTCAGCAGAACTACCGTGGTGCTGTTTTTTGTGCAGAAATAAAAGTTCTCCAAATGCAACGAAACTTTTTGACAATTTTTTTTGGAACAAAAGAGGCACTAGAAGCTTCGTGGGAGGGCCAGAAGAGCCACGAGGTGGCCACAACCCACCAGGGCACGCCAGCCCCCTCTGGCGCACCCTAGTGTCTTGTGGCCCCCTCGTGGCCCATCTTCACGTGAAACCGATGCCCAAAAATCCTATATATTCAGAAATCCCCAGAAATAACCCTAGATGAGAAGTTCCGCCGCCGTAACTTTCTGTATCGATGAAAAATCAATCTGGAGGTGTTCCAGTTCCCTCTCGGAGAGGGCAGATCATCTCCGGTGGCCATCTTCATCATCCCGGCGGAGGCCATGACGAGGAGGGAGTAGTCCACCCTCGGGGCTGAGGGTATGTACCTGTGGCTATGTGTTCAATCTCTCTCTCTCGTGTTCTTTAGATGTCACGATCTTGATGTATCGTGGGCTTTGTTAATATAGTTGGATCATATGATATTTTCCCCTCTCTATCTTGTTGTGATGAATTGAGTTTTCCCTTTGAGATTTCATTATTACTAGATTGAATACTTTTATGAATTTGAGAGCACTTGATCTATGTCTTGGCACTCAACTTGTGGATTCCCGAGGTGACATTGGGGTATTCTATGCATAGGGGTTGATGCACGTTTTCGTCCTACATTCTCCGGTAGAAATCTTGGGGCACTCTTTGAGGTTCTTTGTGTTGGATTGAGTACTATGAATCTGAAATTGTTTGATGCGTATCGTATAATTAACTCATGGATACTTGTGGTGACATTGTAGTATCTAGGTGACATTAGAGTTGGTTGATGCGTATTATATGGTGTTATTTTAGTACGAACTCTTAGATAGATCGATCGGAAAGGATTACTTTTTGTTATTTTAGTACGAACTCTTGGATAGATCGATTATAAAGGATAACTTTAAGGTGGTTTTGTACCATACAAACAATTTCTTCTTATGTTCTCCGCTAAATAAGAACTTTGGAGTGATTCTTCGTTACACGTTGAGGGATGGCTATGTGATCCAATTATATTAGCAATGTTGAGAGATTGCACTAGTGAAAGTACGGACCCTAGGCCTTGCTTTCAAGCATTGCAATACCATTTCTGCTCACTTTTGTTACTTGTTACCTTGCTTGTTTTTTATTGTTACTATAACAAAAATCAATATCTACTATCATTACTACACTTGTATCACCATCTCTTCGCCGAACTAGTGCACCTACATTGTATTTGGTGTGTTGGGGAGACAAGAGACTTTTTATTATTTGGTTGCAGGGTAGTTTGAGAGAGACCATCTTCATCCTACGCCTCCCACAGATTGATAAACCTTAGGTCATCCACTTGAGGGAAATTTGCTACTGTCCTTCAAAACTCTACGCTTGGAGAGCCAACACGAGTCTACAAGAACAAGTTGTTTAGTAGACATCACGAGGCAGAGGCGACAGGGTGACACAGGGGAGCTTCCGGTGGTCGGTGATGACGGTGAAGGGGTCCAGAGGGACGCGGTGATCCTCCAGCGTCGATCTATGGCGTCAGCGGGGCTTGGGGTCAAGGGAGGTGAGCGCTACGAGCTCATGGAGCTTCCAGTTGGAGCAAAGCTCCGGCGAGTTGCAGCGCGGTGGCTCTGGTGCATGGGGAGGGGCTCTTAGGGGTGGAACAGAGTGTAGAGGTGGTGTATTAAATAGCCAGAGGCTCGGGGTTGAGAGAAGGAAAGGGATCAGCGAGATCAGCTCAGATCCGAGGGTCTGCGCCGGGGAAGGGAAGGGGAGAGGATAGGAAGGAGGTGACCGGCTAGGTGATACGGTTGGGCGGTGGGGCCACACGGTCAAGGAGAGAGGGAGAGCGCGCAGTGGAGCGGTTGCCTGATCCGAAGGGATTCGGAATATGATCCGGGGGATTGGGCCGGATCCTTTCTAATTGGGCCACGGTTCGTTTCCTAACTACGCACAGTTTTCCTTTTATTAAAACTTTTTTCCTTTTATTCAAAAACTGGATAGTAAAACTAAAATAGGAAAATTAATATATATCCAAATATGGAAGTATTATATATCAAAATTATCAAAAAAAATATAGAATATATTTAACATTTTCCACGTCCAAAATAAATAATTTTAAGAAAACGATTTTTTAGAAAATGCCCAAATCGATTTTATTCCTATTTGAAATATTTTTCAAATAATCCCTATTTAAAAAATGGTCAGATCGCTTTACAAAAATGCCTCTGAAATGGAGGGTCATGTTCCTCCTCTCATCTTCAAATTTTTCAGAAGTTTCACTATTTGAAATCAAATGAAAGCAAATTTGAAAATGTGGTTTCAACTAACACCACAGAGCTTTCGACTTTCATTCACTTCATCAATGCAATTTTAATCAACATGTATGGATGCATAACTATTTTTATAACATGCCAAAAAGAAATTTTGGGATGTTACAGTTGCACATAAGCCTCATTATATCTTCCTCAAAATAGCCACCATACCTACCTATCATGGCATTTCCATAGCCATTCCGAGATATATTGCCATGCAACTTCCGCCGTCACATCATATGACATGCGCTTCCATTGTCATATTGCTTTTCATGATCTCATAAGCTGACATAGTATTTGTGGCAAAGCCACCGTTCATCGTTAATATCATACATGTTACACTTGATCATTGCACATCCTGGTACACTGCCAGAGGCATTCATATAGAGTCATACAGTTTCTCATGATGAGTGGTAAGTAAATAAAAGATTGATGATTATCATTATTAGGGCACTGTCTCAGTGAGGAAAGGATGATGGAGACAATGATTCCCCCACAAGTCGGGATGAGACTCCGGACGAAAAATAAAAGAAAAAAGGGAAAAAAGAAAAATAAAAAAAAGAAAAAGAGAAAAAGAGAAAAAGAGAAAAATAAATAAATGAGAGAAAAGAGAGAAGGGATAGTGCTACTACCTCTTATTCCACACTTGTGCCTCAAAGTGGCACCTTGTTCATCATATAGAGAGTCTCATGTTTATCACTTCCATATTCTAGTGGGAAATTTTCATTATAGAACTTGGCTTGTATATTCCAATGATGGGCTTCCTCAAATGCCCGAGGTCTTCATGAGCAAGCAAGTTGGAAGCACACCCACTAAGCTTCCGTTGAGCTTTCATACACTTATAGCTCTAGTGCATCCGTTGCATGGCAATCCCTACTCCTCGCATTGATATCTATTGATGGGCATCTCCATAGCCCGTTGATACGCCTAGTTGATTCAAGAATTTCTTCTCCACTTTCACCCCTTTGAAACCTACCACCATATTCTATTCCACCTTTATGCTATATCCATGGTTCACGCTTATATATTGCGCAAGTAACAAAAAGCTAAAGCGCATTAAGAAGTACGATCCAATTGCCTGACTTGACGTTACGTCTCCAATGTATCTATAATTTTTGATTGTTCCATGCTATTATATTATCATTCTAGGATAATTTTTGGGTGTTTATTTACCAATTAATATTATTTCTGAGCACTAACCTATTGACCTAGTGCCCAGTGCCAGTTGTTGTTTTCTGCATGTTTTTTGCTTTTCAGGTTTACCATACCAAACGAAGTCCAAATGCCACTAAACTTTAATATGATTTTTTATGGACCAAAAGAAGACCTGGAAGCTTCGGGAGGAGACGAGAGGCTGCACGAGGTAGCCACGAGCTAACAGGGCGCGACCCAGGGGCAGGCCGCGCCCTGTTAGGTCATGGTCGCCTCGGTTGCCCTCTTGTGCCCCTCTCTGGCCAATAAATCCTAGGAGAGCTCCCGGAAAACTTTTTGCGCCACCGAAACTCTCTGTTCCGCCGTGTACCCATCTGGCGACCTTTTACGGCGATCTGCCGGAGGGGGAATCGATCACGGAGGGGCTCTACATCACCCTTGCTACCTCCATGATGAGTTGTGAGTAGTTCACCACAGACCTACTAGTCCGTAGTTAGTATCTAAATGGCTATCTCTCTCTCTCTTGATCTTCAATACAATCATCATCGCATCTTTGCTTTGATCTATCCGATGTAATCCTTTTGTGCGGTGTGTTTGTTCGGATCCGATGAATTGTGGGTTTATGTTCGAATTATTCATGAAAAGTATTTGAGTCACCTCTGATTATTATGATTCTTATTTGCATGATCATTATAGCTTCGTAAATCTCTCCGATCTATTGAAATAGTTTGGCCAACTAGATTGATATTTCTTCACTGAGAGGGGCGCGTTGTAGTGGGTTCAATCTGGCGGTGCTCTATATCTCAGTGACGGAAAGGGACACGACACGACTTTGTATTGCTGCAACTAAGGATAAAACAATGGGGTTAATTCATATTAATTTAATTCTCTTTGTCTACATCATCTCATCGTTCTCCAAGCATTACTCTGCTTTACTTTATACTCTAGATGCATGCTGCATAGCGGTCGATGGATGGAGTAATAATAATAGGTGCAGGCAGGAGTCGGCCTATTTTCTTATGGACGTGATGCCTATATATACATGATCATTGCCATGAATAAAGATTGCATAACTATCCGTTTTTCTATCAATTGCCCAACAGTAATTTGTTTACACACCGTATGCCTACTACATGAGGGATGCCACTAGAGAACACTATGGCCCCCGGGTCTATCCTCTTATAAGTTTACAAACGCATTCAATACTTTCCTGCCATTTACTTTATTTTATTTTATTTTCCAATTTACAATTATCTACTATTATCTACACATCTCACTTGCTTGTAAATAACGAGATCAAGGGGATTGACAACCCTCGTGCTGCCTTGGGTGCAAGTGTGTGTTGTTTTGTGTGCAGCCGCTGAAGACGGTTGATGACCGATATTCCTATTGGTTCGATAAAACTTGGTTCTTAACTGAGGGAAATACTTACCCGCATTGTGCTGCATCACCTGTTCCTCTTCACGGAAAACCCAACGCAAATCACAAGCATCAGTTGTTTGTTGTTTGAGCCATGCTAAACGAATGTTTCTTCTTATAAGAACCGAGGTGTTAAGATTGGCGTACCTCGGCTGGTCCGATCACCACTACATCGGGGGCTAGTTCAACAACCCCATCATTTGGAGCTCCCATGACTAAGTAAAAGGGATAAAGCTACTATGGTTTGATTGCCTCGTTCATCTAAGCACACAATCGCCTGTAAGGTTCCGAGACGTCGGCTAAGGATTTACGTGTGCTAGAGAATACCCCGCGTAGTATCTACAAGGGGGCAGAAGCCGACGAACCGAAACTTTCAAATGTATAAACAGTCACACAGGAGGAGAATATAAACACATCGGATAAAACCGAACTGATCATAGTATATTTTTTCAAATTGTCTTTACAAAATCCTCCTCGGCATATCGAGAGACCTATTGGAAGTACATCTTGGACTTCGAGCATTACGCCTCGGTTCTGCTTCGCACCTTCAGGGACCGAGGCTAGGAATTTCTCGGGCTTCTCGTTCTTTCCTTCCGGGGGCCAAGACGCAATCACCAGCGGCTTGACCATTGGGAAGTGCACCAGCACTAAAGCGTACGCCCAATGAGCACCCTCCAGACAGCCCGACCTCTTCTAGTTCGTGACCTGGTACTACTGCAGGAAGGTCCTAAGAAGACACTTCAATCAGGGACCCTTCGACCAAAATGTGTGTGATCCATCAATCGCAAATGGTACAGTTCTAGCTCCGCCGCCAATAACGAGAACTGTGTGCAATGGCGGATCTATCAGATGTAACTTAGAAAAGACTTACATGTGTGATATGTGGCATACGGTTGGTTCATATGAACAGTTTGTGATTAGCCAAGATAACACAAACGGTTAACAAACTACATATGTGTGTGAAGTACGACATAGAGTTCACTCGGATAAACTATTTGCGGTGATCCAGCAGAACACACACGAGTTAGCATAAGAAGGTGTGTGTGATCCCCAGCAAACAGTTCATTCATTAGAATTGTGTGGAAGACCAATAATAACCCAAACGATTCATCCTGACAAGTTGTGTGTGTTGTGGGCAGACGGTTGCTGCTAAACAATTGTATGAGATGTGATTTTCTCTGTTTGCAACATCTATGCGCTATCTACAGAACACCAACATTGTTGCATAACCACCTTGAAAGTCTAATTACATAAGTGACTACAAAACACATGTACATTCCTCAATATAAATTTACAAGAAGTAGACGATCATCAAATCATATTGTTCTTCTGACGATGGTTGCCGCCACTGCTCTGTTTGTGGCTATCCCTTGTAGTCTGCAGGAAGGAGGCACTTCCTCATGTCAATGATCCTCTTGTAGATCTCGTAGCTTGTGTACAAGTCCTTGGCCACGTACTTGATGTGTTCTTCATCCAGTTCGTTCACCCTGTCCTTGTACCAGACAGACTTGTCCTTGTCGCACTCAGCCTTCATGTCTCTGTAGTAGGGGTTGATGATTGTCGCGGTGAGGTCAACCAGGGAGTCCTTCTGCTTATTCTTCTCGTCTCCCAGACCATGTACTGACCTTGGATGTCGACAAGCTTCTGGCAGGACAAGCCCGAAGTCTTGAGCACCTTTAGATCATTGGTGGTGTCCACCGTTATGAACCTGTAGTCGGGGCTGTTGATAAACCTGGCAAAACTCTTGCAAGGCCTTGTGGCTAGGCAGTAGTGGTAGATGAGCACGAGATGGCGCACGCACAACTGGGCGATGACAACCTTCTGATCATGACCGACACGACCGCCGGTGTACTCGAGGTCGAAGCCGGCCACTTTGTACTGGTCATCCTCAGCAAACAGCTGCTTCAACGAGTTGATGGAGTTCTCCACCATGACCTGGTCGTTGGTGTACACCACCGAGAGGTCCATCTTCCTGATGTGAGTGTCCACTTTGACAATAATGGCAAACTGCCGCTCGGCGCTCCTAGCCGCCATTGGATCCGCGCGGGAAGGTTGAAGCGATGAAGAGATGTGCATCCTCTCTCTATTATTTGTTGTCGTGGGTGTGCTTCTTGCGTTGTGTGGCATGATCGGAAGGTGGAAGAGATGAAGGTAAATGGCTACGGGAATAAATGGGTGGGCGCTGGATGACTTGGAATTTCAGCACATCCGCAGTGCAGTTTTTGCAGCGCTTAACTGCATGGTGGCACACGTATAACTACATGGTGGCGCCGGGTGCGGCGCAACCTCATGCATATGGTGCTCCAAACGTATGTGATCGTTCACGCATGGAGGGACGCCGGCAGAGAGCGCGCGGACGGACGCAAGCAGAGCACGCCGCGTCCGCCTCAACCGCCTCATGCGTAGAGCAGTTCGCGACGGTCCGTATAGAATGGCCGTTTGCTATGTAATAAAACGCAAACGCTTTGTTATTATTAACCGTTTGTGTACTTGTCATTTCTCCCTCATCTCACAACAGGAATCAGGCACTTTGCCGTCTGCCATGGCAGACAGCAAAGGATAGGCCTGCGGACGGCAAACTCCTTGCCGTCTGCTTTCGGTAAAGGGGCTCTTTGCCGTCTGCTTTCGGTCAGCGGACGGCAAAGATGTTTGCCGTCTGCCATGTAGGCCATGCAAACGGCAAAGCGTGTGGACAGCACAGGCACCAGGTTAGCCCCGTTAGGTGGCTAACGGCAGCCTTTCCCGTCCGCCCGCAGACGGCAAAGAGGCAGGTCTTGCCAGCCGGACAGATGCCGTCTGCCCACAGACGGCAAAGGGAGCAGCTCCTTTGCCGTCTGCAAGCAGACGACAAAGAGACCAAATGGCCCAGACCTGGTGCTCCCAGGTTGCATAGGATGTTGCCACGTGGCCCCTTTGTCATCTGTGGCAGATGGCAAAGCCCCCTTTGCCGTCGGTGGCTGACGGTAAAGTGACTACATTGCCAATTTTTATTCTGTTTTTTATATATCAGCATTTTCACAAGCAAATGTATGATATATATATATATTTCACAGAAACTATATCCATGCCATATGGATATGATCATCCAACAAACATATCAAATCAAAAGTGCAAGTTTCACCATATTACAATACTTTCATCCATACATACATAGTTTCATCCATAGGTAGCAAGTTTCACATAAGTTCATCGATACAAAATCAAAACAGAAAGTAAACACGAGCACTCCATCAATGCAAGCTGCCGTGAAGTGAATCAAATCTGCAAAATTGGAAATAAGAAAGTTAGAAGAATAATACTAGAAGAAGTAGTAGAAGAAGAAGATCTAGAAGAAGAAGAAGAAGAAGCATTTTAGAGATAACCTAGGTAAAATAAGTCATTCTGGAGCTAAGTAAGCTTATTATCTCATTTTGTAGGAAACAAAGCTAAGTATAGGTCATTTTAGAGCTAACTTAGGTAAAATAGGTCATTTTGGAGCTACGTAAGCTTACTATGTCATTTTGGAGGAAACAAAGCTAAGTATAGGTCATTTTAGAGCTAACTTAGGTAAAATAGGTCATTTTGGAGGTAAGTAAGCTTATTATGTCATTTTGGAGGAAACAAAGCTAAGTATAGGTCATTTATGAGCTAACCAAGGTAAACTAGGTCATTTTGGAGCTAAGTAAGATTATTATGTCCCTTTGGAGGAAAATAAGCTAAGTATAGGTCATTTATGAGCTAACCAAGGTAAAATAGGTCATTTTGGAGCTAAGTAAGATTATTATGTCCCTTTGGAGGAAAATAAGCTAAGCATATGACATTTATGAGCTAACCAAGGTTATTATGCTATATTTGACCTAAGTAAGCTAATTATGTCATAAATGAACTAAATAAGCTAAGTATAGGTCATTATGCATTTGGTAAGCAAAACACTTGAGAAAACTTACAGTCCTCGTCATCACGGAGGTGAAGCACCGGGGTTGCTCGGGTCGGTGTCACCTGGAGAAGGATGCCCTGGAGAAGGGTCGTGCGATGCAGCTCGGGAGTTATGCTGCACCAAAGATCATTTGCAAAGTCTCGTTAGCATGATGACATTGAAATGTTAAGACTAGTAACTAATGACCATTCAAATGAAACTCGCCGTTCCCGCCATGGTAATGATTGGCATCAGCGGAGGGGTCTGGCCGTTCTTCTCGCACATAGACTACACATTTGGTTTTGACAAGTCAATCATATTGGTTATTAATGAAACGAACCTGTAGTGCAAGATTTGGCTAATATGAAGAAACTTACCACGATGAGCTCGTACATGGCCCGGTTAGACGCATCGTTCCGTGCCCTCTCCTCCTCCAACAACCTAGCCATCCTCTCCTCCAACTCCCTCTCCTTCTCGGCCGCCTGCCGGTCCCTATGCTCCAGAAGCGCCTGGATTGCCTCTCTCTCTTTCTGAAGAGCAGCCTGCAACACAACTCCTCGTTAGCATTGTAATCATCTTTGTTCGCACACACAATGTAATGGAGGAAAGCTATCTGAGTCCGTATGACTAACCTCGATGGCAAGCTCGACTGGCCATGCACGAGGCCTTATCTCAGGACAGAAGCTCGTTTGGTGCGCCTTGATCTCCCGGAGAGTGCGAGACGACCGTATAAGTCCATCTCCAATGGCTATCAAGCCATGGGGCCTCCCGCCGCCAGCTATCATCACCAGCTCTGGATCAATAGGATGCTGGCTCGGGTTAAGGTCCTCCCCTTTCCTCGCCTTCCCCTCATCTCTGTACCTCACGAGCTTGTGGTGGGAGGATATGTTGGTGAAGTTCTCGGGATGATCGAGGTCAGACTCCGAGAATGCCTTGGCCTTCTTGTACGAGGCAGTATGGGCCATGGCATAGAGGTCGTACACCTCTGGCACCTCCGTGTTATTGTGATGCGCCTAAAAGAGAGAGAGAGGAACAAAGTATTAGTAAAGGGCTCAAGCTAGCATCAAGAATGGATTGCATGAATCATGAAGCAAACCACATACCCAGTTCCGCCCGAACTGATATAAGTTGGCGCTGCCTTGATAGTGTGGCACACCAACCATTTTGGCACGCCGGTCCTAGGCATTGCTGTGGACGGCTCGCCATTCGTCTGAGCACCACTCATCCACCAACGCCTCCCAACAATCCATCTTATCCGCACACCATCTCAGGGGCACCTAAGTTAGTAAAGAGAAATTTGAGCGCTACACCTACGAATCAAATCAAGGAAACTAAGTACAAGGCCTTAAGAATAGGTAATTACCTTCATGTACTGCTCCTTCTGCAGAAACTTTCCGCAGCACGACGACTTGTCCTTCTTAACACCACGCGAGGCGTAGTAGTCTCGAACAGCCTGCGGCCGTGCCTCGTGCCGTAAGTTCTGTAGTAGGCGCCTGCACTCGCCATCGATAACCTTTGTCGCGGCCTCCTCATGTCCCTCCTCACACCTGTAGAAGGTCTGCAATCCAACGAGACAACACTTATTAGTACAATAACTAGCTATTGTTGATTTTTAATTGTGTAAAGGAGAAATTACCCAAAACTGTCTGATCACCATGTCGGCCCTCGTGTGGCACAAGACATCGTCGATCATCTCCTTCGGCGGGGCCGGGGCAGCCAAGTAGTGCTCCCAGGTCAATCCTAGCTCTGGAAGCTGACCCTCACCGGGCAACGTGACAAACCCCAGGAAGTTTTGCCGGCAAATCACACCAAGGACGGTGTTGGGCCTGCGGACATCCGTGTCGTGATCCCAACCCCTGTAGTATGACAAAGCCAATGCATTAGATATTTGAAGAAACGTGAAGGCAAAAGGTTAAAAAAGAGTAAATGCACTCACTTCTCCACATCAGGCCTAATCACCGGCTTCTGCTCGCGGGTCGCCGGCACGGGCGGGAGCCGTGTACTACCACGCTGGTAGACGGTCGCACCCTCAACCTCCTCGTCCTCGCTATCCCCGCCACCATCAGCATGGCCACTCGGCTCCTGCTGACGCAGATCCGGCCAGGTATCCCATGGGGTCTGCTAGGACGTAGCCCGATCCCTGCTCTGCTCCGGAGTCTCGTGGGACGAAGCGTCTAGAACAGGAGTCTCGTGGGTCGAAGGCTCATTGACCCGAGGCTCGTGGACAGGAGTCCGCGTAGCCTCCACCTTAGACATATCCACCCTAGCAGTCCTGTGATCGGGTGAATCAGCTGGGGGTGGCGGCGAGGAAGGCGTAGCAGCCTCCGTATGTCTCCCGCGGGCACGTGTACCTCTAACTCCTCCTCTCTTCTTCCCCTGACGTCCTCTCCCGGTGGGCATCGGCGCCGACGAAGAAGCGCCCGCCTGTGTCTGCAAACTAGCGAGCAACGCTCTTCGGAGAGAATCGGGTGGAATGGAAGTACCCGTCCCACCACATGCCGACGAAGAAGCCGCGGATTGCTCTGGACCCGCGCCCACCATCTTTCAACGCCTGCCATGACAAAGAGTAAACGAAATTAGTACAACATAAAAAAATTGAATACCGACATGAATAATAATATGTATATAATTTCAGTGTATCATCATCAGGTATATAATAAAAATTGAATACCTGACATGAACTAATAATAATCTTGATCGTCTATATATGCTCTTGGATCAATAAATGCATCATCATCATCACTATCATCAATAAATGCATCATCATCATCAGTATCGGGAACAACATGTGAAAGGCCTCCTTTATGTAATCGGTCAAGCATTGACAGGTCATCCGCAGCAGTAACCTCTTCTTCTTCCGGCTCTTCTTGTTCAGGCTCAGGGGTGAAGTCGGATTCACTGTCTCTGTCTACTTCAATGTTCTGGGGTGAAGTAGAGCGGTTCTTGAAACATTTTTTGGAAAGACATGTTTCTTGGAAGAATTCTCCTTCATATGTGTCTGGGTTAATGTGCAGTTCATAATCCTCTTCTTTGAGGGGAGGTGGTCTAAAACGTGGCGGCACTTCATAAATGACATCCCAACCATTCAGATTTAGATCAGTTTGGCAGGCCCACGGTAGATAGAAAACTTGGGTCGCCTGTTGAGACGTATTATAGACATTGGGAACATCTAAATGGGTGCTTTGTTTGATTTCGACAAGCCGTATATGTTCATGAGTCCTTCTAGTCTCCTTCGGCTGGAAACAATAGCATTTGAAGACTATGACGTTCGGTGGGTTTTCACCATAGAATAGAAGTTCATAAATTGCTTCAACTCTTCCATAATACTCAGTACCTCCTTCGCCGATAGCAGAGACACAACAATTTGTAGACTTTCGGTCGGCCATAGATAGCTCTTTGCCAAAGGTACGAAAGCGATACCCGTTGATGTCGTCTTTGTCAAATAAAAGGACCTTATAGTCAAAACCATTAGCGACTTGTCTCAATTCGGCGTCCATAGACTCTGAATTAGCCTACAAGTTTAATACGAAGGGATTGTTGCATTAGCCACAAATTAGATGAAGAAATGAAATGGTCTAATGGAAATTACCGTTTTTTTGAAGCAAGAGATGAAACCGGGATAGCCGCCTCCATGCTTTGCCAGAAGCTCATACTCTTCGATGAAATCATTTTGGATCATCGCTCCATCCGAGAATTTGGCGACGTATCGACTGTATCAAATATCCACGAATAAGAGCAGTTCAAAGGAATTAGAAGTTGTGAAACAATGTACCGAGAACTTACTCGATGTACTGCCGCACTTCTGTTAGGTTGTTGAAGATATACAACGAAATGGTCCGCCATTCTTTGACATCCAACGCTATTCCTTTCGAAGCACCGGCTGGTGCGAGCTTCCCTTTGAATAGGCTGAGGTTGGATCGACCTTTTTTAGGGTCGCCATCATTGTACCGAGGCTTCGGATTATGCAAATGACGATTTTTGGCTTCGTAATGTGCTGTCACGAAGTTTGCCGCCTCCTCGGTAATGAATGCCTCGGCCATCGATGCTTCAATTCTACGTTTATTTTTACATTTTGGTCGAAGCGTCTTCTGCATCCTCTCAGTTGCGTAGCACCAACGATTTTGCACGCCCCCCAACCTTGCCTCGGTCGGGAGATGCAAAATCAAATGCTGCATTGGATTAAAGAAGCCCGGTGGAAAGATCTTCTCTAACTTATAGATCAACTCCGGCGCCAACTCTTCCATTTCATCTAGCACGCCAGGCGATAGTTCTTTCACACAAAGAGAACGGAAGAAATAGCTCAGCTCTGCCAGTATTAGCCATTCATCCTCAGGGATAAAGCCACACAGCATCACCGACATTACCCGCTCAAGCCATATGTGCCAATCATGACTCTTGAGACCAAATATTTTCAATTTGTCAAGACTCGCTCCCCTCTTTAGATTCGCTGCATACCCATCGGGGAACATCAACTGCATTTTCACCCACAAGATCATTTCCCTCATAGCTGGCCTTCCAAGATTGAACCATGCCTTTGGCTTTGTCCAGTTCAGCTTTCCTTTCGGTTGTCGCATGTTTTTTAACGGTCTATCACATAGAGCCTCCTGATCGACTCTAGCCTTAGGATTATCCTTTGACTTCCCCTCTATGCCGAACAATGTACCAAAAAGGGCCTCGACGATATTATTTTCAGTGTGCATGACGTCGATGTTGTGTGGGCAAAGGAGGTCTTTGAAGTAAGGCAGATCCCATAAGCATGTCTTGTGAGTCCATGCGTGTTGCGAATTATACCCTTTGAAATACCCTGAACGCTCTGGATCAGGCTCGAGAGTGTTTAACTGATCCAGGGTCTGTTGGCCTGTCAACGCAGGTGGTGCAGAGTTTTTGACAACTCTAGCTTTGATGAAATTCTTCTTGTCTTTTCTGAACTTATGGCGAGGATCCAGGAACTGTCTATGCAAGTCGAAGCAAGAAAACTTGCGACCCGCCTGCAGCCACCGGAACTGAAGAGCTGCCTTGCAAGTGGGGGCACGGGAACCTTCCATGCACACACCAGCCAACGAATAGCGCATACCCAAGGAAGTCATGCATTGAGTACATGTACCACACATGCATCATGAAGTTTTGTTTTGTAGCGGTGTCGTATGTCTTGATCCCATTATCCCAAGCTTCCTGCAATTCATCCTTAGGCGTTTGCATGTACACATTCATATTCTTCCCCGGATAGTTGGGCCCTGGAATTATCAACGTCAGCAAAATGTTCTTTCTTTGCATAATCTGTCCGGGGGGGGGGGGAGATTGAGTGGAATGACAAATACAGGCCAACAACTGTTTGGGTTGCCGTCATACCAAACACATCAAACCCATCCGTGCTGATGGCGACTCGAGGATGCCTTGGATCTGTCGCTTTATCCTTATGTAATGCATCGAAGTGCTTCCACGCAAAAGCGTCTGAAGTGTGTACCAACATCTGATTCCCATCTGCATCTAGTTCGGTTCTTTTGCCCAATTTGTGCCATGTCATCTGTCTAGCCGTCTCTTCGACCATGAAAATACGTTGAGGTCTTGGTACAATTGGCATATACTGAAGAACATTAATGGGGATTTTGGTCTGAATCTTCTCACCCATACCGTTGTCTACCACAATATACCTGGAAGACTTGCAAATGGGACAATAGTTCAAGTCCGCATACTCAAGCCTAAATAAGGCACATCCATTCTCACAGGCATCTATCTTCTCATAGGGCATCTTAAGTACACGGAGGATTTTGTCTGAATCATACAGGTTTGCAGGCATTACATGGCCTTTGGGTAGAAAGCGTCCAAATATTGTCATCATCGTGTCGTAGCATTCTCTTCCCAGGTTGAATTGAGCCTTCAGAGCCATTACTTGTGCGATGGCATCCAGCTGACAAAGCTCAGCATGCTTGTGGAGAGGAAGTTTTGAAGACTCCAACATTTCATAAAAGGCCTTTGCAGATTACTCCATCTCATCGTCCGAATCCCGAGCATCATCAAAGTCTTGCACCATGTCTTCGATCCCGGTACCATGCTCGTTGGTGCGACGACGAACCACCTCAGCTCTGGCACATTGGGCAGACTCACCATGAAAAGTCCACACCGTATAATCAGGCGTAAAACCCCACTTCTACAGGTGTTTACCCATTTCACCCTCTGTCCTCTTTTTAAAGTTGTCGCACCGGACACAGGGGCACCAGGTTCTTTCCTGGCCATTTGCAAATGCGGCTCTCACAACCCCCTTGGTTTTTGTAAACCATTCATTGGTCATGTATTTCTGACTAGTGTGACCGGTGTACATCCACGCACGATCACTCATCTTGCCTAGCTACTGGACACACAAGAAATATATATATAATTCAGCATATATATTCATCAGTTAATCAAGTTTGTCAGTTTTATTACGTCCATGCAACCTACACGCTAATAGGTAAAGATAGGTCCTAATCCCACCCGAGTATGTGTAGATTGGGTTCGTTTTCCATTGCTCTGCTCCGGATCCGCCGCAGAATTTCGGCAGCACCTCCCCGTTGTTCTCCTGATACACGTCTCGGCAAATAAACAAAGAGGATGTGTACCCGGAGAACAACAGGGAGGCACTGACGAAATTATGCATCGGATCTGGAGCAGAGCATATGGGAAAACGAATCCAATCTACACATATTCGGGCTGTCCATGGATAATGTTGGACAATTCGAAAGGATGGTGGTTATAAATATGCAAAGACATGCATATTTATAGATGCCGCCCTTTCAAACGGGAGACGCATACTGGTCACGCATACTGATGATTGAAGACACCTATAGCTAGCAAGTTTCATCGGCACGAAGACCGGAACAGAGCAAATTAAGGGGGGAGGAGGAGAAGTCATTTGTGCTCACACACGAAAGCAGGGGCGGAGCTTGTCCAACGCACGGGGAGGTCGTCGAACAACTGCACATTGAAATCCACCCGATCAACACAAATATGATGTTTTTATAACAAAATTGGAAAATATGTGACCTAACTCATCATTTACAAAACTATGACCCCGTCGGCCTTAAGAAGAGGTGTCGGGGGTCGGGGGTCAGTGGCGTCGGGAGTCAGTGGCGTCGGGGGTTAGTGGCGTCCGGGGTCGGGGGTCAGTGGCGTTGGGGGTCGGGGGTCAGTGGCTTCTTCTTCCTCTCTTTTTTTTCCTATTCTTCCTTTTCTTCTTCTTCCTCTTCTTCCTTTTCTTCCTTTTCTTCTTCTTCTTCTTCTTCTTCTTCTTCTTCTTCTTCTTCTTCTTCTTCTCCTCCTCCTCTCCTCTTCTTCTTCTCCTCCTCTCCTCTTCTTCTTCTTCTTCTTCTCTTGTTCTTCTTCTTCTTCTTCTTCTTCTTCTTCTTCTTCTTCTTCTTCTTCTCTCCTCTTCTTCTTCTCCTCCTATGCTCTTCTTCTTCTTCTTCTTCTTCTTCTTCTTCTTCTTCTTCTTCTTCTTCTTCTTCTTCTTGTTCTTCTTCTTCTTCTTCTTCTTCTTCTTCTTCTTCTTCTCCTCCTCCTCTCCTCTTCTTCTTCTCCTCCTCTCCTCTTATTCTTCTTCTTCTTCTTCTTCTTCTTCTTCTTCTTCTTCTTCTATTCTTCTTCTTCTTCTTCTTCTGTTCTTCTTCTTCTTCTTCTTCTTCTTCTTCTTCTTCTTCTTCTTCTTCTTCTATTCTTCTTCTTCTTCTTCTTCTTCTTCTTCTTCTTCTTCTTCTTCTTCTATTCTTCTTCTATTCTTCTTCTTCTTCTTCTTCTTCTTCTTCTTCTTCTTCTTCTTCTTCTTCTTCTTCGTCTTCTTCTTCTCCTCCTCTCCTCTTATTCTTCTTCTTATTCTTCTTCTTCTTATTCTTCTTCTTCTTCTTCTTCTTCTTTTTTCTCCTCCTCCTCCTTCTCCTCCTCCTCTTCTTCTTCTTCTTCTTCTTCTCCTTCTTCTTTTCCTTCTCCTTATTCTTTTCCTTCTTCTTCTTATTCTTTTCTTCTTTTCCTTTTTCCTTTTTCATTTTTTTCCTTCTTTTTTTTCTTCTAACCTAACTAACTAACCTAATAAACTAACCTAATTAACCAAACTAATTTAACAGAAATAAAAAATAGAAAAAACAAAACAAAAAAAGGGGGCGGCCGGCGGGGGGTACTCATCGGCGGGGGCGGCGTGGGCGGCGGGTGGCGGGGACGACGGGGCGGCGGGGTGTCGGGGGCGGTGGGGTGCCGGGGCGGCGAGGCGCCGGGGCGGCGGGGTGCCAGGGTGGCGGGCATGACCGGCGCGGTGGGGCGGCGGCGCGACGGGGGGGGGGAGGGGTTGGGCGCGATGGGGGCGGTGGGGCAGCGGCAGCGACGTCGACGGGGGCGGCTGCGACATCGACGGGGGCGGCGGCAAGAGGGAGAGGGAGAGAGGCCGGGGGCATGGGGCGGCGGCTAGGGCGGGGAGCGGGGCGGCGGCTGGGGCAGGGAGCGGGGGAGCGGGGCGACGGCTGGGGCGGGGAGCGGGGAGACGGCGCAGGGCGGCGGCAGCGACGGCGATGGGGGCGGCGGCGAGAGGGAGAGGGAGAGAGAGATGAGCGAACGGTGGGGCGCGGGGTAACCGTTAAGGATGCCCTCGTTGCCGTCTGCTAGCAGACGGCAAAGAGGGTCATCCGTTAGGTGCCTTCCCTCCCCTCTTTGCCGTCTGCCTTTTCCTTCTTTGCCGTCTGCTAGCAGACGACAAAGAGGTAGCGGATGGGAAAGAGATGACCGAGCCAACGCCGTGCTCCAGTGGGGCCCACCATCCTCTTTACCGTCTGCCATTGGCCTCATTGCCGTCAGCTAGCAGATGGCAAAGGAAGGACTGACGGCATAGTTGAATTATGCCATGAGTCCTTTCTTTGCCGTCTGCTTTCCCAAAGCTGACGGCAAAGCCAGGCTTTGTCTTCAGCTGGCAGATGCCAAAGAGGCAGCAGATGGCAAATCACCAGATTCCAGTAGTGTCTGTACCGTCTTGTCACCACGTTGCCGCCCGAGGATTCTAGTGCACGCTTCGGGAGCGTGCATGCATTTCTTTTGGCCTTCCCGTTCCCATGCAATCACGCAGGTTTGCGCGCAAGTGATGTCGACTACGCAACTTTATTCATATAAACTTTGTTGGGCCTCCAAGCATAGAGTTTTTTTAGGACAGTAGCAATTTTCCCTCAAGTAGATGACCTAAGGTTTATCAATCCGTGGGAGGTGTAGGATGAAGATGGTCTCTCACAAACAACCCTGCAATAAAATACAAGAAATCTCTTGTGTCCCCAACTCACCCAATACAATGGCAAATTGTATAGGTGCACTAGTTCGGTGAAGAGATGGTGATACAAGTGCAATATGGATGGTAGATATAGGTTTTTGTAATCTGTAAATATAAAAACAGCAAGGTAGCAAGTAACAAAAGTGAGCACAAACGGTATTGCAATGCTTGAAAACAAGGCCTAGGGTCCATACTTTCGCTAGTGCAATCTCTCAACAATGCTAATATAATTGGATCACATAACCATCCCTCAATGTGCAACAAAGCATCACTCCAAATTTCTTATCTAGCGGAGAACATAGGAAGAAATTGTTTGTAGGGTACGAAACCACCTTAAAGTTATTCTTTCGATCGATCTATCCAAGAGTTCGTACCAAAATAACACCAAGTTATCCTTTCCGATCAATCTATCTAGAGTTCGTACTAAAATAACACCATATGATACGCAACAACCAACTCTAATCTCACCTAGATACTCCAATGTCACCACAAGTATCCATGAGTTAATTATACGATACGCATCAAACAATTTCAGATCTATAATACTCAATCCAACACAAAGAACCTCAAAGAGTACCCCAATATTTCTATCGGAGAAAGTAGGACAAGAACGTGTATCAACCCCTATGCATAGATTACCCCAATGTCACCGCGGAAATCTGCAAGTTGAGTACCAAAACATATATCAAGTGAATCAATAGAACACCCCATTGTCACCACGGGTATCCACATGCAAGACATATATCAAGTGTTCTCAATTCCAATATTCAATCCAACATAACGATATCTCAAAGGGAAAGATTCAATTCATCACAACACGATAGCAAGGGAATAACATCATGTGATCCGACTATATTAACAAAGCCCGTGATACATCAAGAACGTGACATCTCAATAAGACGAGAGAGAGATATTGAACACATAGCTACTGGTACATACCCTCAGCCCCGAGGGTGGGCTACTCCCTCCTCGTCATGGCCTCCGCTTGGATGATGATGATGGCCACCAGAGATGATCTACCCTCTCCGCCAGGGTACTAGAACGCCTCCAGATTGGTTTTTCATTGATACAGAGAGTTGCGGCGGTGGAGCGGAGAGTCTAGGGTTATTTCTGATGGTTTCTATATTTTTAGGATTATTGGGCGTCGGTTTCACGCCAAGATGGGCCATGAGGTGAGCACGATACACCAGGGCGCGCCGGGGGGGGGGGGCGGCTGGCGCGCCCTGGTGGGTTGTTCCCACCTCGTGGCTCTTCTAGCCCTCCCACGAAGCGTCTAGTGCCTCCTTTGTTCCAAAAAAAATCGTCAAAAAGTTTCGGGCGATTCCGAGAACTTTCATTTTCTGCACAAAAATAACACCACGGTAGTTCTGCTAAAAATAGCGTCAGTCCGGGTTAGTTCTAAATAAATCATATAAAGTGCATCAAAACCATATAAAAGTATTGTAAACATAGGTGAATATGGCATGAATACTTCATAAATTATCGATACGTTGGAGACGTATCAGGCAAATAGTTACTTGAGGTGGACGCTCCGGCAAGAGAGGGAGCGAAACCGGTGCCTCAAGAAGTACTACATAGTCGCGCTCTTGCTCATACTGATCGCTCTTCTCTTCTACATCATGGTTTAGATAGAGATGATGAAACTTGTGTGTGTGCCATGACCATGCAGTTGCATTTATTCGAGACATGACTTGTGTATCGCTATTTTTGAGATGTGATGATATTTGTGTTGGATGATGATGATGATGATGATGGTATGAAGAGACTACTGTATATGTATGATATGATGAGAATAAAGTATGTTTATTATGATATGATGAAACTACTGTATAGATCATGCACAAATACAGCACAAATACATAGAGGGCAAAGAAATCTATGAAAGCAGGAATATTAGCAGTAGCGCTGGTAGGGGTCTAGCGGCAGCGCTGGTTTAGCAGCAGCGTTTGTTGTGGTGCGGCGCTATAGATAGTTAGCAGCGCTACTGCTAACCATACTTACTAGTAGCACTTGTTTTCCAGCGCTACTGCTACAACTTAGTTGTAGCACCTTAGCAGTAGCGCTGCCGCCAGCGCTATTGATATGGGTATTTCCAGCGCTACTAGTATGCTTTCTCCTAGTAGTGCTCATCTCAAGAAGATGAGCCAGCCATTGTGGACTACAAGTAGAAGTTCTTCTAATTATTAAGACCCGACTCATCTCAAGAAGATGAGCCGGCCCTTGGGGGCTACAGGTCGAAGTTCTTCAAATTATTAAGACCCGACTCATCTCATGAAGATGAGCCGGCCCTTGGGGGCTACAGGTTGAGTCAATCACAGCATTCACAAGACCCGGCTTATCTTAGAAAGATAAAGCTGGGCCTTGGGGGCTACATAGGGATAGATGGTATGAGCACATAAATAGGAATATACCTCGTATTTATTCTTCATCATACTAACGCGGCCGATTTCCATTTCGCGGCTCGTAGCCAGGCGGTCCAGACAGGCGGCATGAAGATCTTCAGCACTAAAATTCTCATAATTTGGGGGTTCTAGCTTGGTCTTCCCTTTCTCTGGCAGCACTGTTTCACCCTTAGCAATAATTTTTGTTAACATTCTGGAGACCTCAGGAGCAGCATAACTCGCCCAGTAATAATAACCTCCTTGGGGGCATCTTTAGTCGCTGCTGGAGGATTGGGCGGATCAAGGTTGGCTGTCGGTGTAGCCTGAACATTCACGACGTCAATGCTGGCTGGCTCAGACAGAGGAGGTAAGTCGGTTTGGACCTCTTGAGGATCTTCAGATTGATCAGCATGAATTTCAGGAGCCGCCGGATCAGGAATCTCCGGCTCAAGGACCTCAGGGTTAGCAGAAGACCCGTCAGTTTTCCTTTTCTTGGCCTTGGCCCTGCAGAATAAAGAGTGTAGTATAAAGCATGGGTAGAGACAATAGTCTACTCAAACAGGCAAAATAACAACAGGAATTTACCCAGGATTGATAACGAAGGGTGCTAGTTTGGATGCAGTAGAGTCGCCCGACGAAGGTGGCGACTCCTGACAAATCAAAACATAAGAATTAATAGTTGACATATCAAGTCAGAATCTCCTTGAAGAATTGGAGCGTAAAATACCTTGGCTGGTCGTTTTCGGGCGACTAACTTGTCAGGTAAGCCATCAACAAGGTCACCGTTCCCACTATGGGTCTGGCGCCTAGACTTGGACTGAGTTTTCTTCAAAACAAAGTGAGGATCCAAATAAGCGTTCGGGTGAGAGAAGCTTACCTTTCGAACAACCCGCCTTGTTTTCAATGGGGGCAGGGATTCTGAGTCGGAAGAAATGGAAATTACCTCAACATCGCCCGCACGGCTTGTCTTGACATCGCCCTAAAAAGAATGGGTGTCAGCTAGATTCAATGAAATGCAAACAAAAGATAAAATTTACCTTTGATTGAGTATCAGCGACAGCTACTTCGTCCATTTGAGACGGCCCTTCTACAGCCTCCTTATTCTTTTTCTTACTTGGGGCGGCTTAGGGCTTATTAGCCGTAGTTTTGCCTCATTTCCTGCCCCAAAAGGGTGACGTGACCTATAAAATTAACAATCAGAGCAAGCAGGCAAAAGGCTAAAAAGTTTGTTTGGAAGACCAGATTGACGTGTCGAAGGTTTTGTACCGGAGGAACCGGGTTAAGAGCATAGAAAGTTTTCAACCCGTGCTTGCTGCAAGTTTCTTGTTTTTCACCGAGCAGCTTCTTCACGATCCGGTTTATCTCGTCAGCATCCACGGAATAGTCGTCGTATCATCGAGCATCATCCAAGTCGCCGGAGTAAGCGTACATCAAGTTGTTACGAAGACTTAATGGCAAAATCCTCCTAGACACCCAACACCGGGTTAAGTCGGCTCCAGGTAGCCCGTTGGCTAGTAGAGCCCTCAACTTCGGATAAATAGGGGCGTGTTGAGAACGCTCCTCTCGAGGAGCCCAACCATGAAGCTCAAAGTCCATGGGGAGGCGATTTGGTCTGTAACCCGGCAAGGGATTTTCGTCAGCAGGGGCGGTGTTCCGACAATAAAACCAAGTTTTGTTCCACCCCTTAGGATGGCTTGGAAGGGTGGCAACAGGAAAAAGGACGTTTTTTCGTCTTTGGATTGAGACCCCGCCATGTTCTAGGCTAGGGTCGTCCATGCATTCGGTCTACCGATTCAAATAGAAGAATTCCCTGAAGAGGGAAATGGTGGGTTCCATTTGCAGATATACCTCACAGAACACTTGGAATTGGCAAAGGTTCGATATGGAGTTGGGACCCATGTCTTGGGGATGAAGATGGAAGAAGTGCAAGACGTCCCGAAAGAATTTTGATCCGGGAGGTGAAAACCCCCTCTGAAGGTGATCCAATAAGATCACCACTTCTCCCTCCTCTGGTTTGGAAATTTCCTCTCCAAGGATAACCCGCCAGTGAACCAAGTCTTGAGGCGGCAGAAACCCATGTTCTTCGTAATCTTTCAAGATAACCTCAGAAACTTGAGTGGGCGCCCAGTTGCAGGCTGTGGTAGTGGTTAATTTCTACATAATGAGTCGCCTGAACAAAATAAAGAGACGGCTTAGACGTGTGGCTAAAAGAGCAGACGGCTTAATTATTCGCGATAAGTAAATTTCCTGATGGAGCCAACATCTAAACCTGACAGTTTATTACATGGCGGGTCTCGTCTACACTGACGAACCGGTCGGAGCATACAGGCGACTTAAGCTGGATCAAAATCTTACGTTTTCTTTGCTAAGTGTAAGACAAACAAGTTTCCCCTGGAACAACAATGATTGTGGATCTAAGAATAGTTCCAAAAAGAAAAATATTTGTTAGCCCTAACGGAGAAGCAAAGAAGCAATGGCAGTACAGTTCATCTAATACTGAGGAGGATTAAAGTATGTTATACACGAAACAGAACCAGTGTTTCCACCGCTTTATTTTGTGATTAAACTTGTGGGATCTATTCACGAAACTAACGATGGTGATGAACTGAAGAGAAGCTACCGAAGAACTCAAGAACTTCAATGAACTACAATGGATCTAGGTCAGAGGAAATAACTTACTTTAGTGATCACTAGTGGCGGCGGGAACGTGCGGATGTTTCCCCGACGAGGAAGAAATGCTGCGACGGTCTTGGGAGTGATCGCCGGTGGTGCGACGAAACAACGGCGGTGGTGCGAGGAAACTCTGGGCTTGAGGAAGAAGAAGGAGCGAAGAGGTGAAGTGAAAAGTGAAAAGGGGACCCCCTGGTAAATATTTAAAGGGAAGGATCTCGAAGAGGCAACTGACGAACGCGGCAATTGAGGAAACGCAGTAAATTTCGGGAAACAGAGGCACCTCGATTTTCAGGATAAATGGATATGGTCAGATTCTACATGATGTCACTATTGTTTTCCTGAATTGACGAGAGATGACGTCACAACGGACAAACGCTGGAGAAATGACAAGTCTAGAAGCATTACAAGCCGACATTATGAGATTCATGAAAGACACGAGTGCGATAATAAGCCGCCAATGAAGAGGAGAAATTGACATGAATGAATTCAAATCCATCTGGGGCCCAATGTCGGGGATATAGCCCCGCGATATACCCTGCCCTATTGGGCCGGGTTAATATGTTAGTTGTTCTACAGTCAAGTTTAAGATGGGCTGTGTCATGAAGACAAGACAGACAAGGAGGTGGCTGACTAAGTCGCCACGCGGCCCAAAACGTGAAGACGGCGGTTCAAGGCCAACAAGGCGGAAGGCTTCGGCCGTTTTCCTTGCTAAAGGAGCAAGGCAAGTTAGAGGCATTATAGGTCACGAGTCACGATATGACCCGGACTCTATTGTAAACCCTGGGGTCTTGACCTGTATATAAAGGCAAGCCCCTAGGACCGAAACACTCAAGTTACAATCTCTCGATAGCTAGGTTAGCGATTCTGCACCCTTGTAATTGAGATCTATCCAGCAATATACACAAAAAGCAGGACGTAGGCTATTACCTCCATCGGAGGGGCCGAACCTAGGTAAACCCGACTCTCTTTCCCGTTTAACCCCTTTGAGTCGCCACCTAGCGGCGATGGCCTCACACCTAAGTCCTTGCACTAGGACATCTACCGTGACAAAACCACGACAAAATCCATTTGGTATTGATTTTGTGAAAAGTCCGAAAATAGGCACTAATTTAATAGGTTAGTCCCTGAAAATGATATAAAATAGCATATAATTGCATATAAAGTATTCTAGATTGATAATATAATAACATGAAACAATCAAAAATTATAGATACTTAGGAGACGTATCAGCATCCCCAAGCCTAATTCCTATTCGTCCTCGAGTAGGTAAATGATAAAAACAGAATTTTTGATGTGGCATGCTACCAAACATGTAATCTCTTTCAGGTGTAGATATTGAGAAATGATGAATTAATTAATATTAAAATAATCATATCCATGAACATAAGAAGCATAATCATTATTGTTTCAAAATATATGATCATTAAATAATCTTATCCCTACTCTATTTATCATATTAAGCATGGCATGACCCCGTCTTCACCGCATAAGTATAAATAAAGAGCATTGAGAGTTGTAAACTGCGTTGGGATTTTCCCTGAAGAGGAGGGATGATGAAGCAAAGCAAAGGTAACTATTTCCCTTAATGAGAACCAATGTTATCGAACCAATAGGAGAACCACGTAAATTCCCGTCTTCAGCGCGTGCGCACCAAAGAGCAAACACTTGCACCCAACGCGGGTAAGAGGGTAGTCAATCCCCTTAAACTCGTTACTTGCAAGCGATAAGTAGTGATAGATAGAATATTTGATAAATATAAATTTAAAATAAAAATAAAGTAAATAATGGCAGCAAGGTACTGGGAGTTTTTGTATATATATTTGTGAGGAGACCCGGGAGCCATAGTGTTCGCTAGAGGCTTCTCTCTCGAAGAAGGCATACGGTGGGTAAACAAAATTACTGTTGGGAAATTGATAGAAAAGCGCCTAGTTATGCAATATTTATTCACGGCAATGATCATGTATATAGGCATCACTTCCATAAACAAGTAGACCGACTCCTGCCTGCATCTACTACTATTAATCCACCCATTGACCGCTATCCAGCATGCATCTAGATTTATAACACTAGTGCAGGCGACTGCTATACAAACGTTTTTAACCCCTTTCCGTGATGTAGTCTCAAACCGTCGCCTTGCATGTGTGGGCGATTGTGGGGGGGCTATCCTACACGACCCGAAAAAACTGTTGGCGATGCCTGCTCCCGGTCACACACGATAGGCAAAATTATGTCATGTGCGATTGGAAGGACTATCCCAAACAGGTATTTAGGAGAAATCGTGTGAGATGTGCATACCATCCCACACAGTGAATCCCAAACATACGTTTCCGTTCGTATTGTACATCACACACAATTTTCTGCTTAACATCGTTTGTGTTAGGGGTGTCTATCACACACGGTGCCTAGAAAAAACTGTTTGGCATAGGACTGTCCAGCACAGACATGTTTTATGTGAAAACTTTTGCGAATGGGTGTTCTAACGCACATAGTTTGCGCCCTGAAATCGTGTGTGATTGTTCACTGACCAACCCGCCAATTTTCCAGCAAGCATGTGGTTTGTTGAGGTCATCGCTGACGGTGTTCTATGACAAACCGTCTGCAATATGAAACCACAATAATCAGGCTAATTGCTCTATTATTTATAATCCAGCTAGTAAACAAATTGATACTTCATATAGTGCACAATATATTTCATTTCGTATTACGGCAACCAGGATTTCATAATTGAAATACATCAGAGTACAACATCATATAGGCATATAGTACCTAGATACCCAATTACACGACAGGACCGAGTTTCACATGCAACATCTAAAACCTTTGGAAAATAGCATCATATATGGTAAATAGACAGATGAATCTCGTCTAGAAAACTGTTGAAGCGGAAGGCAAATATTGAGCCTTCACTGATGTCGAAGGTTCTTGCAAGTTTATGCCAGTGCTTGTGGATGGTTGCCCGCCCATCCTTCATCCTCTTGAGGAAGACTTCAAGATTATACCGTGGGTGCTGTATGAATACCTTCCTCGCCTCTTGACCATACAGGTGGTTTGAGACGTACTCATCGATAAACTGCTTTGGAAAGGACTGGAAACAAAGATATGCGTAAATTGCGTTACTAAAAATTGAAATGTCACAAAGGGAAAAAAGATAAGGTAAAAGAGATAGTACCATCCTATAGTTCACTGATGTCTTCTTCATTGTGCAGACAAACAACTTGTTGTTTTTCGTCACAAGTTTCTTTATCTTAACAATATTTGTGAGTTTCTTGATTTGACTGATATTCATGAACACATCATTTCCCCACATGCAAAATGGGCCGAACAATGGGTCTAAACCTCTTAAGGCACGAACTACATGTGCAAGACCAAATTATTGTTAGAAACCTAAATATTAGAATGGTTCCTGCAATTGCACAATAATGTGCTATTAGCCAAAGAATCATGAAAGTGCAAACCTCGATGGTAAAGCTCAGTGTCTCCCATTGTTCCCTCTGTAACGTGTTTAAGAATAGATATTGATCAGTAAAATATGTGAATGAAAGATAAACGCATTGCATATCCAACATATGAATTCAAGTCACATGGAAAAGCCAAGCGCGCTAAGAACTATGAAATATAGCAATTGTAGGTTTCACGTGCATAACAAAACAAAATTGTACCAACAATAATTGAACATCACATTGCAGATGATCACCAAAACAACTGAACCAAACAGTTAACTGAGCATCACATTGCACAATACAACATAGTAGTAGAAGGTCAGATTGCATACTAGCATTACATTGCATATTTCAGTAGAGTTTCTTAAGGAAAGGCAGGAACAGCACATGTAGAAGGTAAAATAAACATGCGTAACAGACGTAGCTAGCTGAACACAGGTCATTAGTAATTAAGCTTAAAAAACGAGATATTCCTCGTCGTTGGAGATGTCGATAACGCTGGGCTTGGACGAGGGCGAGGCCTCCACATCGTGGGTTCCCTCCTCGTAGTGGTGAGTTGCCTCAGCCTGTCCGGGCACCAACCTGCCTGCTATGGAGTTGAGGAAAGCACGGCCGCGCTGAGAAAACAACTCGGAGTCGTCGTCGAAGTCAATAGCGGAGCCCTGGAGAAAACAGAAGGAGCTGTTGTTCAAAGCAGCCAACCGCGTGGCGGCGTCCGCGCGTGAGGCGTCGACGGTGGCCTCAACGTCTAGATGCTGCTCCAAGATCTGGGGGTCAACACGCATGGCAGCCATCGCGGCCTCATCCGCGCGTGCGGTCGCGATTTGCTTCTCCGCTGCCAGGTGTTCCTCTAGATCCTAGCTATACTGCGTGCACCATGTCTTTCGGCGGCGATTATGTGGGGGGTGGGCCGGTGATTTTGGTGGAATGTGTCGCACCGGCGGTCGGGCCATGTGGAATGGAGGAGGAGGGGGTGGAGGGGGGAATGGGTATGGGGAAGGTTTGGATTACCTGACTATGACTAGCAGGATGAGGCTGAGAAGCAGGAAGGAGCGTCGCCGGTGAGGAGGCGGCGCTGCAAGCAAGCAGTGAAGGTTTGAACTTAGGAAATGAAGGGGGGGAGCAGGGGGAATGGGAAATGTGGCTTTTGGTTGGTACGAGGGGCGGGGGAGGTAGATATTTGCGCGGCAGCCCAAAATTTCGTTCGGTGCGGTGAAAAAGTAGCGCGCACAGTCACATCGGACACAGTATAATTACCATAACTATGTGTGATATTCAACAACACAAACGTATCCTATAGTTTATCCCGTGTGTGATGAGACTGAACGTGGAAATTTTGGCCTCCAAGCTTCCGACGTAAGATATCGGATACTACATTGCACATGGTACTTGCATTTCATGTTCATTTGGAAGAGAAGATGGGGATACGGCAACAAATTTTGGTCCGAATTTCCCTCGTTACATTGGTCATTGCTTAGTTTAACAACACTTGCAAATTTGAGTATTACACAAAAGAACCTATAGCACCGCACGCACTTACTTAATCGAGCAACTAATAAACATTAGTTAATTGACTTAAACATTACTCTAACAAAACACCATCGCTCTAGATAGAGACTAATATTCCGCCTGGCATTCGTCGATCTCTGCCGCCTCCTCGATGACCAGCTCCTGCTCGACGAACTTCGGGGAACGACCACAATCTTGGCTAGGGAGGCCGCCGACGAACGGACGCCTGCTAGAGCACACTCAACGATTACCATGTCAACGGAGGTGGGTTGTCGTCCGGTGTCGGAGAAGGCAGATGTGATTTGTGTAGCGACCGGCACGAGATGGGCGTGGGCGGCCTCGAGATGGGACTGGGCGTCCGCCATCAGGGCTACGGCGACCGCCGAGGAACTGACAGCTGATGTGCCATTCTCGCCATTTGCTATCCCCGTCGCGGTTGTTGCTGCCGCCCTCCCAGCTGCAGCAGCTGCCCTTTCGGTTACTGCAGCCGCTCTGTCGGAGGTAGCGGCCGCGTTCAAGCATGTTGAGAGCTTGCTCATGGCTGATGCGGCCGCGCTCGGGCCAGAGTCGGTTGCCGAAGTTGCCCTCACGACGGGGATCCACGTCCCCATCTTTCACCGGCGACGATTGAAAAGTAAAATGGTCTGAGGAGTCAGTGTGGTAAACTGCCCGGCGGTGTACTGCAAACGACGAAGCTTCAGGCCTAAGGCATTCATTAAGAGGATTGGCCCAAGATATTTTGTACTACATCACAAACGATTCATGAACGTCAACTATTTGTGAAAGACTTAATTTTCAAAATGTTTTTAAAACAAAAAATGAGGTTAATTCGACAAAGGACGGTGTTTGGTTTGCAATAAGATTTATGTGCAGTGAACACTGACCAATAGCTGTGTCGTGCTAAAATATGGAATTATTCCGGATCTGTTTGGCATTTTTATAAATTAATTGAGTTTTCTAGACATTTAATGTGTATAATTCAAATTTGAACTATCGTCCCAATGTCCGTGCATCAAAATGGGATGAAAAATCATATTAGTGTCCATATCTTCATCTTTAGGTCACAGGCAATAAATGGGAATCAACTTCAAACATCTCGGCATCTTGGCTCGGGCACAAATGTTGAGAAACTTGGTTTTTAAATTACTATAAATCCAAAACGCGTCAGAAATTCTAAAAACTTGGAATGTTGTCATGACATGGCACATATGTGCCATGGTAAAAAAATTGTCCAACATGGGACAATTTTAGCCACAAGTCCCTTACAAAGCAGAGCTTCTCACTTCAATCTTTGAGGTCCCGATAAGGAAAACGTCGCCTTACGTAGGCAAAATGACATCCGCTCATCTTCTCGCCATGAACTTTTGTTAGAGGCAACTCGCACCAGTAAGAGTGTCTTGCTAAAATATGGAATTATTCAGGGTTCTTTTCTCATTTTCATACGTTAACTGAGTTCTCTAGGCATACAATGTGGATAATTAAAATTTGAACTAAAATCACAAGGTCCGGTGCATCAAAATGGGTTGAAAAATCATATAAGTGCCCATGGCTACTTTGGACCCCATTCAAGATATGGGAATGGATTTCAAACATCTCGGGGTCTTGACTCGGCCACATACATTGAGAAACTTGGTTTTACATTCATGTATAAATCAAAAACTGGTCAGAAAATCAAGAAACTTGGCATGGTGTCATGGCATAGCTCATATGTGTCATGATGATAAATTGTCCGATTTGGGACAAGTTTTAGCACAAGCCCTTACAAACCTCAGCTACTCACGGGGAAGCTAGCTTTTGTGGTTTCGATAAGGAACGTGTCACCTTATGTGGGCGAATCGACATCCGCTGCCTCTTCTCATCTTGAACTATATATTTCTAGAGGCAACATATACGAAAATGAGCGTCGTTCCAAAATATGAAATTATACATGGTTCGTTTGGGCTTTTGATACATTAATTGACTTTTATATGCATTATTTAACGTGCATATATAATTCAAATTTGAACTACATTCACAAGGTACGGTGCATCAAAATGGGTTGAAAACTGTATAAGCTGTACATGCATCTTTAGGATCCCATGCAATATATGGGAATGAATTTCAAACATCTCGTGGTCCTGGCTCGGCCATACAAACACTGAGAAACATGGGTTTTAAATCATGTGTAAATCAAAAGCTAGTCAGAAAATTCATGAAACTTGGCATGGTGTCATAACATGCATGGCTCATATGCGCCCTCGTAAACTAATGTCCAATCTGGGACAAGTTTTGGCTCAAGCCGCGCACAAACCAAAGACAAATTATCACGCGAAGCTTTGTTGCTTCGATATGGAATGTGTCACCTTATGTGGGCGAATCGACATCAGCTACCTCTTCTCGTCTTGAACTATTTTTATAGGCAACATATACCAAAATGAGAGTATCGTGCCAAAATATGAAATTATACATGGTTCGTTTGGCCTTTTTATACATTTATCGACATTTATATGCATTATTTAACATGCATAATTCAAATTTGCACTATAATCAGAGTGACCGGTGCATCTAAATGGGTTGAAAACCGTATAAGTGTACATGCATCTTTAGGATCCCATGCAATATATGGGAATGAATTTCAAACGTCTCGCGGTCTTCGCTCGGCCACAAAAACATTGAGAAACTCGGGTTTTAAATCATGTGTAAATCAAAAACTAGACAGAAAATTCATAAAACTTGGCATGGTGTCATAACATGCATGGCCCATATGTGTCCTGGTAAAATAATGTCCAATTTGGAACAAGTTTTGGCACAAGCCCAGCACAAACCAAAGATTAATTATCACGTGAAGCTTTGTTGTTTCGATATGGAATGTGTCACCTTATCTGGGCGAATCGACATCTGTTGCCTCTCCTCGTCTTGAACTATTTCTACAGGCAACATATACCGAAATGAGAGTGTCGTGCCAAAATATGAAAATATACATGGTTCGTTTGGCCTTTTTATACATTAATTGACTTTTATATGCATTATTTAATGTGCACAATTCAAATCCAAACTACAATCAGAAGGTCCTGTCGGATTTCGGGCTCCGCAAAACCCTTAAGATTCAAACACAGGGGCGTGTGCGAAGATCCCCTGCAGCTTCGCCCAACCTAGCTCGCTACTCGATGGCCTAGACGATGAACTCGCTCGATGACGAGGAAGAAGATGAACGCAGTAGTTTACCCAGGTTCGGGCCGCTGCGAAGCGTAATACCCTACTCCTGCTTTGGTGGATTGCCTCTCGTGGAGGTTTGGTGGATGAACTAGTACAACGATGAGGACTTGGTGGTGGATGGGTGAATCGACTGATCCGGGATCCTCCTCTACGGTGTAGCCTAACCTCTATATATAGCGGTGCCCCGGGTCCTCCTCCCTTATCACAATGGCGGGAAGGGATCCCACAACGACCAAATTTGAAGGGGGACAGGAGTACGTGCCCGCCCTGCCCAAAGGCGGTCTTCGCCTGCAAAGTAGCTGTCGATGATGTAGAGGTGGGCTTGGTGATGACATCCGTCCTACGGGGCCCGTGGTCATGGTCTTGTTGCACCGGAATGGAAACCTTTGGGGGGTACTTTGGGAACCTGCGTACGTCCTTGCTCCCTTTGCACCAAAGGGGAAACTGCACCGCCTGGCGCGCTGGCGCCCGCCTGTCCTTCCTTGCGTCATCCTTGACTCCTGAGGCCGGTCCCTGTATAGAGATCTCCGCCGCTCCGGAGGGGGCCTGGGGAGGCCCATCCTTAGACGGCCTTGTCGCTGCTCGTCCTCGTGAGCCTAGGGGCCTCACGAGGGCCTTGTCTCGAGTGGGGCTGTGCATGGTTATGCTTGGCTGATGAAGTGGGCATTGCCCTGGGCCGCAGGCAGGTAGGTCTGGGTACCCCCATTCCCAGAACGCCGACAGTAGCCCCCGGGCCCAAGGCGCGCTCGAGCTAGCTTCCGGACGAAGCCTCTGAGGACGGCCCGAGGCGCCGCGGGCCCCAAACGCCTACGGGCCAGGCTTGACGCATGGCAGGCTCTAAGAGGCCACCGCTTCCTCTGCTTCACGTCGGCCCAGCTATCGTCAGGTTTGTCAAAGTGCTGGGCGCACGCCTTTGTGCCGTCCCTGCCCCCATCGATCCCGTCGTCCGTTTTTCCCCTCTTCTGCGGCTCTTGCTCCTTCCGTCGGATCCTTGCTCGCGCGCCGCCCCGCCCCCCTGCCATGGCCTCTGAGAAGGGAGAGGGTGAGGGTTTGAGGACGCCAATGTCCACGCCGGAGCCCAAGCCCGCGCTGGGCCGGTCATCGGTGGTGACCCAGGAAGGGTTGGAGAAGGTTCGGCTAGTCGTCGCCGCCAGTTCCATTGAGTCGGGAGCAACCGAGATCTGGCCGGGCTCGCAGCCTCGGAGCGAGCTCGGGGCCTCGGCCATCCCCCTTCATATCCATGCCCTGCTCTCGGGCTTGCTACCGCCGTTCTCAGGCTTCCTCTCCACCGTGCTTTCGCATTATCAGATCCACGTGCTCCACCTTGACCCCGGGTCCCTTGTCCTCCTTTCGGCCTTCGTGTTCCTGTGTGAGGCCTTCGTAGGCGTCTTCCCCTCCGTGGCCTTGTTGCGCCACTTCTTCTCCCTCGAGTTGGTCTCGGGGGAACTGTGCTCTGGGTGCGCGTCCCTGAGGGCAGCGGACGCACTGGCTGGATGGGCCCTGAATGCCGAACTCTCCCCAGAGGCAAAAGGGTTTCGGCGGCAATGGGTGTACGTCAATGTAGCCGAGGCCAGCCCCCTGTTCCATCCCCCTTCATGCCCCGCGGTGCCGAATCATGGATGGAGGCACGAGGAGCTTGCCGATCCGCGGCTCGCACAGGTGCTAGCCAGGTTGGCGAGGCTGAAGGCCGCGGGTGTGACGATGGCAATGGTGGTGCGGGAGTTCACACGCCGGCGAATCGCTCCCCTTCAGCGCCACTCCCGCCCGATGTGGGCCTTTACAGGCCCTCTCGACTCCATGAGGATCCAGGTCCCGCCTCTTTCTCCCGACGTGGTACGCGAGTTGCTCCGCCGCCTGACCGGTGGCGAACCCGACGAGCTCCCCCAGGGTGGCCTTCCCTTGTATAACTACAAGGGCCGGGAAGCCCTTGTCCTGAAGATGCCGTGTTTCGATGGGTGGGGGTTCCTTCCTCTGGAGGGAGCACGTCCGCAGGATCCCCTCTTCCCGAGGGCCTTGATCCCCGGGAGTCCTGAGGCCACCGCTCCTCCCGTGGTCGTGGTGGGGCGCCCTTCGCTGCCCGCTTCACCGGTCCTCGCTTCCGGTCGTCCCGATGTCGAGGGTGACGTCCCGCCGATGACGAAGGTCGCCATCTCCGCCGCCGAGTGCCAGGCGCCGGCCGTTGGTTCATCGCCCCCCGGCCTCCGAGCTGGCCGGAAGAGAAAAGCGCCCCGGGGCGGCCGCACCTCGACGCCTTGGGCACCGGTGAAGAGGAAGTGGGTCGCCGTTGATGAGTAAGTGTCTGTGTCCCTCCCACTTTTCCTTCAGCGTCCCCCTCCTGAGCTTCTGTTTTGCAGGCTCCCCACTGGTGAAGGAAGGACTGAGTCGGCGCCGCTCACTCCTGCAGCCTCCGGGTTTCCCGAGACCTCGTCTCCCGCCGGCCGCGGGGCCCTGGTCGCCAGAGCGCCCACTCCCGAGCCTGCTCGTGCGCCAGGAGGCCCTGAGCACGAGCCCCCAGCGATCTTCCTCGCCCGCGGCCTCTGGCTCCCCAGGATGGGGTCGCGCCCCCCGTTGGAGGCCTTTCCTGGGGGTGTGCCGCGCTGTGTCCCTGGGCCCCCTTCGCTCGATGATGTGGGTTCCCGGGGGGCGCGTTATTCTTCCGGAGCGGTCACGCGGGAGCCCCTGCCCCTGAGGATGCGTCCGGGCTGGGTGGCCCCGCACACACCTCCCCCGTCCATCTTGAGGAAGGTGAAGACCCTGGCTGGGCGCTTGAGCTCGTGAGTGACCGGAGCGCCGTGTGGCGGGGTTTGCTCCAAACCGTTGCCGGAGCGCTTGGACGCCTGGGAATGGAGCTAGCCAACGATGACGCCCGCTTGGAGAGGGAGCGTCAGCGCCTTGCGCAGGAATGGCACCGTCTTGAAGTCGCCGTAAATTTCAGCCGCCTGCAGCGCGAGCGCGCCGTTGCAAAGGCCGAGGTGTCCCTTGCTGCGGCGGTGGAGGCCCGCGAGTGCCGGCGTAGGGCCTCGGAGGAACGCCTTGAAGAGCTTCGAGCCTCCAACGCCGCCCTCAAAAGGCATATACAAGCGCGGAAGACCGCACTCGATGGCCTGGCAATCGGGTTCCTCCCCGCCGGTGCGAGCACCCGCGTGCCTGTGGACGCGTTGGCGATGGAGGCACTGGAGAAGAGCCTGGAGCAGGAGAGGCTAGAGGTGAAGGAGCGCCAGGTGTCGCTTGCCGAGGAGTCCCTTGCCCTCCGCGAGGCGAGGTTCCAGGACGAAGTCGACAACAAAGTAGCGGCGGCTTGGCGTTCCCTCCTTCAGGACTATCGCGCGAAGCTAAAACTCCAGGAGTCCCGTTACTGCAAGCGTTGTGACGACCTGAAAGGAGAGGTTGACGTCCTCAAGAGAAGGTTAAGTCTCGAGGAGGGGCGCCGGCGAGCCGCGATGGATGCCCAGGCCGCGGCTGAGGCCGAGTTATCTTTTCTCTATAAACAAGTAAATGGCGTTGCTTCCCTGGCGGAGAAGGTTTCGGACGAGGCGGCTCGTGCTCGCGGCCTCCAGTACACGCACTCCCAGATGTTCCGGTCCCTCGAGGGGAGGGCCAACCGGGCCTTGAGCGACATCTGTGGTGCGGGCGTCTCGAGCCCCTTGGTTCCAGACGACGCTGGGTACCTGGGCTTCTTTTCTAGGGTCGTGGAGTGCCTTGAGGGGGGCGCGGAGAAGATCCGCACGCTGGTGGAGGAGAAGCGAAACGACCTCCACGCGCGGGCGGCCTCGAACGTCTTCAGCCACCTCCTTCGTCTCGACCCGCACTTCGACTTCGGGGCGGTGCTTGGTCCTGTGCCCGAAGTGATTCGCGACACGCTCGCCGACTGGGTCAAGGACCATGTGGAAGACCTGATAGATGAGTTTCCCTCCGACGAGGCCGGGGGCCATGCTGGGGCCAAGAGGCGCGAGGCCGCCGGTGACGGTGATGACGGGAGTGGCGGCGACCACACGTCCCCTTGAGCAGCCTTCTTGTTTTCCTGGCAGGGTTATGCATGTGACCCAGTGACAATTTTAATGTATTTTGGAAGATACCCTTGGATGTGTTCCCGAATGACGAGGTGCGTTCCGCCGCGCTTCCTTTGCCCCGGGGTCGCTGTCGATCCGATCTGCGTGCTCGCGGTAGGCTTCTATGTTAGGGAGGTCCGGCAGTGGCGCTCCGTGGGGGGGGGGGGGTCTGGACGCCCGGAGGATTTCTCCTTATGAATGAGGCAGGTTGGGATCCCTTTCGGCACTCCACGTCTACAGGCCCTAGTCCCGCACATTTCCCTACCACCGCGGTGTATGACTAGATCACCAGGACGCAACCACGAGGTGAGGCCCCAACACCCTTGATGCCGACCGGATCACCAAGGACGGCATCAAGGGGCGAGTGGCTATATGACCAGTAAGGATCCTGAGGCGCGTTGCTCAGGAGCCCCCCTTGACGCTCAAGCAGCTCTACGTCGGCAGGTCTCAGTCCCGCACATTTTCCCTACCACCATAGTGTACGACCGGATCACCAAGGACGCAACTACGAGGCGAGACCCCGACACCCTTGAGGCCGACCGGATCACCGAGGACGACATCAAGGGGCGAGTGGCTATATGACCGGTAAGGCTCCTGAGGCATACTACAAAGGAGTCCCATTTGAAGCTCGAGCGACCGCCATCCTGGCCTGCTGAGTACTGCCTCAGGAGGCACTGGGGCCTCCTGAGATTCCATGCTGCGGCGTCGTGCGGCGGTCGGTACCCTCAGGTGGGGGTCGACCGCGCAGGGGCGCAAGTCCCTGAGGTGACAGGGCCTTGCTATCCAGCTCCGGGGTACCTCGGGGAGGACCGGAGCGCACGGCCCCATGCGAAACGCCAATCCAGAGAAGGAGAATTCAAGACAGATTAAACGAGAGAGCAAAAAAGTCCCCGCCCCTTTTTCTTTAAACATAGAATTCCAAAGTTCTCAAACCTCATTTCAAAAAGCGGCAATTCAAGCACAAAAAGAAGCAAGCAACCGCCGCGTCCGGCGCCTAGGCTAGTGTTCATATTCGTCTTCCCCCAGCGCGGAGCATAGGGCTTCCACAATGCGTGGGTGGGAACCCCTCCGCGTCCTCAGGGGGCTCCGGGCATATACAGCCCACTCATTATTACGTGAGAGTGTCACGGTCTTCGTCTTCCCCCAGCGCGGAGCATAGGGCTTCCACATTGCGTGGGTGGGAACCCCTCCGCGTCCTCGGGGGGCTCCGGGCGTATACAACCCACTCATTATTACGTGAGAGTGTCACGGGTTGGTCCCGGGGGTGTACAGGGAACCCCATGCCCCGCGGACATGTGGCCCACTCCCAGCCCCCAGGCTTGGCGCGGCGAATTATGGTCGGCCCCGGACGGGCCCCCAAGCGTAGGGGGAGCCCCTCACGCTTTCCGACGGGAGGGCCCGTCCCAGAAGGGGGCCTTGGGCTCCCCAGGCGATGCCCCAGCACTCCTCGCTGGGGTACCCGAGGTTCCATTGCTGGTACTTGGGGCCCTGCCCCCAGGTCGGGCGAGCCGGGCCTGGGGACACGGGCGAGTACATGACTGCCCGCTGGTGATCGAACGAAGCCTGACCGGGAGACATGGGCGTATGTTCCACCCTCCATCTCCAAGCGAGCGTTGCGCGCCCCGGAGACATGGGCGTATGTTCCACCCTCTGTCTCCAGGTTGGGATCGTCTGGCCTGGAGACATGGGCTTGTGTTCCACCCTCCGCCTCCAAGCTGGGGCCATCCGGCCCGGGGACGTGGGCGCATGTTCCACCCTCCGTTCCCAGGCAAGTGACCCCCGGTCCCCAGACCCAGACGCCTGCTCAAGGTAGCTCCCTACCAGCGGACGTGCCTCACGAAGGTGCCCACGCCGGTCATCCTCACGAGGCCAGTCCCGCAAGCCGTCCCCGCCAGGCTGCGCCTGCCAGCCCGCGCGGGAGCTGCCCGCGAAGTCGCGTGTGCGCCTCCTGTCGCCATGCTAGCCGGTGCTGCTTCCTTCGTGGCTCGGGCGCGCGTCAACGTGGTCATCGTAGAGTTGCACGGGCGCCCGGGCACCGGCGTAGCTGAGCCTCCGGTCCTCCTCCCTGGTCCCGGTGGGCGTGCCGAGAGGCGCAAGGCGACGACCCTCTCGTGTGGCCAGCACCTCCCACCAGTCTCTGCCGGCGCCTGCGGCCGGCTCCTGCGACTCCGGCGGCTCGAGCCAGATCCCCTATGGGCGCGGGCCGCCGTGGATGTCCCGAGGGCGCCTGTGTGGCCCAGGCGCCGTGCCCGCCGGCCGAGCGAGTTCACGGGTGCGGGCCTCGCTGAGATACACCTGGGTCTCGTCGGCGGCGGTGCTGCGCCCGGGGCCTCGCCTGGCCTCGTTGACGCGGCGGTCGCGGGCAGCGTGTTGGCGCTGTAGCTCGTGCGCCACGAGGAGCGCGACATGTCTGTGCGTTGGGTCTTGGCAGACCCGAAAGAGTGGCGGCGCAGCCTGAACGCAGGGAAGGGCTGGGGCGACGGGGGCGTGCCGTGTGGTTGGTGAAGGCGGCAGCCCCCAGCGCCTGTTGAGGGCCAGGCTGGTGACGGCGCCCGCTGACGGGGAGGCAGATCGACGCGAGGTGCCAGGGCCCACCGGCGCCGGCCGCGCCACGCGGGCAGCCCACCGCTCAGCGCGGGCTCGACGCCCTTTTGCCATGAGTGCGGCGAGCGGAGGCGAGGCGAGGCCTGAAGAAGATTCCGACACGCCCCCTACCTGGCGCGCCAAATGTCGGATTTCGGGCTCCGCAAAACCCTTTAGATTCGAACACAGGGGTGTGTGCGAAGATCCCCTGCAGCTTCGCCCAACCTAGCTCGCTACTCGATGGCCTAGACGATGAACTCGCTCGATGACGAGGAAGAAGATGAACGCAGTAGTTTACCCAGGTTTAGGCCATTGCAAAGCGTAATACCCTACTCCTGCTTTGGTGGATTGCCTCTCGTGGAGGTTTGGTGGATGAACTAGTACAACGATGAGGAGCCTCGTGAGGGCGCTCCTGAGGTGTTCTTGGCCCTCTGTGGACTTGGTGGTGGATGGGTGAATCGACTGATCCGGGATCCTCCTCTACGGTGTAGCCTAACCTCTATATATAGCGGTGCCCCGGGTCCTCCTCCCTTATCACAATGGCGGGAAGGGATCCCACAACGGCCAAATTTGAAGAGGGACAGGAGTACGTGCCCGCCCTGCCCAAATGCGGTCTTCGCCTGCAAAGTAGCTGTCGATGATGTAGAGGTGGGCTCGGCGATGACATCCGTCCTGCGGGGCTCGTGGTCATGGTCTTGTTGCACCGGAATGGAAACCTTTGGGGGGTGCTTTGGGAACCTGCGTACGTCCTTGCTCCCTTTGCACCAAAGGGGAAACTCCACCGCCTGGCACACTGGCGCCCGCCTATCCTTCTTTGCGTCATCCTTGACTCCTGAGGCCGGTCCCTGCATAGAGATCTCCGCCGCTCCGGAGGGGGCCTGGGGAGGCCCATCCTTAGCCGGCCTTGTCGCTGCTCCTCCTCGTGAGCCTAGGGGCCTCATGAGGGCCTTGTCTCGAGTGGGGCTGTGCATGGTTATGCTTGGCTGATGAAGTGGGCCATGCGCTGGGCCGCAGGCAGGCAGGTCTGGGTACCCCCGTTCCCAGAACGCCGACAGGTCCGGTGCATCAAAATGGGTTGAAAACCATATTAGTGTGCATGCATCTTTAGGTCCCATGCAAGACATGTGAATGAATTTCAAACATCTCGGGGTCTTGGCTCGGCCACAGAAACATTGAGAAACTAGGGTTTTAAATCATGTAAATCAAAAACTCGTTAGTAGATTCATGAAACTTGGCATGGTTTCATGAACATGGCACGTAAAGGCGTCATAGAATTTTGTTTTCCTATCTGATACTTGTTTTTTAATATATATTTTCTTTTAGAGACAGCATTGAGAATACTAATTAAATTATAGTAAATCTAGAACTCACACAAAATTCAAGAAATTTGGCATGGCGTCATTATATAGCACAAATATGCTGTGGTATTTTTCGTGTAATTAATAGCAAACAAAAGCTTTTTGGAACAAAGAACTGTCACGTTTCAACGCAAAGAGTTGCATTATTTTCAAACCGTTGGCATTCTACTGCCCTTTACGTGCTGCCAAGAGTCGCACTCTTTTATTGGCTAGGGCTTAAGAGGTGCCGTGCGAGCAGCTGCTTGAGTTGACAGGAGGCGTGTGATACGTCCATTTTGCATCATGCTTTTATATTGATATTTATTGCATTATGGACTGTTATTACACCTCTGATCTTGAACATGGTGATGATTTGTGAGTAGTTACTTTTGTTCTAGTGGTCATGGGAGAAGTCTTGTTATATATAATCATGTGAAGTTGGTATTCGTTCGATAATCTGATGATATGTATGTTGTTGCTTCCTTTAGTGGTGTCGTGTGAACATTGACTACATGACACTTCACCATCTAATAGGCCTAAGGGAAGGCATTGTGGAGTAATAAGTAGATGATGGGTTGCTAGAGTGACACAAGCTTAAACCCTAGTTTATGCGTTACTTCATAAGGGGCAGATTTGGATCCATATGTATCATGCTATGGTTAGATTTATCTTTATTCTTCTTTCATAGTTGCGGATTCTTGCGAGAGGGGGTAATCATAAGTGGGTTTCTTGTTCAATTAAGAACAACACCTTAGCACCGGTTCACCCCAATATCAAATTATCAAAGTAACGAACGCGAATCAACTAAACATGATGAACATGACTAGACGGAAATTCTCATGTGTCCTCGGGAGTGCTGTGATTTATATAAGAGTTCCTTCAGGCTTGTCCTTTGCTATAAAAAGGATTGGGCTATATTGCAGCACACTTGCTAAGATTGTTACTTGTCACTTGTTACAAATTATCTTGCTACAAAACTATCTATCACGGTTACTCGCAGCACTTGCAGAGAATATCTTGCTGAAAACTGCTTATAATTTCCTTCTGCTCCTCGCTGGGTTCAACACTTTTACTTATCTAAAGGACTACGATTGATCCCCTATACTTGTGGGTCATCAATACTCTTTTCTAGCATCATTGCCGAGGAGTGAAGCACCTTTGGTCAGTGGTTTTGGTAAGAAAACATTTTCGGTACATGCTGAAATTTATTGGTTCTTGTTACTATGGATAATCATCCTTTGAGCGGTTTGTTCGCGGCATCTTCACCTCGAACAGAAGTGGTAAGAGCCATTCCCCAACCTACTGAACTTTTGGAAAATATTTATTATGAGATTCCTTCAGGTATGTGATGATTGTGATCTGCGTTGGGTTTTCCGTGAAGAGGAACGGGTGATGGAACACAATGCGGCTAAGTATTTCCATCAGTTAATAACCAAGGTTTATCGAACCAATAGGAATATCGGTCATCAACCGTCTTCAGCGTCTGCACACAAAAGAGCACACACTTGCACCCAACGCGGCAAGAGGGTTGTCAATCCCCTTGATCTCGTCATTTGCAAGCAAGTGAGATCTGTAGATGATAGTAGATAATTGTAAATTGGAAAATAAAATAAAATAAAGTAAATGGCAACAAGGTATTGAATGTGTTTGTAAACTTATAAGAGGATAGACTCGGGGGTCATAGTGTTCTCTAGTGGCATCTCTCATGTAGTAGGCATATGGTGGGTAAACAAATTACTGTTGGGCAATTGATAGAAAAGCGGATAGTTATGCAATCTTTATTCACGGCAATGATCATGTATATATAGGCATCACGTCCATAAGCAAATAGGCCGACTCCTATACTATAATGATAATGCAAATAATAATCATAATAATCAGAGGTGACTCAAATAATTTTCATTAATAATCTGAACGTAAACCCACAATTCATCAGATCCCAACAAACACACCGCACAAAAGGATTACAACGGATAGATCAATGTGAAGATGCGATGATCATTGCATTGAAGATCAAGAGAGAGAGATAGCCATATAGATACTAACTACGGACCCGTAGGTCTGTGGTGAATGATGTCTACTACGCAACCTTCTTCTTGTAGACTCGTGTTGGGCCTCCAAGCGCAGAGTTTTGTAGGACAGTAGCAAATTTCCCTCAAGTGGATGACCTAAGGTTTATCAAACCGTGGGAGGCGTAGGATGAAGATGGTCTCTCTCAAACAACGCTGCAACCAAATAACAAAGAGTCTCTTGTGTCCCCAAAACACCCAATACAATGGCAAATTGTATAGGTGCACTAGTTCGGCGAAGAGATGGTGATACAAGTGTAATATGGATGGTAGATATAGGTTTTTGTAATCTGAAAATATAAAAACAGCAAGGTAGCAAGTAACAAAAGTGAGCAAAAACGGTATTGCAATGCTTGAAAACAAGGCCTAGGGTTCATACTTTCACTAGTGCAAGTTCTCTCAACAATACTGACATAGTTGGATCATATGTAAATCCCTCACGTGCGACAAAGAGTTCACTCCAAAGTCACAAATAGCGGAGAACAAACGAAGAAATTATGGTAGGGTACGAAACCACCTCAAAGTTATCTTTTCCGATCAATCTTATGAGCTATCCCTATAAGTGTCATGAACAGCCCTAGAGTTTGTACTAAAATAACACCTTAAGATACACATCAACCAAAACCCTAATGTCACCTAGATACTCCAATGTCACCACGAGTACCCATGGGCTTGATTATACGATATGCATCACACAATTTCAGATTCATCATGTTCAATCCAACACAAAGAACTTCAAAGAGTGCCCCAAAGTTTCTACCGGAGAGTCAAGACGAAAACGTGTGCCAACCCCTATGCATAGATTCCCAAGGTCACGGAACCCGCAAGTTGATCACCAAAACATACATCAAGTGGATCAATAGATCATCCCATTGTCACCACGGATATCCCATCGCAAGACATACAGAAAGTGTTCTCAAATCCGTTAAATACTCAATCCGATAAGAAAACTTCAAAGGGAAAACTCAATTCATCACAAGAAGATAGAGAGGGGAAAACTCCATATGATTCATCTATATCAATAAAGCTCGCGGTACATCAAGATCGTGTCATCTCAAGAACACGACAGAGAGAGATCAAACACATAGCTACTGGTACATACCCTCAGCCCCGAGGGTGACCTACTCCCTCCTCGTCATGGAGACCGCCGGGATGATGAAGATGGCCTCCGGTGATGGTTTCTCCCTGCGGCAGGGTGGCGGAACGGGCTCCCGATTGGTTTTTCATGGCTACAGAGGCTTGCGGCGGTGGGACTCACGATCTCTGTTTCTTTCTGGGGGTTACGGGATTTATAGGAGTACTTGGCGTTGGAATCAAGTCAGGGGGGGTGCTCGAGGGACCCACAAGCCAGGGGGGCGCGCCCTTGGGGGGCGCCCCTTAGGCTTGTGGCCTCCTCGGGACTCCTCTCCGGTATCTTTTTGCTCCAGTATTTTTTATATTTTCCAAAAATATTCTCAGTAAATTTTCAGCCTATTCCGGGAACTTTTATTTCTGCACAAAAACAACACCATGGTAGTTCTGCTGAAAGCAGCGTCAGTCCGGGTTAGCTCTAATCAAATCATACCAAAATCATATAAAATTATTGTAAACATGGCATGAATAATTCATAAATTATAGATACGTTGGAGACGTATCAGCATCTCCAAGCTTAATTCCTGCTCGTCCTCGAGTAGGTAAATGATAAAAGAAATAATTTATGATGTGTGAATGCTAGCAAGTGCACAAGTTTGATCAATGATAATTCCAATCACTTTTTCTAGCATGAATATAAACCATAAATAGTATCTCATCTCATAAAACTTCTCATGATCAAGTAACAAGATATTCACATGTTAAAGTATAGACCAGAAAGTTTCTTGAAAACTAACAAACCATATTCCTAGTCATCGAACAATTGCAATTCATCTTATTTTCAGGAAGGGTCTATGTAAGAGCTTTGATTTAGCAAATTCCACATACTCAACTATCATATAGTCTTCCATGATTATTGACACTCAAAGCATATTTTTAGAACAAATAGCATCCATCGAACACAGAGAGAGATAGGGCTTAATGTTTCGCCTCCCAACTTATTTATCATATAGATAATTGTTAACAATAATAATTCATGATGAAATATATTTATGTGGATATATATGTCTAGATCATTCCACAACACATGACGCTTGCCAAGAGAAAAAGGCGAAATATAGGAAGTGGTGAAGATCACGATGACTCTTGCATAAAGGTAAGTACTAGAAAGTAAAAGATATGCCCTTCTCAGAGGGAAGCAGAGGTTGTCATGCGCTTTTTGTTTTTGGATGTGCAAATCCTTAATGTAAAGGAACGTCATGTTGTATTGCCCTTTGTGATAGCAACCTTTATTATGCAGTCCGTCGCTTTTATTTCTTTACCATCACAAGTTCGTACAACGCTTATTTTCCCTTACAATAAAAGATCATACATATTTAGGAGCAATTTTTATTGCTTTGTTCACCAATGACAACTTACTTGAAGGATCTTACTCAATCCATAGGTAGGTATAGTGGACTCTCATGTCAAAACTGGTTTAAGGGTGTTTGGATGCACAAGTAGTATTTCTACTTGGTGCGGAAGTTTTGGCTAGTATGAGGTGGAAGCAAGCACCACATGTTGGAGGATCCATAACAATATAACTTCTATACAAATATACCCAAACATAACTCATTAAGTTGTCTTCCTTGTCCAATTTTAACTAATTTGCTCGAGTTTGAAAATTATTAGTGAGCTCACAATCATAGAAGATGTCCAAGATAGTATATTTATATGTGGAATCTCTCTTCCTTCAATATTCTTTCATGAATTGTTCAAGTGACCAATGTGGTGTTTGCTAACTTTCAATAAATTTTACCACCTATACTTATTATGTGTGAAGTCATTACTCCCCATGGAATAACTATATGAAGCATATTTAATTTCATATTTATGATATTCAATTCATTCAACCATTTAATCATAGGATATAAGTGAAGCACGAGAGTGAATGACAAACTACTCCAAAAAGAAATAAGTGAAGGTCAATGCGTAGTCAATTAGTTAAACAGACATGTGAGGACTCTCTCTCTCTTATTCAAAATTTCAGATCCAATGCTTTTATTCAAACAGAAAAAAAAATGATATTCCAAGGATAGCACATATCATGTGAAGAAGCAAAAACTTAGGTTCAACCGATACTAACCGATAATTGTTGAAGAAGAAAGGTGGGATGCCTACCGGGGCATCCCTAAGCTTAGATGCTTGAGACTTCTTGAAATATTAATTAGGGATGCCTTGGGCATCCCCAAGCTTGATCTCTTGTGTCTCCCTAATTCCTCTCATATCATGGTTTCCCTAATTCTTATAAACTTCATCCACACAAAACTCAAAAAGAACTCGTGAGATAGGTTAGCACGCATACGAATAAATCAACACTTTATGTACTGCCAAGACAAGTTGCACAATAATTTTCAAACATCATTTACTGTTTACTATCGTTTCCACAATTTATATCTACCAATATAGGCTATGAAAACCATAGGATAAGTAGATAACAAAACTATGACAGCAATCTGTCCAAACAGAACAGTCTGTAGCAATCTACTAAACCAGTGTACTTCTGTAACTCAACAAATTATGAAAATTTAGGAAATGCTAAATAATTTATATGACAATTCTGTGTAAAAAATTCAGAAACTTTTCACGTTCCAGTAAAATATGAAAATTTAAACACTACAGCAAAAGTTTCTGTTTTTACACAGCACACATCAAACATGCAATGCAAGCATCCTAAAGGCAATTCTTGGAACTTTTTATTGAAAAACAAGATTATAAATAACACCTAACAGAGACCAACAAAATAAAATGATGCTCCAAGCAAAACACATATTATGTGACGAATAAAAATATAGCTCCAAGTAAGATATACCGATAGTGTTGAAGATGAAAGAGGGGATGCCTTCCGGGGCATCCCCAAGCTTAGGCGCTAGAGTCTTCCTTGGATATTACCTTGGGGGTGCCTTTGGCATCCCCAAGCTTAGGTTCTTACCACTCCTTATTCTCCTCATATCGGTGTCTCACCCAAAACTTGAAAACTTCAATCACACAAAACTTAACGGAACTTCGTGAGATGGGTTAGTATAATAAATAAAGATAATTCACTTAGGTACTGTCAAGACAAGATTCATAATTGTTCCCACATGATACCTACTGTAGTCTATCATTCCCATAATTTATACCACTAAATATAAGCTATGAAAACACTAAAACAAGCAAACTATGCATGCAAAACAGAATCTGTCAAAAACAGAACAGTCTGTGAAGATCTGTAGTGTAGCCATACTTCCATGTCTCTGAAAATTCTGAAAAATTAGGACAACCTGAAGAATTTGTATATGAAAACTGTGTAAAATTTCAGATCATTATCACGCTCTAGTAAAAAATGAAAATTCCTGTACTGGAGTCAAAAGTTTCTGTTTTGGTTCAGCATCAATTCTACTCATCTTGTGAGTCATCCCAAAGGTTTTACTTGGCACTTTATTGAAATAAAAGGCACAAAACATGATTACTACAGTAGCTTAATCATGTGAACACACAAAAACAGAAAGTAAAAGTGTTGGGTTGTCTCCCAACAAGCGATTTTCTTTAATGCCTTTTAGCTAGGCATGATGATTTCAATGATGCTCATATAAGAATAGTAGTTGAAACATGCAAAAGAGCATCATGAATCTCGTGGAAAGCACATTTAAGTCTAACCCACTTCCTATGCATAGGGATTTTCTGAGCAAACAATTTATGGGAGCAAGAATCAACTAGCATAGGAAGGCAAAACAAGCATGACTTTGAAACTTTCAATGCATAGTGAGGAAACTTGATATTATTGCAATTCCTACAAGCATATGTTCCTCCCTCATAATAATTTTCAGTAGCATCATGAAGGAATTTCACAACATAACTATCACATAAAGCATTATCTTCATGATCCACAAGCATTGAAAATTTGTCACTCTCCACATAAGCAATTTTCTTCTCATTCATAATAGTGGGGGCAAACTCAACAAAATAACTATCATGAGATACTTCATTGACATAACCACTTTGAGTATTAAAATCATGATCACAAGTTTCATGGTTACTATCACTCTTTATAGCATACATGTCATCATCATAATCATCATAGATAGTAGGCATGTCATTATTATAACAAATTTGCTCATCAAAACTTGGGGGACTAAAAATATCATCTTCATCAAACATAGCATCCCCAAGCTTATGGCTTTGCATATCATTAGCATCATGGATATTCAGAGAATTCATACTAGAAATATTGCAATCATGCTCATCATTGAACGAATTCTGATTAATTATTTTCATAAATTCTTCCTCTACCAATAGAGCACAATTTTCCAAACCATCATTTTCACGAAAGACATTAAAAAGACGAACCAATTGATGCAACCTAAACTCTATTTTTTTGTAGTTTCCTTTTATAAAACCAAACTAGTGAAAAACAAGAAACTAAAAGATTTAATTGCAAGATCTAAAGATATACCTTCAAGCACTCACCTCCCCGGCAACGGCGCCAGAAAAGAGCTTGATGTCTACTACGCAACCTTCTTCTTGTAGACTCGTGTTGGGCCTCCAAGCGCAGAGTTTTGTAGGACAGTAGCAAATTTCCCTCAAGTGGATGACCTAAGGTTTATCAATCTGTGGGAGGCGTAGGATGAAGATGGTCTCTCTCAATCAACCCTGCAACCAAATAACAAAGAGTCTCTTGTGTCCCCAACACACCCAATACAATGGTAAATTGTATAGGTGCACTAGTTCGGCCAAGAGATGGTGATACAAGTGTAATATGGATGGTAGATATAGATTTTTGTAATCTGAAAATATAAAAACAGCAAGGTAGCAAGTAACAAAAGTGAGCAAAAACGGTATTGCAATGCTTGAAAACAAGGCCTAGGGTTCATACTTTCACTAGTGCAAGTTCTCTCAACAATACTGACATAGTTGGATCATATGTAAATCCCTCACGTGCGACAAAGAGTTCACTCCAAAGTCACAAATAGTAGAGAACAAACGAAGAAATTATTGTAGGGTACGAAACCACCTCAAAGTTATCTTTTCCGATCAATCTTATGAGCTATCCCTATAAGTGTCATGAACAGCCCTAGAGTTCGTACTAAAATAACAACTTAAGATACACATCAACCAAAACCCTAATGTCACCTAGATACTCCAATGTCACCACGAGTACCCATGGGCTTGATTATACGATATGCATCACACAATTTCAGATTCATCATGTTCAATCCAACACAAAGAACTTCAAAGAGTGCCCCAAAGTTTCTACCGGAGAGTCAAGATGAAAACGTGTGCCAACCCCTATGCATAGATTCCCAAGGTCACGGAACCCGCAAGTTGATCACCAAAACATACATCAAGTGGATCAATAGAACATCCCATTGTCACCACGGATATCCCATCGCAAGACATACATCAAGTGTTCTCAAATCCTTTAAAGACTCAATCCAATAAGAAAACTTCAAAGGGAAAACTCAATTCATCACAAGAAGATAGAGAGGGGAAAACTCCATATGATTCATCTATATCAATAAAGCTCGCGGTACATCAAGATCGTGCCATCTCAAGAACACGAGAGAGAGAGATCAAACACATAGCTACTGGTACATACCCTCAGCCCCGAGGGTGAACTACTCCCTCCTCGTCATGGAGACTGCCGGGATGATGAAGATGGCCTCCTGTGATGGTTTCCCCCTCCGGCAGGGTGCCGGAATGGGCTCCCGATTGGTTTTTCGTGGCTATAGAGGCTTGCGGCGGCGGAACTCCCGATCTCGGTTTCTTTCTGGGGTTTTTGGTATTTATAGGAATTTTTGGCGTCGGTCTCAAGTCAGGGGGACTCCAGAGGGGCCCACAAGCCAGGGGGGCGCGCCCTAGGGCGGGGGGGGGGGGCGCCCCCTAGGCTTGTGGCTGCCTCGGGACTCCTCTCCGGTATATTTTTGCTTCAGTATTTTTGTATATTTTCCAAAAATATTCTCCGTAAATTTTCAGCCCATTCCGAGAACTTTTATTTCTGCACAAAAAACGACACCATGGTAGTTCTGCTGAAAACAGCGTCAGTCCGGGTTAGTTTTAATAAAATCATACCAAAATCATATAAAATTATTGTAAACATGGCATGAATACTTCATAAATTATAGATACGTTGGAGACGTATCAGTGAACTACTCACAACTCATCATGGAGGCAGCAAGGGTGATGTAGAGCCCCTCCATGATCGATTCCCCCTCCGACAGATCGCCGGAAAAGGTCGCCATATGGGTACGCGGCGGAACAGAGACTTGCAGCGGCGGAAAAAGTGTTTCGGGAGCTCTCCTAGGGTTTTTGGAATATTTGAGGATTTATAGGCTAGAGAGGCGCACGAGAGGGCAGCCGAGGTGGCCACGACCCAATAGGGTGTGGCCTGCCCCTAGGCCGCACCCTGTTAGCTCGTGGCTGCCTCGTGCAACCTCTTGTCTCCTCCGAAAGCTTCCAGGTCTTCTTTTTATCCACCAAAAATCATATTTAAGTTTCATGGCATTTGGACTTCGGTTGGTATGGTAAACCTGAAAAGCAAAATACATACAGAAAACAACAACTGGCACTGGGCACTAGGTCAATAGTTTAGTGCTCAAAAATAATATTAATTGGTAGATAAACACCCAAAAAGTATCCTAGAATGGTAATATAATAGCATGGAACAATCAAAAATTATAGATACGTTGGAGACGTATCAGCATCCCCAAGTTTAATTCCTGCTCGTCCTCGAGTAGGTAAATGATAAAAACAAGAACTTTTGATGTGACATGCTACCCAACATGTAATCTATTGCAGGTTTGTTCATTGAGGAACGATGAATTAATAAACATCAACATAGTAATATTATAAACATAAGAAACATAATCATCAAGTTTCAAAGTATACGATAAAAAAAGAATGTTCACCTCCTATTCATTTCATCATATAAGAATAGCATAGCTCCGTCTTCACCACATAAATACAAATGTCAAGCACCACGGTGTCAAGTCAGGCAATTGGATCGTACTTTCTTAACGTGCTTTAGCTTTTTATTACTTGCGCAATATATAAGCGTGAACCATGGATATAGCATAAAGGTGAAATATAATATGGTGGTAGGTTTCAAAGGGGTGAAAGTGGAGAAGAAAGTCTCGCATCAACTAGGCGTATCAACGGGTTATGGAGATGCCCATCAACAGATATCAATACAAGGAGTAGGGATTGCCATGCAACGGATGCATAGACCTATAAGTGTATGAAAGCTCAATGGAAGCTAAGTGGGTGTGCATCCAACATGCTTGCTCATGATGACCTCGGGCATTTGAGGAAGCCCATCATTAGAATATACAAGCCAAGTTCTATAATGAAAATTTCCCACTGGCATATGAAAGTGATAAACATGAGACTCTCTATATGAAGAACAAGGTGCCACTTTGAGGCACAAGTGTGGAATAAGAGGTACTAGCACTGTCCCTTCTCTATTTTCTATCATTTATTTATTTTTTATTTTTCTCTTTTTTTTATTTTTTTATTTTTTATTTTTCCCTAAAAGATATACGTGAATCACTTGAGCAACTGCCAAGCTCAAAAGATATACGTGAAGCACTTGAGCAGCTGCCAAGCTCAAAAGATATACGTGAAGCACATAGAGTATTCTAATAAATTATGATGATATTGTGTCTCTCTCAAGTGGGTGTGTGCAGCAAACAATGATTGTGGGAAACTAAATCAAAAAAGAAAACTAAAGCAAATGACGCTCCAAGCAAAACTCATATCATGTGATGAATAAAATATAGCTCCATGTGACATACCGATGGATTGAGACGAAAGAGGGGCATCCCCAAGCTTAGATGCTTGAATCTTCCTAGAATATTACCTTGGGGTGCCTTGGGCATCCCCAAGCTTAGGCTCTTGCCACTCCTTATTCCTTCGTCCATCATGATAACACCCAAAACTTGAAAACTTCAGCACACAAAACTCAACAGAAAACTCGTGAGATCCGTTAGTATAATAAACATATCAAATACTTTAGGTACTGTTGTAAATTGATTCATATTTTATTGTTGCATAAGGTACTGTATTGTAACTTCTGCATGATTTATATTGCCCAATATAATCCATGGCATCATCAAAACAAGCAAAACATGCAAGCAAAAAACAGAATCTGTCTAAAACAGAACAGTCTGTAAAGATCTGTAGAGAAACTATACTTATGTACCTCTAAAAATTCTGAAAACTTATTACAACCCCAAGAATTTGTATAGAAATATTGCTTAAAAAATTCAGATCAAAAAGACATTCCAGTAAAATCAGAGAAATTCTGCACTGAACAGCAAAGTTTATATTTTTGCACCGTATCAATTATATTCATCATGCAAATCCTCCCAAAGGCTTTACTTGGCACAAACACTAATTAAAACATAAAAACACAATCATTACACAGAAAGCAATCATGTTATGACTCACAAATAGAAAGTAGAACAAGAAAATAAGATAACTATTGGGTTGCCTCCCAAATAGAACTATTGTTTTACGCCCCTAGCTAGGCATAACACATATGATCAAGTGTTGTCATCTTTGACACTCCACCCATAAGTGCCCCTCATGATATATTCAAGGTGGTTTGATTCGCTTTCTAGAGAAGTGTTCCATCCCTTTCTTTAATGGTAATTGGAATCATATGTTTCCCTCTTTCATGTCAATTATTGCACCTATAGTTCGTAGAAAGGGTCTTCCAAGTATTATTGGACAAGGAGGATTGCATTCAATATCAAGCACAATGAAATCTGCAGGCAAATAATTCCTATTTTAAAGGATAAGAACATCATTTATTCTACCTAAAGGTTTCTTGATGGTAGAATCTGCAAGATGCAAGTTTAGGGAACAATCTTGAATATTCGTGAGACCAAGCACATCACAAAGAGATTTAGGTATAGTTGAAACACTAGCACCAAGGTCACACAAAGCATTGCATTCATATTATTTAAGCTTTATTTTAATAGTGGGTACCCATTCATCATGCAATTTTCTAGGAATAGAAACTTCTAGCTCAAGTTTCTCATCATAAGCTTTTATCATAGCTTCTACTATATATTTAGTAAAAGCTTTATTTTGTTCACAAGCATTGGGTGAGCTAATTCAGGATTGCAACAAGGAAATACATTCTACTAAAGAGCAGCTCTCATAATTAAAATTCTTGTAATCCAAGATAGTGGGCGCATCACTAGTTAAAGTTTTAACCTCTCCAAACCCACTTTTTTCAGTTTTAGCATTAGAATCATCACCCTCCAAGCAAACAGGACTCTCTCTAGCTAGAGTTGACTCAACTCCAGTCCCTTTATCATTTAATTTCAGATAAGTAAAGAAAGATTCAATGGGAGAAGTGCCAAGCATTTTAAGATCTTCATCATGATTCCCGTAAAAACCGGGTGGAAGAGCTTTTTCTAAGAATTCCCGGTTAGCTTTTAACTTAGCGGTCCTCTCCTTACTTTCATTCATAGATATTTGCATAGATTTAATAGTTTCGTTGAAATCATGCTTGGGTGTCAAAGCTTTACTTTTAAGAGTTTCTACATCAAGAGCAATTATATCCATGTTTTTAGCCAAAGCATCAATTGTATGCAAATTTTCTTCTACCACAGTATTAAAAATCTTTTGAGAACTAACGAATTCTTTAATTGTCTTCACAAGATCAGAGGGTATCCTATTAGTATTTGTAGAAGAATTTCCATAAGAATTTCCTTAGGAGTTTCCATAATTATTAGAGGAATTACGGGGATACGTCCTTGCATTGAAATTTCCTCTATAAGCATTGTTGTTGAAATTGTTTCGCGAGATAAAGTTCACATCAAAGCATCATCATTTTGCTAAATCAAGGTAGACAAGGGCTTAACATTTGGATCAACATGAGTATTTTTGCTAGCAACCATATTCACAAGAGCATCCACTTTTTCACTCAAAGTAGCGATTTCCTCAATAGAATTTACCTTCTTACCAATTGGAGCTCTTTCGGTATGCCATTGAGAGTAGTTTGTCATGATGTTGTCTAGAAGTTTTGTGGCCTCTCCTAAGGTCACATCCATAAAGGTACCACCTGGAGCAGAATCTAGAAGATTTCTAGACACAAAGTTCAGTCCAGCATAGAAATTTTGGATAATCATCCACAAGTTTAAACCATGAGTATGGCAATTTCTAATCGTCAATTTCATCCTGTCCCAAGCTTGTGCAACATGTTCTTGCTCATGTTGTTTAAAATTCATTATTTGATTTCTAAGGGAGATGATCTTAGTAGGAGGAAAATACTTGGCAATTAAAGCATCTTTACACTTATCCCATGTTCCAATACTATTACGTGGTAAAGATGAAAACCAAGCCTTAGCTTTATCTCTTAGTGAAAAAGAAAATAATTTTAATTTCACAGCATCATTATCCATGTCCTTTTTCTTTTGCATATCACAAAGTTCAACAAAGGTATTAAGATGAGCAGCGGGATCCTCATTAGGACTTCCCAAAAATTGATGTTTCATCACAAGATTCAGCAATGCAGCATTAGTATCAAAACCTCTGCACTAGTGGCGGGGGGGGGGGGTATAGGAGTACTAATAAAATCATTGTTATTAGTATTTGAGAAGTTACACAACTTAGTAGTATCTTGAGACATGGTGACCAAGCAAGCAAAGTATCAAGTAGGACAAGTAAACTAGGAAGCGACAAAGTAAACTAGCGACAAGCAAAGATAAATATTTTTGTATTTTTTTTATAATGGAAACAAAATATAACCGAAAATAAAAAGAAGAACAAGTGATTGATAGTTTGTCTGAAGTTACTTGATAGTTGATGATGATACTCCCCGGCAACGGCGCCAGAAATCCTTCCTGATGCTTGTGATCTACGTTGGGTTTTCCATGAAGAGGAAGAGTGATTTAGCACAATGCGCGTAAGTATTTCCCTCAGTTAAGAACCAAGGTTTATCAAACCAATATGAATATCGGTCATAAACAGTCTTCAGCGGCTGCACACAAAAGAGCACACACTTGCACCCAGCGCAGGAAGAGGGTGTCAATCCCCTTGATCTCGTTATTTGCAAGCAAGTGAGATGTGTAGATGATAGTAGATAATATTAAATTGGAAAATATTATAAAACAAAGTAAATGGCAGCAAGGTATTGAATCCGTTTGTAAACTTATAAGACGATAGACCCGGGGCCGTAGTGTTCTCTAGTGGCATCTCTCATGTAGTAGGCATACGGTGGGTAAACAAATTATTGTTGGGCAATAGATAGAAAAGCGGATAGTTATGCAATATTTATTCATGGCAATGATCATGTATATATAGGCATCACGTCCATAAGCAAATAGGTCGGCTCCTGCCTGCACCTATTACTATTACTCAACCCATCGACCGCTATCCAGCATGCATCTAGAGTATTAAGTAAAACAGAGTAATGCTTGGAGAACGATGACATGATGTAGATAAAGAGAATTCAATTAATATAAACTAACCCCATCATTTTATCCTTAGTGGCAGCAATACAAAGGCGTGTCTTGTCCCTTTCTGTCGTTGGGATATAGAGCACCGCCAGATTGAACCCACTACACCGCACCCTTCTCACTGAAGAAATATCAATCTAGTTGGCCAAACTATTTCAATAGATCCGTGAGATTCACGAAGCTATAATGATCATGCAAATAAGAATCATAATAATCAGAGGTAACTCAAATACCTTTCATGAATAATCTGAACATAAACACACAATTCGTCGGATCCCGACAAACACACGACACAAAAGGATTACATCAGATAGATCAAAGCGAAGATGCGATGATCATTGCATTGAAGATCAAGAGAGAGAGAGATATGCATCTAGATACTAATTACGGACCCGTAGGTCTATGGTGAACTACTCACAACTCATCATGGAGGCAACAAGGGTGATGTAGAGCCCCTCCGTGATCGATTCCCCCTCCGGCAGATTGCCGAAAAAGGTCGCCAGATGGGTACGCGGTGGAACAGAGACTTGCGATGGTGGAAAAAGTGTTTCGGGAGATCTCCTAGGGTTTTTGGGATATTTGAGGATTTATAGGCCAGAGAGGGGCACGAGAGGGCAGCCGAGGCGGCCACGACCGAACAGGGCGCGCCTGCCCTTGGGCCGTGCCCTGTCAGCTCGTGGCTGCCTCGTGCAACCTATCGTCTCCTCCCAAAGCTTCGAGGTCTTATTTTGGTCCAGAAAAAATCATATGAAAGTTTTGTGGCATTTGGACTTCATTTGGTATGGTAAATCTGAAAAGCAAAAAACATGCAGAAAACAACAACAGGCACTGGGCACTGCTCAATAATAATATTAATTGGTAAATAAACACCCAAAAAGTATCCTAGAATGATAATATAATAGCATGGAACAATCAAAAATTATAGATACGTTGGAGACGTATCAGTATGTTAGAGAAACTGCTAGCTAATCCTTATGCAGGAGACGGTACAACTCATCCTGATTACCACTTGATATATGTAGATGAGATTTGTGTATTATTTAAGCTTGCAGGTTTATCCGAGGACAAAGTCAAGAGGAAGGTTTTCCCTTTATCTTTGGAGGGAAAAACATTGATGTGGTATAGGCTATTGTATGATATTGGATCGTGGGACTGGAATCGCTTGAAGCTAGAATTTCATCAGAAGTTTTATCCTATGCATCTAGTTCATCGTGATCGGAATTATATATATAACTTTTGGCCTCGTGAAGGAGAAAGCATCGCTCAAGGTTGGGGGAGGCTTAAATCTATGATGCACACTTGCCCCAACCATGAGCTCTCGAGAGAAGTGATTACACAAAACTTTTATGCTCAGCTTTCCCATGATGATCAATTACTACTGGATTCTTCTTCTACTGGCTCATACATGAAGAGAACTATTAAATTCAAATGGATTCTTCCGGAAATAATTAAACGCAACTCTCAAGATTGGGAACTCGACAATGGTAAAGAGTCGGGTATAACGCTTGAGTTTGATTGTGTTAAATCTTTTATGGAAACTGATACTTTTCATAAGTTAAGCAATAAATATGGGCTTGACTCTGAGATAGTAGCATCTTTCTGTGAATCATTTTCTACTCATGTTGAACTCCCTAAGGAGAAGTGGTTTAAATTTCATCCACATATTAAAGAATTTCTAGAGGAACCCATTAAGGTTAAGGAAGTAATCAATGTTTGCCATGTTGATCCAGTTGTACCCACTGCTTATATTGAGAAACCACCTTTTCCTGTTAGCATTAAGGAACATGCTAAAGCTACAACTGTGGTTAATAAAAGCAATATTAGAACACCTAAACCTTCTAAACCAATAAATGTATAACCTAATATTGCTATGGTTAAAGATCTCCTAGTTGATGATATTGATGGAAAGGTTATTTACTTCTATGATGAAGTTACTAGGATTGCAAAACCGGTTAGAAACAAGCTGGATGAGTTAGACAAAAATAAACCAATTGCCAGCATGCCCATTGTTTCTGTTAAAATTGTATATCATAGTTATCATGGCTTGTGTGACATTGGTGCCAGTGTTAGTGCTATACCTTTTACCTAATATCAAGAAATTATGAATGACATAGCACCCGCTGAAATTGAAGATATTGATGTCACTATTAAACTTGCAAACATAGATGCTATTTCACCTCTTGGGATTGTTTGAGATGTTGAAGTCTTGTGTGGAAAAATTAAGTATCCTACTGATTTCTTAGTGCTTGGTTCACAACAAGATAGTTTTTGTCCCATTATATTTGGTAGACATTTCTTGAACACCGTTAATGCTGAAATTAATTGTGTAAGAGACAAGGTTAAAATAAGCGTTGGTGATGTGTCTCATGAATTTAATTTCTCTACGTTTGGCAGACAACCACATGAGAAAGAATTGCCTAATAAATATGCAATTATTGGTCTTGCTTCTATTGATGTGCCTCCTAGTGATCCTTTAGAACAATATTTGTTCGACCATGAAAATGATATGCATATGAATGAAAGACATGAAATAGATGAGATATTTTTTAGACAAATACCTATCCTTAAACACAACTTGCTTGTTGAGATCTTGGGGGATCCTCCCCCACCTAAGGGAGATCCCGTGTTTGAGCTAAACAAATTACCTGATACTTTGAAATATGCCTATCTTGATGAAAAGAAGATATATCCTGTTATTATTAGTGTTGACCTTTCAGAGCATGAAGAAAAGAGGTTACTCAAAACTCTCAAGAAGCATCGAGTTTCTATTGGATATACTCTTGATGATCTTAAGGGCATTAGTTCCACTCTATGTCAGCACAATTAATATGGAACCGGATGCTAAACCTGTCGTTGATCATCAACGTCACTTGAATCCTAAAATGAAAGAAGTGGTAAGAACTGAAATATTAAAGCTTCTGGAGGCAGGTATAATCTATCCCACAACTGATAGTAGATGCGTAAGTCCTGTTCACTTTGTTCCTAAGAAAGGAGGTATAACTGTTGTCCCTAATGATAAAAATAACTTATACCACAAAGGATAGTAACTGGTTATAGGATGGTAATTCATTTCAGGAAATTAAACAAAGCTAGTAGAAAAGATCATTACCCCTTGCCTTTTATTGATTAAATGTTAGAAAGATTATCTAAGCACACACATTTTCTTTCTTGATGGATACTCTGGATTTTCTCAAATACCTGTGTCAAAAGAGGACCAAGAGAAAACTACTTTTACTTACCCATTTCGAACTTATGCTTATAGACGTATGCCTTTTGGTTAATGCAATGCACCTGCTACCTTTCAAAGATGTACCACTGCTATATTCTCTGACATTTGTGAAAACATTGTTGAGGTTTTCATGGATGATTTTTCCGTTTACGAGACTTCTTTTGATGATTGCTTAAGCAGCCTTGATCGAGTTTTGCAGAGATGTGAAGAAACTAATCTTGTCTTGAATTGGTAGAAGTGCCACTTTATGGTGAATGAAGGTATAATATTTGGGCATAAAATTTCTGAATGATATATTGAGGTAGACAAAGCTAAAGTTGATGCAATAGAGAAAATGCCATGTCCTAAAGATATTAAGGGTATAAGAAGTTTCTTTGGTCATGCTGGCTTCTATAGGCGTTTTATTAAAGATTTCTCGAAGATTTCTAGGCCATTAACTAATCTTTTTCAAAAAGAGATTCCTTTTGTTTTTGATGACGATTGTGTAGAAGCCTTCGAAATACTTAAGAGAGCCTTGATTTCTGCACCTATTGTCCAACCACCTGATTGGAAGTTACCATTTAAAATTATGTGTGATGCTAGTGATTATGCTGTTGGTGCTGTTCTAGGGCAAATAGTAGACAATAAATTGAATGTTGTTCATTACGCTAGTAAAACTCTAGATAATGCTCAAAGAAATTATGCTACTACTCAGAAGGAATTTTTAGCAGTTATGTTTGTTTGTCATAAGTTCAGACCGGATATTGTTGATTCCAAAGTTACTATTCACACTGATCTTGCTACTATTAAATACCTTATGATAAAGAAAGATGCTAAGCCAAGACTGATTAGGTGGGTGCTTTTACTTCAAGAGTTTGATTTGCATATTGTTGATAGGAAGGGAGCTGAAAACCCTGTAGCAGGTAATTTGGCTAGAATGGAAAATGTTCTTGATGACGCACTGCCTATTGATCATAGTTTTCCTGATGAGCAACTAGCTGTTATAAATGTTTCCCGTAGTACTCCTTGGTATGCAGATTATGCTAAATACATTGTTGCTAAATATATACCACCTAGTTTCACCTGCCAACAAAAGAAAAATTTCTTCTATGATTTAAAACATTACTTTTGGGATGACCCACATCTTTATAAAGAAGGAGTAGATGGTGTTATTAGACGTTGTGTACCTGAGCATGAACAAGGACAGATCCTATGTAATTGTCATTCCGAGGCTTACGCTGGGCACCACGCTGGTGACACAACTGCACACAAGGTATTACAGTCTGTATTTTATTGGCCTACTATTTTTAAACATGCTCATAAGTATGTCCTCTCTTGTGATATATGTCAAAGAATTGGAAACATTGGTAGATGTCAGGAAATGCCTATGAATTATTCACTTGCTATTGAACCATTTGACGTTTGGGTCTTTGATTATATGGTACCTTTTCCTTCCTCTAATGGGTACACTCATATTTTAGTTGTTGTTGATTACGTTAGTAAGTGGGTAGAAGTTATTCCAACTAGTAGTGCTGATCATAACACTTCTTTTAAAATTCTTAAAGATATTATTTTCCCGAGGTTCAGAGTACCTAGATACTTGATGACAGATGGTGGTTCACATTTTGTTCATGGTGCTTTCCGTAAACTCCTACCTTGTTAACAATAGAATTGCATCACCTCATCACCCTCAATCTAGTGGTTAAGTTGAATTGAGTAACCAAAAACTAAAATTAATCTTGCAAAAGACCGTTAATACATCTAGAAAGAATTGGTCTAAGAAACATGATGATGCTTTGTGGACTTATAGAACTGCTTATAAAAATCCAATGGGAATGTCCCCATATAAAATGGTTTATGGAAAAGCTTTTCATTTACCTCTTGAGTTGAAACATAAAGCTTATTAGGAAATTAAAGAACTTAACTATGATTTCAAGCTTGCCGGTGAAAAGAGGTAATTTGATATTAGCTCATTAGCTGAATGGAGGACACAAGCCTATGAAAATGCCAAGTTATTTAAAGAAAAGGTTAAAAGATGGCATGACAAGAGAATTCAAAAACGGGATTTCAATGTAGGAGACCTAGTTCTTTTGTATAATTCTCATTTCAGATTCTTTGCAGGAAATCTTCTCTCCAAATGGGAAGGACCTTATGTCGTCAAAGAGGTTTATCGCTCTGGTGCTATCAAAATCAATAATGCCGAAGGCACACATCCGAGAGTGGTTAATGGGCAAATAATTAAGCATTATATCTCAGGTACGCCCATTAATATTGAAAGTAATATTATTCAATTGATGACACGGGAAGAACACATAAGAGAGACCTTCCGGACCACTCCAGAAACCTGAAAAGGGGTAGGTATGTGATACGTACTACCATGCTGTTAAGTTTCATGGCAATATATGACATGTAGCATATAGTTTTATTGCTGCCATTATGCCTTCGTGAAAAACTGATCTGTCAAAAACTGGTATTTTCACTAAGTCCTAATCTGCTATATTTTATTGCCATGTTGTGCGCTTCCTACCATGTGCTCTTTTGATTTTCATATGTGAAGATAAAATGAAGTGTGTGTTATATGCTACTGCCCCATGCTTAGTTTGTGCATTTTAGAATATTGTAACTTTTGTTTTCATGTGTGCAAAATGCTATCTTGGTGTTTTGTACAGATTTGAACTAAAACTTTTATTGGTGATTGTGGTTGAATCGTAGCTCTGTTTTGAACATGTTGCATATGTAACTTGACTAGAATTTCATGTAGTTTCATAATATATTGTTGCATACATGATTTAACATGTTTGTGGTGGTTGTTTGCATACATTTTGCATTCATGACATATGCATCTTGTGTATGTCATATCTTTTAGACCGTAGCTCCGTTTGAGATGTTCCATATATGTAAATCGACTAGAATGACGTGTAGAATTGCATGGTATACTTTATTTTCCTGTTTAATAAATATAAAACATGATTAGTTCAGATCTGAACCAATTTCGAAATTAACATATGGGGTTGTTTCGGAAATACTATATGTTGTTTCCGGCCTCATTTAAACTTGCCTAGATGTGTAGTTTACTTATGCTTCACCTCTTGCCATGTTTAACAACATTTAATATTGTCGTGTACCTAAACGAGAGTGAACTAAATATTCGAATGAGAAGTTTCGTCAATATGCAACTCGTTGTATATTGAGCTTCACTTAATGTGTAGTATTTGTTGTGTGCTTCGTCATGCCTTGCATAATCGTATGGACATGCATCATAGTGGTTTGCGCATCATGTCATGGATATGTTGTGGTGTTGTCATGTGTTGATTGTTGTTTCCGGATTGCTTCTTCTCGATAGAGTTCCGAAACCGCTTCGGAGTGTGAGGATCCGTTCGACTACGTTGGTTCGTCTTCTTCATGGATTTGTTCTTCTTCCAAGCGGGATCTCGGGCAAGATGATCATTTCCTTGGATACCATTACTATCATTGCCATGCTAGTTGTCTCGTTTCTATCGCTGTCTCTCTACCTACCACTTGTTTATCAAGCCTCCCAAATGCCATGAAAAGCCTCTAACCCCCTCCACATCCCAGCAAAATATTGTTTGGCTATGTTACTGCTTGCTCAGCCCTTCTTATAGCGTTGCTAGTTGCAGGTGCAAGCTCTTTCCATGTGCAACATGGATATTTTGTTATATCACAATATTATTGCTATTTATTTTAATGCACATATATATTTGGTAAAGGGTGGAAGGCTTGGCCTTTTGCTCGGTGTTTTGTTCCACTCTTGCCGCCCCTAGTTACTTGTGTACCGGTGTTATGTTCCATAATTGAGCGCTCCTAACATGCTCGGGGTTGTTATGGGGACCCCCTTGATTTTCGTTTTAGGATAAAACTTGTCTGGCAAGGCCCAACATTGGTACTACATTTGTCTAATAACTAATAAAATTGCATAGGGATTTTCCGGACCCCGTGGATAATTAATCAACAACCCGGGCCAGTGCTCCTCATGAGTGTTGGTCCAACCCAGAGCAGCTTATTAACGCTACCCGGGGCAACTCGGTGATTGGCGTGGTAACCTTCGCTCATCCGTCGTGTCCTGAGAACGAGATACGCGGCTCCTATCGGGATCGTCGACACGCCGGGCGGCCTTGCTGGATTTGTTTTACCTTTCTCGAACGTCTTGTGCGAGGAATTCCGATGATACTTCGGGCTATCTCGAGGTTGTGGTTTTCCAGTGGAATTGCCTAGGAAGATCACGAGATTCGTGGTCGAGGTTATTCCCGCGGCGTGTGGTTAATTTGTGATGGACGAGTTGGAGCACCCCTGCAGGGTTTAATCTTTCAGAAAGCCGTGCCCGCGGTTACGTGGCAACTTGGAAACTTTGTTTAACACCCGGTCATAGCAAACTTGAAGTAAACTCAAATAAAATACACCAACCGTGTGCGTAACCGTGACTGTGTCTTCTCGTGAGTCCTTATCCGAGAGAGAACACGGTGGGGTTATGTTTGACGTATGTAGGTGTTCAGGATCTCTTAGAGATCATTGCTAGATCACGTCCGTTTATTCGACAATCATCCCCCTTTATTCTTGTACTCGTAAGTTAGCCACACAAATACATGCTTAGTCGCTTGCTGCAGCCTCATCCCTTAACCATACCTCACCCATTTAGCTTTAAGAGTCTTGATACCCTTGGAAATGAGATTGCTGAGTCCCCGTGGCTCACAGATTACTACAACAACAGTTTCAGGTACAAGTAACGCGCTGATTTGACGTGAGCACGATGCTTGTTTTGATTTGGAGTTCTTCTTCTTGTTCATCGTCGATCATAGGATGGGTTCCAGGCGGCAGCCTGGGATAGCAAGGATGGATGTCATTTTATCGTTTGATTTCGTCCGTAGTCGGACCCTGCTCTTCTGTATGATGTTTGGATATGTTGTTGTATTGATGTGATATTGATGTAGCTTGTGGCGAGTGTAAGCTAATTCCTTATACTCATCTCTTCTTTACATGTACTTGTAATGATATCCATCCTTGCGAAACGACGAGATGCGCTTCTATCCCTGTCGAGGCCCTCGTGCCAAAATAAGGATAGGATCGCATTTTGGGCGTGACACCTCTGTTCAAACCACTCCAAAATTTCCTCCTTCTAAGACTGCCAAGTTTGTTTATGTTCCTAAAAATAAGGGTGAATCCTCTAGTAAAGGGGATGAAGATCTCAAGATGATAAGTGTTCACCCCAGCTTTATCAATATTGTTAGGGAACCTATTACCACAAGTGAATCTCTTGACTTCTTGCCTAGGAGCATTATTATTGATAAGAGCAAAGAACCTCCTAGGGTTTATAAGTGTGCAATTGAGGAATTTCATGCCAAAGATGACAATACCTAGATCTATTGCATTATGCCTAGCTAAGGGCGTTAAACAATAGCGCTTGTTGGGAGGCAACCCAATTTTATTTCGTGTTTCTGTTTTTTGCTTCTGTTCTTGAGTGTTTTGCACATTATTACCTCTGTATTAATTGTGTTTTATTGTTTTAATTAGTGTTTGTGCCAAGTAAGACCTTTGGGATGGTTTACGGTGATTGTTGATTTGGTTTTGCTGAAAAACAGAAACTTTTGTGCTCAGTCCAGGAATTTTATAAATTCACCAGAGAGTCAATTGGATCTGAAATTTTTACACAAGATTGATATACAAATTTCCCTGATTGTCCTAATTTTTCAGAATTTTAGGAGTTACAGAAGTATTCTAAGTTTACATATTTCTACAGACTGTTCTGTTTTTGACAGATTCTGTTTTCTTTGTGTTGTTTGCTTATTTTGATGTATCTATGGGTTGTATCGGGGGGTATGAACCATGGAGAAGTTAGAATACAGTAGATATTACATCAATGTAAATAAAGAATGAGTTCACAACAGTACCTAAAGTGGTGATTTATTTTTCTTATACTAACGGATCTCATGAGTTTTCTGTTGAGTTTTGTGTTGTGAAGTTTTCAAGTTTTGGGTAAAGATTTGATGGACTATGGAATAAGCAGTGGCAAGAGCCTAAGCTTTGAGATTCCCAAGGCACCCCAAGCCATATTAAAGGATACCAAAGAGCCTAAGCTTGGGGATGCCCCGGAAGGCATCCCCTCTTTCGTCTTCAATCCATCGGTAAATTTACTTGAGGCTATATTTTTATTCACCACATGATATGTGTTTTGCTTGGAGCGTCTTGTATGATATGAGTATTTGATTTTTAGTTTGCCACAATCATCCTTGCTGCACACATCTTTTGAGAGGGACACGCATTAATCGTGAATTTATTAGAATACTCTATGTGCTTCACTTTTATCTTTTGAGCTAGGCAATGTTGCTCTAGTGCTTCACTTATATCTTTTTAGAGCACGGTGGTGTTTTTATTTTATAGAAATAATTGAACTCTCGTACCTCACTTATATTATTTTGAGAGTCTTTAAACAACATGGTAATTGGTTTAGGTTATGAATTTAGTACTAATATAATGGGCATCCAAGAGGGATATAATAAAAACTTTCATATAAAGTGCATTGAATACTATGAGAAGTTGGATTCCTTGCATATAGTTTTGAGATATAAAGATGGTGATGTTAGAGTCATGCTAGTGAGTAATTGTGGAATGTTAAAAATACTTGTGTTAAAGTTTGTGAATCCCGTAGCATGCACATATGGTGAACCGTTATGTAACGAAGTAGGAGCATGATTTGTTTAATGATTGTCATCCTTTGTGTGAGGGTCGGGAGTGCGCGATGGTTAACTCCTACCAACCTCCCCCCTAGGAGCATGCGTCTAATACTTTGCTTCGATAACTAATAGATTTTTGCAATAAGTATGTGAGTTCTTAATGACTAATGTGAGTCCATGGATTATACACACTCTCATCCTTCCACCATTGCTAGCCTCTCTAGTACCGCGCAACTTTCGCCGGTGCATTAAACCCACCTTCCTCAAAACAGCCACCATATACCCTTCCTCAAAATAGCCACCATACCTACCTATTATGGCATTTCCATAGCCATTCCGAGATATATTGCCATGCAACTTCCACCATTCCATTTTTTTATGACACGTACCATCATTGTCATATTGCTTTGCATGATCGTAAGACAGCTAGCATGATGTTTTCATGGCTTGTCCATTTTTTTGATGTCATTTGCTATGCTAGATCGTTGCACATCCCGGTACACCACCGGAAGCATTCATATAGAGTCATATCTTGTTGTAGGTATTGAGTTGTAAGTAAATAAAAGTGTGATGATCATCATTATTAGAGCATTGTCCCATGAGAGGAAAGGATGATGGAAGCTATGATTCCCTCACAAGTAGGGATGAGTCTCCGGACTTTACAAAAAATAAAAGAGGCCAATGAAGCCCAAATAAAAAAAAGAGGCCAAATATGCCCACCAAAATAAAAAAAATATGAGAGAAAAGAGAGAAGGGACATTGTTACTATGTTTTTTCCACACTTGTGCTTCAAAGTAGCACCTTGATCTTCATGATAGAGAGTCTCCTATTTTTTGTCACTTTCATATACTAGTGGGAATTTTTCATTATATAACTTGGCTTGTATATTCCAATGATGCGTCTTCCTCAAATTGCCCTAGGTCTTCGTGAGCAATCAAGTTGGATGCACACCCACTTAGTTTCTTTTTGAGCTTTCATACACTTATACCTCTAGTGCATCCGTTGCATGGCAATCCCTACTCACTCACATTGATATCTATTGATGGGCATCTCCATAGCCCGTTGATACGCCTAGTTGATGTGAGACTATCTTCTCCTTTTCCACACAACCTCCACCATATTCTATTCCACCTATAGTGCTATATCCATGGCTCACGCTCATGTATTGCGTGAAAGTAGAAAAGGTTTGAGAACATAAAAGGTGTGAAACAATTGCTTGACTTGTCATCGGGGGTGTGCATGATTTAGATACTTTGTGTGGGGAAGATGGAGCATAGCCAGACCATATGATTTTGTAGGGATAAACTTTCTAAGGCCATGTTATTTTGAAAGGACACAATTGCTTGTTAGTATGCTTGAAGTATTACTGTTTTTATGCCAATATTGAGCTTTTGTTTTGAATCTTATGGATCTGAACATTCATGCCACAATAAAGAATATTACTTGGATAAATATGTTAGGTAGCATTCCACATCAAAAATTCTGTTTTTATCATTTACCTACCCGAGGACGAGCAGGAATTAAGCTTGGGGATGCTTGATACGTCTCCAACGTATCTATAATTTTTGATTGTTCCATGCTATTATATTATCTGTTTTGGATGTTTTATATGCATTAATATGCTATTTTATATTATTTTTGGGACTAACCTATTAATCTAGTGCCTAGTGCCAGTTTCTGTTTTTTCCTTGTTTTTGAGTATTGCAGATAAGGAATATTAAACGGAGTCCAAACGGAATAAAATCTTCGGGATGATTTTTCTTGGACCAGAAGAAACCTACCAGACTTGAAGATGAAGGCAGGAGACCTGCCGGGAGGCGACAAGCCACCAGGGCGCGCCCTAGGGGGGGGGCGCCCTCTGGCTTGTGCCCCCCCAGTAGGCCCTCCAACCCTAATCTTTGTCCTATAAATTCCCAAATATTCCCCCAATACCAAAGGGAGACACGAAAATACTTTTCCGCTGCCGGAAGGCTTTGTTCCCGTGAGATCCCATCTTGGAGCCTTTTCCGGTAATCTGCCGGAGGGGGATTCGATCACGGAGGGCATCTACATCAACTCCATTGCCCCTCCGATGATGCGTGAGTAGTTCACCTCAAACCTTCGGGTCCATAGCTAGTTCTTCAATACCATGTTCTTCATGATCTTCATGGAGATCTATCCGATGTAATACTCTTTTGCGGTGTGTTTGTCGAGATCCGATGAATTGTGGGTTTATGATCAGATTATCTATGAATATTATTTGAATCTTCTCTGAATTCTTATATCCATGATTTCATATCCTTGCAAGTCTCTTCGAGTTATTGGTTTGGTTTGGCCAACTAGATTGGTAATTCTTGCAATGGGAGAAGTGCTTGGTTTTGGGTTCAATCTTGCGGTGTCCTCACCCAGTGACAAAGTAGGGGTAGCGAGGCACGTATTTGTATTGTTGCCATCGAGGATAAAAAGATGGGGTTTTCATCATATTGCTTGAGTTTATCCCTCTACATCATGTCATCTTACTTAATGCGTTACTCTGTTCTTCATGAACTTAATACTCTAGATGCAGGCAGGAGTCGGTCGATGTGTGGAGTAATAGTAGTAGATGCAGAATCGTTTTGGTCTACTTGACACAGACGTGATGCCTTTATGCATAATCATTGCCTTGGATATCGTCATAACTATGAGCTTTTCTATCAATTGCTCGACAGTAATTTGTTCACCCACCGTATTATTTTCCTTCAAGAGAGAAGCCTCTAGTGAAACCTATGGCCCCCGGGTCTATTTTTGATATTATATTTTCAGATCTATAAACCAAAAATACCAAAAATACTTTGCTGCAATCTTTTTTACTTTTGTTTTACTTTCTGTTTTAGCAATCTTCTATATCTATCTCTATCAGATCTCATCCTTGCAAGCAACCGTGAAGGGATTGACAACCCCTTTATAGCGTTGGGTGCAAGTGTTTGATTATTTGTGTAGGTACATTTATTGGGGACTTGCTTCTATCTCCTACTGGATTGATACCTTGGTTCTCAACAATTGAGGGAAATACTTATCTACTTTGCTGCATCACCCTTTCCTCTTCAAGGGAAAACCAATGCAAGATCAAGAAGTAGCAAGCCTCTCTTGTGCAATGACGGCGAATAAACGACCGTCTTGAGAATAACTTACTTAGCATGGAAAATATTGACCGCCCCGTCGCTCCATGAGCGAGACGAGTGCACAAAATGGATGTTTATTTGAATATTTAGAGATGGCACATGCAAATTTACTTGGAACGGCAGGGTAATACCGCATATAGGTAGGTATGGTGGACTCATGTGGAGTAACTTGGTTTAAGGATTTTGGATGCACAAGCTGCATTTCCGCTTAGTACAGGTGAAGGCTAGCAATAGGTTGAGAAGCGACCAGCTAGAGAGCAACAACGGTCATGAACATGCATCTTGAAATTAACATTGAACGTAGCATGAGTAGGATATGAACACTCTGAACTTAAACATCGTGAAGGCTATATTGGTTTTGATTCAACTACATGTTTGCAGATGGGCCAAGTCAAACCGCTTGAATTTCTCAGAGGGAAGTAACATACTACCATACCATATTATAACCATTTTAATGCATGTCGACACACAAGAGAAAGATTTTCTTTGATCAGCATCCTATTTTGAAACACAACTTGCCTGTTAAAATACTTGGGGATCCTCCTCCACCCAAGGGTGATCCCGTGTTTGAGCTTAAACAATTACCGGATACTTTGAAATATGCTTATCTTGATAAAAAGAAGATATATCCTGTTATTATTAGTGCTAACCTTTCAGAGCATGAAGAAAAGAGATTATTGAAAACTCTGAGGAAGCACCGTGCTACTATTGGATATACTCTTGATGATCTTAAGGGCATTAGTCCCACTCTATGTCAGCATAAAATTAATATGGAGCCTGATGCTAAACCAGTTGTTGATCACCAACGACGGTTGAATCCTAAAATGAAACAAGTGGTAAGAAATGAAATATTAAAGCTTCTGGAGGCAGGTATAATTTATCCTATTGCTAATAGTAGATGGGTTAGTCCCGTTCATTGTGTCCCTAAGAAGGGAGGTATCACCGTTGTTCCTAACGATAAAAATGAATTGATCCCGCAAAGAATTGTTACAGGATATAGAATGGTAATTGATTTTAGGAAATTAAATAAAGCTACTAGAAAAGATCATTACCCTCTACCTTTTATCGATCAAATGCTAGAAAGACTATCCAAACACACACACTTCTGCTTTCTAGATGGTTATTCTGGTTTCTCTCAAATACCTGTGTCAAAAGAGGATCAAGAAAAGACCACTTTTACTTGTCCTTTCGGTACCTTTTCTTATAGACGTATGCCTTTTGGTTTATGCAATGCAACTGCTACCTTTCAAAGATATATGATGGCTATATTCTCTGACTTTTGTGAAAAGATTGTTGAGGTTTTCATGGATGATTTCTCCGTTTACGGAACTTCTTTTGATGATTGCTTGAGCAACCTTGATCGAGTTTTGCAGAGATGTGAAGAAACTAATCTTGTCTTGAATTGGGAGAAGTGCCACTTTATGGTTAATGAGGGCATTGTCTTGGGACACAAAATCTCCGAAAGAGGTATTGAAGTTGATAAAGCTAAAGTTGATGATATTGAAAAAATGCCATGCCCTACGGATATCAAAGGTATAAGAAGTTTCCTTAGTCATGCTGGTTTCTATAGGAGGTTTATTAAAGACTTCTCTAAGATTTCTAGGCCTCTCACTAATCTCTTGCAAAAAGATGTTCCATTCGTTTTTGATGATGATTGTGTAGAAGCATTTGAAATTCTTAAGAGAGCCTTGATTACTGCACCTGTCGTTCAACCACCTGATTGGAACCTACCCTTTGTAATTATGTGTGATGCTAGTGATTATGCTATTGGTGCTGTTCTAGGACAAAGAGTTGATAAGAAATTAAATGTTATCCATTATGCTAGTAAAACTCTAGACAGTGCTCAAAGAAACTATGCTACTAGTGAAAAGGAATTTTTAGCAGTTGTGTTTGCTTGTGATAAGTTCAGACCTTATATTGTTGATTCCAAAGTAATTGTTCACACTGATCACGCTGCTATTAAATATCTTATGGAAAAGAAAGATGCTAAACCTAGACTTATTAGATGGGTTCTTCTGCTACAAGAATTTGATTTGCATATTATTGATAGAAAGGGTGCTGAGAACCCCATAGCAGACAACTTGTCTAGGTTGGAAAATGTTCTTGATGACCCACTACCTATTGATGATAGCTTTCCTGATGAACAATTAGCTGTCATAAATGCTTCACGTAATGCTCCATGGTATGCTGATTATGCTAATTACATTGTTGCTAAATTCATTCCACCTAGTTTCACATACCAACAAAATAAAAAGTTCTTCTATGACTTAAGACATTACTTTTGGGATGATCCACACCTTTATAAAGAAGCGGTAGATGGTGTTATTAGACGTTGTGTACCTGAGCATGAACAGGAACAGATCCTACACAAGTGTCACTCCGAGGCCTATGGAGGACACCACGCTGGAGATAGAACTGCACACAAGGTATTACAATCTGGTTTTTATTGGCCTACTCTCTTCAAGGATGCTCGTAAGTTTGTCTTGTCTTGTGATGAATGTCAAAGAATTGGTAATATTAGTAGACGTCAGGAAATGCCTATGAATTACTCTCTTGTTATTGAACCATTTGATGTTTGGGGTTTTGATTATATGGGACCTTTTCCAAAATCCAACGGGTATACTCATATTCTAGTTGCTGTTGATTATGTTACTAAGTGGGTAGAAGCTATTCCAACTAGTAGTGCTGATCATAACACTTCTATTAAAATGCTTAAAGAAGTTATTTTCCCTAGATTTGGAGTCCCCAGATATTTAATGACTGATGGTGGTTCACACTTTATTCATGATGCTTTCCGTAAATTGCTTGCTAAGTATGATGTTAATCATAGAATTGCATCTCCTTATCATCCACAGTCTAGTGGTCAAGTAGAATTAAGCAATAGAGAAATTAAATTGATGATCTAGAAAGAATTGGTATAAGAAACTTGATGATGCATTATGGGCTTATTGAACTGCTTACAAGAACCCTATGGGTATGTCTCCGTATAAAATGGTTTATGGTAAAGCATGTCACTTACCTCTAGAACTAGAACATAAAGCTTATTGGGCAATCAAAGAGCTCAACTATGATTTCAAACTTTCCGGTGAGAAGAGGTTATTTGACATTAGCTCACTTGATGAATGGAGAACCCAGGCCTATGAGAATGCCAAGTTGTTTAAAGAAAAGGTTAAGAGATGGCATGATAAAAGGATACAAAAGCGTGAATTCAATGTAGGTGATCATGTCTTGCTATACAATTCTCGTTTAAGATTTTTTGCAGGAAAACTTCTCTCTAAATGGGAAGGGCCTTACATTATCGAGGAAGTGTACCGTTCTGGTGCCATCAAGATCAATAACGCTGAAGGCACAAATCCGAAGGTGGTAAACGGGCAAAGAATCAAACATTATATCTCAGGTACCCCCATAAATGTTGAAACCAATATTATCAATACCATAACTTCGGAGGAGTACATTAGGGAGACCTACCAGAACGTTTCAGACTCCGAAAAGGAATAGGTATGTGATACGGTAACCAAACCGACTCCAAAACTTTTTCAATAGAATTTTTTCTCCATTTTGGAATATTTAAAAAATTAGGAAAATTTAAAGTAGTCCGAAGAGTGCACGAGGAGGCGACAAGCCAGGGGGGCGCGCCCTACCCCCCTGGGCGCGCCCCTGTGGCTTGTGGCCACCCCGTGTACCCTCCGGACTCCGTTTTCTTGTGGTACACTCCTTTAGGTCGGTAAAAATTCATTATATAATCTCCCGAAGGTTTTAACCTTCGTATCACGACAATACTTCCTATTTTTGTTTTGAGCTGTTTCTGCAGCAGATTTAGAGCAAGATGTCTTCACAAGAGTCGGTCGGGGAGAGCCGTGCCTCTCGCCTGACACCGGGGCCTGGAGCATACAGCGATGCCAACCACTTCGGGTAGGCCACGGAGGAAGAGATGGAGGCCGACTTAAAAAGGATGGATGCCATGGAGGAAGACCAAGAAGTCACCTCTCATCTACAACCTGAAGCCATGTTGGAGGAACTTCAGAGCTCAGCAATTCCGAATTCGGTCATCCCTCCCAATGCTAAATTTCTTACTTATGAAAATATGAAAAAGAGTGTTGCTTCTTCCCCCGCAGCAATGAAACATACATGGGTGATGGGAGCTCTAACCGTCACTGGAAAACTTCGCAAGGAGATAATGGATCTTAGACAGCAAAATAACAAGCTTGAGGAGGAGAATCGCATTCTGAGGGGCATCATCGCCAAGAATATAACATCACCACCTCCGAAGGAAGACAACTAAACACATGGGTATGGGCACTCCCCTTGGCTTGTGCCAAGCTTGGGGGAGGTGCCCCGGTATCGTATCACCATCACATCTTTTACTTTTATCGTTTTTCTCAGTTCGATCCTTTTGGTTATATCTTGATCTAGTAGAATAAAGTTTTTAGGGTGATCTAGTTTTGAGTTTTGCTTTATGTTCCCCCTATGTAAGCGAGTCTGAGAGTTATATAATAAAAAGTAGTTTGAGTTGAGGGCTTTGCTTGCTTGCTATGATCTTAGGAAAAAGAAATAAAAAGAAGTATAGAATAAAAGCAAAGAGTATATATAATGATCTTATGGGGAGTGATGACTTCACATATAAAAAGTATGTTGATTGAAATTTGTTGTGAGTTGACAAGCATAGTGATTGGTCATTGTTGCAATTAAAAGGAAGTAATAAAGAAAGAGAGGTTCACATATAAATATATTATCTTGGACATCTTTTATGATTGTGAGCACTCATTAAAATATTATATGCTAAGAAGTTGATGCTGGACAAGGAAGACAACATAATGGGTTATGTTTTCTTATTTCCGAATAGAAGTTATATTGTCATGGATCCTTTAACATGTGACACTTGCTTCCACGCCATATCAGCCAAAACTTCCGCACCAAGTAGAGATACTACTTGTGCATCCAAATACCCTTAACCCAGTTTTGCCATGAGAGTCCACCATACCTACCTATGGATTGAGTAAGATCCTTCAAGTAAGTTGTCATCGGTGCAAGCAATAAAAATTGCTCTCTAAATATGTAAGATCTATTAGTGTGAGGAAAATAAACTTTATACGAACTTGTGATATGGAAGAAATAAAAGTGACATACTGCATAATAAAGTTCTTTATCACAAGAGGCAATATAAAGTGACGTTCTTTTGCGTTAAGAGATTGCACATCCAACTATAAAAGCGCATGACAACCTCTGCTTCCCTCTGCGAAGGGCCTATCTTTTACTTTTACTTTCTAGTACTTACTTTTATGCCAGAGTCGTGGTAATCCTCACCGCTTCCTTTATTTCGCCTTTTTCTCTTGGCAAGCGTCATGTGTTGGGGAATGATCTAGATACATATATCCACTCAGATGTGGGTGATCATGAGTTATTTCTGTTGACATTACCCTTGAGGTAAATAGTTGGGAGGCGAAACTATAAGCCCCTATGTCTCTCTGTGTCCAATTGAAGCTTTGACCTCATAAGTACCGCGTGAGTGTTAGCAATTATGAAAGACTAAAAGATAATTGAGTATGTGGATTTGCTTTACAAGCTCTTATATTGACTCTTTCCGATATTATGATACACATAAAAATCATCATGATAGAGCAATCAATTCACATGTCATGGTTCAAACAATGAATTCTCTTGAAACTTAATAACCTATGTTCTTAGTCACCAAACAATTGCAATTCAACTTATTCTCAACAAAGTCTAAGTACGAGCTCCACATACTCAATCATCATATAGTCTTCTATGATTGCTAGTACTCAAAGCATATTTTTAGAACAAATGGCATCCATCGAAAACAGAGAAAGATAGGGGCTTAATGTTTCACCTCCCAACTCATTTATCATAGAGATAATTGTCAACAATAATAAATCATGATCAAATATATTTGACTGGCTATATGTGCCTAGATCTCTCCCCACCACATGATGCTTGGCAACTACAGAATAATTGAGGTTGAAATAAGAACTTGACTCAACATGAAAGTAAATTGATTGTCCCTTCCCAGAGGGAAGCAGGGATTTGCAAAGGTGCCAGAGCTCAATGCTTAAATCAGAGATAAATATAATTTTGGGAGGTGCACCCTTCCTGTCAACGTTACGACCAAGAGTTATCAATATCTTCCATGTTAAACACATTAGCGGTGGTTCCCAGGCGGTAAAAGTAAGGTTTACTCCCCCTCCACCAACAAACACACTCCACGGCTAGCCAACTCCACGGGTACCGTCCATACCAACAACATTCCTGGGGGAGTTTTGTTTAATTATTTGCATTTTTTTTCACGACTGGGAATCCCTATTACCGCCCCTCTCGTGGAAGGACGAGTGAATAAACACTCATCATGAGAATAACCCTCTTAACATGGAAGATACTGACCGCCCCCTGTCGCTTCATGAGCGGTCCAGGCACACAAAACAGATGCTCATTTAAAATTTTAGAGGTGGCACATGCAAATTTACTTGGAACGGTAGGGTAATACCGCATATAGGTAGATATAGTGGACTCTCATGGCAAGAAACTGGGTTTAAGGTTTTTTGGATGCACAAGTAGTATCTCTACTTAGTATGATTTTTTGGCTAGCAAAAGATCCTAAGCAAACACCACATGTTGGAGGATCCATAACAATATAACTTCTATGCAAATATACACAACCATAACTCATTACGTTGTCTTCCTTGTCGAACTTCAACTAATTTGCTCAAGTTTGAAAATAATTAATGGGTATTCACAATCATAGAAGATGTCCAAGATAATATATTTGTATGTGAAAGTTCTCTTCCTTATACTAATCATTCACGAATTGCTTGTATGACCAATATTGTGATTGTCAAACTTCAATAGATTTTACTTTCTAAACCAGAGGTGAAGCTACTACTAAGCATAAAGCACATTGATAATTTCATATTTATGATATTTCATTGATTCACAATTTACTCATAGGATATAAATCAAGCTCAAGAATAAACATCAAACTACTCTTCAAAAGATATATGTGAAGACAAATGAGTAGGTAAACAATCAAGTAGCTATGTGAGGACTCTCTCTCTCAATAAAGTTCAGATCTGAGTATTTTATTCAAACAGCAAACTAAACAAAAATAGCACTCCAAGAATAGCACAAATCATGTGGAATAATAAAAATTTAGGCTCAACATAGGCTAACCGATAGTTGTCGAAGAGAGGTGGGATGCGTAGCATCCCCAAGCATAGATGCTTGAGACTTCTTGAAATATTTACTTGGGGTGCCTTGGGCATCCCCAAGCTTGAGCTTTTGTATCTCGTTCAATCCTCTCATATTGTAACATCCCAAATTTTGGAATGTTACATTTATCAATTGAATGATTTATTGTTTGATTTAGTGAATGAATTTGAGTGAAATTTGAAACTTTTTGAAACTTTTGAATGAGAGGGAATAACATGACTTTCCCCTTTGTTCTTGAATTCAAATTCATTCAATTCAAATAAATGAGAGAAGATGACATGACTTCTTCAAATAAAGGATTTGAAAATTTGATTTGAAAAGTTCTGAAATATTCTATTTGGAATTATTTTCATTTGATTCTATTTCTATTTTAAAGTTTGAATGAGTTCAAATCCACTTGCCCAAATTCAAAATAATGAGAGGAGGAACATGACCCTACAAGCCAGGGGTATTTTTGTAAAATATTCGAACCATAAAACTCATGGGGTTATTTGAAAAATATTTGCAAAAAGAAAATAAAACCAAATTTAGGCATTTTCTAAAAAAAAAATTAAAGTATCTATTGGCCGTGGAAAAATGTTCATCGTATTGCATTTATTTTTCTGACATTTTTAGTATATAAAACTTTCATGTTTGAGTTTTATTTGATTTTCCAAATAATGATTTTCTTTCCTGTTTTAATAAAAAGGAAAAAAAGTGCTTTTAATAGGAAAAACCTCGAGCTGACCCAGCAACGGATCAAGCCCAGGATCGCCCCTGCCACCACCGAATCGGCACCATATCGGCCACCGATCCCCTCGCGGATTCCCTCCCTCTCTCCGACAGTGGGACACGTGCCCGACCCTCCTCTCGCACGGTCACCTCTTTCCTTCCCTCATCCCCCTCCTTTCCTTCGCCAGCGACCGCACCGGACCCGATCGGATCTCGCCGCTCCCCTTCCTATTCTCGCGCCCGAGCCCTCCCCTATAAAGCCCAAGGTCCCCACACACCGTTTCGCCCGAAAAGCCCAACCCCGAGTGTCTCCCTCCCTCGCAATCGCTCGCCGGAGCTCCGCTCTGTGGCCGGCGTGCTCGAGCTCGCCCCGCTCACCTCCGGCGTCCCCAACCGTCGCCGTGACCACCATCGCCACCGTCGTCATCACCCGCACCTCCCCGTGCACTCGCCCGAGCTTTAGAGCCACCGGGGCGAGCTCTCCGTCGACCACCCGAACGGCATCGCCGCTCATGAGCTCACCGCCATCAACCCCGACGTCCCCAACCGACCCCGAGGCCACCCAAGTGCTAGCCATCATCGTCCGCGTCGCCTGAGCACCTCACCGTCGCCGGACGCCCCCTGGAACGCCGTCCCCGTCAACCCCGTCGCCTCTGCCTCGCCGGACCTCCCCAGAGCCCTCCTCTCGCCGCGGTGAGTTTTCCCTTTGATCTCCACCGTTGGATCTACAACGCACGCGCAGGATTAGAACGTTTATAAAACGAACCGGTACGCGCTAAGTTTCGGCCGTCCGCCCGGAACGTTAGATAGCGCACACCTCTCGGCCAATCACAACCTGACACGTAGCACCTTGTCCGTTAGTTAATGTTTTCCTTTTATCTGTTTCTGTTTTAAAAACAGATTAGTTCTGTTTTTGTTTTTTCTTTATCTTTTAGCATATTTAGAGTTTTTAGTTGATTCTTTTTGCATTATGTCACAAATATATTCTAGTTTCTGTAGATATGAGGTCTGGCCATGTTTGAAAATTTTAAATTTGAATTCAAACAGATTTGATTCAAACATTAATTTGCCTATAACTTGAGTTTAAAATTAGGTTTTGAGTTGATTCTTTTTGCTACTGGTCACTAATGACTTTGTTTATCAGTAGGAACTATTTGGGAATTTTTAGAATATTTTAAATTAGAGTTTCAAGAAAACATAATCTGTTTTAGTTCTTTTTTAGGTTTATTTCTATTTCTTTTGTTTCAATTGTTTTTAATTTGTTTTCTTTTATATTAGTTGACAAGTTTTATTTTGTTTTATGTTAGTTAGTAGTAGTACTTCAACAAGGATTATTTTATTTTTATTTATTATTTTGATTGCATGAAATTAATTCTAGTTCAAATTATAACTTGCAAGTTGATTTCATTGCTAGTTTGACTTCCTATTTAAAATTGTTTTATTATAAATTGTTTTATAAGTTGTACTTTCTGTTAACTTAGTTGTTTTATATTTTGTTTTCTCTTATTTTAGTATTTTATTGTTTTTTCTTGTTGTTAAGTTTATTAGACAAAAACACTTATGTTGTTAGTGTGTTGTTTTCATAGTTCAAAAGTAATTCTTTTTGCTAGTAAAATATTTGCTAAAATACTTTTGTTAGATTTTACTTTGTTGTTGTCATGTTGCTATTGAAAATAGGATTATTTGTAGGGAAAACTACCTTTGGTTGTTGTGATGAAGTTTTACTGTTATAACTTTTGTCTTAAGTATTTCCTTCATCACAACTGTATTGTGTTTAGTTTTTGTGTTGTTTTTTGTTTGATAGAATTGATTGCTAGAAGTGTTTGCTTATGAGTGCAATGTTTGATTATATAGATTTCATCGGAGAGTGACGAATAGTTCTATCTAGTTATTTTTCTAGGAGCGATATTATCTTCATCAACCTCACCAGGCAAGTTCACATTGATCATGTTTACCTATTGTTTTATTGCATTAGTTCAACCTTCTCCACCATTGCATGCAAAGTATGTACTTGGAAATTTGGTTCTTGAAGTAGTATCATGTGGTAGGCACCCGATAAACCCTTGTTACTTTGACCGGGACGATATTTTTATTTTGCTATGCTTTTAGTAGACGGGGTTTGGTTGAGTGTTTATCATGAGAGTTGTGAGAATAAATTGATGATCAAGACCTCAAGACTTGAAGAATTATTTTCAAGACCTCATGATGCAATATACCTCTGGGTGGATGCTGGTATGAACGGCGCCCTGGAGAAACCAGTGGTTAGCCTAGATGTTGCTGGAGAAGTGCCAGTATTCACGCGGAAAGGTCCACCCAGGCACATAGAGATGGATGGATACTTGAAGACCCGAGGCTTACCTGCACAGCCACAAGCCATTATGAGCTCTGGCTTGGTTGGACATCGTGGTGACTCTGGACGGGCGGTGCTACGAGATGTAGAAGAACGGTAGGATTGGATGGGCACCGACAGTGGCTCAGAGGAACCCTTTGGAAGACCATGTTTTGATCATCCGGTTCTCAAACACCCTGAAGTGCGAGGATTTCAATGGAGGCGATCAAATCTAGTGGGGAACGTGTGCAAAACTCTGCAGAGTACCAAAACTAATCGATTAGCCGTGTCCACGGTTACGGAGAGCCAAAGGAACTGAAACTATCAGGAACTCTCGACACAAATAATATCAATGAAGTGGGTGTTATTGTTAACTTGGGTATGGGAATTGGTTGGTGGAACCTTCTCATTAAACAACCAACATTGTAGTAATAATTTTTGCTTTGCACACTCTCTTGTTGTAGGAAAAATTTGCTTTACGCAAAACTCAAACTTTCAACCCCACCTGCCATATATGCATATAGTATAGATGATATTTTTACCCCTCTCTGTTGTGACTTGTCGGAATATTCAATATGCTGACTTACACGGCTGCAACGTCTTATGTTGCAGATACTTTTCTACGACGAGTAAGAGTACGATTCAGGGTGACGGTCTACACTCAACCTGTCGTTGGTGTTTATTTGGACTCCACTCCCGTTGACTGTTTCCGCTGAGATTTTGAGGTATATATCAGATTTACATTATTACATGTGATTGCACTTTGATATATACATTGATGTACTGTGTGTGCCAGCATACTGATCCAGAGATGGCACAGAACACATAAAGGCTTGACTCGTTTTGAGTCGGGACGCTATAGAAATGGTATTAGAGCACATGTTGACTGTAGGACGTGACTCTAGGAAATGGCTTAGAAATAGGAAGACCTTGATAGGAACAAATTTTATTCTTCACTACTCTCGTAATCTTCTTAATTCTTTTACTGAACCTTCCTTATTTCAAACTATAGATGGAGAGTTACATCCTGAACAAAAGAGAGGACTACGAGGATGTTCTCGGAGGTCCATCCCTCATGGAGCTGGTACAGATGATGAAGCTGCCGATACCTGAGATCAAGGTGAATAAGAGGAAGTCTGGATTTTGGGGCGTCAGAACTAAAGTTTTTGGACGTAAAGAAGATCCCAAGACCGAAGACATCAATTATGGCACATTGAACCATGAATGTGAGATGGGCATGAACACTGCCGTCCATGATGCTATCGCACGCTTGAGCTATCCTCATCGTGTTGAGTTAGGTACCCACTACTTTGGAAGGCTTGGATGGCAGAAGCCTGATGGAGCACACATCATCCTGACAGACGAACAGAAGAGGAAGTGTTCACCTGTACTGGTGTATAATCAAGAACTGGAGCACTACATCAAGAACCTACAAATGGACCTTCTCTCAGAATTATTTGAGAACGAAGCACTTCATGAGAACCTCAAGGCCGAGAAGCTGAAGGTAGCCAATCTTAAGAAACACGATCCCGAGATTCAGAAGCTTCGTCAAGACTTGAAGAACAGTCAGGCCATGGCACATGCTGGTGATGTTGAAATCCAGAATCTCAAGAACCAACTCCTGGAACTACAGGGACGACATCGGAAACTTCACGTCAACAGGGATAATGTGTCAGAAGAACTTGAGAAGATCAAGAATGACCAGAAGAAGCCCACTGGCGATGAAGACATGATATAAGCTAGCTTAGTAGTAGCCCCACCATGAGAGAATAAAAGATGAACATTTTTGCGAATTGTGTGATCGACCATACCAACCTTATGTGGGTGGCGAAACTATAGTGTTGATTGAACTTTATGAATGTGTGGACTTGAGTTATTGATGTTTTGTGTCTTTGAGTTGTTTGTATCCCTTCTCTCTCTCTCTCTCTCTCTCTCTTACACATCTCAGCCCCAAAACCTTGGACCCAATAGATGATGAATGAAGATGGACTCATGTTTTCTGGATCGATGACCAACATGGAGACGGAACAATGGATTCAGAACATGGAGGATCACCTGAGGAATAACTTTGTTGCAAGGAAAGAAATGGTCCAATATGCTCTCCAGTACTTTGCAGAAGGTGCTGCAAATTGGTGGAAGATGCATGAAGCTATCCATGATAGGCAAGCATCAATCACTTGGGAAGAATTCAAGATGACTTTGCAAAAATCTCATGTTGTCACCAACATCCAGAAGCCCTGTTGCAAAGATGAGAAGATTTGTGCACGCAAGATATGTGGAGAGATAGGACACACTCATGATGAACACATGGAAGGATGCCCTCGTTGTGAAGAAAATCACCCAGCTAAGGAATGCCCAACTGGGCAGGTGACATGTTTCTTGTGTGAACGAACCACTCATTTTCCGACACAATGTCAACTCTACCCCAAGGTACAAGAAGTCATGAAGCAGCAGAAGGAAGCAATGAAAGAAGCCCTCGAGAAAAAGTTAGAAGAACCCATGATGATGGAAGGTATACCAGACCCAATCATAGATACCAAGTCATGTTATTCATGTGGAGAAGAAGGGCATATCTCCCAGGATTGTCCGAATGAGTATCTGGGAGACTTCCCGATAGAAGAAGTGCAATATGATCCTTAGGAGATAGAAGGAATTATCAACCTGGACAAGAAGAAAGGCCAAGTAAGTGGAGGCATCAGATATTTGCATTGTAGCTTGGAGAGACCACACTGCTTTTGCAAGAGGTATAAGCCAAGCATCAGGAAAGGAACCCAACCCAAGAAGAAGAAAAGGACTCTGTGGTTTTCTACACGGAAGGATCTGAGCCACATCACTTGTCATCGGTGCAACAAGAGCGGACACTACTCCTATACTTGCCCGGAGAAGAAGGCTAAACATGAGTAGTTTGAGTTATGGATTTTGGAAGTAATAAATGTAATAGGAAGCACTCTTATTTTTCTTGAGGTTTTGAAGTTGGATTATGTAATGGAAATCTCTCACATTGTAATGAATTCATGAATCGATAAAATTTAATCTGTCGTGATTGCATATGTTGAATTGTATGAGTTGTTACTCTATGAACAAAGATCTCGGGCCATTTTCAAGGATATGAGAATATATGGTCTATGCAGGCATGAGTATCATTAATTTTAAGTGTGTTAGTAATCGGTAAGACCACAAGAACCAAGGAAAAAGAATGTACACTTCATGCCAAGGAGTTTGGATAAATGAATGAAGAAGAAGGAAATGCTGGACCATATCAAACTATGTGGATGACAGCATTTGTAATAAAGTACTTTTGAAGTTAGAGTTTTGAGAATAAAATAAGGATGAAATGAAGGAATGATTATGATGAACCAATACCTTATTGGTAAACAGACCAATGGAAAAGAAAATGAAATTCCACAGAGTGGAGTCTGTAACCAGAGTAAGTCTGTGATTTATTACCCCGAGGGTATGATGGAATGAATTGAAGGTAATGTTGGAATATGAAATGATAGTAACCCCAAGGGTGATTTAAAATTATTCAAGTATTCAAGTGAGCCCACAACCCACAGACCTCATGATTGATAAGGATCAAGCACTACCTTTATGAAGGAAGAAACTTGGAAGAAGCTTTGACTGATCGGCAAACGTTTCTTAGGAGGATACGAAACCCTGAGAGATGTGAAGAAACGATAGGTGTTTTGTTCAGCTTGTAGAATCAATGGATTTAACCGAACTTCGTTCGTAGACAAGAGAAATTCTGCAATGCTTGTGAGAATGCCCAAGTGTTAGAATACGAGATTCGCTAAACCTTATACAGAGTAATGATTTGGGTGCCGAATGGATTGATCACCATGACGACTTACTCTTACCATTCTCTTGCTATTCGGAATGGTAAATCTGAGAGACTTACCCATAGTAGAGAGGCGACGTTCTTTGAAGCTTTTGTTTAAGCCCTAGAATGTTATGATGAAGACCCCTTGTACATGACAGCTGTTGTCACACGTAGGAAATTTTACGGTGAGGAATGAAGCCAAGACCCATTTCACTGCAGGATAACCACAAGTGGTAGACCACCATGAGATCATCAATAAGTTATTTAGAATGATCATGAGACTTGTCAGCTAAGAAGACCCAGTAACGACAGAACATTGTTTTGACCAAGGAAACACTGGAATTTGAAGGAAACGTTATGAAGAACATCAACAAAGGAGTTACTGTGGAGAATGTGAGGAGGCATATATTGCCAAGGATCCCAGAGGATTGTCATGATTTTGAGGGACCAGTAACTCTCATTTTAAGTGTGGTAGCCCCACACTTTCAGGTCAAGTGATTCGCCAGAAGACCCCCAAACCCTAACCTTTTCTTTCTAGCCTCTCCGAATTTCGAGGACGAGATTCATTTTAAGTGTGGTAGGTTTGTAATATCCCAAATTTTGGAATGTTACATTTATCAAGTGAATGATTGATTGTTTGATTTAGTGATTGAATTTGAGTGAAATTTGAAACTTTTGAATGAGAGGGAATAACATGACTTTCCCCTTTGTTCTTGAATTCAAATTCATTCAATTCAAATCAGTGAGAGAAGATGACATGACTTCTTCATATAAAGGATTTGAAAATTTGATTTGAAAAGTTCTGAAATATTCTATTTGGAATTATTTTCATTTGATTCTATTTCTACTTTAAAGTTTGAATGAGTTCAAATCCACTTGCCCAAATTCAAAATAATGAGAGGAGGAACATGACCCTCCAAACCAGGGGTATTTTTGAGAAATATTCGAACCATAAAAACGATGGGGTTATTTGAAAAATATTTGCAAAAAGAAAATAAAACCAAATTTAGGCATTTTCTGAAAAATATTTCTTTTAAAGTATCTATTTTGGCCGTGGAAAAATGTTCATCTTACTGCATTTATTCTTTTGAAATTTTTTGTATATAAAACTTCCATGTTTGAGTTTTATTTGATTTTCCAAATAATGATTTTCTTTCCTGTTTTAATAAAAAGGAAAAGGTGCTTTTAATAGGAAAAACCTCGAGCCGACCCAGCAACGGATCAGGCCCAGGATTGCCCGTGCCACTACCGAATCGGCACCCGATCGGCCACCGATCCCCTCGCGGATTCCCTCCCTCTCTCTGACAGTGGGACCCGCGCCCGAGCCTTCTCTCGCGCTGTCACCTCTTTCCTTCCCTCATCCCCCTCCTTTCCTTCGCCGGCGACCGCACCGGACCCGATCGGATCTCGCCGCTCCCCTTCCTATTCTCGTGTCCGAGCCCTCTCCTATAAAGCCCAAGGTCCTCACACACCGTTTCGCCCAAAAAACCTAACCCCGAGTGTCTCCCTCCCTCGCAATCGCTCGCCGGAGCTCCGCTCTGCCGCCGGCGTGCTTGAGCTCGCCCTGCTCACCTCCGGCGTCCCCAACCGTCGCTGTGACCACCATCACCACCGTCGTCATCACCTGCACCTCCCCGTGCACTCGCCCGAGCTCCAGAGCCACCGGGGCGAGCTCTCTGTCGACCACCCGAACGCCACCGCCGCTCACGAGCTCGCCGCCGTTAACCCCGACGTCCCCAACCGACCTTGTGGCCACCCACGTGCTCGCCGTCATCGTCTGCGTCGCCTGAGCACCTCACCATCTCCGGACGCCCCATGGAACGTCGTCCCCATCAATCCCGTCGCCTCTGCCTCGCTGGACCTCGCCGGAGCCCTCCTCTCGCTGCGGTGAGTTTCCCCTTTGATCTCCACCGTTGGATCTACAACGCACGCGCAGGATTAGAATGTTTATAAAACTAACCGGTACGCGTTAAGTTTCGGCCGTCCGCCCGCAACGTTAGATCGCGCACACCTCTCGGCCAATCACAAGCTGACACGTAGCACCCTGTCCGTTAGTTAATTTTTTTCCTTTTTTCTGTTTCTGTTTTAAAAACAGAATAGTTCTGTTTTTGTTTTTGCTTTATCTTTTAGCATATTTAGAGTTTTGAGTTCATTATTTTTGCATTGTGTCTCAAATTTATTCTAGTTTCTGTAGATATCAAGTTTGACCATGTTTGAAAATTTTAAATTTGAATTCAAACAGATTTGATTCAAACACTAATATGCCTATAACTTGAGTTTAAAATTAGGTTTTGAGTTGATTCTTTTTGCTACTGGTCACTAATGACTTTGTTTATCAGTAGGAACAATTTGGAAATTATTAGAATATTTGAAATTAGAGTTTCAGGAAAAACAGAATCTGTTTTAGTTCTTTTTTAGGTTTATTTCTATTTCTTTTGTTTTAATTGTTTTTAATTTGTTTTCTTTTATATTAGTTGACAAGTTTTATTTTGTTTTCTGTTAGTTAGCAGTAGTACTTCAACAAGGATTATTTTATTTTTATTTATTATTTTGATTGCATGAAATCATTTCTAGTTCAAATTATAACTTGCAAATTGATTTCATTGCTAGTTTGACTTCCTATTTAAAAATTTATTTTTTATAAATTGTTTTATAAATTTTACTTTCTGTTAACTTAGTTGTTTTATATTTTGTTTTCTCTTATTTTAGTATTTTATTGTTTTTTCTTGTTGTTAAATTTATTAGACACAAACACTTATGTTGTTAGTGTGTTGTTTTCATAGTTCTTAGTTGTACTTCAAAAGTAATTCTTTTTGCTAGTTAAATATTTGCTAAAATAATTTTGTTAGATTTTTCTTTGTTGTTGTCTTGTTGCTATTGAAAATAGGATTATTTGTAGGGAAACTACCTTTGGTTGTTTTGATGAAGTTTTATTGTTTTAACTTTTGTCTTAAGTATTTCCTTCATCACAACCGTATTGTGTTAAGTTTTTGTGTTGTTTTTTGTTTGATAGAATTGATTGTTAGAAGTGTTTGATTATGAGTGCAATGTTTGATTATATAGATTTCATCCGAGAGTGACGAATAGTTCTATCAAGTTATTTTTCTGGGAGCGATATTATCTTCATCAACCTCACCAGGCAAGTTCACATTGATCACGTTTACCTATTGTTTTATTGCATTAGTTCTACCTTCTCCACCATTGCATGCAAAGTAGGTACTTGGAAATTTAGTTCTTGAAGTAGTATCATGTTGTAGGCACCCCATAAACCCTTGTTACTTTGACCGGGATCATATTTTTATTTTGCTATGCTTTTAGTAGACGGGGTTTGGTTGAGTGTTTATCATGAGAGTTGTGAGAATTAATTGATGATCATGACCTCAAGACTTCAAGAATTATTTTCAAGACCTCATGATGCAATATACCTCTGGGTGGATGTTGGTATGAACGGCGCCCTGGAGAAACCAGTGGTTAGCCTAGGTGTTGCTGGAGAAGTGCCAGTATTCACGCAGAAAGGTCCACCCAGGCACAAAGAGATGGATGGATACTTCAAGACCCGAGGCTTAGCTGCATAGCCACAAGCCATTATGGGCTCTGGCTTGGTTGGACATCGTGGTCACTCTGGACGGGCGGTGCTACGATATGTAGAAGAATGGTAGGATTGGATGGGCACCGACAGTGGCTCAGAGGAACCCTTTGGAAGACCATGTTTTGATCATACGGTTCTCAAACACCTTGAAGTGCAAGGATTTCAACGGAGGCGATCAAATCTAGTGGGGAACATGTGCAAAACTCTGCAGAGTACCAAAACTAGTTGATTAGCCGTGTTCACGCTTACAGACAACTTGAGCCAAGGGAACTGAAACTATAAGGAACTCTCGACACAAATAATATCAATGAAGTGGGTGTTATTGTTAACTTGGGTATGAGAATTGGTTGGTGGAACCTTCTCATTAAGCAACCAACATTGTAGTAATAATTTTTGCTTTGCACACTCTCTTGTTGTAGGAAAAATTTGCTTTACGCAAAACTCAAACTTTCAGCCCCACCTGCCATATATGCATATAGTATAGATGATATTTTCACCCCTCTCTGTTGTGACTTGCCGGCATATTCAATATGCTGACCTACACGGCTGCAACGTCTTATGTTGCAGATACTTTTCTACGACGAGTAAGAGTACGATTCAGGGTGACGGTCTACACTCAACTGTCGTTGGTGTTTATTGGGACTCCACTTCGGTTGACTGTTTCCGCTGAGATTTTGAGGTATATATATCAGATTTAGGTTATTACATGTGATTGCACTTTGATATATACATTGATGTACTGTGTGTGCCAGCATACTGATCCAGGGATGGCACAGAACACACAGAGGCTTGACTCATTTTGATTCGGGACGCTACACATATTATGGTTTCACCTATTCTCAAAAACTTCATCCACACGAAACTCGAAAAGAACTCGTGAGATAGGTTAGTACACATAAGAATAAATCCACACTTCTTGTACTGCCAAGATAAGTTGCACAATAATTTTCAAACATCATCTACTGTTTACTATCGTTTCCACAATTTATATCTACCAATATAGGCTATGGAAACTATAGGATAAGTAGATAACAAAACTATGACAGCAATCTGTCCAACCAGAACAGTCTGTAGCAATCTATTAAACCAGTGTACTTATGTAACTCAAACAATTATTAAAATTTATGACATGCTAAAGAATTTATATGAAAACACTGTGTAAAAATATCAGAAACTTTCCACGTTCCAGTAAAATATGAAAATTCAAACACTACAGAGAAAGTTTCTGTTTTTACACAGCACACATCAAACATGCAATGCAAGCATCCTAAAGGCAATTCTTGGAACTTTTTATTGAAAAACAAGATAATAAATAACACCTAACAGATACCAACAAAATAAAATGATGCTCCAAGCAAAACACATATTATGTGATGAATAAAAATATAGCTCCAAGATATAGCGATTGTGTTGAAGACGAAAGAGGGGATGCCTTCCGGGCCAAGCTTAGACGCTTGAGTCTTCCTTGGATATTACCTTGGGGTGCCTTGTGCATCACCAAGCTTAGGTTATTGTCACTCCTTATTCTCCTCATATCGGTGTCTCACCCAAAACTTGAAAACTTCAATCACACAAAACTTAACGGAACTTCGTGAGAAGGGTTAGTGTAATAAAGATAAATCATTCACTTAGGTACTTTCAAGACAAGATTAATAATTTTTCCCACATGATACTTACTGTACTTCATTACCATAATTTATACCACTGAATATAAGCTATGGAAACACTAAAACAAGCAAACTATGCATGCAAAACAGAATCTGTCAGAAACAGAACAGTCTGTGAAGATCTGTAGTATAGCCATACTTCCATGTCTCTACAAATTCTGAAAAATTAGGACAGCCTGAAGATTTTGTATATTAATACTGTGTAAAAATTTCAGATCATTATCACGCTCCAGTAAAAAACTAAAATTCCTGTACTGGAGTCAAAAGTTTCTGTTTTGGTTCAGCATTAATTCTACTCATCTTGTGAGTCATCCCAAAGGATTTACTTGGCACTTTATTGAAATAAAAGACACAAAACATGATTAATACAGTAGCTTAATCATGTGAACACTCAAAAACAGAAAGTAAAAGTGTTGGGTTGTCTCCCAACAAGCGCTTTTATTTAATGCCTTTTAGCTAGGCATGATGATTTCAATGATGCTCACATAGGAATAGTAATTGAAATATGCAAGAGAGCATCATGAATCTCATGACAAGCACATTTAAATCTAACCCACTTCCTATGCATAGGGATTTTGTGAGCAAAAAATTTATGGGAGCAAGAATCAAATAGCATAGGAAGGCAAAACAAGCATTACTTCAAAACTTTGAACACATAGGGAGGAAACTTGATGTTATTGCAATTCCTACAAGCATAAGTTCCTCCCTCATAATAAGTTTCAATAGCATCATGAATAAATTACACAATATAGTTATCACATAAAGCATTCTTTTCATGATCCACAAGCATAGAAATTTGGGCCATTTGCATTTCTGTCCCTAACTCGAACCACCTACTTAGATTTGCCCCTAATTTCAAAGGATGCTCAAATTTGCCCCTCTTTCGTTAAGTGCGCTTATAGAAATACCCTTCCGTACATTTTCCGTCCATTCAAAGGCCTTTGACCATTAGATTTTTCTATAAGCGCACTTAAAGGCCTTTGACTAGATGGAAAATGTACGGAAGGGCATTTCGATAAGTGGACTTAACGGAAGAGGGTCAAATTTGAGCATGCTTCGAAATTAGGGGCAAATCTGAGTAGTGGGTTCGAGTTAGGGGCACAGATGTAAAAGACCCTAGAAATTTTATTACTCTCCTCATAAGCAAATTTCTTCTCATTCATAAAAGTGGGAGCATCAAATGAAACTCGAATACTATAAATTGTTTCCACATTAAAAGAGTAATGTTCAGTAAAAGGATATCCAAAATCATGACAATAATTATCACTACTTTTTATAACATAAGTATCATCACAATAATCATCATAAGTAGCAACTTTGTTCTCATCATAGTCAAGTGAAACCTCTTCCGAAATAGTGGAATCATTACTAAATAAAGTCATGACCTCTCCAAATCCAATTTTATCATTATAATAAAATTCAACACCCTCCAAAATAGTGGGATAATAATTATCTAAAGTTGACACTCTTCCAAACCCACTTTCATAAATATCGCAATCATCATAAATAGGAGGCATGCAATCATCATAACAAATTTGATCATTCAAAGTAGGGTAACTAAAAAGATCATCTTCATTAAGCATAGAATCCCCAAGCTTGGGACTAACATTAGTTGTAGCAAATAAATTCTCAAAAATGTCATTCTCATCAAACATAGCATCCCCAAGCTTGTGGCTTGGCATATCATAAGCATACTCTCATCATTAATAGTATGAATAGCACCAATAGTATAACAATTATTATCATCATAATTTACCAAGTTGGTGCCAAAAAGATTTTCAAGATTATAAGAAGTATCATTATCTTCCCAATCATAGTCATCACAACAAGCAATATGCATAACAAAATCATCATGAAGTGTATCATCTTCCACTATTATTTTTGATTCATCCTCGTGAGGCACAACAATAATAGGAGCAACATCATTTGGGAGAGATAATTTTTTACCTGTACTCTTTCTTCTTTTATTCTTCTTCACCACATCATATGTGGGTTTAATTATTATTTTCGAGCTTCTTATTGATGATATTGGTAGAATGGGGAGCTCCTCCTCGTCACCTATTTCATTATGAGAGACAATAGGAGGGAAAATCTTTACCCTTTCATTAGTATTCCTTTTATATTCTATTGGTTTTCCCATCTTTCTATAGTTGGCAATATAAGCATTCTCGTTGCAATTTACCATGCAAAACATATAGATCTTTTTTAGATTAGTTCCAATGTCGTCCGTGAGAATGAATACTTCAAACCAACTATTTTTATGTGCCAATTTTTCACTCCCCAAAAATAGAGAAAGCTCATTATAAAGTTCAAGGGTGATCAAGTCATTACAATATTTGGCCATGATTTGATCATGAAAAAGTTTGCATTAGAAATTAAAATGCCCAACTTTATTGCAAAGTTCACAAGTAATAGGACAAAGAGAACCTAATTTTGTAGCAAATTCATCTACCACTTTGAGCAAAAAATTGGTTCTATCATGTTTATGCTTCTTACAAAATCTATCATCCCTATAAGGCACGTCTTCACAAACTTTATCCACTCCACAGAAATTGACATGCTTATAAGAAACATTTTTATCATGACTAGTTCAATCATCATTAGTATTATGGATATTCATAGCAATCATACTAACAACATTGCAATCATGCTCATCATTCAAGGAATTCTCATTGCGTATTTTCATAATTTCTTCCTCTACCAATTGAGCACAATTTTCGGAATCCTTATTTTCACGAAAGACATTATAAAGACGAAACAAATGATGCAACCTAAACTCCATTTTTTGTAGTTTTCTTTTATAAAACCAAAATAGTGATAAAACAAGAAACTAAAAGATTTAATTGCAAGATCTAAAGATATACCTTCAAGCACTCACCTCCCCGGCAACGGCGCCAGAAAAGAGCTTGATGTCTACTTCGCAACTTTATTCTTGTAGACTTTGTTGGGCCTACAAGTGCAGAGTTTTGTAGGACAGTAGCAATTTTCCCTTAGGTGGATGACCTAAGGTTTATCAATCTGTGGGAGGCGTAGGATGAAGATGGTCTCTCTGAAATTACCCTGCAACCAAATAATAAAAAGTCTCTTATCTCCCCAACACACCAAATACAATGGTAAATTGTATAGGTGCACTAGTTCGGCGAAGAGATGGTGATACAAGTGTAGTAATGATAGTAGATATTGATTTTTGTTATAGTAACAATAAAAAACAGCAAGGTAGCAAGTAACAAAAGTGAGCACAAACGGTATTGCAATGCTTGAAAACAAGGCCTAGGGTCCGTACTTTCGCTAGTACAATCTCTCAACAACGCTAATATAATTGGATCACATAACCATCCCTCAACGTGCAACGAAGAATCACTCCAAAGTTCTTATCTAGCGGAGAACATAAGAAGAAATTGTTTGTAGGGTACGAAACCACCTTAAAGTTATTCTTTCCGATCGATCTATCCAAGAGTTCGTACTAAAATAACACCAAGTTATCCTTTCCGATCAATCTACCTAGAGTTCGTACTAAAATAACACCATATGATACGCATCAACCAACTCTAATGTCACCTAGATACTCCAATGTCACCACAAGTATCCATGAGTTAATTATACGATACACATCAAACAATTTCAGATTCATAATACTCAATCCAACACAAAGAACCTCAAAGAGTATCCCAAGATTTCTATCAGAGAAAGTAGGACAAGAACGTGTATCAACCCCTATGCATAGATTACCCCAATGTCACCGCGGGAATCCGCAAGTTGAGTACCAAAACATACATCAAGTGAATCAATAGAACACCCCATTGTCACCACGGGTATCCACATGCAAGACATATATCAAGTGTTCTCAAATCCAATATTCAATCCAACATAACGATATCTCAAAGGGAAAGATTCAATTCATCACAACATGACAGCAAGGGAATAACATCATATGATCCGACTATATTAACAAAGCCCGTGATACATCAAGATCGTGACATCTCAAGAACACGAGGGAGAGAGAGAGAGATTGAACACATTGCTACTGGTACATACCCTCAGCCCCGAGGGTGGAGTACTCCCTCCTCGTCATGGCCTCCGCCGGGATGATGAAGATGGCCACCGGAGAAGATCTACCCTCTCTGGCACGGTACTAGAATGCCTCCAGATTGGGTTTTCATCGATACAAAGAGTTGCGGAGGTGGAGCGGAGAGTCTAGGGTTATTTCTGATGGTTTCTATATTTATAGGATTTTTGGGCATTGGTTTCACCCCAAGATGGGCCACGAGGTGAGCACGATACACCAGGGCGCGCCAGGGGGGCCTGGCGCGCCCTGGTGGGTTGTGCCCACCTCGTGGCTGTTCTGGCCCTCCCACGAAGCGTCTAGTGCCTCCTTTGTTCCAAAAAAATCGTCAAAAAGTTTCGGGCGATTCCGAGAACTTTCATTTTCTACACAAAAACAACACCACGGTAGTTCTACTGAAAACAACGTCAGTCCGGGTTAGTTCTAAATAAATCATATAAAGTGCATCAAAACCATATAAAAGTATTGTAAACATAGGTGAATATGGCATGAATGCTTCATAAATTATCGATACGTTGGAGACGTATCAGCAAGCTTCTCGCCCGGCTCGCCGAAATCCTCCAAACCCCCAATGCTTGGCCGCCTGCTTTATAAACACTCACGGCCGGCGACTCCACATTGCATTCATTCCCTCCCTACCCGTAGCTTGTCTAGATTGCTTCTCCCCCAATCGCCAATGGCACCTGTCCGTCGCCATCGCTCCGCCACTCCGCTAGAGGACAGCTCTAGCTGGGAGGCTGCACCATGTCGGCGACGCAGTCCCCGAAAATCTGTAGTGCGCGTGGTGTCCTTGTTGGGTGTGCGCATGCCACCCACCACACGCTCCGCCATGTTTGCATGAAGGTAGCTGCTACCTGCGACCGCTGTGGCCGCCACTCCATCACCGGTCGCCGTTGTCGCCACCCCACTCGCGGCCGCCGTGGCCGCCACCACACCATCGTCCGCCTTGGTAGCCACCCCACCATCAGCAGCCGGGGCCATCACCCGCTTCGCCACCGCGGCCCGAAGGCAGGAGGAGGAGGTCGCCGCCGAATTCTAGCCGCTCAGCTTTTGCGTCAGCGGCCTTGCGCGCTACATCAACTTCCTACATGAGGAGGAGGAGAGCCATTTTGAGCATGTAAAGAGGATCACCGCCGCCGTGGCTGCAGCAGAGGCTGCAGCTGCGACGCGGAATGACGAGATCTACGTCGAGTCCCACCGCTTCAAGGAGGCGCGTCAGGAGCTGCGGAGGGCAGCTGTGGCAGGTGACGAATTCGACTCCTCCAGCTCGTCGGTAGGCTCCTCCTCCTCTGCCTCTTACTGAACGCGCTCGGCAGAGAAGAGGCTGCTGGAAGTAGTACAAAGCCCCTACGTAGTAGTATTTAGGGGCTATTTTGTTCAGTTCATCTAACTACAGATATGGTTGAACTGTACCACATACTTTAAATTATCTAGTATATATAGTTGAACTAGCTATTTCAGTACGTGGTTGGAAACAATTGGGGAAAAGTTTGTTCGGTTCAGCTGTCGAGTTGAACTGTTTTGTACAAAGACCACTGCTTAATCTATGAATGAAATCAATGTTTACTGAATTTCAGTTGCAAAATTGCACCATAATAGTGATTTAGTTCCTGCAAAATTTAACAAATGTCTGTGTTACAATGATGTTAAATGTCAATGCTACTATCGACAAATGCAAATATTTCCAATTTGACAAATGGAAATTTACCCAATATGACAGATGCAAATATAAACTCATTGTCTGTACTAAGCACACGGGTCATCATACACAAATGTTCGCGATGACGCAATGAAAAAAATCCTTCGCGCCAGATTTTGACTTGGCTTAGTAGCGAAGGAACCATTGCCCTCGGTCTGCATACGGGCATTCAGTCTGAAACATTTGCGATGATGATCAAAGGACACGCCTCCCTGATGAGCGTGCGGAGGACTTCTCGCATGCCTCCCGTCTACTGAGACACCTGTCCGCATGCTACCACCTAGCCAATATAGAGTGCGACGCGTGGCAACACGCAAATGGTCAGTAGAACGTCCATGATTTATAAATAATACGCCCGTTGCGATGGTAACGTGACAACTTTTTGTTCCAAAATGACTTTGTTGGCGTTTAATAATGTTCGCCTCTTCTCTCAAAGTGGATACAAAAAATACCACAACATATTTGTGCTATATGACGAGGCCCTGCCCAACATAGACCTTGCGTCTATAGTTAAAAATTTGTATTATGTACATTAAATGCACATAAAACTCAATTAGTTTATAAAAAGCCAGACGAACCCTTAATAATTTCATATTTTTTCACTACACACCTATTGGTCTATGTTGTTTCTAGAAAAAAATCAAGGAGAGAAGAGGCATCGGATGTCGATTCACCCGCCGATGTGACGCATGTTCCCTATCAGAACCACATAGCTTATTGTGAGAAGCTCCGGTTTGTAAGAGGCTTGTGCTAAACATGTCCAAGTTGGTATTTTTTTACCACGGCATATGTGTGCCTTGTCATGACACCATGCTAAGTTTCATGAATTTCTGACGAGTTTTGGATTTATGAGAATTTTAAAACCAAGTTTCTCGACGTTTGTGGTTGAGCCAAGACGCTGAGATGTTTGAAATTCATTCCCATTTCTTGCATCGGACATAACACATGCATCCAGGGACACATATATGATTTTTGACCCATTTTGGTGCACGGGACCTTGTGATTGTAGATTATGCACTGGAAACATATATGATCGAATTCTAATTATGCACATTAAATGCACAAAAAACTCAGTTAATGTATTAAAAAGCCAGATGATCCCTTAATTTATTCATATTTTTTGCACTTTGCATCTATTTGTCTATGTTGTTTCTATAAAAAAATAAGGAGAGAAGAGGCATCGGATGTCGTTTCACTGCAGATGTGACATGCATGTTCCCTATCGAAACCACAAAGCTTCTTGTGAGAAGCTCCAGTTTGTAAGAGGCTTGTGCCAAAACATGTCCAAGTTGGAAAAAAATTTACCACGACTTATGTGTGCCCTTGTCATGACACACCATGCCAACTTTAATGAATTTCTGACGAGTTTTGGATTTACGGGAATTTGAAAAGCAAGTTTCTCAATGTTTGCGGCCGAGCCAAGACACTGAGATGTTTGAAATTCATTCCCATTTCTTGCATGGGACCTAAACATGTAGCGAGGGACTCATATATAATTTTTCAACCAATTTTCATGCACTGGACCTTGTGATTATAGTTCAAATTTGAATTATGCTCATTAAATGGCTAGAAAACTCAATTAATGTATTAAATAGGCCAAACGAACCGTGGAAAATTCCATAGTTTAGCACGACAGTCATGTTGCTCTATGGTGACTCTAGAAATAAATTCAAGGCAAGAAGAGACAGCGGATGTTGTTTTGCACATAAAAGGTGAATGTTCCATGTCGGGACCACATGGCTCTCTTGTGAGAATCTCCGGTTTGTAAGTGGCTTGTGCCAAAACTTGTCCAAAATTGGGCAATTTTATTACGACAACGCACAACAGGCAAGGTTACGACACCATACCTGATACGCTTCCAACGTATCTACTTTTCCTCACCCTTTTGCCCTTGTTTTGGACTGACGCTGTTTTTAGCAGAACTACCATGGTGTTGTTTTTGTGCAGAAATAAAAGTTCTCGGAACGGAATGAAACTTTTTGGAGAATTATTTTAGAATATATGAGAATTATTGGAGCCAAAATCTACCGAAGAGGGGGGCCAAGGTGGCCAGCACCCACTAGGGCACGCTAGGCCCCCTGGGCGCGCCCTGGTGGGTTGTGCCCACCTCGTGGCCCCGCTGACCCTAATTCCACCACTATAAATTCCTATTTTCGGAGAAAAAAATCAGAGAGAAAGTTTCATTGCGTTTTACGATACGGAGCCGCCGCCACCTCCTGTTCTTCATCGGGAGGCCAGATCTGGAGCCAGAGGGGAATCTTCGGTCTTCGTCATCACCAACCCTTCTCCATCGCCAATTCCATGATGCTCCCCATCGGGAGTGAGTAATTCCCTTCGTAGGCTTGCTGCTCTGTGAGGAGTTGGATGATATTCATCATGTAATCGAGTTAGTTTTGTTAGGGCTTGATCCCTAGTATCCATTATGTTCTGAGATTGATGTTGCTATGACTTTGCTATGCCTAATGCTTGTCACTAGGGCCCGAGTGCCATGATTTCAGATCTGAACCGTTTATGTTATCACCATTATATCTATGTTCTTGATCCGTGTCGGATTTTGGGCTCCGCAAAACCCTCAAGGTTCGAACACAGGGGCGTGTGCGAAGATCCCCTGCAGCCTCGCCCTACCTAGATCACTACTCGATGGTTAGGATGATGAACTCGCACGATGACGAGGAAGAAGATGCACACGGCGATTTACCCAGGTTCGGGCCGCTGCGAAGCATAATACCCTACTCCTGCTTTGGTGGATTGCCTCACGAGGAGGTGTGGTGGATGAACTAGTACAGTGGTGAGGAGCCTCGCGAGGACGCTCGAGTGGTGTTCTTGGCTCTCTGCCTTGTCTCTTGTCTCTCTTCTCCCTCCTCCTTTCTATGGTGCTACCTAGCCTCTATATATAGCAGCGGCCCGGGTCCTCTTCCCTTATCGCAATGGCGAGAAGGGATCCCACAATGGCCAAATTTGAAGGGGGATAGGAGTACATCCCCGCCCTGTCCAAAGGTGGTCTTCGCCTGCAAAGTAGCTATCGATGATGCAGTGGTGGGCTCGGCGATGACATCCGTCCTGCTGGGCTCGTGGTCGTGGTCTTGTTGCACCGGAATGGAAACCTTGGGGGGCGCTTTGGGAACCCGTGTACGTCCTTGCTCCCTTTGCACCAAAGGGGAAACCGCACCGTCTGGCACGCTGGCGCCCGCCTGTCCTTCCTTGCGTCATCCTTGACTCCTGAGGCCGGGCTCTGCATAGAGATCTCCGCCGCTCCGGAGGGGGCCTGAGGAGGCCCACCCCCTGCTGGTCTTGGTGCTGTTCTCCATCGCGAGCTTAGGGCCCTTGCCAGGGCCTTGTCTTGGGTGAAGTCGCGCCAGGCCATGCCCGGCTCGTGAGGTGGGCCATGCCCTGGGCCGCAGGCAGGCAGGTCTGGGTACCCCCATTCCCAGAACACCGACAGTAGCCCCCGGGCCCAATGCGCGCTCGGGCCGGCTTCCGGGCGAAGCCTTTGAGGGCAGCCCGAAGCGCCGCGGGCCCCAAACGCCTGCGGACCTGGCTTGGCGCACGTCGAGCGCCTGGGCGGCGACGCCCCCGCTCCCCGAGAGTGTCAGGAACCGTCCCAAGTCAAACTGACGTGACACCCGTGTGCAGCGCCGACCATCATTGCCCTTCCTTGAATGCTGCTGCTCCCTCGGGTTTCCACTCTTCGGGCCACGCGGATGTGACCCGACAATCGGCAGGCAACGCGACGCGGATGGGACTGCGCCGGTCCAACCGCCCCGCGGCGCCCGAGAGGCGCACGACGCCTGCCCTCCCACGACGCTTCGCAGCTGCAGTTACGCCTATAAATCCGCCCCGCCCCTGGGGGGCATTGCAGTCACGAGGTGTCTTCTCGCTCCCACCGGTCCACAGAAAAAAATCCACTCCTCCTCCTTGCTTCCTCTCTCCCATGGCGTCTGGAGGAAGTACTGATGGCGCGGAGAAGCGCGCGGGGCCAGCGTCTGCTTCGTCCCCTTCCGGAGGTAGCAGCAGGGGGCCTTCGGGGCCGGCGCAAGCTCGCCGGCGCTGGGCCAGGGTCGATGAGTGAGTATTCTGCCACCTTCTTCTTTGTCAGTTGTCTTGTCCGGTGCTCCAGACCTGATCCCCTTCTTCTTCCAGGGCGCCGGCGGCCAAGAAACGCAGACTCGGCAAACTCCAGGAGGAGGTGGACGCGCTGCGGGCCCAGCTGGCGACCGCCGAGGCCGCCTTCCAAGCTGCCCTCAAGGGCGAAGCGGAGGCCAGGGCAGAGCTGGCGTCCCTCCAGGCCCAAGTTAAGGAGGTCGCCGACGCCGTGCAGGCCGCCCAGGACGAGGCGGCGCATGCCAAGATGCTGGAATCCCTAGGCGCCGAGCAGTATCTTGACATCGCCCGCCGCGCAGCCGACGCGGTGAGCCGGTTCGTCGGGGAAGCCCCCGCGCTGCCTTGCACGCACGGCGACAGGGGCTATCTTGACTTCTTCCGGAGGGTGGTGGAGGTGCTAGAGACCGGCGTCTCCCGCGTGAACGCAGACAACGAGTCCGACACGCGCGGCCTCCTGGACCTCGCCTTGACGTGCGTCTTCTCCAACCTGCGCCGCCATGCCCCGGAGCTTGACCTTCAACGCGTCGGGGAGCGGGTGCCAGACGGGCTCCAGAGGCCCCTCCGGGATGAGGAGCGCCCGCATGTGGGGTCCCTGGTGGAGCGGTTCATCCAGGTGCCCGCCTCCAACGAGGGGGACGATTCCGGCGCCGAGGCGGCCGGCGGCGCGGGCGGCGACATCGACTCCTCCCTCTAGGCATCCCTCGTTTCCCGTTCATGGTTCTTGTAATATTTAAGAAGAACTCGGCCCCGGAGGGCGTTAGCCTTTTGCATATTACCTTTGTCTCCGTCCTTCCTTTCTTAAACCGTCGGTCGCCTGCTTGTCGTGACGTGACTTAGTTTCTTTGCGCGGGGCTTGGCGCCGACGCCGGCGCGGCCTGGCGATGGCGGCCGGCTGGGACCTCACGAAGCGTCCTCTCCTGAGGGGCTGCTTGTGGCTGCCGCTCCCTGGGTTTGTGGCCTTGCTGCTCGTCATGGCAGGGTCCCTCCCCTCATGCCGTTTTTCCTGGCGCCTCAGGCCTCAGGGGTCTCGGTGGCCGCGCCTGGTGTCCCGCAGTACTTAGCTTGTAGGGCGGTGACGATCCCGTGCGTTGCGAGGCGCGACCGGGTTGTCCAGATAGTCCGCGGTTCCTCCTGGGACGCTTCCTCCGTATTTGTTGGGACGGTTTGGGGGCCCTTTCGGCACTATGTGTCTGCAGGCCCCAGTCCCGCACATTTCTCGACCACCGTAATTGACGTCCGGATCACCAGGACGCAACTATGGGGTGAGGCCTCGACACCCTTGACGCCGACCGGATCGCCTAGACGACATCAAGGGGCGAGTGGCTATTTGACCGGTAAGGCTCCTGAGGCGCGCTGCTCAGGAGCCCCCTTTGACGCTCAAGCAGCCTCTACGTCGGCAGGTCCCAGTCCCGCACATTCCTCGACCACCGTAGGGGCGTCCGGATCACCAGGACGCAACTACGAGGTGAGGCCTCAACACCCTCGACACCGACCGGATCGCTAGGACGTCATCAAGGGGCGAGCGGCTATATGACCGGTAAGGCTCCTGAGGCGCGCTGCTCAGGAGCCCCCCTTGACGCTCGAGCGACCCCCATTCCGTCCTGCCGGCTGCCGCCTCAGGAGGCACTGGGACCTCCCGAGGCCCCATGCTGTGGTGCCGCGCTGTGGTCGGAGCCCCCGAGCGGGGATCGACCGCTACAAGATGCAAGTCCCTGAGGCGACAGGGCCTTGCTATCCAGCTCCGAGGCGCCTCGGGGAGGGCCAGAGTGCACGGGCCTTTGCGAAACACCAACTCAGAGAAAGAGACTCCAAGACCAGAAAAAGGAGAGAATGATGAGAGAAAAGTCCCCACCCCTTTTTCAAAAAACAGAGTTCCGAAATTCTCAAGCTTCATTCCAAAATGTGGCAACTCGAACACCAGAAAGAAGCAAGCAACTGCCGCGTCCGGCACCTAGGCTAGTCTTCGCCTTCGTCTTCCCCCAGCGCGGAGCGTAGGGCATCCACGTTGCATGGGCATAGCCATTGGTGGGAAGTGTTGTCTGCCAGCGCGGAGCATGGGGCTTCCACATTGCGTGGGAAGGAACCACTCCACGTCCTCGGGGGGCCCCGGGCATATACAGCCCACTCATTATTACGTGAGAGTGTCACGGCCGTAGATAGCTGGCCAAGCCCCCAGGCGCACGGCCCGGTTGCTCCCAACCCCGTCAAGAGCCATCCCGTGCATTTCTGCTCGGTTGCGCGCCTCTATGACCCAAACCCGAATGCATTGTTCCCCGTGTAGCCGCAGGATTGCGCTCCCGCGGCCCAAACATGAGCACAATGCATCCGGCGCAGCCATAAAGGTGTTTTGTCGATGAAGCCGCCTCGTGAAGCATCAGGGCGCTGGCCTGACAGTGTCCCGAGGGCCTCGTGAGGCCCAGCCTCTCGAGGCTGCGCCGGCGCTCCGGTTGCCGCGGGTGGCCCGCGCTACTTGTGCCTTGCTGCTCCCCCACGGGCCGTTTCTCCTGAGGCCTCGGGGCTTGGCTCGGTGTTGCTTGCTCGCTAGGGCGTCGGCTCGCGCCGTTCCCCACGGGCCCGGGGGCGTCCTCCCTCTTTCTCCCGCTCGCGTCGTCCCGGCCAGGTGCTCCGTCGGTAGGAGCCCCCAGGCCCGGCTCGGGGAGGACGCCCAGGGTACCCCCTACTCTTGGGGGTGTTGGCGCCTGCGACAGGCGCCTGATCCATCCCACCTTCCGGAGGTACGACATAGCTTGGTACATAGGGCTCTACATAAGGGCCCGCTTCTCCTCCTGAGCCGCCCGGCGGGGCGCCGAGGACGGCCCCTCCGGGCGCCGGGGCGCCGCCCTGTGCGCGCAGCCCGCCGACCCTCCTGTGACGAGCCTCAGATCGAAGTTGCTTACCTCTGCCACCGCCGCTGGGTGGGCCGCGTGCTTCCTAGTGCGGATTGCTTCCTTGGCGATCCGATGCGCCTTCGCCGTGGTTGCTTGCTTGTCAGGATGCCTGCGCCGCCTGCTCCCTGCGCAGGATGGCGTGCTCCCGCCTGGTTAACCCAGGCTATTAACGGTCCACAGGGTCACGGAGGCGCGTGTCGGTGCGCGCGTAGGGCGCCCCGTTGTTTCCTCCAGGCGTGATAACCCACAAGTATAGGGGATCGCAACAGTTTTCGAGGGTAGAGTATTCAACCCAAATTTATTGATTCGACACAAGGGGAGCCAAAGAATATTCTCGAGTATTAGCTGCTGAGTTGTCAATTCAACCACACCTGAAAGACTTAATATCTGCAGCAAAGTATTCAGTAGCAAAGTAGTATGGAAGTAACGGTAACGATGGCAAAGTGACAGTAGCAGTTTCGTAGTGATTGTAACAGTAGCAACGGTAAAGTAACTTAGCAAAGATCAATATGTGAAAAGCTCGTAGGCAATGGATCAGTGATGGATAATTATGTCGGATGGCATTCATCATGCAGCAGTTATAATATAGGGTGACACAGAACTAGCTCCAATTCATCAATGTAATGTAGGCATGTATTCCATACACTACTGGAATTTAGTTATTTGCCGTCTGCCATTTCTTTGCCGTCGGCTGGCAGATGGCAAAGAGGGTCTTTGCCGTCAGCTTTCAGAAAGCAAACGGCAAAGAGTTGGCAGATGGCACAGATAATCTTTGCCATCAGTCAGCTCTTTGTCGTCAGCTCGCAGACGGCAAAGAGCCGCACAGCAGACGGCAAAGAGACAGCTAGGCCCCACCTGACCGTGGGGTGGGCAGGTTAAATTTGACGTTTTCTTTGCCGTCTGCTAGCGGACGGCAAAGAGTCCTAAAGCAGACGGCAAAGAGGCTAGCCTCTTTGCCGTCCGCCAGCAGACGGCAATGCCCTAACGGGGGTAATAACGGCCGTCCCGCCCCCACCCCGGCCCCTATCTCTCACTCTCACCCACACTCCCACTCCACTCCCCTCTCTCCCCGACGCCCACCGCCGCCACCCCCGCGGCCACCGCCGTCGTCGCCCCACCGGCCCCGTCGCGCCGCCGCCCCACCACCCCCGTCGCGCCATTGCCCCACCGCCCCCATCGCGCCGCCGCACACCGCCCCCATCGCGCCGCCGCCCCACCGCCCTCGTCGCGCCCGTCCTCCCCGCCGCCCCGGCGCCCCCCCCGCCCCCAACGCCCCACCGCCCCCGTCGCACCGCCGCCCCGGCGCCTCGTCACCCCGCCGCACCGCCGCCCCCAATGCCCCGCCGCCCCGTCGTCCCTGCCTCCAGCCGCCCCGCCGCCCACGACACCCCCGCCGGTGAGTCCCCCCCCCCCCCCCCGCCGGCCGCCCCTATTTTTTTGTTTTTCCTTTTTTTTATTTCTGTTAAATTAGTTAGGTTAGTTTTTTAATTTATTAGGTTAGTTAGGTTAGTTAGTTAGCTTGGTTTATTAGGTTAGTTAGTTAGGTTAGAAGAGAAAAAAGAAGAAAAGAAGAATAAGTAGAAGAAGAGGATAAAGAAAAATAGGAAGAAGAGGAAGAAGAAGAAGTAGAAGAAGAGAAGGAAAAATAGCAGAGGAGGAGAAAGAAGAAGAAAAAGAGGAGAAGAGGAGAAGAAGAAGAGGAAAAATAGAAGAGGAGGAGAAAGAAGAAGAAAAAGAGGAGAAGAAGAAGAGGAGAAGAAAAGAAGAAGAAGAAGAAGAAATACAGGAGAAAAATAATAAAATATAAGTGCAAAAGTAGTTACATATAGAGAGATTTTTCTATCGGGATTGAATATTTGTGTTGATCGGGTGGATTTCAATGTGCAGTTGTTTCGTCGCTGCGAGGGTCTGCTGTTCGATGACCTCCCCGTGCGCTTGACGAGCTCCCCGATGCGTTCGTGGGTGAGCACAAATGACATCTCCCCCCCCCCTTAATTTGCTCTATTCCGGTCTTCGTGCCGATGAAACTTGCTAGCTATAGGTGTCTTCAATCATCAGTATGCGTGACCAGTATGCGTCTCCCGTTCGAAAGGGCGGCATCTATAAATATTCATGTCTTTGCATATTTATAACCGCCATCCTTTCGAATTGTCCAACGTTATCCATGGACAGCCCGAGTATGTGTAGATTGGGTTCGTTTTCCCTTATGCTCTGCTCCGGATCCGATGCGGAATTTCGTCAGTGCCTCCCTGTTGTTCTCCGGGTACACATCCTCTCTGCTTATTGCCGAGACGTGTATCAGGAGAACAGCGGGGAGGTCCTGCCGAAATTCTGCGTCAGATCCGGAGCAGAGCATGGGAAAACGAACCCAATCTACACATACTCGGGTGGGATTAGGACCTATCTTTACCTATTAGCGTGTAGGTTGCATGGACGTAATAAAACTGACAAAGTTGATTAGCTGATGAATATAGATGATGAATTATATATATTTCTTGTGTGTTTAGTAGGTAGGCAAGATGAGTGATCGTGCGTGGATGTACCCCGGTCACCCTAGTCAGAAAGACTTGACCATTGAATGGTTAACAAAAACCAAGGGGTTTCTGAGCGCCGCATTTGCAAATGGCCAGGAAATAACCTGGTGCCCCTGTGTCCGGTGCGACAACCATAAAAAGTGGACAAGGGATGAAATGGGTAAACACTTGCAGAAGTGGGGTTTTACGCCTGATTATACGGTGTGGAGATTTCATGGTGAGTCTGCCCAACGTGCCAGAGCTGAGGTGGTTCGTCGTCGCACCGACGAGCATGGTACCGGGATCGAAGACATGGTGCAAGACTTTGATGATGCTCGGGATTCAGACGATGAGATGGAGGAATCTGCAAAGGCCTTCTATGAAATGTTGGAGTCTTCAAAACGTCCTCTCCACGAGCACACTGAGCTTTCTCAGCTGGATGCCATCGCGCAAGTAATGGCTCTGAAGGCTCAGTTCAACCTGGGCAGAGAATGCTACGACGTGATGCTGACGATATTTGGACGCTTTCTACCCAAAGGCCATGTATTGCCTGCAAACCTGTAGCAGTCTGACAAAATCCTACGTGCGCTTGAGATGCCCTATGAGAAGATAGATACCTGTGAGAATGGATGTGCCTTATTTAGGCTTGAGTATGCGGGCTTGAACTATTGTCCCATTTGCAAGTCTTCCAGGAATGTTGTGGTAGACAACTGTATGGGTGAGAAGAGTCAGACCAAAATCCCAGTTAATGTTCTTCGGTATATGCCAATCATACCAAGACTTCAACATCTTTTCATGGTCGAAGAGACGGCCAGCCAGATGACGTGGCACAAATTGGGCAAAAGAACCGAACTAGATGCAGATGGGAATCCGATGTTGGGACACACTTCAGATGCTTTTGCGTGGAAGCACTTCGATGCATTACATAAGGATAAAGCGGCAGATCCAAGGCATCCTCGAGCCGCCATCAGCACGGATGGGTTCAATGTGTTTGGTATGACGCCAACCCAATACAGTTGTTGGCATGTATTTGTCATTCCACAAAATCTCCCCCCCCCCGGAGAGATTATGAAAAGAAAGAACATTTTCTTGACGTTGATAATTCCAGGGCCCAACTATCCGGCGAAGAATATGAATGTGTACATGCAGCCGCTTAAGGATGAATTGCAAGAAGCTTGGGATAATGGGATCAAGACATATGACGCCGCTACAAAACAAAACTTCAAAATGCATGTGTGGTACATGTACTCGACGCATGACTTGCCGGCGTATGCGCTATTCGTTGGATGGTGTGTGCATGGAAGGTTCCCGTGCCCCACATGCAAGGCAGCTCTTCAGTTCCGTTGGCTGCAGGCGGGTCGCAAGTATTCTTGCTTCGACTTGCATAGACAGTTCCTGGATCCTCGCCATAAGTTCAGAAAAGACAAGAAGAATTTCATCAAAGGTAGAGTTGTCAAAAACTCTGCACCACCTGCATTGACAGGCCAACAGACCCTGGATCAGTTAAACGCTCTCGAGCCTGATCCAGCGCGTCCAGGGTATTTCAAAGGGTATAATTCGGAACACGCCTGGACTCACAAGATATGCTTGTGGGATCTACCTTACTTTAAAGACCTCCTTTGCCCACACAACATCGACGTGATGCACACTGAAAAGAATATCGCCGAGGCCCTTTTTGGTACATTGTTCGGCATAGAGGGGAAGTCAATGGATAATCCTAAGGCTAGAGTCGATCAGGAGGCTCGATGTGATAGACCGTTACAAAACATGCGACAACCGAAAGGAAAGAAGAACTGGAGGAAGCCAAAGGCATGGTTCAATCTTGGAAGGCCAGCTATGAGGGAAAGTGGGGCCCACGGGGTACTGCGTTGGCTAGGTCACACGGGCCACTTCTTTGCCGTCTGCTGGCAGACGGCAAAGAACTCTTTACCGTCTGCCAGCAGACGGCAAAGAGGTGAGGGGGGCCCCACAGTGTAACGGCGGGGACGGGCTAACGGTCACCGTCTTTGCCGTCTGCTGGCAGACGGCAAAGAATTCTTTGCCGTCTGCCAGCAGACGGCAAAGAGGGGGGCTTAATTTTCGCCCCCCGCGCCCAAACCCCCTCTCTCTCTCTCACATCTCTCTCTCTCTCTCTGTCTCTCCGCGCCGCCGCCGCCCCCTCCCCGCCGACCCCCTCCTCCCCGCCGACCCCCGCCGCCCCCCTCCTCCCCGCCGCCGCCCCCTCCCCTCCTCCACAGCGCCGCCGCCGCCCCCTCCCCTCCTCCACAGTGCCGCCGCCGCCCCCTTCCCTCCTCCACAGCGCCGCCGCCGCCCCCTCCCCGCCGACCCCCTCCTCCCCGCCGACCCCCGCCGACCCCCTCCTCCCCGCCGACCGCCGCCGGCACCCTCCTCCCCGCCGACCGCCGCCGCCCCCCTCCTCCCCAGCGCCGCCGCCTCGACCACCCTCCGGTGAGCTCCACCATTCCCCCCTTTTTTGTTTTTTTCTTGTTTTTTTTTCTGTTTTTATTAGTTCATTTAGTTAGTTTATATTAGTTAGTTATTAGTTCATATTAGTTAGTTTTTATTAGGTAGAAAAAACTTAGATAGAAAAGAAGAAAAGAAAAAACCTAGAAGAAGAAAAGAAGAAGAAAAAAAAGGAAAAATAAAAAAGAACAAGAACAAAAAATAATAAGAAGAAGAAACAGAAGAAGAGGAGGAGGAGAAGAAAAAAGAAGAAGAAGAAGAAGAAGAAAAAAAGAGGAGAGGAGGAGAAGAAGAAGAGGAAAAAAGGAAAGGAAGAAGAAGAAGAGGAGGAGGAGGAGAAGAAAAAAGAAGAAGAGGAAGAAGAAGAAGAAAAAAGAGGAGAGGAGGAGAAGAAGAAGAGGAAAAAGGAAAGGAGGAAGAAGAAGAAGAAGAAGGAAAAAAAAGGAAGAAAAGGAAGAAAAGAAAGAAGAGGAAGAAGAGAAAGAAGAAGAAAAGAAAAAAAGAGGAAAAACCCCGACCCCGACACGGCACCTCGACCCCGACCCCAACCCGACAACGACCCGACACCCCGACCCCGACACCCGACCTCGATCCCGACCCCGACACGGCACCCCGACCCCGACCCGACACCCCGACACCTACACGGCACCCCGACCCCGACACGACACCCCGACCCCGACACCCCGACACCCCTAACACCCCGACACCACGACACCCAGACACGACACCCCGACACCGACACGCCACCCCGACCCCGACACCCCGACACCCCTGACACCCCGACACCACGACACCCAGACACGACACCCCCCGACACACTGACCCCGACACGACACCCCGACACCACGACACCCCGACACCACGCCACCCAGACACGACAGCCCTGACCCCCGACACCTCTTCGGCCTCCTGTTGACCGAAAAGGTGCTCTTCGGCCTTCCAGAGGCCGACGGGGTCATATATTTGTGAATTATGAGTTAGGAAGTATATTTCCCGATTTTGTTAAGAAAAATATCATATATATTTGTGTTGATCAGGTGGATTTAAATGTGCAGTTCTTTCGGGGCTGCGAGGGTCTGGTGTTCGACGACCTCCCCGTGCGTTCGACGAGCTCCGCCCCTGCGTTCGTGGGTGAGCACAAATGACATCTCCTCCTCCCCCCTTCATTTGCTCTGTTCCGGTCTTCGTGCCGATGAAACTTGCTAGCTATAGGTGTCAATCATCAGTATGCGTGACCACTATGCGTCTCCCGTTCGAAAGGGTTACATCTATAAATATGCATGCATTTGCATATTTATAACCGTGATTCTTTCGAATTGTCCAACGTTATCCATGGACAGCCCGAGTATGTGTAGATTGGGTTCGTTTTCCCATATGCTCTGCTCCGGATCCGATGCAGAATTTCTTCAGTGCCTCCCTGTTGTTCTCCGGGTACACATCCTCTCTGCTTATTGCCGAGACGTGTATCAGGAGAACAGCGGGGAGGTGATGCCGAAATTTTGCGTCGGATCCGGAGCAGAGCATGGGAAAACGAACCCAATCTACACATACTCGGGTGGGATTAGGACCTATCTTTACCTACTAGCGTCTAGGTTGCATGGACGTAATAAAACTGACAAACTCTATTAACTGATGAATATGGTTTGCTGAATTCTGTATATATTTCTTGTGTGTCCAGTAGCTAGGCAAGATGAGTGATCGTGCGTGGATGTACACCGGTCACACTAGTCAGAAAGACATGACCCATGAATGGCTAAGAAAAACCAAGGGGTTTGTGAGAGCCACATTTGCAAATGGACAGGAAACAAACTGGTGCCCCTGTGTCGACTGCGACAACTTTCATAAGAAGTCCGAGTTTGAAATGATCAAACACCTGCAGAAGTTGGGTTTTACGCCTGATTATACGGTCTGGACATTTCATGGTGAGTCTGCCCAACGTGCCAGAGCTGAGGAGGGCCGTCGTCACACCGACGAGCATGGTACCGGGATGGAAGACATGGTGGAAGACTTTGATAATGCTCGGGATTCGGACGATGAGATGGAGGAATCTACAAAGGCCTTCAATGATATGTTGGAGTCTTCAAAACGTCCTCTCCACGAGCACACTGAGCTTTGTCAGCTGGATGTCATCGCACAAGTAATGGCTCTGAAGGCTCAATTCAACTTGGGCAGAGAATGCTACGACGCGATGATGACACTATTTGGACGCTTTCTACCCAAAGGCCATGTAATGCCTGCAAACCTGTACCAGTCGGACAAAATCCTCCGTGCACTTAAGATGCCCTATGAGAAGATAGATGCCTATGAGAAAGGATGTGCCTTATTTAGGCTTGAGTATGCGGACTTGAAGTATTGTCCCGTTTGCCAGTCTTCCAGGTATGTTGAGGTAGACAACGGTATGGGTGAGAAGAGTCAGACAAAAATCCCAGTTAATGTTCTTTGGTATATGCCAATCATACCAAGACTTCAACGTCTTTTCATGGTCGAAGAGACGGCCAGACAGATGACATGGCACAAATTGGGCAAAAGAACCGAACTAGATGCAGATGGGGAGCCGATGTTGGTACACACATCGGACGCTTTTGCGTGGAAGCGCTTCGATGCAATACATCATGCTAAAGCGGCAGATCCAAGGCATCCTCGAATCGCCATAAGCACGGATGGGTTCAATGTGTTTGGTATGATGGCAGCTCAATACAGTTGTTGGCCTGTATTTGTCATTCCACTCAATCTCCCCCCCGGACAGATTATGCAAAGAAAGAACATTTTCCTGACGTTGATAATTCCGGGGCCCAACTATCCGGGGAAGAATATGAATGTGTACATGCAGCCGCTTAAGGATGAACTGCAAGAAGCTTGGGATAATGGGATCAAGACATACGACGCCGCTACAAAAAAAACTTCCTAATGCGTGCGTGGTACATGTACTCGATGCATGACTTGCCGGCGTATGCGCTATTCGTTGGCTGGGGTGTGCATGGAAGGTTCCCGTGCCCCACATGCAAGGCAGCTGTTGAGTTTCGTCGACTGCTGGCAGGTGGCAAGTTTTCTTGCTTCGACATGCATAGACAGTTCCTGGATCCTCGCCATAAGTTCAGAAAAGACAAGAAGAACTTCATCAAAGGTAGAGTTGTCAAAAACTCTGCACCACCTGCGTTGACAGGCCAACAAACCCTGGTGAGGGCCGGGTTCCAGAGCTAGGAATGACCTGGGAGCACTACTTGGCTGCCCCGGCCCCGCCGGGGCATAGGATCGGCGATGTCGAGTGCCACACGGTCGCCGACATTGTGATCCAGACGTTTTGGGTAATTTCTCCTTTGCCGTCTACGTTGTGTTTTCTTCTTTGATTGGCAACCCTAGTGATTGTACTAATCCGTGTTTTCTTGTTTGATTGCAGACCTTCTACAGGTGTGCTGAGGGACAGGAGGAGGCCGCGGCTCGGGTTATCGGCAACGAGTGCAGGCGCCTACTTCAAAACTTTCGGCACGAGGCTCGGACGCAGGCTATTCGAGACTACTACGCCTCGACTGGTATTCGGAGGAAAAAAGAGAAGTGCCGCCTCAACTATCTGAGTAAGGAGAAGTACATGAAGGTAATTACCTATTCTTAAGGCCTTGTACTTAGTTCCTTGATTTGATTCGTATGCGTAGCGCTCAAATTTCTCTTGCTTAACTTAGGTGCCCCCGAGATGGTGTGCAGATAGGATGGACTATTGGGAGGCGTTGGTGGATGAGTGGTGCACTCCCCAATGGCGCAACGTCCACGACGGTGCAAAGGAGAAGCGTGCCCAAATGAAAGGTGTCCCACACCATCTAGGCAGCGTCAACCTACGTGGGTTCTGGGAAAACTGGGTATGTGGTTTGCTTCATGATTCATGCAAATTCATTCTTCATGCTAGCTTGAGCCCTTAACTAATACTCTGTTCCTCTCTTTTAGGCGCGGCACAACAAGGCTCCAGTGCTAGAGCTGTTCGACCTCTATGCCATGTCCAATACTGCCTCGTACAAGAAGGCCAAGGCATTCTCTGAGTCTGACCTCGATGATCCAGAGAAATTCAGCAACCGCGCCTCCCACAACAAGCTTGTGAGGTACAGAGACGAGGGGAAGGCGAGGAAAGTGCCGGAGTTTAACCCGAGCCAGCAACCTCTTGATCCAGAGCTGGTGATGATATCTGGTGGCGGGAGGCACCATGGCTTGTTAGCCATTGGGGATGGACTGATACGTTGTACTAGCACTCTCCCGCAGATCAAGAAGCGCCAGACCAGCTCCGATCCTGAGATAAGGCCTCGTGCACGGCCAATGGAGCTCGAATTCCAGGTTAGTTATACGGACTCAGATACCTTTCCTCCATTACATTGTGTGTGCGGCCGTCGATGATTACAATGCTAACGAGTGGTGTTGCAGGCTGCTATTGAGGCAGAGAGAGCGAAGACCCAGGCTGCTCTTGAGGAAGCAGAAGCGAGGACCCAGGCGCTTCTAGAGGAAGAGAGACGGCAGGCGGCGGCGAGGGAGAGGGAGGCGGAGGAGAGGACGGCTAAGCTATTGGAGGAGGAGAGGAACCGGAATGAGGCGGGTCAACGGGCCCTATACGAGCTCTTCGTGGTAAGTTTCTTCTGCATATTAGCCAAATCATGCACGTAATGTTCCTTCCTTTCA